>CM046876.1:465261721-465884444 GCA_025667525.1 Glebionis coronaria | reverse complement strand
TGCCTGAACCACCTGAATCATCTTGTCACTAGTCTCAACGGAGTTTTCACAATCATTTGTTTTTAAAGGAGTTTCATTTTTAGATTGATTTTCAATTTCAAGGGATATACAATGTTGTTGAAGCTCATCAAAACGTTTTGAAAGTGAGTTATAAGAATCTTGAAGCTTTAAAAATTCAGCGTTAGATTCGTGACAAGAATGATTATCTACATTATTCACGGTTTCAACAATATTCATAGAAAGATCATGCACATCATCACATTTATTCACAACAGATGTAATCTCAATAGCACATTCAATAGTAACAACTTGCATCATTTCGAGAGACACTACATGTTCCAAGAATTGGTCATATTCAAACAAAATCTTTTCTTTCTCAATTAGATGTTGCTCATAAGCATCATCCATTTCATAGAAAACTTTTCGAACTTCAACCATTTCGAAAATAAGATTATCCCCGAGATCTAGAAATCCCTCTTTAATATTGTGTACAAACGGAACGATCTCTTTCTCAAAAAACCAGTTTATGTGTTCGAAAGCCCATTCTCCAGCAGTTTGAGCCTTGAAGTCGTACATTCTTGATGACCTTGTCAAATCCGGTAAGGTATCACTTAATCTCTTTCAAGCTTAGCAATACTATACTTGCCGGTGGAAGACCCTTTGGAATTTCCTTAAGTTTATTCGGATTGACAAGTGTAGGAAGTATACTAAGGCTTTCTCTCGTAGACATGTAAGTTGGTGTATGGATAAATTCCCTTTGTATATTAAAGCGAATTCTAAAATCCGTTTTTGAATTCTATTCATTAAGTTGTGAATAATCATACTTAGGATATGTAAAAATTACTTTTGACCGATTCTCTTCATGTAGTGACATATTTTCGGATTCATTCGAAAACACAATCAGATCTAAGACCAATCCTAACTTGGTTGCATCATAAAGTCGTGGGTTGTGGTTAATGCTTGCTTTGCATACCCCGAGTTAGGTGGTAAGTCTATTAGATGCGATAGAGTAAATTCCTTAAAAGATGAATGAAACAAGTGTACTAGATGTGAAGCAGAGTATTGTTTTGAAATTCGTTTGTAGTTTTTGAAAATTATTAACGACTGACTCTTTTTCTTTAAGTTCTTTTAAAAGATTTGCTCTTAGACTCTCAATTTCTATCAAGTTATCCATTTGGACTTTCCTAAACCTATCAAATTCTGGATTGGTTAAGGTAGTGGTCACTGGAGTTAATTCCAAGGTTTTAACCTTTTCCTTATACAAAGCAAGCTCGACAGATAATGTCTGATTAACACCGAGGGTTTCAGGGACCGCATTATTCATTTGGCCAAGCATAGATGCTGACACCATAACTAAATCTTGTTGAGCAAACGAATTTGTAGACGTAATAGCTCCCGGTTGTGTTTCACTCAAAGTCTGGGGACTTGCATTGATATTGCTATCATTGTTTGTCTCCTCGTTTGAATTACTAACCACCGGAGGCTGTTCCGGATACTCAAACACTTGCTCAACTTGATAAGGTACAATACTAGTATCATTAGCAGTATTTGGTACCTCAGAGATTGTATCAACCCCATAAAGTGAAAGATTTGCCATGAGAGCTGCCTTAGCGGTATTGAGGTCATCACAGTCTGAATCGTATGCATCAAGATCATCACATTGATATGCTGCATTGTTGGTAGAAGCTGTTGTGAGTCCTTTAGTATCCGCAACTCCTGGATCTGCTAGAAATGCTAACTCCTCTTCATCGAGTTCTTGACCTTGTGCTTGAGCATTCACCAAGTAAATATTTTCTTGAAACCAGGTACCATCCCTCTTCCTCTTTGGCTGCTTACACTCCCTAGCCATGTGTCCTTCCCCTTTGCAGTTATAACAGATAATCATCTTCACTTTGCCACTGTTGTTTCCTCTTGGAGCAGTGTTGAATGGGCGTGCAACAGTATTAGATGAGCTTGGTCTCCCCTGAAGTGGTTGCATAGTAACTCTACCATCTTGAATTGTTTCTTGTTGTCGAGAGTTAGAAGAATTTCTCAACTGATTGTTTGTTGGAGATGGTCCTTTATAACCTCTTTTGTTCAATGTTTGAGTTATGTAGGCAGACATTTATGCTAGTACATCAGTAGGATTATCCCCTTGTCTGAACTCGGGAATCGGAACCTCACCATCGCAGTAGAAAACCGGTGCTGGTGGAGCCACATACACACTTGAAGGAGTACTTACATGTTGTGAGTAGTGAGGTTGAGGAACTTCATGTTGCTGGTAGGTGATAGCAGGATTTGTTGGTAGTTGATAAGGAGAGTATGGTTGTTGAGCATGTTGTGATGATAATGCTGGTTGCTGATAATATTGCTGATATGATGTAGGTTGTTGTGGTAGAATCGAATACTGAGGAAAGCTTGGAGTTTGATACAAGGGCTGATATGAAGATTGTTGTCCCATAGCATACGGAGTGTTGTGATATGACAAAGTTGGATGATTTTCCATTAACGCCAATGGTTCGGAATAAGATCCTTGAGAGATGCGTTTCTAGATCACGTGCTTCTCGTGTTGCTGCAAGAAAGCATAGAGTTGATCTAAATTTGACTTGTGCAAATCCCGAATCATTTTAACAATAGTGACATATTTGCTCCACTCTGGGGGTAACGTATTCAAGAACTTGGTGTTGAGTTGAAACTGAGCAATCCTTAGATTATACACATTCAAATCATTCATCAATGTGGTGAAGCGCCAGTAGTAGTCATGAAGTGTTTCCCCTGGAATGTATGTGAACCTGTCGAACAAGTCATAAAGTTGACACTCTCGTTCCTGCTTGGTGAGTGAAGTCCCTTGTAACAAAACCGTTAAGCGATCCCAAAGTTCCTTTGCTACCTTGTGTTCGCTTACCATTCGATAAATATCAGGTGGAAGAGCTTGAAGTATGGTCTGAGCGGCCTTGTCATCCGCATCGGCAATGATTTGATCAACAACCATTAATTCATGAAATAACCTTGGCCGAGTCACATTGTCTACAGAAATTTCGCCCCATTCGAGTGGACCTTGCTCAATGGATTGAACCATAAGTCTGCCACTGGGTTTAACCATAGTATAAGTCCTCATGTGACCTTGCCATGCTTCAAATAGCTCTTTGATACGCAACGGTGGACGGGTATCGGTACCCGAGATAATAGAAATATCGGTAAGCGATGTCATTGTCGGCATAAATGAATGTGAATTCATTTTTGATCCCTTGAATAAAAAGATTATCTTTTGATCGTCCAATGAAATAAAGTTTTGAAATTTGTATTAGTGATGTGAGAAGTCTTCAAAATAATGCCTAAGTCCAAAAAAAAATGGTAACAATTCCGCAATGTTATAAGTGATTCAATTCCGCAATATGCTAAAATGATTTAATTTAGCAATATGCTAAAATGATTCAATTTCACAATGTGCTAAATGATTCAATTTCACAATGTTAGAAATGGATTCAGTTCCGCAATGTACTAATAAGGATTCAATTCCGCAATGTTTGCACAAATGATTCAATTTCGCAATTTTGCAAAATGATTCAGTTCTGCAATGTTGCAAAATGATTCAATTCCGCAATGTTGCAAAATGATTCAGTTTCGCAATATGAATCAGGGATTCAATTTTTCAATATGAATCAGATATTGTGAAATGTTCCTAAAATTGTGGATCTCGGATGTACTTGTTGATTTTCGAGACTTTAAGCAAAAAATGAAGCCAAATACTCAAAATTTTCGCGTTTTTGACCAATCCAAGTATCACAAATCACTACCACGGCTATGTAGTCGATTTTTTTACTAACTAAACACCACAAAACGCAAAAGAAATTTGATGATTCGATCACTATAAAGAAAAAAACTCACGAAACTAATAAAGTATCAAGAACACGAATCAAGACAACTTTATTTCACCCCATGGCTCTTGATACCAATTGTAGAAGTATGATAATCTTCGATTTATCAAGAGGGTTGTTGTTTATAGAGAGAGAAAGTAGTGAGAGAGATGAGAGAAAATGTATGTGTATTATATGAGAAAATGAAACAACCAACACCCCTTTCCATGGTGGAAAGGGGTTTATATACCCAAGTCCCTTAGTGGACTTGGGCCTCCGGCCCATGAACATGCTCATGGGTCGCGCTAAATATAAACTTTAATAAAACTTATACTACGAGCCTATAACTATATTGTTGGAGTGACCGAGACTTTCTAAACACTAAAAACGTATTTCCAACACTGTTGAACAACTTTTATTTTATAAGGAATAATAGATTCATAAAACTTAACATCTCTAGAAAAAGAATAACTTTTATCACTTAAATTTAATAGCTTATAAGCTTTCTTGGAAGAAGAATAACCTATTAAAACATATTTTTCAGACCTAGAAGACAATTTATCACTATTATTTAAAATTGTAGAAAAACAAAGACAACCAAAAGACCGTAAGTGGGAAAAGGAAGGTTCTCTATCATAAAACATACAAAAAGGAGATTTACCAGCCAAAACAGAAGATGGGAGACTGTTAATGAGGTAAGCAGCAGTAAGCACACAATCAGACCAAAAACATAAGGGAAGACCCCCTTTAAACAATAAACTTCTAGCTACATTAAGAAGATGCATGTGCTTTCTCTCAACAATCCCATTTTGCTGAGGAGTGTAAGCACAAGAGGTTTGATGTATAATGTCTTTTTCCTTAAAAAACAGATTCATTCTTTGATTAATGAACTCAATCCCATTGTCAGATCTTATGATCTTAATTCTTTTAAGAAATTGATTAGAAATAAGATTAACATATTCAACCACAAAATCAAAAACTTCATTTTTGGTTTTAATCAAGTAAATCCACACAACTCTGCGGTAATCATCAACTATAGTTAGAAAATACCTGAAACCTTTCCTTGTAGTGACCTTGTAAGGACCCTACAGGTCTAGGTGAATGAGGTCACCTAGACTTGTGGAAACATGATCACTCAAAGGGAAAGGCTCCCTGGTCTGTTTAGAAAAATGACAAACATCACAAGGTTCATTATGGTCACACTTGGTAATTTTCAAAGAGTGTTTTAGAACACTTAGGACTTGGTCAGATGGGTGACCAAGTCTGTTATGCCAAACACTCTTGGACACATGACAATACATAATAGAATAATTACTCTTAGACTTACGAGTCTTACAATCAGTGTTAAACAAGTACAAACCACCACATTCTCTACCAGTCCCCATGATGTTCTCTTTTTTCAAATCCTGAATGATACAATCATATTCATTAAAGCCAACATGTAATTTACTATCTTTAATCATTTTGTTAACAGATAGAAGACTGACAGTGTATTCTGGTATAACCAACACATCAAACAAAACAATATTACTAGTTAATCTCAAAGTCCTAACATATCTTATTTTAGCAATAGTACCATTAGGGTGACCAACATTTATGTTTAAGTCAGAAATATCAACTAAATCAGTCATATTTTTAGTATCAGAAGTGATGTGTTGAGTAGCACCATAATCAATAATCCATCCAAAATTAAACACATAATCCTCAATTTTTACTTTTGCATTAAAGCATTTGTATAAATTGTTGTTAAAAAACACATTAGCATTAAAAAAGGTATAACTAATACCTGCCATATTGGACTGCACACCAGAACTACTAGAAGAACTCCTTTCACCAATTAAATTCATAAGTTTAGCAATTTGGTCATTGGAAAAAGGAGTAAAGACATTGTTAGCAGACCCATTAGGACTGTTAATATTTTGAACATCAACATTGTTACTGGTAAAACTCTTGTTTTTTCCTTTATTGTTGGAAAACCCCTTGTTTTTAGAATTCTTTTTATAGCCAACAGGATAACCAGTTAGCTCAAAACACCTATCTATGGTATGACCTTTCATACCACAATTATCACATTTCAAAGAATCATAAGAGGGCTTGTTAAAAGAGTTCCCATTAAAAGAGGCATTACTACCAGAGGTGTTGTTATTTCTATTACTGCTACTTCCATAACTTGTGTTATTGGTAGAGTTACCACAACTAAAGTTATTAGAACTGGAATTTCTGTAAGGAGTAGCACCTCTAGATTCAACAGCTTTGGCAGCAAAGGAACTAACCTGTAGTTTAGGAGCCACATAATTAGTACCCAAACCCCTATGAGACTCCTCACGACAAATAATCACAAAAGCATCTTTAACATCAGGCAATTCAGTTTGAGTAAGGAGAGTGCTTCTAATAGGTTGATAAACTTCATCTAAGCCCATTAAAAATTGTATGAGTTTCATCAGTTGATTATGTTTACCTAACTCAGATCTAGCAAGACAAGTACAAGGAGTCAATTTGGTTAACATATCAAACTCTCTCCATAAGGAATTGAGTTTGTGATAGTACTCAGATACAGACAAACCATTTTGTTTGAAGTTGTTAATCTTTTGAACCAAATTAAACAGAATAGACCCATAAAGCTTAACATAAGTTTCTTTTAGTTCATTCCAAACTTCAGCAGCATTATCAGCATAAACAAGACTCAAATAAAGATCCTCATATATGCTATTAAGAAGTCAAGACAACACAACAACATTACATCTATCCCACTGAGAAGTGAGAGGACCACTAGACTCATAAGAATCTCTCAAACAAGTACCATCAACAAAACTCATTTTATTTCTAGCATGAAGAGCAATTTTCATAGCATTAGCCCAAACCCTATAGTTTTCACAGCCATAAATTTTAAAGCTAATCAAAAAACCACTGTTACTATCATTAGTTTTTAAATGAAGTGGATTACTAGCATCAAGACCATTAATAACATTAGTAACATTGTTACCACCACCACTAGTCTCAATAACTTCAGGAGCCATAACCACAACACAAACACAGAAATAATAAACAAGAATAAGCAAACAAAGAACCTTAAGTGTTTAATCAAGAACCCTAGTTCAAGATCCTACACCACTTAGTTCTCAGGATTCCAAACCACTCAAGGTGGTAGGTCAAGAGCAAGTGTAGGACGGTGAACAAACAAAAAAATAAATAGAAGAGTGTAAGAGGTGTTACTCAACCAATCAGCAACCAACAAAACAGCAGAAGATAACCCCGAGATCAATCTAGATTCAAGTCTAGAAGTGACCAAGAGCAAACAACGCCAAAAGACAAGGTCAATCTAGATTCAATTCTAGAAGTAACCTTGGCCAAATAACCAACAAATCAATCAATCAAACAATACTAGCTTCTAAAAAAGTACCTGCAGGGTTAGAATCAACCAAAAAACTCTCAAGAAACAAAAGCCCCAAATTTCAAAAAATTAGGGTTTTCAAAAAAGTTTAATATCAACTTCTAATTAGGTACCTGCAAGGTTAGATTCAACAGAAAAGTTCTTAAAACACAAAAGCCCCAAATTTCAAAAATTAGGGTTTTCAAAAAAAGTTTAATATTTCGAAGTAATAAGTACCCAGAAACAAACAACACCTTTAAAACAAAAAGATCTTGAGTAAACAACCAAGATAAACCAAAAACCCTTAAAAAACCCAAAAATAAAAAACTTTTCAAGAAAGAATGAGAATCCAGTGATATACAACCGATTTAACCAAACAATTTTTGAAACCCCCAAAAATATTTTTCTTAGTAAAATTTGTTTTAATCAAAGATCCAACCTGGAACTCTGATACCATGTAAAAATAAGTAACACCACAAAGTATTTGCACTCAACCAACCTTCCTACATGCTATATTAACTTATAATCCAAATCAGATAGTCCCCAATCGGGTGCTATCAACATACAAGAGAAAAGAGTTGTCCCTAAAATAGATGCAACCCAACAATACAAGAGAATAACAACCTAAATCTACTAATACTACTAACAGAATCAAACGTTTGAATGTTTACATCTTTTTGGTTTAGTGAGAGAGAAGAAAGAAGAAGAACGACGATGATATGTGTGTTATCCAACCCTAGAAACTAAGAAGCGACGAATATATACTCCAGCAACTGTGTAGGTTTGGCACAAACACCCCTTGAAAACCTGCACAATTGACAAACAAAGAAACGTAGCTAAAAAGTTACAAAAGTAACCCTTCAGCTATTAGAAAGTTTGCACAATAGGTTAATACATGTAACACAATCTAACGAATGTTCAAATCACCCCATTCTACACACCTATTAAAAAATAAAAGGCTTGGTAAACGGAGAAGAGCAAAAGACTGACTTACTGAGATGTGACTTCTATATATTCTAGATATGTCAAATCAATACTGGCATAGGCTGGAAGGCTGACATAACTCATGATGAGCAATTTTGTTTCCACATTTTGACCCGCTCTAGTATTTCTTGTTACATTCGTGTTTGAATTATGCACTAAAGAAGGCATTTTCTCCTGAATAATTACATGTAGAAAAAGATAAATCAGGTCATTGTACCCACATGGTCTGTTTCATTTGTACCCAACGCATCTCACCAACCCATTTGCCATATCTAAAAGGTGTTAGTGTACCTATGGGGGGGGGGGGGTGATATTATTATACACTCTTCTTCTTCAAGCACTTTGAGCATATTATATATAATGTTAAATAAAAAAAGCATGTATAGAAAGTAAACAAAAAACCCGACGCGATAGTCATTGATCTTAATCTATCTCCAAGTGACTCGATCAGGGGGACAAAATAAACAACCGATGATTGTGCGTTCTATCTTTCCTCTTTAGGTTGTGATGGAGCAAACAATTATTTAGTAAACTAATAGATTAGTATAGTAAGGAGTTGTGTTTCCAAACATACTAAGATGCTTACATGGATCTTTTACAAATTTGAATCCATCAGAGTTGAAAATATGAAGCTTTATAAAAGGATCATTTGTACCAACCTAGATTCCCTGGTTTCACAGTTCAGTTTATAGCTAGGAGGGGGTATTAACACCGTCTCTACTGCTTCAGTCCCCCAAAAACCTATTAATTGGATTGTAGGACTAAATCACATGACTAATCAAACACAAATAACATGAAGATGATTAAACTAAAAAAGAAAGATTAGATTAAGATGAAGAGAAGAAAAGAAATACAAAGTTGGTGATTTCCTAGTGAGAGAAACAAACACACCTTTCTCTCTCTAAAACTATGAAAATGGGAAAGCACACACACAAATGAGGCTTAGGGGGCCTTTTATACTAATTAAGAATTGTTTAGGAGGCCTTCCTCATTTGTGTGTTCGGGACTAAATCCCGTTACATAAACAATAATAACTAAAAACTCTCGACATCATTAAAAACATTTTTTACGAGCTTCGCAACGATATATTATATGACCATCACTTTAATTATTTCTAAAAATCTCCCCCTAAGGGGTGGTCATGTAATATGAGACTTCACTTCTTTGTTGTTGCAGACTTTGAAGCTCGATGCCTTGAGAGTTTTTTCATAGTTCCTTTCATGACTTGTGATCTTGGATCTTTGATCTTTGCCTTGACTTGATCTTGTAACTTTGCCAGCTTGTGTTCTTGTGTCTTTCTCCACATACTCATGTTTTGTGTTGACTTGAAAGCTTGTTAACAATCTCCCTTGATCATCAGAGAAGCGGAAGTCTTTGTCTTTAGATGTTCTTGAGCTTTCTTCATTTATATGAGCATGTGGTCTTAAATTACGACTTCTTGAAGTTACGCCACCGTTTGCATTCCTTCGGTTTCCCGTTATACAGTAAGAATATTGTACCTGTGATTAGGTAAGTTCAAAGAACTTCCTTGACAGGGTTTCCGGCTGTGGTAGCCGTTCTCAATACTTGAATTTATCGAAAGATAATTCATAGTAAGGATTGAATCATACAGTTCCATTCTGCTGATTAAGTCGTCAATTCAATTTCCTGGAACAAGTTTGAATCAATTAAGAATCAAACCATTGTTTCTTTCCAGTTGACACAAGTTTGATTCATATAGAATCGCACATGTTACCTACCGCAGTGCTGTTTGATGATGACACTGGAAGGATTTCCATTCGTCACTGTAAATACTGAAAAATATTGCTCTGAATGTTCTAGCAAGATCATAAAGATATTGCGTAGAGACCTGGAATGAGTTTGAATCAATTAAGAATCAAACCACTGTTGCTTTCCAGTTAGCATATGTTTAATTCAAACTGAATCGTACATATGACCTACCACAGTGCTGTTTGATGTTAACACTGGAAGGATTTCCATTCATCACTGTGAATACTAGAGAGTATCACTCTGAATGTTCTAGCAATACCACAAGGATAGAGCGTAGGACTCTGTAAATTATTGCTTGTGTTCTAATGATGAACAACAATTGATATAAGGAATAAGTGTCCTAATGAGATTTTTGATGAATCTCGTTGGCTCTAGACTCTATAAGTGCATGTTTATTTGGTGATCGGAGGCTGGAGCAGACTGCTACCTATTCAATATCTACTATCTCAGAGTGAGAAAGTCGATAGAAATGAATTGAACTCCGTGACAATAAAACAAACTTCTTTTGAGAGAAGCTTGAGTAGGCTGGGAGGGGTTGTGCATTGCATCACTGGGTCCATGATGCTTTGTCTTCATTACCAGACATCATCAACGTGATTCTGATAGTAGATGTATTGACCCGATTTCTGCCTAAGTTGTATGGAGGGCTATTTCTTTTCACCCTTTATCCTTACATTTCTTTTTCATTCTTCAACCCCTTCAATGCTTACCAAGACGTCATAACTAGCACTTGGTTGTGATTGTTCCAGTGCTAGCTTAAGTCATTAGTCGACATTATTCCCGTATACTCAACTACTCCATATTTCCTAAGGACTTCTAAGTTCTAATGGATTGTCCCTGTGAAGATCCCTCCGGTTCTGGTTGGATCATAGGACGAAAACCTAACCACCTTTTGACACCAATATCATCGTGAATAATTGTGTTGAAGGTATAGATGTCGTAACCAGAAAAGACTTTCTTAATCACAAAAAACGCTCCCCCTACACATGTGCATCAAAATGGGAAAGAATTTAAGTAAACATTTTGCATATGTTAGGACGAGAAAGCACTTATTAAAGATCTTATCCAAGATAACACATTTTAATCACTATTCTCTCCCTCAAAAATTGCATGAAATTGAAATTTTTGTGAAACTAGTGATGAAACATGGAGAGAATAATGTGTCATGAAACTTTGGAACATATGTTTAAAAAATCATTATACTCCCCCTCGAAGAGAGATTCTATTTAAATAGGGGAGTATATGAGCACATTGTTTTGAAATACTTTGAAAAATTGTGCTCAAAGTCCGAGAAAATTGAGTTCATGAGCTTAAAACTTTGAATGTTTTGATATAAGCTCATGACCGAGAAGAACGAATTTCTCGTTGTTCAGGATAAGTCAAAGACTTTCCGTTCTTTGGGGACCGGGTTATAGTCTGACATGTGACTATAAAACATTATGAGAAGAAAAATAGAAAAGACATGTTTTGAAAACATTTGAACTCTCATTCGAACTTTATGTACGTACCCGTGTCGTTATTGAACAACATTTCTAAGTACGTCCATATTATCGATGCTGAGAGACATGTTGAAGGAGAATATTTTTGGTATTTTGAAAGATTTTCTCATTTTTTATTTTGTTTTTATAGGTTTTATATTTTTGTATTTTGATTTTCTGATAGATATATACAAGGTTACTGCGAATATGCAAGACGTTCAAGTTCATCAGGAGTGAAACTACGCATACCAAGTCGACGAACCAAGAATTCAAATCTGTCTTGAGAAAGAGCTTTGGTGAAGATGTCGGCTAGTTGGTAGTCCGTCTTGACAAAATACAGTTCGATCGTTCCTCTTTCCACATGCTCCTTTATGAAATGGAATTGGACAGCAATATGCTTGGTCTTGGAGTGTTGGACCGGGTTGCAGGATATGGCTATGGCTGATTGTGAGTCACAATAGATAGGCACTTTGTTAAAGTGAAAGCCATAATCCGTGAGTTGTGTTCTCATCCAAAGGACTTGAGCACTACATACGGATAGAGACACATATTCTGCTTCCACGGTGGACAACGCCATATAGTCTTGTTTTCTTGATGACCAGCTCACTAGCTTCTCACCTAAGAATTGTGCTCCACCGGAAGTGCTCTTGAATGAATCATGACATCATGCATGGTCGGCATCTGAAAATTAGTGAGATTAAAACTAGAATCCTTCGTATACCAGAGACCCATGTGAATGGTTCCCCGGAGATAACGAAAGACCCTTTTAACCTCCTTGAGGTGCTTCTCGGTTGGCTTAGCCTGGTACCGAGCACATAAACAAGTAGCATGCACAATGTTCGGTCTACTTGAGGTTAAGTACATAAGGGACCCGATCATACTTCGGTATTTTGTAACATCTACAAATGTCCCTTTCTTATCCAAATCAAGCTTGTGTTTAGTGTCCATTGGAGTACCAATAGGATCACAGTTTTCCATTCCAAATTTCTTTAGAATTTCAAACACATATTTGGCCTGATATATGAAAATGCCACGGGGGGATTGGTGAACTTGGAGACCAAGAAAAATTGTCATTTCCCCCATCATGGACATTTCAAATCGACTTTTCATAAGGTCTGCAAATAATATGGAATATTTTGGGTTAGTAGAACCAAATATAATATCATCTATATAGACATGAGCCACCAATATGTCGTTGCCGTAGTGCTTGATAAACAAAGTTGGATCAATGGTTCCTTTGCTGAAGTGATTTTGTAGAAGAAATGATGCTAATTCGTCGTACCATGCCCTCGGTGCTTGTTTCAAACCATAAAATGCCTTTTTCAACTTGTAGACATGACTTGGATGTTCGGTGTTGATGAAACCTTCAGGTTGACATACATACACATCTTCTTTTAATGGTCCATGCAAGAAAGCCGTCTTTACGTCCATTTGATACACAGTGAACGATTTGTGTGCATCGTATGCCAAGAAAATCCTAATAGCTTCCATCCTAGCTACCGGGGCGAAGGATTCAGCGAAATCAATTCCCTCCTGCTGTTTATAACCTCTCACGACTAACCGAGTCATGTTCCTAATGACCGTTTGCTCCTCATCCATCTTGTTTTTGAATAACCATTTCAGAGTAAGGGGATCGATATTGTCCGGTCGAGGTACTAACTCCCATACATCAAGCCGGATGAACTGATTGAGTTCTTCTTGCATAGACTCAATCCATGATGCATCGGTCATTGCTTCTTTCACACTTGCTGGTTCCATTGTGCTGACTGATAGTGCATAAATATACATATCACCGTCAGTACGCAGCTGATTTCGAGTTGAGCATGGTCTTAAGAGATTACCAATCACTTGAACCAAAGGATGATTCTTAGTCCATTTTTGTTCATGTGGAAGTGTATGAGAAACTTGATGCGAGCTTGACGGATCCACATATGATGTTGAAGGCTGAATAGAACTTGTGGAATCCGCAAATGGATTAACAAACTCGTGTTCGTTGAGCATCGCATTGTTTGCATTTTCAGCAACAATTTCATTCTGAAGATGAACATGATTTGGAATTTGCTGAGAATGTTGTTGAGTTGCGTCAGCAGTCGGAGACGTGGTTGGAATGTTTGGAGTCAATATGGTTGAGGTTGATGTAGATGGTGCAAAAACGGATGTCGTTGGTGTAGATACAGTTGGTGGTTCTGGAACAACCGTAGCAGGTGCAGCCGGGGCATGTTGAGGAACACCAAATGACGAAGGACCCTCCATATATTCATCATAGATTGGCCCAAATAAAAATTCCAAGTCACGTTCCGAGGGTTGTAACGATGAGATTGCTGACAGTGCAAATTGAAGCGCGAGTCCTGAACTTATGTGTCCAGAAGTCTGACCTTGAAGCTCGGGATGTGAACTTCTATGTTGAGAGGCCATACCCAAGAGTTCATCAAAAGTAACATTCATAGTCTCCATTACCTTTCTTGTCCTTAGATTATAAACCCTGTAAGCACAAGCAGTTGAAGAATAACCAATGAAGAAGCCAATATCACCTTTAGGTTCAAGTTTACCGATATCTTCACGATCATTCTTCGGATAACATAAAGCACCAAAGACATGTAAAAATGAAATATCCGGTTTTCTTCCATTAATGATCTCATAAGGTGTTTTGTTGAAGCGGGTGTGAATAATGGAGCGGTTTTGAGTATAACATGCAGTTGCTATAGCATCAGCCCAAAGGAATAACGGTGCACTGGAGGAGAGAAGCATTGTCCGAGCAGCTTCAACTAACGTACGATTCCTCCGTTCCACAACTCCATTCTGCTACCGAAGTTTGATGAGAAATCCCAACTTCGTCAAAATAAGATTTTAGTTTCTGATTGGTGAATTCTGTATCGTTATCCGTTCTTACAATGATAACAGGGGCTTGAAGTAGCACTGATGTTTTCTTCAAGAAATTGATAATTACATCCGGGGCTTCATCTTTCGAAGCAAGAAAATGAACCCATGTGTAACGAGAATAATCATCCACAATCACAAGGACATACCGCTTTCCATTAATCCTTTTGATTCTCATTAGACCACACAAATCCATATGAAGGAGATGCAACCTATTCGTCGAATTTGGAACAGGTTTGGGTTTGTGAGGCTTCTTCTTGCTTTTACCTTGCTCACATGATGGAAAAAGATGGTCTTTAGAATATTTGAACTTTGGAAGACCGGTAACGAGATCATCTTTTGCAAGTTGTGTGATGGCATCAAAATTGAGATGAGATAACCTTTGATGCCATAACCATGACTTTGTTGAAGTGGACCGGGCCATGAGACAAATTGGAGATGCAACAGACATTTGAAAAAGATCAATGGTGTAAAGGTTTGTTGTGCGATTTCCTTTCAACATATCAATTCCTTCAAGATCCCTAACAAAGCAAGTATGACTTCTGAAGGCAACCTCCAAATCTGAATCACAAAATTTCCCAACCGAGAACAAATTGTGTCCCAAGCCATCAACAAAAGAAACTCTGGTGATGATAATATTTCCCCAATGAAGATCACCATAGCCTAGAATTGCCGCAACATGATCATTTCCAAATCGAACAGTTCCCATAAAACGGCATACAAAGTTCTTGAGAAGACTTCGATTCCCAGTCATATGTTTGGAACAGCCCAAGTCCACGCACCAGAGACAAATTTCAACAGCCTGCCAATGATAAGAGAAGAGAAAATTTGGCAACCAAAGAAATAGGTTCCTGTATGGTTAGGTAATAATCAAGCCAAATCTCATACCGACATTTCACTGTTAGTATGAGATCTACTAGAATAAATAACATGACCATTAGAGGAAAAATATCTTCGAGTAGGCAACCACTTAGAGGTAACTCTAGGACTTCTAGGCGTAGCAAGACTTTCAGTGGACGCTACCTGCTTAGTTTTCGGAACATACACTTTAGCCTTAGGAGTGCTATGTGTTTCGCTGATAGAAAGCTTGTCAAGTCGAGTGTAACCACCATAGTTCAAACCATTCATAGTCAAACCACAAACATCATGACTAAAAGTCAAGAAACATTTATTAAATTTAGCACAAATAACTTCAGATTT
Organism: Glebionis coronaria; assembly: GCA_025667525.1. NCBI lineage: Eukaryota > Viridiplantae > Streptophyta > Magnoliopsida > Asterales > Asteraceae > Glebionis > Glebionis coronaria. Next base: position 465,868,929 of record CM046876.1, on the reverse strand, counting down.
TTCATTCCGAATAGCAAGTTTAAAGTCATTACATTCAGAAGAATTAAGTTTCTGATTATGAATAAAAAACGGTAAATTCCTACGGTGTTCTTCTACTTCCACATTATTAGCCTTGGGACGACTACTTCTAGAGGCAAAAGGGACCCTATCGTTCCTTGTATTGCTCGTAGGCTGTGGCCTTCTGCTCCTAGTGTAGTTGTTCATTCTTGTAGAAAAAGACACACGCTTGTTAGATTTTTTTTTGGGTAAAAGGGAACCATTCCCCGGTAAAATAACACGCTTGTTAGAATTAGCATTTTTTAAATCAATGACTTGTGGTTGTGCGATAGTGGTCGGTTTTGTCCTAAAGCTTGCTTTACGTTGGTTGCTAGGCACAGAGATATCTACCCTAGTTTGAGATGAAGGTCTAACGCGAAACATTCCTGGGGCAATAACAGCAGCTTTCATTCCAGCAGCCTTGGGAAACGGTGTTACAGCAATACGAGTGGGTCCCGAGGTTGCTGGTTTCTGGATCATCGTATCCGCACTCGAGCTAGGCTCTGAAGTCTTATCTTTTAACAAGGCCTTTAATTTACAGTTCTCACAGATTTTATCATAAGTTTCTTATAGACAGACTTGCTTTGTTCAACAACCCGCTTATATGAAACGACAACAGATTCTAAATCTACAATCTTAGCCTTAAGCTTCTGAACATTACCATCACTAGCACTTTCTAACCCTGAAGAGGCTAAATTCGTTTCCTTAACCCCTTCTAACTGAGCCTGCAACCGAGTGATAGTTTGTTGCATTTCATTGTAAGCTTTTTCATACGAAATCTTGTCATATTTGCATTCATCACATTTTTTGACAAATTTATTCTAAAGATCGGTGAATTCTTTATCCTTTTTAATGACAAAAGATTCTATTTTCTCTTTCATAAGATCAAGCTCAGTTTGAAGGTTTTCATTATGCGACACAGAGGTACTTAACTCAACAGGGCTACTATCAATACAATCACGTGCTTTAGAGAGGCGCTCAAGATCAATTTCCAAGACTTTGATTTTATCAAGAGATTCATCAGCTTCCTTCGCCAAAGATTTAAAGTCTTCAACAAAGTTGGCAAATTCTTTTAGAAAAGCGTTTTCCAAATTGCCTAACCTAGCATCAACTTGATTAATAATCGGATTAATAACATTTTGAAGAATATTCTAGACCTCAATCTGAACAGGTGATGTAAAATTTCCTCCATTTATTTTGGAATTAACAACACGTTTAAGGATGACAAAGTTATCTTTAAGCTCGTTTAGAAATCGGCGTGTGATACTCGGTTTAGGAGGGTCATCAGACAATTCCTCACTTGGTAGCAAAAGCATTTCAGTACTCGTTTTAGACCGAACAAAAACAGTTAGAGGATTAATTTTCGGATAATAAACGAGTGTCACTTCTTTATCAAGCTTTTTCATTCTTAAACGAGTCTTTACAGCAAGTTCAGTAGTTTCCTCGGAATCATGCACACTAGGAGGATCATGCTCATCAGACAATAGCACACTACCATTATATAAAGTTTCATTAGTGTCCTGAACTTGCTTAAGGTATCCGGGATTAGGGGGAAGAGGACAACCTAAAGCCAATTTGTATCGAGTGTAATTTATCTCATTCACTTTTGGTGCGAGCATATTTATCGTCTACATAGTTTGGCCACGTTTAACTAAAAGGTTGTCTAATTCTCTAATCCTATCCTGAGCTTTTCAAAAATCCTCAAGAAGCCCATCTTCTAGAATTTTGAAATCATGTTTCAGCTTTTTTCGTTCTTCTTTTAAATCCAAAATAATAGATTTTTCAGTTGAAAGCTGTTTATTAAGAGAAGTGATTTCATCATTCAATTCACTTATCTTTTTAGCACTACTTAAGTGTAAGGCATTTAATTTCTTAGTTGTGCATTTTTCTTGATAAACCGATGTAGCATGGGCTTGTTCAAGTTCTTTGATTTTAGCCTGATGAATTTCAAAACATGTAAAACCCGTATTTAAATCGAGAATATAAATACGTGGTTTATTATTAATACGTGGGTTATTATTAATACGCGGTTTATATTAATACGCGGGTTATTTTTTATTTTAATACATAGAAGTTATCAACGGAACAACGCGAGTATAATACAAGTTTTTTTAAAAAAAAATAAATAAATAAAAATATAGGGGGCCGGTTTGAAAACAAAGAAAAGAAAAAAAAAAGGGAAGAGTTTTGGGCTTTAGCCCATTTAGCTACACATAAAGGACGGGGGTTCCCCTTTACACTCACATCGTACAAAAAAAAAAAAGAATCTAGGGTTTGTTCATTGGTGGCCGCCGGCTGGAAACAAGAGACGGAAGTCTCAAGTGTGATCCGAGTAGTAGTGCTCCATTTTCAAAATCAATACGATAATCGTCCTAGTCCCTTTTCTTTTATTTTGATTCGTCCGGTAAGTAGGGTGTCACAGCCGAGAGTTTTTAAGACTCTCGGTGTTGATTCCTTCCTGCCAATTACGCACAACAGCAAACGTAAGTCATAGGGGTCGGTTTTAGTGTGGTGTACAGCCGAGACCTTCATGGTCTCGGTGGGGCTGTTGTGTTGGCCGACCGAGGGCAGAAAACCCCACGCAGGGGTGTCGGGTTTTGGTTTATGGCACAAGCACCAAGACACCAAGTCTCGGTGGATTCCCTTTTGATCAGTCGTGACCCAACAGGGGGGGTGTTGGGCGTTTCGAACAGCAAAAACAAACAGGGTGCGTTTGGGATTAATAAAAATAAGGGTGCGTTTGGTTGTAAATAGAATAACAGTGGGAACTAAGATTTATAACAGTGGGATCGGCATAGAATAGCAGTGGGAAAAAGTGGGTAAAAACAGTGGGAAAAGATGGGTCAGAAACACATTATATTCATCACATTAGCGACAGTTTAGCGACAGTTTTTTTTAAAGAAGCAGCTTTAGCGACAGTTTCCTTAGTGACACAGAAATTCTGTCACTAATTATTGCGGACAGATTTTGTATATTATGTTGGTTCGGTTAGAGCGACCGAGATGGGCTCGGTAGGCTCGGGACATGTTTATAAATAGTAAAATAAATATTTTTATATTATACCTTTTTAAATTAAATTGTTTTATAAATATTTTATATATATTTCAAGTGTATTAAATTAATTAAATGCCTAAATATTTAAAAGGGTATATTATTAGAAAACGAATTAAACAATTTAAGAACTTTCTAAATTAAGAAACTTCTATTTTTAGCGGGATACTTATTATAAAAAATACTTATCGCCAGATATACGTTATACGTAGCTATTAGTAGAACGTTAATACATTACCATGAATTATTATAGGACCGAATTTAGCCGTTAATATGCGTATGGAATTTCAGAAATAAATAAATAAGAAACCAATAAGATCAGTAAAATTTGATAACGGATAACTGTTAACTTATTCGCGTCCTTTATTTATGTAGCACGCGTGAAGCCCGAGTAGTATTCGTTCAGTCTTCCTTTCAGTCAGTTACTGGACTAGAGGTACGGATTTTCCGTCCTTTCAGTAAGGATTTCCTTTCTACGCATGATTAGGATTTCCCATCTTCAGCCAAATGTTTTCCCCAGTATATGTTAAATTTATCAGTAATCATGTTATAACGAAATAGAATTGCCTGAGCATTATATACAAGCACGACCAGTTTATGTACTAGTTACGGAGGTACCGTAACCATGGCACTAGAGGCACCGGTGTCGTGACTCACATGCAGGAGAGTGATATCCTGCATCGTCCCACTCATGTTCAGTTTGGCCATTTTTATATGTATGTTTTAGTGGGGCGTATGGATGCATCCTAGGCTTATATGTGTTACAAGTTATCAGGGTGAATGTGGTGTGTGCTCTACATCCTTCACATTGGAGCTGATCCCTCCACCCAGCACAGTTATTTAGAGGTCACCCCTCTACAGCATGACGAGGTCACCCCTCCAGTTATTCATGCACGGTTGTTACAGCACGTGACCTATATAAGCTCTGGCAAATAAAATACAGTAAATACATGTTTTCAGAATTTAAAGTTATATTGCAGTATCAGTATATATGAACCAGATCTTGCAGATTTTATGAAAAGTTATACCACATGTTAAATATCAGTCTTATAGCTTCATTGTTGTCTCCTATTTCCTTTACTTTCTGTACATTCTTATCATGCTATATCCGTCCACTGAGCGTTATGCTCAGCCGTAGTTTCCTTTCATGTTTCCAAACGGCAGGTACACAGGGACGATCTTAGGACTTCTAAGAGAGTACGTACATTTGGATGGGAGCCTTCCAGACTCCTTTATTTTTATGCATACCTTACGTTACTTTACTTTGGTTGTTTGGACACTGTTTCGTCCTTTTCCTTTTAGTACTTAATCTTTATATTTTGGGCTTGTTGGACTACCGATGTTTGATTCCGGTATTTCTGTTGGTCAGTTAATGTTTAATACATTGCCTTGCATGCTTTGATGACACGCCATAAATACACGTAACGGTCCATTTATCCAAGTGGGGTGTTACAATTATGGTATCAGAGACAGGTTCGACTTGTAGGCTCTAAAACTTGACCTGTGACTAGTGGGTAGTCACCAAGAACTTCTTGTATTTTGGCGTCGTTGTTTTCCATGCTACTCATGAATTTTATCAGTCGGATTTTCAAAGTTTTGATTAAGTAAACGGTTGGTATAGGACTGGCCATACTTAATCGCATGTGCTTTTCAAGAACATTTCGTTTTGGTGAACTGACCATAGGCGTTCACCCTTGCCGCTTAAATTTTGTATGGATGAACTGACCATAGGCGTTCATCCTTACTCATGTCAGATTTATGTTTCAGAAATTGTCATTTTGTGAACTGACCCTAGGCGTTCACCAGTATTCATGTCATGTTTTGTTAGCTATACCTTCATGAATTACACTAAGCATATTCAGATTTATTACTTCAGGTTCTTACGTTTTTGTCGATGTATCCTCTTTTATTTCAGATGCCACCCAGGTGCGACACCGAGAATGATCCTAACGCAGCTGCCATTGCTGCTGCTGTTCAGGCTGCTATACAGGCCATGTTACCCCAAATTCGTGATGAGATCCGAGTTGAGTATCAAAATGGACCTCAGCAGAATAACAACCCTCCTGCTCCACCACCTGCCACTTTACCCGCTTGGCTGGATCTGTTCAACAAGCAGAAGCCCCGACTGTTTGAGCAGACTGTAGCTCCAACTGATGCAGAAGACTGGATCTACCATATAGAGAAAATTTTTGGGGCTATGGGTTGTGGTGATGTTTTCAAAGTTAGGCTTGCAGTTTACAAGCTGGAGGGTCCTGCTCTACATTGGTGGAGGTCTCAGAAACTGTCCAATGGGGGAGATGCTTGGGAGCTTGCATTGACCTGGGCACGTTTCAAGACGATGTTCTATGACCAGTTTTTCCCGCATGCGGAGCAAGCTAAGATGAAGAGGGACTTTCATGTTATTCGTCAGAATAATGGCGAGAACAATATAGAGTTCATGCACCGATATCTCAGGATGGCTGGATTCTTAGGGGAGGCTGCGGGTACCGTAGAGGAGCAAGTGAAGCAATCTCGCTGGGCTCTTCACACTAGGACTGCAGATAGATTGATGAGTGCCACATTCACTAATGTGTCACAAGTAGCAAATGCAGCTCGGGACATCGAGATGCTTTTTGAGAGGGACGAGCTCGAGAATTTAGAGCGCCCGGAGAAGAGGTACATCTCACCCAACAGACTTAAACAATCTAGCCATTATTGCTTGGCAACTTATATGTTATTAAAATCTTACAGACATAGAGGAGGAGACCGATCCCAATCGGCTACTCCGCATCAGAACTACAGGAACCACGGTCAGTCATATGACCGTAATCGGTCAGATAGGAGGAACGGCGGTGATAATTACCGCGGCAGCTCCAACTCCTCTGGCAGCTACAGGTGAGCCTTTAAGCTCCAAGAATACTAAACTATCGTGTAAAACAGATCTTAAATTTATTTGTAAATTCCAACAGAGATGCTGGACAGGGGCGTGACCAAAACAACAGGGGTCAACAGGTTGCCCGACCGGCAAATTCTGGTAATTTTAAAATTCAGTCGGTCAGCCTTATTTCAGTTAAGTTATCAGAATCGTGACACGTATATATCATCGTAAATCAGGTTCTCAGCAAACCAGAGCTACTTCCACCGGGTATACATATCCCACTTGCATCACTTGTGGAAAGAAACACTCGGGACCTTGTCGTCGTGGTTCGGGTAATTGCTACAAGTGTGGTCAGCCGGGCCATTTGAAGAGGGATTGCAAGAGCGGGGATGCTGCCGGTACCTCAGGCCAGATTCCTCAGATTTTACCTCCCCCACCACCGATACCACCAACCACTGGTCGTGTCTACACTACTACCCGTGAACAAGCAAATAAGACCGCAGGTACCATTACTGGCATTTTGTTTATACACGGACAGTCTGCATGCGTGCTTTTCGATACAGGCGCCACGCACTCGGTTATATCTACTTCATATGCTGTTAGAATAAACATGACCCCTACGCCACTAGACAGTGCACTTAGTATATCTACCCCCATGCGAGACTCTGTACTCATTACCCAAGTATATAAGGATCTCCCTCTTGAGTTTGATGATAAAATCCGTCCAGTCAGTGCTCTTCCTTTGGATATGTGTGATTTTGATATTATTCTGGGTATGGATTGGTTATCGGTTCATCATGCCACCATAGATTGCCATGCTCACCAGGTCATCTTTGGTGATGTCCAGGCACCAGAGTATATTCACCGAGGCTTCCTACCAGGAAAACATGTTCAGATCATTTCAGCTTTACAGGCTCGTACCTTACTATATCATGGTTGCGAGGGCTTCCTAGCCACAGTTCATGACACGACTTCGGAGACACCTTCGATTCATGATCAGCCAGTTGTGTCAGATTTTCCAGATGTCTTTCCCGAGGAACTTCCAGGTTTACCTCCCATGCGAGAGGTAGAATTTGGTATCGATCTCATTCCAGGTGCAGAACCAGTATCTAAAGCTCCTTACCGTATGGCTCCTGTAGAGCTTAAGGAACTGAAGAATCAACTTCAGGAACTTCTCGAAAGGGATTTCATTCATCCCAGCGTATCACCATGGGGCGCTCCAGTTTTGTTTGTCAAGAAGAAGGATGGTAGTATGCGTTTGTGTATTGACTACCGTGAGTTGAATAAGCTCACTATTCGTAACCGTTATCCACTTCCTCGTATTGACGATTTATTCGATCAGCTTCAGGGTGCCAAGCACTTCTCAAAAATCGATCTGCGATCAGGCTACCATCAGATGCGTGTAAAAGAGCAGGATATATCTAAAACTGCTTTTCGCACGAGGTACGGTCATTACGAGTTTGTCGTTATGCCATTCGGTCTCACGAATGCGCCCGCAGTATTTATGGACTTAATGAACAGAGTTTTCCACGAATTTTTAGACAAGTTTGTGATCGTATTCATCGATGATATCCTCATTTTCTCCAAATCCAAAGAGGAACATGAGAATCATCTCCGTACAGTTTTGCAGATTCTCAGACGAGAAAAACTATATGCTAAATTTTCGAAGTGCGAGTTTTGGCTGAATACAGTGGCGTTTCTAGGCCATATTGTTTCCACAGAAGGAATAACTATGGATCCTGCAAAGGTGGAGGCTATCACCAAATGGCCAAGACCGACATCTGTCACAGAGATACGTAGTTTTCTTGGGTTGGCGGGTTATTACCGCAGGTTTGTGGAAAACTTCTCACGTTTGGCGTTACCATTGACCCAACTTATGCGAAAGGGTGAGAAGTTTATATGGACCGAGGAGAGAGAAAAGAGTTTTGAGGAACTCAAGCATCGATTGATCTCGGCACCGATACTTACTCTTCCATCCGGTACAGGCGGTTATCAGATTTACAGTGACGCATCAGGAAAGGGCTTAGGTTGTGTTCTTATGCAGCATGGGAAAGTCATTGCTTATGCTTCGTGTCAACTGAAGCCGTATGAGAAAAATTACCCTACTCATGATCTAGAGCTCGCAGCAGTCGTTTTCGCCCTTAAAATCTGGAGGCATTATTTATACGGTGAGTCGTGTGATATCTTCACCGATCACAAAAGTCTCAAGTATATATTTACGCAGCGAGAGCTGAACATGAGACAGAGGCGATGGTTAGAACTACTGAAAGACTACGACACTAATATCCAGTATCACCCAGGTAAAGCGAATGTAGTGGCAGATGCCCTTAGCAGAAAGTCGGGTGTGGTAAATGGCATCAAAGTTCAGGAAGAGATTATTCATGACTTAGAGCGTTACGATATTGAACTCTTAGTACGCGGACAAAGAGGATACTGGGCTAGTTTGAGGGTAGAACCAGATTTGCTCTCTAGGATCAAAGCCGCACAAGAGGATGATGGTGAAATCTGGGCGATTATCCAGAACATTGACCGGCAGACCGAATTTCGCATCGATGACGATGGTATCGTATGGCAGGGTACCAAACTCTACGTTCCAGAAGACCCTGCTCTCAGAGAAGCCTTAATGACTGAGGCTCACAGCTCTCCGTTCTCTATCCATCCGGGTTCCACCAAAATGTACCACGATCTTAAGCAGCATTTCTGGTGGAGCGGTATGAAACAGGATGTTGCAACATTTGTGTCTAAATGCTTAACCTGTCAGCAGGTTAAGATAGAGCACCAACGTTCCAGTGGTCTTCTCCAGCCATTAGATATTCCAATGTGGAAGTGGGACAAGATCTCTATGGATTTTGTCACCGGACTACCACAGACTCAGCGGAGACATGATGCAATCTGGGTAGTTGTCGATCGTTTGACCAAGTCAGCACATTTCATTCCTATTCGTAAAGATTTCGCAGTCAGTAAATTAGCGAAACTATTCACCGAGGAGATCGTACGATTACACGGTACACCTTCGGAAATTATATCAGATAGGGATCCCCGTTTCACTTCTCATTTCTGGGGAGGTTTGCATAAAGCTTGGGGAACTAGGCTCAAGCTCAGCACAGCTTTCCATCCACAGACGGACGGTCAGTCAGAGCGTACCATCCAGACCTTAGAGGACATGCTACGCGCCTGTGCATTAGAATGGACAGGACACTGGGATGACTATATTTGCTTGGTTGAGTTTGCTTACAACAACAGTTGGCATGCTAGTATCAAGCGTGCTCCATTCGAGATGTTATACGGCAGAAAATGTCGTGCTCCTATTTGTTGGGATCAGGTGGGAGAACGTTTGATTGAAGGACCTGAACTGATAGAACTGACCAATGAAAAGGTCGCCATCGCTAGGGTAAAGCTGCAAGAAGCGCGTACTCGCCAGAAGAGTTACGCCGACAAGCATCGCAGAGATCTATCTTTTCAGACTGGGGATCGTGTGTTCCTCAAAGTATCACCCGCACGCGGTGTCAGACGTTTTGGCCTCAAAGGCAAACTTAGCCCTCGTTACATCGGACCGTTTGAAATCCTTGAACGTATTGGTGAAGTGTCATATCGATTGGCGTTACCGCCTCAGCTTGCACACGTCCACAACGTGTTTCATGTATCACTACTCAGGGGGTACAACTATCATGAGCTTCACAAAGTAAATTATCCACTCGATCAGATTCGGGAGGATTTATCCTATATCGAGGAACCCGAAGCAGTTTTAGATCGCCAGGATCGAGTTATGAGAAGGAAGACCATCCCTTTCGTCAAAATCCTGTGGAGGAACCATACCGAGCGGGAGGCCACTTGGGAAACAGAGGAGTCTATACGGACTTCTTATCCTCACTTTCAGTTTTGATTCGGGTATGTCTTTTCAGCTTTTATGTCGTTCAGTTAATAGCATTTCAGCTTTTACTTCAGTCAGCTTAAATACCTTGTAATTCGGGGACGAATTTCTCTTTTAGAGGGGAAGAATTGTAAAACCCAGTACGGCCGTATTTTAATTCGGGGACGAATTATTCCTTTTAGAGGGGAAGAATTGTAAAACCCGTATTTAAATCGAGAATATAAATACGTGGTTTATTATTAATACGTGGGTTATTATTAATACGCGGTTTATATTAATACGCGGGTTATTTTTTATTTTAATACATAGAAGTTATCAACGGAACAACGCGAGTATAATACAAGTTTAAAAAAAAAAAAAAAAATATATAGGGGGCCGGTTTGAAAACAAAGAAAAGAAAAAAAAAAGGGAAGAGTTTTGGGCTTTATCCCATTTAGCTACACATAAAGGACGGGGGTTCCCCTTTACACTCACATCGTACAAAAAAAAGAAAAGAAAAAGAATCTAGGGTTTGTTCATTGGTGGCCGCCGGCTGGAAACAAGAGACGGAAGTCTCAAGTGTGATCCGAGTAGTAGTGCTCCATTTTCAAAATCAATACGGTAATCGTCCTAGTCCCTTTTCTTTTATTTTGATTCGTCCAGTAAGTAGGGTGTCACAGCCGAGAGTTTTTAAGACTCTCGGTGTTGATTCCTTCCTGCCAATTACGCACAACAGCAAACGTAAGTCATAGGGGTCGGTTTTAGTGTGGTGTACAGCCGAGACCTTCATGGTCTCGGTGGGGCTGTTGTGTTGGCCGACCGAGGGCAGAAAACCCCACGCAGGGGTGTCGGGTTTTGGTTTATGGCACAAGCACCGAGACACCAAGTCTCGGTGGGTTCCCTTTTGATCAGTCGTGACCCAACAGGGGGGGTGTTGGGCGTTTCGAACAGCAAAAACAAACAGGGTGCGTTTGGGATTAATAAAAATAAGGGTGCGTTTGGTTGTAAATAGAATAACAGTGGGAACTAAGATTTATAACAGTGGGATCGGCATAGAATAGCAGTGGGAAAAAGTGGGTAAAAATAGTGGGAAAAGATGGGTCAGAAACACATTATATTCATCACATTAGCGACAGTTTAGCGACAGTTTTTTTTAAAGAAGCAGCTTTAGCGACAATTTCCTTAGTGACACAGAAATTCTGTCACTAATTATTGCGGACAGATTTTGTATATTATGTTGGTTCGGTTAGAGCGACCGAGATGGGCTCGGTAGGCTCGGGACATGTTTATAAATAGTAAAATAAATATTTTTATATTATACCTTTTTAAATTAAATTGTTTTATAAATATTTTATATATATTTCAAGTGTATTAAATTAATTAAATGCCTAAATATTTAAAAGGGTATATTATTAGAAAACGAATTAAACAATTTAAGAACTTTCTAAATTAAGAAACTTCTATTTTTAGCGGGATACTTATTATAAAAAATACTTATCGCCAGATATACGTTATACGTAGCTATTAGTAGAACGTTAATACATTACCATGAATTATTATAGGACCGAATTTAGCCGTTAATATGCGTATGGAATTTCAGAAATAAATAAATAAGAAACCAATAAGATCAGTAAAATTTGATAACGGATAACTGTTAACTTATTCGCGTCCTTTATTTATGTAGCACGCGTGAAGCCCGAGTAGTATTCGTTCAGTCTTCCTTTCAGTCAGTTACTGGACTAGAGGTACGGATTTTCCGTCCTTTCAGTAAGGATTTCCTTTCTACGCATGATTAGGATTTCCCATCTTCAGCCACATGTTTTCCCCAGTATATGTTAAATTTATCAGTAATTATGTTATAACGAAATAGAATTGCCTGAGCATTATATACAAGCACGACCAGTTTATGTACTAGTTACGGAGGTACCGTAACCATGGCACTAGAGGCACCGGTGTCGTGACTCACATGCAGGAGAGTGATATCCTGCATCGTCCCACTCATGTTCAGTTTGGCCATTTTTATATGTATGTTTTAGTGGGGCGTATGGATGCATCCTAGGCTTATATGTGTTACAAGTTATCAGGGTGAATCTGGTGTGTGCTCTACATCCTTCACATTGGAGCTGATCCCTCCACCCAGCACAGTTATTTAGAGGTCACCCCTCTACAGCATGACGAGGTCACCCCTCCAGTTATTCATGCACGGTTGTTACAGCACGTGACCTATATAATCTCTGGCAAATAAAATACAGTAAATACATGTTTTCAGAATTTAAAGTTATATTGCAGTATCAGTATATATATGAACCAGATCTTGCAGATTTTATGAAAAGTTATACCACATGTTACATATCAGTATTATAGCTTCATTGTTGTCTCCTATTTCCTTTACTTTCTGTACATTCTTATCATGCTATATCCGTCCACTGAGCGTTATGCTCAGCCGTAGTTTCCTTTCATGTTTCCAAACGGCAGGTACACAGGGACGATCTTAGGACTTCTAAGAGAGTACGTGCATTTGGATGGGAGCCTTCCAGACTCCTTTATTTTTATGCATACCTTACGTTACTTTACTTTGGTTGTTTGGACACTGTTTCGTCCTTTTCCTTTCAGTACTTAATCTTTATATTTTGGGCTTGTTGGACTACCGATGTTTGATTCCGGTATTTCTGTTGGTCAGTTAATGTTTAATACATTGCCTTGCATGCTTTGATGACACGCCATAAATACACGTAACGGTCCATTTATCCAAGTGGGGTGTTACAATTATGGTATCAGAGACAGGTTCGACCTGTAGGCTCTAAAACTTGACCTGTGACTAGTGGGTAGTCACCAAGAACTTCTTGTATTTTGGCGTCGTTGTTTTCCATGCTACTCATGAATTTTATCAGTCGGATTTTCAAAGTTTTGATTAAGTAAACGGTTGGTACAGGACTGGCCATACTTAATCGCATGTGCTTTTCAAGAACATTTCGTTTTGGTGAACTGACCATAGGCGTTCACCCTTGCCGCTTAAATTTTGTATGGATGAACTGACCATAGGCGTTCATCCTTACTCATGTCAGATTTATGTTTCAGAAATTGTCATTTTGTGAACTGACCCTAGGCGTTCACCAGTATTCATGTCATGTTTTGTTAGCTATACCTTCATGAATTACACTAAGCATATTCATATTTATTACTTCAGGTTCTTACGTTTTTGTCGATGTATCCTCTTTTATTTCAGATGCCACCCAGGCGCGACACCGAGAATGATCCTAACGCAGCTGCCATTGCTGCTGCTGTTCAGGCTGCTATACAGGCCATGTTACCCCAAATTCGTGATGAGATCCGAGCTGAGTATCAAAATGGACCTCAGCAGAATAACAACCCTCCTGCTCCACCACCTGCCACTTTACCCGCTTGGCTGGATCTGTTCAACAAGCAGAAGCCCCGACTGTTTGAGCAGACTGTAGCTCCAACTGATGCAGAAGACTGGATCTACCATATAGAGAAAATTTTTGGGGCTATGGGTTGTGGTGATGTTTTCAAAGTTAGGCTTGCAGTTTACAAGCTGGAGGGTCCTGCTCTACATTGGTGGAGGTCTCAGAAACTGTCCAATGGGGGAGATGCTTGGGAGCTTGCATTGACCTGGGCACGTTTCAAGACGATGTTCTATGACCAGTTTTTCCCGCATGCGGAGCAAGCTAAGATGAAGAGGGACTTTCATGTTATTCGTCAGAATAATGGCGAGAACAGTATAGAGTTGATTCGCATTCATGAAAGGTTGAGCAATCTGCCTATTTCTAGTGTTCGAGGAGAATCTCTAATTGTTGTTGGTGGGGTTAATGGTAAATTTGAATGTTTTTGCAAGAAGTGCAAGACCAGCATTAATTGCATGATTAGGATCGGTGATGTCATCAAGACAGGCAATGGGTTGTTGTAAGTAGTTCACCCCAGCATGAGGTTGATATCCATAAGGAGTGAGTTGTTGTTGTTGTTGTGGCATGAAGTTACTTGATGAGGGTTGATGGTAAGGTACCATGGGATATGACATAGATGATGGAGAGTTTGCCATGAAAGCCAATGGATCTTGTGTCTTGGCACGTCTTTCAGCCCTAACTTCGTTAGCTTCATCTTGATTCATCTTCAAATAATCATATACTTGAGTGTAGTCCACTACATGAAGATCCTTGGTTTGATTGACAAGAGTGACATATCTTGACCATTCAAAAGGAAGATTATCAAGAAATTTGATGTTTGCAGCAATTTGTGCAGGTTCATGTTTGTTTCTTCTAAGATGATTCATGAGGTTTGAAAATCGATGATAGTAAGGTTCAATTTGTTCCCCTTCAGTAGACGTAAATTTCTCCCATTCACGAAGCAACATAGTTTCCTTCTCTTGTAAACCAATTTCACCCCTTCATCATTTTCTGAATCCTAAGCCACATCTCGTGTGCGGTTTCACAACTATCGACAGCAGCATAAACATCTTCAGGAAGTCCCATAAGGATGACTTGAATTGCTTGATCATCAACGTCGAGTTGTTTAGATTCAGCTTCAGTTAATTCTTCATCCGTTTGCTCATGACTTGAGTCAGCCACTGGGTTAGCATTCGTAGGGTCCCCAGGCACAATGATTGTTCTTCTAACATACGGACCTTTTTGAATCGAGTTGACAATCAATTTTCCCAAAGGTTTACATTTTGCATAACGAAGGAGACGACTAGCCCATGTAGTGTAGTTCTCCTTGGTGAGCATGGGAGGACGATTCTCAGTACCCGCAGCGTAAATATCTTGTTGAGACGTTATCGTAGAAGTCGTGTGAAAACAGGATCTCAATTCGTAGAAATCACAATGTTGACGTTAAAGTCCCCTAAATATGATTAAATCCCCTAAAAAATGAGCTCTCTTGAAACCAAAAATTCCAAGGCAAAAAAAACACAAATTTTCAAAAAACATAAAATTTGAAAATATTTTCAGAATAAATGAAGATTTCAGAGAAGTAGCCAAACTTCGGAATAATGGGGTTTTTCAGAAAAAGTCACTTTTTCGGAATAAAGATTTTTTCGGAATAATGGGGTTTTTCAGAAAAAATCACTTTTTCGGAATAAAGATGTTTTCGGAATAAAGATTTTTTCGGAAAATGAACTTTTTCGGAGTAAGCTAGATTTTCAGAGAAAATGAACTTTTTCGGAAAAAATATGTTTTCAGAGAAAAACTTTTTCGGAATAATGAAGTTTTCAGAGAAAAAGACTTTTTCGGAATAATGATGTTTTCAGAGAAAAAGACTTTTTTGGAATAATGATGTTTTCAGAGAAAAATACTTTTTCGAAATAATGATATTTTCAGAGAAAAAGATTTTTTCGGAAAAAAATGGATTTTCAGAGAAATGGCTTTTTCGGAATAATGATGTTTTTAGAGAAAAAGACTTTTTCGGAAAAAAATGGATTTTCAGAGAAATGACTTTTTCGGAATAAAATGGATTTTCAGAGAAATGTACTTTTTAGGAAAAATGATATTTTCCAAAGGAATATTTTCATAAAAATGGTAGAATTTCAGAATATAAAACCCTTTTGCGAAGATTTATCCGAAAATAAAGAAATACAATACTGAGTCGTCAGAGATGATACTAAACCACCAAAACAATATCACGAATCCACCAAAATCAATAACCACTTCGATCACACCAATAACAACACCTCAAAGCCTCAAATACTAATCGAATCCAATAGCCTAAACCAAAAAACCCACGAAATCAATACCAAATCCACACCAAATCAACACCAAAGCTAACTACGAAACCCTTGGCGAATGATACCACTTGTAGGACTAAATCACACGACTAATCAAACACAAATAACACGAAGATGATTAAACTAAAAAAGAAAGATTAGATTAAGATGAAGAGAAGAAAAGAAATACAAAGTTGGTGATTTCCTAGTGAGAGAAACAAACACACCTTTCTCTCTCTAAAACTATGAAAATGGGAAAGCACACACACAAATGAGGCTTAGGGGGGCCTTTTATACTAATTAAGAATTGTTTAGGAGGCCTTCCTCATTTGTGTGTTCGGGACTAAATCCCGTTACATAAACAATAATAACTAAAAACTCTCGACATCATTAAATAACATTTTTCACGAGCTTCGCAACGATATATTATATGACCATCACTTTAATTACTTCTAACATGGATAAAAAACAATGTCAACACTCTGACGACCAACAAATAACATGCTGTAATTAAAATGAATGGCACCATCTAAACGATTGATTATCGAAGTGACACATAAAACCAAATAATATGAGACTGGTGTAAACCATAAACCAATTCATTTTAAGCCTAAAAACAATGAAAGGTAAAGAAAAAACAAAGTGTTGATGACTTTCAAGAACCATAGAAATTATAAAGCAATAAAGGTAACCCTAAAAAGCATGAAATCAGACAAAAAACACATGAATTTATCCAATTAGCAGAAAAGAATATAGAGTCATGAACATAAATCAAACCATAAAAAAACACAAACCTTATTGTTGTTTTATTAAAACCTGATAATAAAAGCAATTCAGTTAACCGTTAAGACCATCAAATTAAACAATTGGAAGAATCTTGAAAACATCAATTAAACAAAATAAAAAAACAACTTACCAAAATAATTAAACAAAATAAAAAAAAACAACTTACCAAAATTCATATGGTGGAAATTCATACGGCGGATCTTCATATGTGTGTTTTGAAATCTGAGTTTGAGATAATATGAGGATAAGATATACAAATGTGGGTATCATCACTGTGAAACACAGATGTCACCTCCTAATCTTGGACCCGAACAATCGAACGGTTAAAAAGGGGTTTTTGAAAAAGGCCATACCTGTGAACAGTTTTACAAACCAACAGATGGTTGAGATGTAGATAGTGTTGAGGAATTCATACTGGTGAACATGGAAAAGAGGAAATCTAACGACAAATAAGAGGCTACAACTTTTTCCTCTCACACAATTATATTGTTTTTTATTTGGGTATTTTTCAATTCCCCTTATTGTATAAAGGGAGTAATTTTTTTTTATTTTTTAGCGAGAAAATATTAACGACACGTGTGTTCACCCCGATTATATTATAATGTATTGCCTAAAACACACGCATACCCATTATCTCCTCTCATATTTATAAGAACAAAATAAGCTCTATCGGTTTTAGGAGAATATTTAATATCTTAACGACATAAAATTTAAAAATACTTTTATTTTTTAACTTGTTTTACTTAGTGAGAGCATCTGCTATGCTTGATATTTCAAAAGACTTTTTTTTACTTATTACATTAAAGCTTTATTTGGCATAACAACTTAAATTAGTTGTTAATTTTTTTATTTTAAACAAGTAGCTCTTAAATGAAAATCTAATTCATACAACTTTTTATATAATCAGTTCTATAAAAGCTATAAATCACTGATATACCCTCTAAACATATTATAATTTATTTAAATATGTCCTTTTAAGTCATTTACATCTTAATTTAACAGTTAACAGCTAATTTACCAAACGCTTTTATTAAAAAATAATAGTACAGCTTATAGCTAATGTTAACAGCTTACAACTTACAGTTAACAGCTTATACCTAACACTTACAACTATTTTTACCAAGCATAGCCTAAATATTTTAATAAGTTAGTCTTTTAAAAAGTCATTAAAAGTCATTACACAAACATGCTAAGTTTTTATAAAAGTTTTTTGAATGAGAAAAGTTACACTACAAAATGAAGCATTAATTGCATAAACTCTTCGTCCAACCGTTGAAATCCAAGTTATTAAAGAAAACTTTTAGAAAAATTATGTGTTATAATGATAAAACGTCTTTAAAAAAGTATTCAAAACAGTAAAAAAACTATTGAAAAAGTCTTTCACGCGTATGCTCTATGTTTTTTTTATTATTTTAAATACTTGTTAGAAATATGATCAATTAAAGGAAGTTTATTATTTATCACGTAATATTTTTACAATTGTAAAGAACAGTCGTTCATGTAAAATCTTTGGTGTTTTATTTGTGACTATCTTGGATTGATGGGTATGTATTATTCGGCTTGAGTTAACACAGACTTTAAGGGACCGTTTGGTTTATAGGTGGTTTAGGTTTATATTTAGGGTTAAGTTTGGCTTTGGTCTGATGTGGGTTTGAGAGAAAAAAAATTATTTATATAGAATGTGTATATATTTTAGATTTTATTTATTTATTAATATATATGAAAAAAGAATAGCAATAAATGAGATAGATTTTTATGGCTAAGATTTTTTTAAATAAAAAAATATGCATAACTATTAAAAACCCACTAACTAGGGTAGGATTCCAAATTTGGGAACCAAACCCATGATGTGACTTGTTTTATGTATACCAAACAAAGGTTTCTAAATAACTTTGAGTCTAAACCTATCAAATCTTGGATACCAAACATGCTCTAAATGTTAGACACATTATTTGGACTCTTTTGAGCCCATAAATCCAAAGTTGACCTGTAACACCCCATTTTGACATATGGAATACCACAGGATAAATATGGCGTGTCATCAAAGCATGCAAGGTAAATGTTTAAACATTAAATTACCATAAAAGGAAATACCGGAAACAAACATCGGTAGTCTAACATAAGCTCACACACATGAATATAAGTAATGAAAGGAAAGGACTAAACAATGTCCTAAAGAAATGAAATAATGTAATGTATGGAAATGCATAAAGTAATGAAGGCTAGATAGCTTCCATCCGTATGCACATACTCTCAAAGTTCTACGTACGTCCCTGAGTACCTGCCGTTTGGGAACATGAAAAGGAAAACGACTGAGCAAAACGCCTAGTGAACGGATATACAACATAGTATGAAATGACATAAGCATAATAAGACTAATAGCAGCGGAAATGTATAAGTCCTAGATAACATGGAACATGTTTATAACATGGTTTTATAGTTTGAAAAGACTTATGTTTATATATGAAAACTGTATTTTAATTAGCTAATAGCCCAAATAGGTCATGAGGTTCACCGTGCATGAATACATAGAGGGGTGACCTCATAATGAAATTAGAGGGGATGCCTCTAATAAATTAGTCTGGGTAAGAGGGATCAACTCCTTGTGAAGGATGCAAGGCACACACCACATTCACCATAAAATTCTCTTGTAAAAACATGTAACTAGGATGCACCCATACGTCCCACATGATAATATAAATAAATGGCCAAAACTGTAAAGGGACGCCACGAGCAATCACTCTGCTGTGGGGAAGTCATAACACTGGTGCCTTCAGTGTTATGGTTATGCTACCTCCATAACTAGATGACATGGCATGCATTTATATGGCTTAGGAATTTAAACTAAACATAAGCAATCAAAACATATAAAACAAATACTTGGGGAAAACAATTGGCTGCAAATGGGGAATCCTAATAAGGAAGAGAGTGTCCATACTGAAGGACGGAATATCCGTACCTTATGTCCAGTGAACGAGGAAAGATGAAAGGATGAAAAGTCCTACTCCGACCTCACTAGAGCTACATAAATAAGGGACATGTATGAGTTGTCTGATTACTGAGTATGTTTCTGGTTTTGTATGTTCTTAGCTTATTTTATATGTCCTTGTTATGTTTTACTGTTTTAAATGTTATCATGTATTTAATCATGTTTTACATGTATTCCGACTATGTATTTTCATGTATTCTTGTATTATTATACTTGTAGTGTAATAATAAGTAACTTTATAAAAATAGCAGGTTTCCAAAACTAGAAAATTTCCAAAAATAGAAAGTTTCTAAAAATAGAAAGTTTCTAAAAATAGTAAGTTTCATGAAATAGAAAGTTTCTATAAATAGAAATAAGATGGATTAATAAGTCTAAAAATATAAGCTAGTGCTTATTAATCATAAGTTATAAGTCATGATAATAATAGTAAAGTTTATTAAATAAATACTATAGGTTAAGTGGTTATTAATTATTAAGGAAATGCATGATTTAATAATTAATAATATGTCATGATAATTTTAATAAAACTTTACCTTATATTAATAATTAAATTAAACATGGTTTTAATTTAGTTAGGCTAGATAAAATACTTAGGTTATAACATGTTTTATTAATTTAAATAAAATAACCTAAGTCGTGGATTAATTAATTAATTATTAGTTTGTATATCTTAAGTAAAATAATTAATTAATTAAATGAATGTCTAAATAAAAATACTTAGGTTAAAAACTTGTATTATTAAATTTAATTAGTATAACCTAAATTCATGGTTTTAATTAAATAAAATAGTTAGTCATGTAATTTAATTTAATTAACTCAATAAAACAATTAAATAGAATTATCCCGAGCCCAAAACCTGAGACACAAAACCCGAACACCAACCACCACCAACAACCACAGTTGTGGTGGCGGCCTGTGGCTGCACAACCAACGACGACATCCATGGTTGCTGCTGCGCCGCGGCTTCCCCCTGCCAAGCGAAGGTTCCCACCGGCTTCAGCCGGTGGTTCCCCTTGTCTCGCCCTGTGTAGCCACTGTCGGACCAAGGTTCCCCCCTGGGGGCCTTGGTCTTCTTGCCGTCCGAATAAAACCAAAACCGAGCCCCTAATGGGGTCTCGGCCGTGGATCAAAACAACCACCGAGAGCCTTGTGCTCTCGGTTGGTGCGCCGAATCAAACCCAAAACCAAACGAACCCTTAACCTTGTTTAATTCATAACCATTGTATGTTTTATTTTATTTTAAGATTCAAGAACATGTGATTTAAAAATAAAATAAAAGAGAGATTAAGATCATGATTACCGAATGTGTGATTGGATGTGGAATCGAAACACGAATACAAACACGTATGGATCAAAGATCAAAACATAACAATGAATCGTTCCTTTGGTGTGGCTGCCGCGACTTCAAGAACACAAGAGGCTGGGTTTTTATTCTTTTTCTAAAACTCTGTATAATAAAATCCTGTAGTTTGTTTTTACTAGTTAAATTTTAAACGGGTTGGGCCCCTTCCTTCCTCCCTTGGCCGCGGACACCAAAGCCCACAAAGGCAAAACCATAAGTTTTTCATGTTTAATATTATTCGTATATGTTCGTGATTTAAATTATTATACTTAATAGTTATCGTACATTTATATATTACGTAATCTCGGTAATTAATGTTCGTGACACATGTTTATATACAAATGGAAAGTTTTAATTAATCCGTATATTTACGTGGTGTACTGTTCATGGTATTTATATGCGGGTTTTACATGACCTACATGTAACTATTTTGTCAATGTATTCGTGATGCTCTTTAGAATGTAGAATAATTACTTAAATATTTCACAAGAAAATCAAATAAATTGTTATCGACTGCGCGACATCTTTTTGTATATACTGTAGAATGATAGAAAACCTGTCGATATAATGTATTATGCAATCACAATATATAGAGATTACATGTGACATAAAGGAAACCATAATGGACCATAAGCTACAATCTGGTTTGGGCCGTTTACTGTCTAATACTCCCCGCAGTTCAAGTGGTGCAATTACGAAAGCTTGGATCGGAGATCAACATAAACCACAAAACACTAAAAAAACATGAACATGAAAAACATAAACATAAGCCCACTACTTCTTGACGGAGTGGTGGTCGACTTGCTCATAGAGATGGTGACGGCTTATGATTGTCGACTAGGGTTTAAAGATCAAGATAAATAGATTGGTTTTGAGAAGTGGCTCATGACGGTCGACAAGTAGGTTTGGAGATATTTTGATAATAGAAGAGAAGAAGTTTTGAGTAGAGGCTCATGACGGCCGACAATAGGATGATGGAGATGGAGAATTTTGATGGGGTGGTATTGAAATAATTAGAAAGCGGCTCATGATGGCCGACTAGATCCCAGATATGACATACCATGTAGAATGATAGAAAACTCATCGACATAATATATTATTCAATCACAATATATATATATATATATATATATATATATATATATATATATATATATATATATATATATGTATATATATATATATATATATATATTACTTGTGACATAAAGGAAACCCTAATGGGCCCTAAGCCACAACCGAGTTTGGGCCATTTACTGTCTAATATATACAAGAATATAAGCCCGCACTTCGCGACGGGTTGATTGTTTACCGAATGTCGAAAACAAATGAATAATCGGTTTCTAAAATGGTGTTTTGTAATTACGGGATAATCATTAGCAAAACTCCTTTAAACATGACCAGAAACGCAACATCTGTGTGTGACAAACTTGTTCAAACATCACCCATGAATCCTCTGATCGAATGACCACTTTTTTCTTCAAAATCCCGTCGCAACAGTTTCATCGTTTCATCCATGCTTCTCTTGGCTAACACCACTTGTGTCAAGCTTGCATGAACCTGCATCTGTAGAAGTCATGAATGTTCACTTACACATGAAAATGTATAATCACGTCCACTTGTCTTGAATAATTCAAATGCACACATAATATTTATTTAAATTTTAACGCACTGTTTACTTATATGACGGTATACATTAAATCTGAATTTATGAAAAAGACATAACTCACCTAATCAATGGCTTGAAAGACACACATTTCCAACTAATCTCTTCAACTACTCCTTGCAAACACCAAGATAAAAAAATTAACATACCCACTACTAAGCAAATAGAAAGAAAAAAACAATTTTCGCTATTCTAATCTCTTCCCTTTGAAAAGTAGTTAACTCCATTACACTTAAAAAACTAAAAAATAAAAAGATGGCCCACATAATAAAACATGAAAAGAAAAACTCCACATTGAAACGCATATACAATTATGCTTGTTTAATAACAACGAGGGTAAAATACTCCAGTAATTCAACATTTCATTAAAGGGAGACAAATGAAATAATTGTTTATAAAAACGTAGATAATAACACATACTACTATATCTAAGAACAGTTCATCATAAACATGAATATCCAATACCACAAAGGGGGTGTCCAGTGCGGACGCAGGAAATTCAATAGTGGGGGGCAAATTTTTTTTTTGACGATAGTAAGGTAAAAAACCTAAAATTCGAATAAAAAATCGAGTATTTTAACTTAAAAATGGAGTATTTTTAGGTTTTCGAGTGTTAAATGTTAGACTTTAGTGTGTGAGTGGGGGGCAATTTGACTTTCGAGTGGGGGGCATTGTAAAAAACACTTGAAATTGAAGAAAAATTACACTGTAATCTCGTCGTTTTGGTTTAGCCATGGGGGGCGTCGCCACCCCGAACCTAAGGAATAGGTCCGCCACTGGGGGTGTCTAACATACTAAATTTTTAAGTACAAACATTGGTATTGTTATAAGAATAAATGCTACTCATGCCATCTTTTCTGAAACTTAATGAGCTGATAACTTATGAAAATACAATCAGGCCAATGGTTCTAGTTAAAAGTTATAAAACAAAACATGCTTATCAGAAGCATTTTATTCGAGAATTCAAAATTGCTAAAAACTCTAAATTTAAGCAGATATAGAGTTACCTAAAGAATCCCAAACACTGTCTTTTAAGGTGGTGTATTGGATGCCTTATTTTTTATGCATTCATACTTATTTGACTATTTTAAAGGAGTTTGATATTATCCAAAATGCGTTTAGCTAGCTTATCTAGTATTCGGTAAAAACGTTGTTGGAATGACAGTAGATAGTTACTCGTAGTACTTACCACTTTCAAAGAAGCAACAAAGTCGCATGTCTCTCCTCGTTTCCCTCAGTTGTGGCTGCCTGTTGTGATTCTCTACATTACGAACATCTTATTCTGCCGTGCATATGCCTGATAACCCTTAAAAAACACAAAGAACAAAGATTTAAATCATTTACCTATAGCTGTAATCTTGTGAAGTTCCTGATGAAAGATACCTGCAAGAACCGCCACTCACATCCTCCGTTGTAACCTTAACCTACTTTACGCAAACCATACGACATCCCTGTATAAAAGCTGTTAATGCAATAATGCCTAAAGACGTTACTTGCATTTTTCGGTCTCTCTTAGTTTTGATTACGACAATATGTAAAAACAAGCATTTACGAAAACAACGAAAAACGAATTCTTAAGTTCAAGTATTTTTCATTTTACCCATTTTCACTTAAGGTATGAATAAACAAGTACTAACTTAATCAAGTGATCAAGTGATTTAATCTTTTCTTAAAACTCACTTTTTATAAAGTGTGACAAGTTTTTATTAAACTTTCTTTTTAAGAAAATGTTTTATTAAATTAATTATTTGAAAATTTGAAAATGGCATATTCTTATTTGATTAGGAATATTCTATCAGGATATCTTTTAATCCAGATAAAACCTCCACCACTAAAGAACAAAAAAGGGAGCGGAGTCTAGGCGGCGGTTCTCTAGTGCCTACGCGGTTTCTTATCGATAAGGAACCGCCGGCTGAGATATGAAACCGCGGCCAGATATATCCGTTGGCCTTTTGTCCTATAAATTGTGGACCATTCTCAGCTTTTCAACTCACCTCTTTTGCACATCTATTTCCAGATTCAAACATTCTTCTTTAATCACTCAAATCTTTGATCATTTGTTTGATTACTACTTGTTTAAGAAGTGGATCTTGTTCTTCCATCCCTTCCTCTCCAAGTGCAAAGAGAAGAACACTATCCTTGTGAAGTGTTGAGTCCACCACCAAAGATCCATTGAAGATCTAATTTTATACAATTGTTGTTGTGTCATAGTTGTGAAGATCCAAGTAGTTGTGTCTATTTGGAAGTTGTGTATGTATTAAGTATAGTTGTGTAGATTGGTCCTAGCTACGATTAGGGCTCGACTTTTAGCTTAGAGTCGGAAATTGGTTAAGCGACGTGTACGGTTTTCTCCACCATAAGGAGCTTGTTGTGTAGTGAACTCTCAAGCCTAAGTTTTTTGAAAAGGGATTTTTGAAAACCACCTTTTAACAAGTAAATATAAGAAACTATTCAACCCCCTTCTAGTTTCTACAAAAGCGAAGATCCGGAAGTCTGTATGAAAGCTATAATCTTGTGAAGTTCCTGATAAAAGATAACGGCAAGAACCGCTACTCACATCCTCCGTTGTAACCTTAACCCACTCCACACAAACCATTTGACATCCATGTATAAAAGCGAAGATCAGGAAGTCTGTTAGAGAACGACATGTTGAAAACTGCCACTTATGATTCACCTTTCAAATATCTTAGCATAATCTATTTATAACAAAACTATTATCTCGTATAGTTACTTGATACTCGTTTAACCATTTAAGAGAAAAAACACAATCGACTAATCACGAACGCTAAGAAATTTATATTATCTTAGCGATAAACTAACTTCTTTAATAGATAATAGGAGTACCCAATGTACTTTGCTTCAAGATGTACCAAAAGTTTACAAAACTCCTAAATTTTTTAGACCGCCATCAACTCTTAAAAAGCTATACTAGTAGCAATAAAACTATGACGACATAAATAAAAAATACGCAAAATAACATACCTATAACCTCAGATCGTCCGGCGTTTCTAGTGATAATGATTTACCGTCTCACAAATTCGTAAGAAAGCCACAAACAAAAAACAACCGCAATAATCACTTTTGAGTGATAAATCCGAACTTTCTTACCAAAAAACAATGGAAAAATTGGAAATTAAAATGTTAGAAAAAAACCTTAGTATCTATCATGAAGCTATGAATATAACCTAAGATTAGGATTAGGAAACATACTTGAAGATCTTTCTCTTCTTGTTCCGATCTTTTTGCGTGGGTCAGTCGAACAACTTAACCCTTCTCCGTTAATCTTTTTATTCATCTCAAGTTTTCAGTTTTCAGAGTCTTTATATTGAATTTGGGGAATCTTATATTTTTAGATCAATGAGATTTACTTATTACAAATCAATGAAATCATTGTTGTCGCTGCTGAAACTTTGAACTTGATGGTGTGATTTAATTGTGATGAAATAACTATTATTAGGATATATTTGTGTGGCATATTAAGGATGAAGTGGTAGTTGTGTGTGTTTTGTTAGGAGTGTTAATGAAGTATGTGGTAAAAGTTCAGTATGAACAGAACACGTAATCTAATACTAAGGACACGTGTGTTAAAAAGTTTCCCGCCTAAACCCATGAAAATAATATAATACTCTTTTCGTCTCAAAGTTATTGTCCAGTGGTGATTTTTTAATTCTTTGTTTTACAACTTTGACCATAATTACTATCCATTGTGTTATATAAAACTTGATGCAAAATATATAAATGAATTGAATTTTAGATGTATTTTCATTGGTATAATTTTCATCAAATACAAAAATAAATATAAAGTTTTAGTAAAAAGAATTAAAAAGTCAACAATAGACAATAATGAGACTATTAGTTACTGTAGCATATGAGAGATAAAACTTTTATCATAAAAAGATAAAAAGATAAAAGTAATAGTATTCTTGTGGATATTCAATTATTCCCGCCATAAGAAAAGTTACGTAGGCTTTTGGCTTTTGAGTATGGGCTTAGTAACATGGGTTAAGATTCTTTAAATATTCAAATAATTATTACTATATACTGTTTTAGGAAGGTTTGGGGAATATTTTAATAATATTAGCTTATTTTGGCGGGAAGATTTTTCTTACACGTGTCCCGTGACGTGTGTTGTGTAAAAGGATAATACTATTATTGTTTGTATTGACACAGATCTAAAAAAACACACACTTACCTCTTTTTTTATTCATTGATCTGTTGTCTTCCATCCATCCTTCGATCCATCCTTCGATGTAAAGAAAAGAGGTAAGTGATGTCTTCCATCTGATTCTTAGATCTGCCGACAGGTTGGTTCGCCCCATTTTTAGTTTTTTTTTGCATCAATTTCTTTCAATTCGTAGTTACTATTGTTGTTCACCCTCTTTTCTTATTGATTGATCTTGATTTTTGGATTTAGGTGAATAATATTTGAGGTTTTTTTTTCAGGTTGTTGTTGGCAGGTAAGGGTATAGTGTTGATGTTTATGGTGGACGGATGGTAGACATCAACCTTTCTTGATTCAGCAACATTCACAAAAGAATACAACGAAACCCTTATGAGTAAGCTTATTTTTTATCGCTTTGGATATAATTGTTGTCATCTACGATCGTTGTTGGTTTGGTAGTGAGATTTAAACATTACCATAAACATATACAAAATATTGACATGGTTATGGTGGTAAAGGTTCAGGTTTATGTGAAACGTAGTGTCGTTTGATATAATAGTAGATTACTGTTGTTATACTAAGTTGTGAAAGTTCGTATACATATCTAAAAACACACAATCACAGATTTGGCTTGATTTGATGATTTTTTGGTTTAATTGTTTCTTTCATCTAATAATCTTAATTAGGGTTATGGTTAGGCAGATTAATTGGTGAGTTGAAGTTTCTGCTTTTGGATTGCGTTGATGGTTTTATGGTTTAATTCAGCTGCTTTGTGATTCATATGATTCTTATATGTGATGATGGTTGTGTTTTTTTAGGTTCTTGCTTTTTGGGGGTTGCTTGGTCAAACCGACCCTGTATCTTGGCCGATGGTTGGGGGGAAGAAGATGGGATCAACAAAATTTCCATAAACGCAAAAAAGGTATTCATACAAAATTGATTCGTGATGTTAAATGAAGGTCGTGTTACCGTTTCTTTTTGGTGATATGCAACTGCACTTATATTACTTGGGACATATTGAGTAAAAAGATATATAGTGAAGTTTTACTAAGCTAGCAATGACTATAACTATAAAAAGTGAAGTTACATAAAAAGATTTGTGACCACAGAATAGTTAACAGGGTCTAAGCGTTATGTTCATACACATGTTTGTTGAAGCAAAATATAATATGCTTCAATGAGATATTTGAGATATGTTCATATATATGAGGAAATTAAAAGTCATCAAGAATATCAGATGCCAACGAACAACATCAACGAGTTTTTATTACTCCTTTGTATCTATGCTTACAGTTTGATTTGATTTGATTTGTTGGCCGTTGTTTGTTTAGCTCTACGGACTATTGCTTTTTAAATGAGTATTGCCCTTCTCTCGATTTTCTTCAGTTACTTATTTGTACACTATTATGGGTTGAGATTACATGATACACTATGCATAAAATTGTGACTTGAAGTTAGATACATGTAGGCTTGAGAACTGAAATGTAGTGCACCATACGTTTCACATCCTTTTTCTATGAAAAAGAGTTCAGTCTCGCGCACTTCGACATCTGATCTAACGTATATTGTGTTGCATGAATTTACTCTAAAATAAACAGCCATTAACATGATAACATTGTGAACTGAAATGCAGCATCTAATGTCATGCATTGTGATTGAAATGCAGCAGCTTCAATTGGAAAGAGCTTATTAAGCACTTCCTTTATCAAATGGAGTGACGACCGTTCAAAAACCATGGGTTCTAGACACAAACTGCTGTCGTAGTGAGAAGAGTAAATAATACAAGCTTAGAGCAAAGATCATTGAAATCTCTAGATTGTATTGGGGGTTTACCCTAACGTATATGGCTGAAACAAATTTTTTGTTATGAGATGATTTAAGGAGATAAAGTTACAAGTTTCCGCGATATCGTTTGTGTAACTTATGTACAAACATTTTTCTAATTCATTCAAGATTTAAATCACTACATTAATGATACATATAAACACAAGTGGCAATTTCATAGTATTGGGATTTCACATATTGTAGAAGCTTAACTGATTAGATTTTTTGTTGTAACTAATTGCAGGAGGGTTGACAGTTCTTACACATATTAAGGGCAGGAAGAAAAGCGAGACGGCTGAATGTGGTTGCTCTTGGTTCAGTAGCAGTTCCAGTAGCTGTTACTGCGGTCATGTATAAATTGTCAGAAAAAAAGATGGAGAAGGAGATTTCAATTTCTATTGTTTTCGAAAATGGAGACGCAATGAAACGGTATGCTAATTAATTTTTACATGTTTGAATTCAGATAGAGATTGTTAATGGTAGTGGGTCAAAATCAAAATGTCGTGAGTCAGTTTTTGTTTTACAAGCATTTAAATTTTCTACTAAGGTTTGTCATGGCCTTATGAACTTAATGAATTTATAAAAAAATGTCTTGGCATCATGTTTTCAATTATTTTACCATATAAAAATCACAAACTGAACTTTGGTATTACTTGGACCCAATGCCTTCATTTACTTAAAAAAAATTTGCCCTGCACACTAGCTAAATTTAACACATGTATGTTTGACATGCATTTTAAATTAGTCGGCCAAAGTGTCCTATTTTATTGTTAGATATTATACCTGTTATATAATAAGCCCAAACATACTTTACGATATGTGTGAATAATTGGGTCCGTTATATATACAAATATACACGTTCAGTTTGGATAATGGTTATTTTTTGGCATGCTACTCGGTGAAGTATAGGAGTAGACCTGTTATGCATTAATAATTAGTTTTGTTTCTTGAAAAAAATATCAAAACATTAACATACCTGATTGTATATCACTTTCCTTGAAGTCATAGCTAGGTGCATAAGAGAAGCTAATTAACTTTTGAGTGCAGGAACTAGATGCAACTTCATCCAGATATTCTAGCATTCGAGAGGGCATAGGTCAAAGAAGAGAGTGAGGCGTAGAATATAAAATGAGTTGCAGTGGTGACTCTTTTATGTTTTGGCATGTTGAATCACAAAATCTGTACACAACACAAGACCCCTGTAGCGAAGCGCGGGTCTTCCATACTTGTTTTTTTTACAAAGTGGGTAGTTGTTTCGCGGGCTTCTTTAATTCCGCTTATATTAATATATTCGATCATTTCTAATTTTTCAGCTTATTTTATAGTTTATACATTTGTCGTATCGTAATAAACTTTTAAGATTTATAAGCTTCTCTTATTGTAATAAACTTATATAAGCTCACGATTTTCAAAATGTACCTGAAATTTAAAGCTATACAACATAAATCAAAATCATATAAGCGCATAAGCAAATATCAAGATGAAAAGAAAAGACAACAAGAAAGATTCAAGATAAAGACCACCCGGCGGCTGGCCTGAATGCTTCGTCTTTTTTGCCGTCAGTTCAAAGTCGTCGTAATCTACAAGATAAGACCACAAACTTGTCTTTACTATGAAATTTTAAGTCATGAAAACATTTATTCTTCTATTTTCAATAGAAATTATATGGTACAAATTCATCTTGTAATTATAAGAATCTTTTTAAAGTGTATAAATATCATACGTGAAAGTTCATGTATGACATCGAGACTAAATGGTAAAGTACGTATACAATATTAGTATTTATTAAAATTTATGTATAATATTTGTATATTTTGAAAATTATATTGCTATTATATGAAGTTAATTCAAATTACATGGTACAAATTCTTGTAACTATAAAAGAAACACACAAACATAAAACATAAAGTTAAACATAAAAAGGACACATATCCCTATAGTTGACCCTTAGGTACAAGATACACCCTAGCTTTTACAACATATCCATTTCCAAGCTTAAACCCCGGACTCACAGGGAAACCAACAACATCTCCACTCCTTGGCACCACACTCTCCATATAGTCCGGATGAAACTCTGCCCCTTGGTTTCCTTCAAAATGACTTGGCAATGGATCTAGTGAAAATGCAAACAAGTGAAGCAACCACACTGCCTTCACCACTGCCAAAAACTCGTTGTAAAACCGGCTTCTCGGGTGGTTCTCTGCCAATACTTGTTGTCGTTGTTCGAGATCTCCCAACAATGATAGCTCCATCTTCGGATGCATGATTGAGAGATACTTGTTCAGACAAAATTTCCCAAACAAACACGTAGGTACGATCCCTAAGAGTTCCATTGGATCCACTGATTTCATGTACGTGTATTGAGTGAAACATTCGGTTCTGTATTGGCTACGGTTCATGTGAGACGATAATATGTTTCTGTCGTCCATGTTGAATGACTCGTGGTTGAATCCTTGGAATATTTTGTAGTTTATGTATGATTCAATTGAGCTTGTTACGACCGCCTTGGTGGTGGTGCTTGTGGTGATGCCAGTTATTGATCTGACTGTCGCGGTAATGTCCCAATGAGCCGATTTCATGAGGGATAGAAGAAGCTTCGCGAATGTTCTAGAAGCTTCTTTAACGGAACTCATACATGACTCGAATTGCTCCGAAACTTCCATCTGAACTGCTGAAACAGGACTTGCAGTTGGTGACGGTGTTGGAGGTTCGAATTGGCTACTACAGCTAACTCTGCTAGACCTACTTTTCCTCGTACCGCCCTTGATGGCACTCTTTAACTTGCTTCGCAAGCTATCGATCAAAGCTGCCTTATTTTTTACTTCTGCCGTTAAATTCTCTAGTGCCACCTCGTAAGGTGCTAGCATCTCCCTTAGCATTAGATCCGAAGTTGTTGTATTTCTTCGCATACTCTTGTGGAACCTATCTTGCAAAGACCCTAATTTCCTAAGCTCCGTCACAACTGCAACATCAGACAACCTAACTTTATCTGGATTCCAAGGACAATGCGCATCTTGTAGACAAACATATGCGTTTTTAATATACGAGACTCTCTTAAACACTTCACCTAATAATACCACCATTTCCATCTCTTTCTTTGTTTCGTAACTCACACGCTCTTCTTCAGGCGCCAATGAATACTCCACCTCTCCGTCATCTTCAAAGTAATCATACGCTTTGTATGTATCGTGTTCTTCACGTTCGTCGTGGTGATCAAAACTAAGGTCAGTGAAATTTGAAGCCGGACTTTCGGGCTTTTTGAAGCAGGAGTTTGTGACACGGTTGATCAAATGAGAAAAACTAACCTTGTTGGCTAGCTTCGTTATACCTCTATCATTTCTGTCAAAAAAAGAACAAATTATAACTTCACACATAGAGCAACAACTATCAAAAATAAATTTTAAGATTTTGACTAGCTATACATCTTAGGCAAAAAGATGCATTCGAGCTGCATG
Source organism: Glebionis coronaria (assembly GCA_025667525.1). Classification (NCBI taxonomy): domain Eukaryota; kingdom Viridiplantae; phylum Streptophyta; class Magnoliopsida; order Asterales; family Asteraceae; genus Glebionis; species Glebionis coronaria. The sequence continues at coordinate 465,837,198 of CM046876.1, read as the reverse complement.
AAATTAATTAAAACTCATAATATTTGAAACATAGGGATATTGATAAACAAGTAGCGTATCTAGATCAAGTTCTTACTTCTTGGAGATCTTGCTCGGATTCAATGCGCCAACGACAATGTCATCAGTATCCATATTGAACTGAATGGGGTACTGACATCGAAAACTTGACATTGGCTCCAAAGGTTTCAAGTTCATCTTCAAATTTCTGAAACAATAGATTATTTGATTTCATATCAATGACCATAAGTTATTTAGGACTTAATATCTTTTGAGCTAAAGAAACAGTTTTTAAATGCTCAGTTGCTCACCTTTGGTGACGACGAGATTTGCCTTCTCCACATAACCTGCTTGGAAACATTTTTCTTTGTTGTGCATGCCCTTAAGATCAAAAGCAATGGAGTTATTTATAGGCTTATAAAAAATGGTATAGTTCTATAAACGACCTTCTGGTTTAGGTGATTTTCTAATGAAGACCTTCAACGTTTAAGGATCTTCATTCTAATCTTTTTTCTTGTTATAGCTTAAAAACTGTTTTACAAAATCTTTTCCAATGGGAGGTGTTTTTATGAAATGATAATGTCGATATTACTAAATAAATGACGAGCTTATTTAAATTTTATAACTGCTAACCATGTCTAAGCTGCATGGCAAATGAGCTTTTCCTTTTATATTGTAAGATTCTCACGAAAAATAATAACTAAGATTCTATAACATGTTCTATCTGCATGACGTGCTTATTTAGTAATATCGACATTATCTACGTTTGGAAAGATGATAGTATTACAACGTTGGTTAAAAATACGTTGGATGGTCAAGGATATAAAACCCATTTTGACATGATTGTGAGACAAAAAGTAGTTTGTGAGTACTTATACGCATGCTCAAGATTTTCTAATAACTATACCTATAGACGGTTAGCTTAACATGTCTCATCAGTGAAATATTGTACTATCCTTATATATCGTCTCAATATTCATTATTTCTGGTTGACGCGATATAACATGTTGTCACAAGGCATGATGTTTGGATTTCTTTGAGGTGCATGCGGTTTATCGTATAGAGCTTAGGGTTTCAAGTATCGACATAATATGATTTGGACATCCTTTTATATATGTAGGCGTGTCGGGATCTTCGCTAAGAAAAAAGCGTATGTGAACTTTTTCACCGACCCGTCGGATGTAAGATCCATACTCACATCGGCATGTTTTGGTTTTTGGATAGGTGGGAGGGAAACATGTGTGTTGGATCTGATCGAGGTTTCTCTTGTCGTGGAGTTAAGTAGTCGAGGTTTTACAGCTTTGAAAGCCGCTTCGTGTAAGTGACAAAGCACGACACATGTTTATTCTTTTTGCGTTTGATACTTTTAATTTCCTTTCACTTAAAATAGTAGAGGTAACCAATAAAGTACAACAAATTATAAACAATAATATTATAACACTTACATTCACAAAGATAGATTTTTAAAAAGAATTTATTTTGCAATCTAAAATAGGTTAGTATAACTTTATTTCACCATGTCATTGTGGATTTATATTTCTTACGTATAAGTGTGTTAAAGTTAATAACTTCGAGTTATGTTTTTAAGCAAAATTAGGAAAACAACATGTTAACATATGGATTTGACGGAAACATATACAAAAACAAAGATTTACAAAGAATAGAATTTCAATTATATATCAGAGTTTGATTTTGGGGGGTCTAATTACATGCATGCATATAAAATCACTCTATGCCTTATTGCCTTTTGTAGTGTTGCTTATGCATTTACTTATGTGGACGTACTATATAATTACATAGCTGCTTATGTATGGTTTTATATAATCCTTGTCTATAAATAATGAGCTGAATGAAATGAATTTAGACATAATATTATTGGCAGTTTTGGCCTCTTGTAGATTAGGTGACCACTTTGTGGCTGCAATCGTTGACAGTGTGCAAGGGAGTGGGGGTATGTTTGTGGTTTTGATGATGGATTTCATCAATATATATCATGGATTTGTTTGGTTGTTGAAAAAAATAATTTAAGGGGCACAAATTAACCCGAAGAAACTTGTGGATAAAAATATAGTGTGAGACAATGAATTATAGTTTTGCATGTGTTCGAAGTTTAAATTTGGGATGTGCGATCGTTTAACAATCGGAAATACGTAAGTTTATTGGGGGCACATATTCAACATGGAGAACACACTTTTGTTATACGTTTTATTTATTTATAATCAAACGTTTAATTAAAACTTCACTTATTTATTTAATTAACGGTGGTTAAATTAATTACGTGTTTAATTAATTTATCATGAGTGCGTTTAATTAAATTGAGGGACTAAAAACCAACTCTAGAAAACTCATAGGGCCCTAGTCTGCCGGAATTTCCTATAGGGATTCTAAAAGATCTTTTGTTTAATAATTAAGATAAATATTTACCTTAATTAAGTTTTTTTGGAGTAGGGAACAAGTAATTTTAAGGAGGTGAAGAGGCTATATAAACAAACCCCTACGCCTCATAAAATTCGACTAACCCTTCCCTTTGGTTGATTAAATCAATCGGCCACCAAGAAACAAAACAATTTCCCTTAAATCCTAATTCACCTAAAGTGTAAATCTTTGCAAGATCAAATACCTTTTGGTACTCCCTTGTGAAGTTTCTAAACCTAATACTAAACCCTTGATCCTCGTGTCAAGGTTTTGGTTTGTTCTTGTTCCCCTTCGTGGTTTGACATACATAAACACTAATTAAGGTTTATGTGATTTTTGGGTAATTAATCTTGTTAACAATTTATAAATCGATCCTTACGTAATCCCACTAGGGTGTTGGATCTAGGGTTTCCAGTTACAAGATTATACACTAGTTGTTTGAGAAGTAAAGATACCATTAGCATCGTGGTGTGTTCGTTTGACGTGTCATGTGAGCAAACGAAAGAGACGGTAATTTAACTGTTAATGTGCAAGATTAAGATAAAGACGCATTAATTGATTTATTCAATTAAATAAAGGTTGGTTTTAAATTATTTTTATTATGTGCTTAATCATGTATGTTATACTAGATCTATATCGCTGCGTATCCGTAGTTAATGGTTTAACTAGTTTCTTAAATCCCAACAGTGGCATCACGAGTCAAATCGTATGGCATTCATGGGTTACACATAGAATGAACACGCTAGATCTGCTTGAAAACTCCTTTATTTATTTTCTAAGGCAATAACATGCATTCTTGCCATAAAGTTTTAATCTTGATCTAGATCTAATAAAATTGGGTAGGTTTAAAATTGAATCGGTTAATAACATATTATGATTGTTTGTTTATCCAGCTAAAAGACCTATGCAATCAAGTTCTTTGATGGATGTGGATGCCCTTGGTTATCAGGGGGGGGGGGGGGGTTCTTTTAGTTCTTCAACTACGGGAAATTTGAGATCTCGGATCTTATATGTTACCGCTTTCATATAGAGTCTATCTTCACCTCTACCCCTTTTTCTGTCTGTTTTTATGTGCTTATTTGTTTACCATTATGAATTACAAAACTTAATAATACAAGATTATAGTAATCATAAAAACGGATCTCTACTTATATCGAAACTAGCTTTAAAACATGTCATATCAATTACACTTATGTTCCTGCGAATTGGCTATGTGTTATTTGTTAAAAAATCATTTTTGTAACAAAGATTAATATGGATATAAGATCTATGAAACTTGGTTTTATTATATGCAAATTGTTTTTGCGAAATCATATAGTCACTAGAGTTGAGCTTACATACTGATAATGATGGCTCATAAACCGTTTTCTCAACGACGTGATTTGCAAAATTTAATTATCTTATAATACTTAAAAACAACTTGTTTTGTGATTTACTAATGGTGGATATTGCTACTACACTACGTGTTTTAGTCAAATCATCTAGGGTTTGAATGATCTTTAATCTTTTCTCGTGTCAAGTAGATGTTTCGACATTTATTTGATGATTATCCCAAGCATTTGTGCCTTCGAGCACATAAGAGTGGGATATAGGGTTTGATCATTCTTTAATTTTTTCCCGCGATAAAACACTCATTAACTAAAGTTAACAAATAAATTTTCTTAACTTGTGCTAAAAAGATAATTGCATGCATCTTTTTACACGCTTTTAACATTTGTTTTTTAAACTTATTTGATACTTATTTGAATTTTTAAGTCTATGCCATCCAATGTAAAAGCACTTGTAGTTGGTTTTCATCAACTGGTCAGACATAGGGTGAATTCTATACCCAAGGCGAATTTTGCCATAGGTCGGGTCTATGTCAATTCTTGCATGCTTTACATTGGTATGACTTAATTCGAGTTTCCGGTCAGATTCGAAACCCGAGGCATAAAATGAGATGAAACATACTCATGAACTTATTATTTGTAGAACAAGTTTACTTGAGATGTCCATTAGTACTCGTAAGAGTTGTGAGGACATCCCATTAAAACACTCTACAACAATATACTTCATGAATCGTCTCATAAATTCTAAGAGTTGCACTTGTAATGCAATTAACGCTCGACGCTTACCTCTTGCCCTACTTATTATTAGTTGGTCAGACCTTCTAGTATTAAGTGGGAGGACAAGTAGGATCTTACTCTTATTAGTAATTAATTGGGTAGTTAATTCTATTAAGAATTTAATTATCGGAAATACTAAATTGAACTTTCTATGTTCAGATTAATTGTGTTACTGCAACATAATTTCATAAACTAAAGTTGTTTTCTTATAGAAAACAAACATAGTCTCTTTTCCTGGCAAGAAGAGCGAGACTTACTCCTATCTCTTCTCATTGGTAGACAAGAGTAAGATAGGATTATAATCGAATCATTGTCGATTGCATTTAACATCACTTATAATATTTCATTATCCTAATCCCGTTCTAAAATCTTTGAAAGATAACATATTTTGTGTATCTAGATCACTTTTGTTTATAGGCTACCAAAATAAATGACATCTTGCACTTGTCATGATGTATGAGTTTCAACCACAAGGAGTAAAGAATTTACTAGCATTTTTCTAGGTATCCTTCTTGGACTCTTTTTATTCCTTAAAGTGTGAGAGCTCGTATTTTCCCGGTATTATTTTATTCTTTTATTCATGTTTTTTTAAATTTTTTAACATGTTACGTTTTCTTGTATTCTTTATACGTAAATCCTGAGATCTTGATCATTTTAATAAATTATACCTTTAAGTATTTTATGATCATTGATAATACTTTATTTGGAATTATAAAATTTCTTATTTTATTTTTTCATATTTATTTAAATCAAAGTTATTGATTTAAAAACACTCGCGTGCATTTTACAAAGTTTACTCAAATCAACGAGTAACGAGAACTACTAATGATCGCGATGCCGACGGATGCCCGATATTTTACATTTCATTGTCGATTGTTTCAATGTTTGACGTTTTGATGTCTTCTTTTAATGACATGTTAAATCTTGTCGGGAGACTCTATTATCATATTTATGATGCGTTTTAACTTTTGAAAAGTATTTTTACGGAACCTGAGTCCCATAAATATTTCTAAAATTGCTATTTGTCATTTCCCGCTTTTTAAGTTATATGTTGCATTTTAGTCCAAAAGATTACAAAATTAGCAAAACAAGCCCTTCACCCCCACTATATATTAATTTTCCACTAAGGAAACACATAGTAAATGTGTATAAACAAAAAATTTAAACACCTCTCTCTCTTTCTTGCTATTGCCGTGAGCCACGACAAGCTACAAACAGCCATTTTTGTTGATTTTGAGCTTGATCTAGCTAAATCTAAACTAAGACCCATTCCTAAAATTCAAAGGTGATTCTTTTGGTACAAATTTTACCCACATGCATTGAGTTTTAAGTTTTCTTATGATTTAGGGTTGGTGCAATATTTTAAAGATCATGCATGTGATGATCTTCACTAGATCATGATGTTTTGATGATGAAAAGTTTGAGTTTTTTATTTTGATCTTGTTATAATTAATAGCAAGTGATAGGATTGAAAGTGGGTAATTATAGGATGTTAGTAATGGTAGAAAAATGGGTAAAATGAGTTGAAAAAGTGATTTGATATGAGTTTTGATGAGGTGGTATAGGGCAGTAGGTTTAAGGTAAATTTTGGGTGTCTTAAGTTTGAATTATTGTTGTACAAATGAGATAGTGTTGTAGAGATTTTCATTAGCTTCGTTTTGATATAAATTATAGCTTCTAACTAAAAACGAGGAGGAAGTTACGATAGTTTGATTATTCGTGTACCGGGAGACGAGTATCGACACAATTCGAAGTTGTTGTCGATATTTAGATCGAATCCCGGGGAATATAAAATGAGTTTTAAAAAGAGTCGAGGGCTGTTCTAAGTTTCTAAACCTAGGGTTGTGAGTCTATTTCCGAACCCTATGGAATCCTAAGATTCCTTGATCTTTAGACTGCTAGGAACATGTTACATTCACTTGATTGAGTCAAGGCGGAATAGAACGAAAACATGTTAAACAAGGTGTTATACGAACAAGATGAATTTCTCCCAATGTTACTTGTATTAATCAAACACAAATAGCATATAGATGTGTATACATTAATCCTACGTCTAGAACACACATATAGCTTTAGGTTTACATTGTGAATGAATTGATAAATAAAACCTAAGACCCTTGGGTCCTTTTATAGTAGAAGGACTAGGGTTTACAAGAGATAAGAACAAATAAACATGTAAATCTTCTATTTAAATAAACCATATACTGAACATTGATAAAAAATATTCTTAATATTCAACCTAAATAGAATTCCATCAGCGCGTAGACATCTGTTAGCGGCTAGACACAACGTGTCAGCGACTAGAACAAATACCCTCATGTTTTCTTCGTTTGAGTTTCTGCCACATCAACTTTTAGACCCAACAATCTTCCCCTAGTTGATGTCGGCAAAACTCTTTGTGTTTGTAAATGGTACATCATCTTCAAATTGCTTCCCCTCAAGTTAAGCATCGATATCTTCCCCTTTTTGTGCGATCAAATTAGGGAAGGAAACAATGTATACAATTGAAGATTCTCCAAAAGTAGGCTCTGTGTAATGATCTTGAAGAAAAATAAATACAATAATCTTGATGTAGAGTAGAATAACCCAAACCTGTGTTCCATGTCTTGTACTAACCATGTAACAAAGAACTTATACTCATGGTACAAAGTATAAGTAGACCCCGATCCCTTTGTCAAAATCCTCATCCTTAAAATGAGACACTGAGCACAAATAACGTAACTCCTTCAAGTGATAGCATCATTAACTGCTAGATTGTACAAGTCTTCATCACCAAACATTGTAGCACGAACAAGTTATGTTAAAAGTAATGGGTTAGTCACAACTTTTAAGATATGATAGAACACATACTCGTGAAAATCTACTTCAAACATCAAATTTACCATATGAATTCTTCCCCTTAATCATATACGTCATCTAAAAAAAATATCCGAGCCATAAATATCATAATGATATTCTGAATAAAATCAGAGATCCTATGTACTTGTGTGTGTAACCTCCTCGTTCTGTGTGCCAAAACCTAACCAAGATTTCAAACAACAAAAAATTCCCTTTTATCCAAGATCTCATCAGCGTGTGTTGTCCAATATCGGACAACACTTGTCAGCGGATGAAAACCAATATCTCAGACAACACAACCTTCTTGTCAGCGGATGAATTATGCTTTGTCAGCGGCTATGGTAGCCGTAGACACCATCTGTGGCTAGAAAACATATAACAGTGGGTAGAATAATAAAGTTACCACCTTAATCCAACCCACAAGCAATCCACGACTGAAAGTCCATATATCACTGAAAAATCAGCCCATGTAGAGCTTAGACGTGTGCAACAAAGACACGATTCATGTCAGTGATATTTTAAAGATTTGGAAGACCAAATCCCTAAAAATCAGGAAGTAATATTTATCCTCCAAAACTTATGAATACTTTTAACTTTATACACAAATTTGTAGCATATCTTTTATTCCATCATGTGATAGTTGTAATATCCCGGGACCACATATTTTCCTTGTTTTGAATCGCATGCGAACGAACAGATTGCTTCTTCGTGATAAATAACAACTACTTTCTTTTCTTTAATACAATCATAGGACATCTTCGCGTGAACATAAAATAATCAACCATGTGAACACAAGGTAGACAACCGTGTGAACACGAGGTAGTCATTCGTGTGAACACAAGGTAGTCATTCGTGTGAACACAAAGTACAAATCCCATGATCTGTTCACTTCTAGCCACATGTGATAACAAAAGAAATACCAATATAATAAAAGGATACTATAGAAACTAGAAGGGGGGGGGGGTTGAATAGTTTCTTAAATTTGCTTGTTAAAGTTTGGTTTTAAAAAATCCTTTTTTAAAAACTTAAGCTTGAGTATTTATGTGAAACCTTCTTATACATGATAGGTGTGTAAACACCCATCCTTTTTACCACTTAATTACAATAATAACCGAGCCAAAACGTGTATTTTATGTCTTTTATGTCAGAATTATGCGTGGTTTATGTTTTTGTTGTGATTTAGGACGAAAAGGTGAAAAGTGGACAAAACACGGGCATTCACGGACATTCACGGGCTTTTATTGAAGAAAAAGATGAAAGACGAGGTCAAGAAGTCAAGAGTGCAAGAAGAACGGAAGTCCAAGACCAATTCTGAAGATTTATCGAAGAAAAAGTCAAAAGACGGAAGTTTACTAAAAACCGAAGAACTCAAGTCTTATTTATTGAAGAATTAAAAGACGAGTTTAAAGAAATCCCGAGCCAAAAGTCATTAAAGTCCAAGATTAACAAAAGATTAAGAAGGGAAGGACTTAATGGTGCAATTAAGAAGAAATGAAGGAGGGGAGGAAGCTTCCTAAGCATTCCTTAATCCTCCCCTATATATAGTCATTAGGATTCATCTTTTCATTTTTGTTGGCTAGAGTGACACTAGTTCTTCCACCTTTTAATTACTTGCTCTTTAAATACATGTCAATTTAAATACTTATCTTGCACTTTTAATACCTTTTAATTCCAAGTAAGTGTTCTTTAATTTTCTTGTTTTAATCTCTCATTCTACCTTTCTTTTTATGCTTTAATCTTTGTTTACATGCTTATTATCTTGCTTATTTGATTAAAGGTTATGTTTTTATGCTTTTGATTGTTTTGGATTATTGATTTTATAGCTTATTTGTTTTCATCTTAAAGTTTCTTAAGTTTTTATAAAAGTTATTTTTATATAAAATTTGTTTTCGTAAACTTTGTTTCATTTTGTGTTTTCAAAAGTCTTTAAATTTCAGTTTAGTAGCTTTTTCTTATACGTGTTTGCTTAGGATTTTAGTCTAGTGCTTATTTGATTTATAGCTTATTTGTTTAGCTTATTTTTCATCCCTTTTACTGTATTCCGATCTGACTGATCGGAAAAGGGTTTCACATTCCGACCAGCACTCCATTGCTTGGTCGGAAAAGGGTTTTGGTTTTCCGACTGGCATTCCGATCTGGGGTGTTGTGTTGACATTCCGATTAGTGTAATTTTAGTGCATTCCGATCTGGGTTTGATTAGTATTTCGATCAAGGAGATTAGTGGGTATTCCGATCAGGAGGTAAGTGACAGTTATTCCGATCTGAGTCCATTCTTCAAATTCCGATCTGAAAGGTAAGTACATTCCGACGAGGCATATTCCGATCAGGGTAAGTTTGGTTATTCCGATTGGAAAGGTGACAGCATTCCGATCCAGGCCCATTCCTTATTCCGATCAGAGTTTGTGTACATTCCGATTGTACTGATCGGAATGTATTCCGATGGTGGGTTTACTTTTATATTTTGTCTTGTTTAATTTTTACGTTCTCGATTTAATACCTTGTCAATTTTAATTTTCGTCACGCTTTACTTTCAAGTCACTTAATTTCTCGTTATTTACTTTTCAAAGTTTTAATATTGCACCCTTTCTTTTAATTAGATTTAGTTTTATTATAACGCTCATTTTACTTTTACGTCATTTAATTTAATTGTTTTGCACTTTTTAATATACTACAACGACACAACTTTTTGTTCCACCAAAGATCAATAGAGTCACACATTAAACTCAGTTTTCAATTCGAAGAGACTGTGACGATAACTTTTTACATACAAAATCTCTTGTATTTCTCAACGTGCACAATGTCCTAAGTGTAGGGGAGTTTAGTCCCACATGCTTAAACATTGAGGACAATGTTTATCTTAAGTGTAGGGGGACTTCTATCGAAGTTAAGTGGCCTTTTCCTTGTATTTGTCCTCATTTTAACCGGAAAATCAATTTTTCGACATTTTTCAAAATTTTTGATCTATTTTGGCCTATTAGTTTTTACTTTTGTATAGTTATTTTCTTTCTCTGCTAGAATAAATCTTTAATAAAGTGGTTTTAATTTTCAAAAGTTGTGAATCTTTTGACTCAACCCGAGTTTACTTATCTAAGTTACTCTAGCTAGTATCCTTAACGTGTTTAAATCAAGTTTTGCTAGGCTTTTATATAGGGAGCTATAAAACGCGAAAGTCTTAACTCTCACGGGTTAAGAACAAGAACTTTCCGCAAGTTCCTATAATTGATCCTAGAGAGTCGTTTATCAAGGGAACTTTAAAATGCGATTTCTAAACTTGAAAAAGTCTAAGAATTTGCAAGATCCTATAGGCGACTCGAAAACCCAAAACTTTGATTTAATAGGCTAAGCATCCACGAGTTTCATTCCTTGAGATTTTAAACTGTGGAGAACGAGAGATGATAGAGCCAATTATAAGTTTGGTATTCTTTCGGGAATTTATGTGAGTTAATTATGAGCCTATTCTCCCATCGCTTGTTAATAAATTTATCTGCAATAAATAAGGTTGTACGATTTGAAAAGTTACTTAGCTTCTAGCCCAAGATCGTTTAAAAGTTGCTCGGTATGGATTAGAGTTCATAGCCAAGGCATAACTTAGTGAAGCGGGATGCGAAGATTGGCGAGTCCAAAAAGGTCCTAACAAGACATGAGGGCTATATTTTGTTGCTAAAGATCCAAAGTGATGTGAAGAATCATTTATCGAAAATCAATATGATGGATCGAGACACACGACAAAAAGCAAAAACTCCCCAAAAGTCATGGAGAAGTGTATCCGAAAAGACCCTAGCAAGGTATGAGGATAAATAGATCCAAGTCATAAAAGGAGGCGGATCGTTGTATATCAAAATCCAAAATAAAGATTGGAGAAAAATGAAGAAGTCGTGGTCCAAGTATGAATCTCTCAAAACTTCAAGTGAAGAAATTCCTATATGAAGAGAAGACCATTATTTCATGAACGTCTCTCAAGGTTTGAAGTATGAAGTCGCTGCCAAATATCAGTCCGAGAAAGGTCTCAAATCGCGAAGCGAGTTATTCCAAGATATGAACTTTATGAGGTCCCGAGAAGCAGTTTTAAAAAGGTTTTGTCCTTTAGCTAACTATTGATTAAATCGTTCACTTTATTTTCGGACTAAATAACTATCGAAATAAGTCAAACAATGCATCCTCGTGATCATTCAAGACAACAATAAAATATAAGAGATACACCTAGGAACAAGGGAGTCTAAGTGAATAATTGGCCCACATGAGTTCGTGTTAGTTTGCTAACTTATAATAACAATGATCTCGTTTTTAAGCTTGGTTTGGAGAAAGTGAAAACTTGAGAATGATGATTATTCACAACATTTCCAAAACCCAAGGTATGCTTTTGATTTCTTTACTTTGAATGTTTATAATTTTCTATCTCTTTAATAAAGGCCATTATGGATTGATTGTGATGAAAAATGTAATCTTGCTTTGTAACTAATGCATTGCATGAGGACATTGCAATGGTCAAGTGTAGGGGATTTGATAGGTGTGTAAACACCCATCATTTTTACCACTTAATTACAATAATAACCGAGCCAAAACGTGTATTTTACGTCTTTTATGTCGGAATTATGCATGGTTTGTGTTTTTGTTGTGATTTAGGACGAAAAGGTGAAAAGTGGACAAAACACGGGCATTCACGGACATTCACGGGCTTTTATTGAAGAAAAAGATGAAAGACGAGGTCAAGAAGTCAAGAGTGCAAGAAGAACGGAAGTCCAAGACTAATTCTGAATATTTATCAAAGAAAAAGTCAAAAGACGGAAGTTTACTAAAAGCCGAAGAACTCAAGTCTTATTTATTGAAGAATTAAAAGACGAGTTTAAAGAAATCCCGAGCCAAAAGTCATTAACGTCCAAGATTAACAAAAGATTAAGAAGGGAAGGACTTAATGGTGCAATTAAGAAGAAACGAAGGAGGGGAGGAAGCTTCCTAAGCATTCCTTAATCCTCCCCTATATATAGTCATTAGGATTCATCTTTTCATTTTTGTTGGCTAGAGTGACACTAGTTCTTCCACCTTTTAATTACTTGCTCTTTAAATACATGTCAATTTAAATACTTGTCTTGCACTTTTAATACCTTTTAATTCCAAGTAAGTGTTCTTTAATTTTCTTGTTCTAATCTCTCATTCTACCTTTCTTTTTATGCTTTAATCTTTGTTTACATGCTTATTATCTTGCTTATTTGATTAAAGGTTATGTTTTTATGCTTTTGATTATTTTGGATTATTGATTTTATAGCTTATTTGTTTTCATCTTAAAGTTTCTTAAGTTTTTATAAAAGTTATTTTTATATAAAATTTGTTTTCGTAAACTTTGTTTCATTTTGTGTTTTCAAAAGTCTTTAAATTTCAGTTTAGTAGCTTTTTCTTATACGTGTTTGCTTAGGATTTTAGTCTAGTGCTTATTTGATTTATAGCTTATTTGTTTAGCTTATTTTTCATCCCTTTTACTGTATTCCGATCTGACTGATCGGAAAAGGGTTTCACATTTCGACCAACACTCCATTGCTTGATCGGAAAAAGGTTTTGGTTTTCCGACTGGCATTCCGATCTGGGGTGTTGTGTTGACATTCCGATTAGTGTAATTTTAGTGCATTCCGATCTGGGTTTGATTAGTATTCCGATCAAGGAGATTTCTGGGTATTCCGATCAGGAGGTAAGTGACAGTTATTCCGATCTGAGTCCATTCTTCAAATTCCGATCTGAAAGGTAAGTACATTCCGACGAGGCATATTCCGATCAGGGTAAGTTTGGTTATTCCGATTGGAAAGGTGACAGCATTCCGATCCAGGCCCATTCCTTATTCCGATCAGAGTTTGTATACATTCCGATTGTACTGATCGGAATGTATTCCGATGGTGGGTTTACTTTTATATTTTGTCTTTTTTAATTTTTACGTTCTCGATTTAATACCTTGTCAATTTTAATTTTCGTCACGCTTTACTTTCAAGTCACTTAATTTCTCGTTATTTACTTTTCAAAGTTTTAATATTGCACCCTTTCTTTTAATTAGATTTAGTTTTATTATAACGCTCATTTTACTTTTACGTCATTTACTTTAATTGTTTTGCACTTTTTAATATACTACAACGACACAACTTTTTGTTCCACCAAAGATCAATAGAGTCACACATTAAACTCAGTTTTCAATTCGAAGAGACTGTGACGATAACTTTTTACATACAAAATCTCTTGTATTAATACACAATATGAACAAGGTATAGTGCAACTAACTAATAATCACAAGTATAAAAAATAATGAATGTATTATGCAACTAAACTAATAATCACAAGTATAAAGAATAAAGAATGTAAAGAGATAAGGGGAGGAAAGATCAAACCAAACACCAAGGATTTATAGTGGTTCGGAAACAAAGCTCACTCCTCGTTCCTACTCCACTCCTCGAGTACTCCTTACTCGAGAGTTCACTAATCAACAAGCTCCTGAAGGTGGAGAAACCATACACAACGTCGCTTAACCAATTTCCGACTCTAAGCTAAAAGTCGAGCCCTAATATTAGCTAGGACCAATCTACACCAATATAATTTGAGGACTAAGTATTAACCCTAATACATACACAACTTCCAAATAGACACAATTAATTGGATCTTCACAACAATGACACAACAATGAATAAATAAGTTTGGATCTTCAATGGATCTTTGTGGTAGACACAACACTTCAACAATGATAGTGTTCTTCTCTTTGCACTTTGAGAGGAAAAGATAGGAGGAGAAAGATTCACTTCTAAACAAGTAGTAATCAAGCAAATGATCAAGGATTTGGGTGATTTAAGAAGTATGTAAGAATCTGAAAGTTTATGTGCAAAAGAGGTGGATTGAAAGTCTGAGAATGATCCACTATTTATAAGACAAATGTCCAACGGCTATATCTGCCCGCGGTTCTTTATTGCAGCCCGCGGTTTCTTATCGATAAGGAACCGCCGTAGGTGCTAAGGAACCGCCGGCATAGAGTCTGCTCCCTTTTGTCTTTTAGTGGTTTGGTTCGAATCTGGGGATTAAAATATCCTGAAAGGATATTCTAAACCAAGATAGAATATACCATTTTCATATTTCAAACTTTCAAATAATTAATTTAATAAAACATTTTCTTAAAAGGAAAGTTTAATAATAAAACTTTGTCACACTTAATAAAAAGTGAGTTTTAAGAAAAGATTAAATCCTTGATCACTTAATTAGTATAATTACTTGTTTGTTCACACCTTAAGTGATAATGGTTGAAAAGAAAAATACTTGAACTCAAGAATTCGTTTTTCATTGTTTTCGTAAATGCTTGTTTTTACATATTGTCGTAATCAAAACAAAGTGAGACCGAAAAATGCAAGTAACGTTTTTAGGCATCATTGCATTAACAATCTCCCCCTTTTTTATTCTGACAATCCATAAACTCAATCATCTAATAAAATAAGATTTCGAAGACGAGTTTATCATTTCTCCCCCTTTATCGAAGCAAAAAGGTTCAAAAAGTCTTTGAAGAAGAAAAGAACCAGACTTTGCAAATGCTCCCCTTGGTGATTACTCCCTCTTGCTTGGGGAACCAAGGAAACGAAATATGGTGACAAGCTACATAGAAGGGTTAGTAGAAGAGAGGAGACACCCAACAAGATATAGCAAAGATCACATAAAAAAAATAAGAAACAAAAGATCCAAGATAAGTCATGTTAAAAGAAAACATGATAAAAGATACAAGGAAATAAATCATACAAAGATGTATGAGACACAACCACAAGCCAAAATAAAAAGCATAAGTCTAATCATAGTTAAGCTAGAACTCTAAGATTTGCTTGAACTAGATGTCTTGAAGATAAGCAACCAATGCTTAGATAAAAGACAATATAGTGGCGGAAGGAAGTGGTGGTGGCTTGGTAGAGATCTCATAGTTATAGTAAAGAGGAGGTTTAACTAAGAGACTCTTGATGTAATGCAACTCCTCATAGATGTGATCCATAACAAGATGTTGATATTGACAACATTGACAATATGTTCCATGATGCATGACATTATCATGTGAAGGAGGTAGAACACTAAAGGCTAGTGGTGGAAGATAAGAGGTTCCACAATCAACATTCTTAGAAGGAGAAGAGATGTGATTTTGAGTGTTCTTGGGTGAATTGGGGTTGAAAGCAATTGGAGAGAATGGAAGAGAATCAAAGCTTTCATTTGGGGAATAAGACATTTTTTTTGAGAAAGAATGCAAAATGCTTAAGGTTATATAAAGAAAGTCCAAGATAATTTGGAGGTGGTCAAAGGGTTGAAACAAAGATTCCAAAAAGTGTTGGAACAAATCTGGAGTTTCAGGAATTCCCAGAAAAAAAGGTATTGGGCGCGGTTCCTTAACTCAGCCGGCGGTTCCTTATCACTGGGGAACCGCGGTATCAATAAAGAACCGCCCACAGTGGGTTGAGTTTGGTGATGAGGGAGGATTTTCCAATTCAGCAAATCTTATTTTTCTAGTCTAACTAATCATGGGGATATGCTAAGAAGCAAAAATAGACAAAGAAAACACAAAAGAGCTCACCAAACAAGGTTTAGACCAAAATACATAGATTTTTTAATAAAATCAATGTAGGAGGTGTGTAGAACTAGACACAAGGTAATGACACAATGATCCTCCATAGTTCTCTTTTGTTCTTGCTATATTTGAGAGACCCATACATATGAATTATGTAAGCTCATTATGAATAGCAAGAAGTTATGAAAAACGTTTTTAGATTAAATTAATAATGCAAAAACATTTCTCGACCATTTTCGAAAAAGCTTTGAGAATTTTGAAAAAGAAGAGAAGTTTTCCAAAAAGAGTTTATTAAACTTAAGAACTCAAAGAAAGAAAAGACTCAAAAGATATAAGATAATAAGAATTCACAATTAAGAAATATGTTCCATTAAGCCCAGACCTAGACGCAAGTAATTAAAAGGATCTCTCTTAAGTGGCTTAGTGAAGATATCGGCTAAGTTTCTACCGAGGGTACCTTCTCTATCGAAATGTTCCCCTTTTGAACATTATCCCTAAGAAAATGGTGGCGAATCTCTATGTGCTTAGTTCGCGAATGTTGCACGGGATTCTTGCTAAGGTCTATTGCACCCTTGTTGTCGCACATGATGGGAACATCATCAAGATAAATCTCGTAATCAACAAGCGCTTGCTTCATCCATAGAGCTTGTCGACAAGCTTTACCAGCACTCACATATTTGGCTTCCGTGATGGATATAGCAAGAGCGGTTTGTTTCTTGGAGAACCAAGAAGTGAAACAACAACCCATGAAGGTACAAACTCCACTAGTGCTTTTCCGGTCCACATAGTCTCTCACATGATCCGAGTCCGCGTAGACAATGGTTTCTACGCCGGTCCCTTTCAGATACCATAATCCTAAATGTATAGTGCCCTTAATGTATCGGAAGATACGCTTAACCGCTTCAAGGTGAGAGGTTTTGAGAGCCTCTTGGAAGCGAGCACAAAGGCAAACACTAAACATGATATCCGGTCGACTTGCCGTTAGGTACAACAAACTACCAATCATACCTCTATATTTAGTGTTGTCTACCGACTCACAATCATCATCTACGGTGAGTTTAGTATCCGAGGCCATAGGGGTCTTCATTGGTTTAGAATCTTCTAATCCAAATTTCTTTAGCATTTCTTTAACATACTTGGATTGATTAAAGAAAACACCATCGTCCATTTGTTTAATTTGGAGTCCTAAAAAGAAGTTAAGTTCTCCCATCATACTCATTTCAAACTCATCATGCATGATTTTGGCAAAGTCATCACACAATGATTGACAAGTTGAACCAAATATAATGTCATCAACATATATTTGTACGATAATGAGGTGAGAACCTTTCTTCTTTGTAAAGAGTGTATTGTCTACCATCCCCATGGTATACTCATGTTAAGAAACGCTTTAAGTCTATCATACCAAGCTTTGGGTGCTTGTTTGAGACCATAAAGAGCTTTTTTAAGCTTGTAAACATGATCCGGTTTCTCAAAATCAATGAAGCCGGGAGGTTGAGCCACATATACCTCCTCATTGATCAAACCGTTAAGAAATACACTCTTTACATCCATTTGTTGAAGCTTAAAGTCTAAAGCACAAGCGTAAGCTTAGAGGATTCTAATGGATTCTAATCTAGCTACGGGTGCGTATGTCTCATCATAATCAATACCTTCTTGTTGATTATAGCCTTGAGCTACAAGTCTAGCCTTGTTACGAGACACAACACCATTCTCATCTAACTTATTCCTATATACACATTTGGTTCCTATGATGGTCGAACTTCTAGGCGGAGGAACAAGTTCCCAAACGTCATTAGCAATGAATTGATTCAATTTTTCTTGCATAGCTATGACCCAACTCTCATCCATCAAAGCTTCTTTAACATTCTTTGGTTCAATCAAGGAGACGAAACAAAAGAAGTTACTTTGATGTTGGACTTGAGATCTTAGGGTCCTTCGATTTAATTCGCCTATGACGTTATCAAGAGTATGATCCTTAGAATCCTTAATGTTTACTCCCTTTTCAACACTAAGGTATTCAACTCCTATGTTTCTAACATCTTTGGCATTAACTATGTCTATTTCATCTAAGTAATCATCTACCAAAGGTGATGTCTTAGATGAAGGTGGGGTTTCATCAAATGTCACGTTAAGTGATTCTTCAATTACACCTGAGGTTCTATTGAGGACTATGTAGGCTTTGCTAGTTTGAGAATAACCTAAAAAGATACCTTCGTAAGACTTTGGGTCAAACTTAGTAAGGTAGTATTTGGTGTTGAGAATGCAGCACTTGCTTCCAAACACCCTAAAGTATTCCAATGAGGGCTTCTTACCTTTAAGAATCTCATAGGGGGTCATTCCTAGAAAAGGTCGAATAAGAATTCAGTTGAGAATGTAAGTCGATGTGTCCACGACATTGCACCAAAATTTTTGAGGCAAAGATTGCTCATTTAACATCGTCCTACTCATATCTTGGATGGTCCTAATCTTCCTTTCAACTACCCCATTTAATTATGGAGTGCGAGGAGCCGAGAAGTTATGGGTAATAACATGAGCTTCACAAAAGGCACCAAATTGCACTTCATTATCAAATTCCCTACCATGATCCGTCCTAATAGAGACAATTAAACATCCTAGTTGATTTTGAATTCTTTGACTAAAGGTTTCGAAGTGATCGAAAGCTTCATTATTAGACCCCAAAAATCTAGTCCAAGTGAATCTAGAGTAGTCGTCAACTATAACTAGGGTATAAAGGTTACCTCCATAGCTCCGTCTGGCGGAAGGTCCAAAGAGATCCATATGTAGGAGCTCTAAACACTGAGAGATCGAAATCAAATTCTTGGCTTTGTGACTTGAGCGAACTTGCTTCCCAATTTTGCAAGCATCACAAAAGTGACTATAAAACTTCATCTTGGGGAGATGTCTTACCAACTCCTTAGAGACTAAAGATTGAATTAAACGCATATTAGCGTGACCTAATCTCCTATGCCAAAGAGTAGAACTGTAAAACCCGCATGTTGTTACCATGCATAGTACCCTTAGGATCGTACGTACCAGTTAAAAACTTTCCTAATATAGCATGATTACGATTACGTGTTAGGAGTTTATGTATTACGTACGTGTTAGAACACGATAAGTATTTTATTTGCACGATCACGTAACTATTATTTAGCAATAATTAACCACGAGCATACGATCATGAAATCACGAGCGTAATTAAACCACGAGCTATTATTAATTACGTATATATATTTAATACGAGCGTATTTAAATATATAAGAGTATGGTTTTTACGTAAAGAGAACATTTAAAACACGAACTTAATTAAACATAAACGAGTATTAAATAACAAGACACGAAACAAGGTACGGGAACCCCCACGAGGGAGTCCCTACCCGCAACCAAAATAAGGTAATGGGCCAAGCCCATTACCAATTTTACTAAGAGGGGGATAAATAGAGTTTTTACTACTCAAATTAAAGTTACAGAAGATTTTAAGAAAAACCTAAAATCCCTTTTCTCCTCCTTCTTTGTGCCGCCACCTTCAAACCACCATCAAGGTGATTTATTTGATCTTGGATCTTGTTAAATTAGTGTTTGTTCGTGTTTGTTCTTCACCTCTTGATCCACGAATACGGTAAAACCTTTTTACCTTTTTCTTTTTAATTAATCTTTTATTAATTATGAACACGTGATGTTTTTTATAAAAACACATTAATTAAACCTAGATCTAACATGTTTTGATCATTAATTATCAAAGGGTCGATCAAAGGGGTGTTTTGTTTTGGGCCGCAAGGTACAACCGACCCCAAGGGGGGTTCGGTTTGTTTTAGCCGATCACCACGAAGACCTTTTTGGTCTTGGTTGGTGCATGTGGGTCCCACGGCAGCAAGGGGGTACCCCGATTTGGTTCGGGGTACGGTGTTGTTTCATATCCGGTGCATGTTTTTAGGCTTAGATCCGGATCATGATTATGTTAGTTGTTTATGTTATAAACTTATGTTAAAAATTAAATTAATAAAAGATGAGATTAATTTAATAACATGACTTAGGTTAATTAATTATTAATAATCATGAAATTATTTTTAACCTAAGTATTTATATTGTTAAGACTTATAATTAATTAATTATTTAAAAACCATGGATATAATTAGTTAATTAAACATGACTTAGGTTATATTATTAATATTTAATAATACATATTTTAACCTAAGTATTTAATATATTTAATTAAAAACATGTCATACTTTAATTAAATATTATAACCTATAGTTTAATTAAATTACATAAAATAATTATTAAACTATATAATATATCATATGACTTAGGAAATAATCATGAAAACACTTAGGTTTATTTACTTAGCTTATTTAACCAGCTTATTTCTAATTATGGAAACTTTCTATTTTTAGAAACCTAATTAAATAAGGCAGCTATTTTATTTATGGAAACTAGCTATTTTTAGAAACTTATTTATTTAAGGCAGCTAATCTATTTATGGAAACTTATTTAATTAAGGCAGCTAATCTATTTATGGAAACTTTCTATTTTTAGAAACTTATCTATTTTAAGCAGTAAATCTATTTTTGGAAACTTTCTATTTTTGGAAACTTTCTATTTTTGGAAACTTTCTATTTTTGAAAACTTTCTATTTTTGGTAACTTTCTATTTTTGGAAACTTTCTATTTTTGGAAACTTTCTATTTTAGGAAACCTGCTATTTTTGGAAAGTTACTTATTATTACACAGTAAGTTTAATAACACATGAAATACAAGAAATACTTAATCAAGATTAAGCAGAATATAAAATTTAACACAGTTTAAGGCTTTAAACAGTGTAAAATAGTGAGAACACATAAAATAAGCTAAGACATGATATAGAACCAACTATGTATGTAGTAAGCAGATACTTATTTCATGTACGTATTTATGTAGCACTAGTGTTTCGGAAGTAGGATTCTCGCAGTTCATCGTTCTCGTTCACTGGACATAAGGTACGGATTCCCGTCCTTTCAGTATGGACATTCTTTCCTTATTAGGATTTCCCCGTTTGCAGCCAACTGTTTTCCCGTAGAATAAGTATGAGTTTGATTGCTTATGTTTAAATATGATTACCTATAGCCATATACATGCATGACCAGTTTCACCTAGTTATGGAGGTACCATAACCATAACATTAGAGGCACTGATGTTATGACTTCACCACGGCGGAGTGATTGCTCGTGGCGTCCCTTCAGCTTTTGGCCATTTATTTATATTTATCATGTGGGGCGTATGGGTGCATCCTAGTTACACGTTTTTATTCAGGATTACATGGTGAATGTGGTGTGTGCCTTGCATCCTTCACAAGGAGCTGATCCCTCCTACCCATAAAACCAGTATATTAAATTAGAGGCAGCCCCTCTAATTTTCATGATGAGGTCACCCCTCCAATTATTCATGCACGGTGGATATTCATGACCTATATTGGCTAATGGTAAAATATGACAAACAGTTTTTATAAGATAAACATAAGACTTTCAAACTATAAAACCAGTTTTATTAAGACTCAACCAGGTTACTCGGGACTTAGTTTCTTCCGCTATTATTATGTTATATGCTTATTCTATTCATGCTTTATTGTACATCCGTGCACTGAGCGTATTGCTCAGCCGTTTTCCTTTTCTATGTTCCTAAAACGGCAGATACTCAGGGACGCTCGTAGACACTAAGAGTACGTGCATATGGACTGGAAGCTGTCTAGCCTTCTTTACATTATGCATTTCTTTTCTTTATGATACTTATGCTTTGGACATTGTTTCGTCCTTATTCCTTACTATACTATGTTTGTGTGTGATGAGCTTTACTTTTGGACTACCGATGTTTGATTCCGGTATTTTCCTTTATATGGTCAAGTAATGTTTAGACATTTTACCTTGTATGCTTTGATGACACGCCATAATTACTGTGATATTTCCATTTCCAAAATGGGGTGTTACAATTATGGTATCAGAGCCAAGGCTTCGACCTGTAGGCTCTCAAATATGACCTGTGATTAGTGGGTAGTCACTACGGTCTTCCTAGAACTGACAGTTGTTTTCATGCATTCATCATTTTTAAGCATACATATATATGTCATTGTTACAGGGTTTTTGACTAAGTAATGGTTGGTACAGGACTGACCCTATTTAGTCGCATGTGTTTTATCGAAACTTTTAGATTTGGGACCGACCCATAGGCGTCCCCTCGCAATGTCTTTGTTTTGGGTGAACTGACCAGAGGCGTTCACTCTCGAGCATACAAAGTTTTCATAAAACTGCATCATGCATTCATACACAAAAATTTTCTTGCATAAAATTTTCTCGTGAAATTTTTATTATAAATTTTTTTTCATTATATTTTATGTTTTGAACTGGTTAATCATATGTTTTATGTTATACTGTCAGATGGTTCTCACACGCGAACAGGAGCAGCTCAATGCTGCAATTCAGGCTGCCATGCAAGCCTTGCTTCCCCAACTGAGGAATGACATCCGTGCTGAAGTCAAAGCTGCCAACAATCAGCAGCAGATCAGGCACCTCCTCCTCCTCCTCCTCTAGTGACATTAGCAGTATGGCTGGAGAGATTTAACAAGCTCCGCCCTCGAGCTTTTGAAAAGACTGATAGCCCCAGCGATGCTGAAAGCTGGTTGGCTCACATTAAGAAGATCTTCAACGCTATGGGCTGTGACCCCGCATACAAGGCGAGGTTGGCATGCTATCGGTTCGAAGGCAATGTACTCAACTGGTGGTTAGCTTTGATGCAATCTGAAGGTGGTGATGAGTGGGTTGCTGGTTTGACTTGGGCTCAGTTCAAGGACAGGGTGATGGAGCAGTTCTTTCCCAAGGCTGAGCAGGACAAACTCAAGAGAGAGTACCATGGGATTCGTCAGAGAGCTGGGGAGAATAGCAACGAGTTTATGCAGCGCTTTCTTCGCTTGGCTGGTTTCCTTGGTGCGGCAGCAGGTAATCCAGAAGAGCAGGCACATCACTTTAGATGGGCTCTTCGCACATCGGTCGCAAACAATCTGGTGTGTGCTACGTTCAATACTGTAGCACAAGTGGCCGATGTAGCACGGAAACTGGAGATGCTGCAGGAGAGGGATGAGTTCGGGGAAGCTGAAAGACCCGACAAGAGGTAAACCTTCGTATTCAAGCGGTGACCAATTCGTATACCTTCCATATGTCAATTATTCATCTCTTTAAATGTATCTTCCAGGCAGAAAACTGGGGACCGGTCTCAGCCGGCTACTCAGCAGCAGCCTCATCAGCCCAAGGGAAATCGTCAGACTAATGACCGATCTGCTACGGATATACGTGGCGGTAATGACAATTACAGTAACAACGCCGGGCAATCCAGCAACAGCAGGTCCTAATACTTACGAAATTTCTTATGTTTTATGTTATAACTCATATTCTGACACTTTAGCAAAACTCTACCAGGAACCATGGAAACGGTAGGGACCAAAACCAGAGAGGTTCGCAGCCTAGCCGTCCAGCTATCACTGGTATTCAATCTTACGATTATCCGCTTTGTCCTTTGTACCCAACTATTATGTCTCATGTAAAATGTTTTATCAGGTCCTCAGCCAGCCAGAGCACCTGCTGGAGGATACACTCATCCTCTTTGCTCTACTTGCCACCGTAGGCACCCAGGACCATGTCGCCGTAATACTGATGCGTGCTTCAAGTGTGGTCTTCCTGGCCATATTATGAAGGATTGCCGTAAGGGCGAGATGGAGGGTACATCGGGACATGCTGATACCAAGCCGCCTCCTACTGCCAGGCGTATCTACACGACATCTCGAGACCAGGCCAACAAGTCTACAGGTACCATCACTGGAATCTTGTATATGTATGGTCGCGCTGAATGTGTTCTTTTCGATACGGGTGCTACTCACTCGGTTATTTCTACTGCTTATGCTAAGAACATTAGGATGCCTCCCTTGCCACCAGAAAATAGGCTTACTATTTCCACGCCTCTGAGGGACTCGGTATTAATCACCCATGTATACAAGAGTCTTCCCCTAGAATCTGATGATAAGGTTCGACCTGTCGACGCACTTCCGCTGGACATGAATGACTTCGACATGATTTTGGGCATGTATTGGCTATCCAAGTATCATGCTACTATAGACTGCCATTCATATCGAGTTATCTTCGGTGATGTCAATGCACCAGAGTACATTCATAATGGGTTCATACCCAGACGGCCTGTACAAATCATATCCACCCATCAAGCGCGTGCACTCCTGTCACATGGTTGCGAGGGTTATCTAGCTACGGTTCACGACATGGATGCTGAATCTCCATCGATTCAGGATCAACCAATAGTGTCGGAATTCCAAGACGTGTTTCCAACAGAACTTCCGGGCATACCACCTGCACGAGAAGTGGAATTCAGTATCGAGCTGGTTCCAGGAGCTGAACCAATCTCTAAGGCTCCTTATCGCATGGCTCCCATAGAGCTGAAGGAGCTGAAGGATCAACTGCAAGAACTTCTTGAACGAGGTTTTATTCGACCGAGCGCATCTCCATGGGCCGCACCGATTTTGTTTGTTAAGAAGAAGAATGGCAGTATGCGTCTTTGCATAGACTATCGCGAGCTCAAAAAGATTACCATTCGGAATAGGTATCCACTGCCACGTATTGACGATCTGTTTGACCAACTCCAAGGGGCCAAACACTTCTCCAAGATCGATCTTAGGTCAGGCTATCATCAGTTACGAGTCAAGGAGCAGGATATTGCTAAGACTGCCTTTCGTACTCGTTATGGCCACTACGAGTTTGTAGTTATGCCATTTGGCCTGACAAATGCTCCAGCAGTGTTCATGGATCTGATGAACAGAATCTTCCATGAATTTTTGGACAAATTCGTCATTGTCTTCATCGATGACATCCTGATTTTCTCTAAGTCCAAGGAGGAACACGAAGACCATCTTCGTACAGTACTACAAATTCTTCGCCAGAAGCAGCTGTATGCTAAATTCTCCAAGTGTGAGTTCTGGTTAGACAAGGTGGCATTCTTAGGTCACATTGTTTCAGCAGAAGGAATCACTATGGATCCAACGAAGGTTGAGGCCATCACTAAGTGGCCAAGGCCGACATCAGCGACGGAAGTCCGCAGTTTCTTAGGCTTAGCTGGCTATTACCGTAGGTTCGTGGAGAACTTTTCCCGCCTAGCACTACCATTGACCAAACTGATACGGAAAGGGGAGAAATTCGTCTGGACTGAAGATCGAGAGAAGAGCTTTGAAGACCTGAAGCAGAAGCTAGTATCTGCACCTATTCTTACTCTACCATCTGGTACGGGTGGATTTCAAATCTACAGCGATGCATCGGGGAAGGGACTTGGCTGTGTTCTCATGCAACATGGGAAAGTGATCGCGTACGCTTCACGGCAACTTAAGCCTTATGAAGAGAATTACCCCACGCACGATCTGGAACTTGCTGCAGTCGTGTTTGCATTAAAGATATGGAGACACTACTTATATGGAGAATCATGTGACATTTTCACGGACCACAAGAGCTTGAAGTATATCTTCACTCAACGTGAATTGAACATGTGGCAGAGGAGATGGTTAAAGCTGTTGAAGGATTATGACATTAATCTACAGTATCATCCCGGAAAGGCAAATGTAGTAGCAGATGCCCTTAGCAGGAAATCCGGAATGATCAACAGCATTAGAATCGAAGAGGAAATCATAAGAGACTTGGAGCGACTAGACATCGAGATCATGGTACGTGGACAACACGGTTACTGGGCTAATATTAGAGTAGAACCCGAGTTACTATCTAAGATTAAGGAAGCTCAAAAAGATGACGGAGAAATTTGGGCGATAGTACAAAATTTGGAGAAGCAGACGGAATTCAGAGTAGATGCAGACGGTATCGTATGGCAGGGCACTAGACTTTGTGTTCCTGACGACCAAGAACTCCGGGAAGCTTTGCTAGCAGAAGCTCATAGCTCCCCATTCTCGATACATCCTGGTTCAACCAAAATGTACCATGACATCAAGCAGTACTTTTGGTGGAGTGGTATGAAACAGGATGTGGCCACTTATGTCTCCAAATGTCTTACCTGCCAGCAGGTTAAGATCGAGCATCAACGATCTGGCGGTCTCCTTCAACCGTTAGACATTCCAGAGTGGAAGTGGGATAAAATCACCATGGATTTTGTTACCGGTCTTCCGCCTACCAAAAGGAAGCACGATGCAATTTGGGTTATCGTTGATCGACTTACCAAATCAGCTCATTTCTTACCGATCCGCAAGGAAGATCCGGTAAGTAAACTCGCAGATACGTACAGACGAGAGATCATGAGACTACACGGTGCACCATCCAGCATCGTCTCAGACAGAGATCCTCGATTTACTTCGCGCTTTTGGAAAAGTCTGCAGAAAGCTTGGGGAACACAACTTAAGCTTAGCACGGATTTTCATCCTCAAACGGACGGACAGTCGGAGCGAACCATTCAAACATTGGAGGATATGTTGAGATCATGTGCGTTGGAATGGACGGGTGATTGGGACAAATACATCTGTTTGGTGGAGTTTGCGTACAACAACAGCTGGCACGCGAGCATCAAGTGTGCTCCATTTGAAATGTTGTATGGCAGAAGTGTCGCGCCCCAATCTGCTGGGATCAGGTTGGCGAGCGAACACTCGAAGGACCAGAAATCATAGAGATGACAAATGAGAAGATCGCAGTGGCTAGGCAGAAGATTAAGGAGGCACGGTCACGTCAAAAGAGTTACGCCGACAAGCATCGTAGGGATTTACACTTTAACGTAGGAGATCACGTCTTCCTTAAGGTTTCGCCGGCACGTGGTGTTAGACGCTTCGGGATTAAAGGGAAGCCAAGTCCTCGTTTCATCGGACCGTTTGATATCATTGAACGAGTCGGTGAAGTATCTTACCGATTGGCGTTACCTCCGCAGCTTTCGCATGTGCACAATGTGTTTCATGTGTCCTTACTCAGAGGGTACCAATATCATCCCCTTTACATGGTTCAGTATCAACTGGAACAGATTCGTGTAGATCTCACTTTTATAGAAGAACCCGAACGAGTTCTTGACAGGCAAGAACGAGTCATGAGAAAGAAAACGATTCCATTCGTCAAAATTCTATGGAGGGATCATACCGAGCGGGAAGCCACTTGGGAAACAGAGGAGTCTATCCGGGCTTCTTACCCTCATTTCATATTTTGAATTCGGGTATGTTCTTCTTTTCCAATTACTTTATCTATAATTCGGGGACGAATTATTCTTTTTAGGGGGGGAGAGTTGTAAAACCCGCATGCTGTTACCATGCATAGTACCCTTAGGATCGTACGTACCAGTTAAAAACTTTCCTAATATAGCATGATTACGATTACGTGTTAGGAGTTTATGTATTACGTACGTGTTAGAACACGATAAGTATTTTATTTGCACGATCACGTAACTATTATTTAGCAATAATTAACCACGAGCATACGATCACGAAATCACGAGCGTAATTAAAACACGAGCTATTATTAATTACGTATATATATTTAATACGAGCGTATTTAAATATATAAGAGTATGGTTTTTACGTAACGAGAACATTTAAAACACGAACTTAATTAAACATAAACGAGTATTAAATAACAAGACACGAAACGAGGTACGGGAACCCCACGAGGGAGTCCCTACCCGCGGCCAAAACAAGGTAATGGGCCAAGCCCATTACCAATTTTACTAAGAGGGGGATAAATAGAGTTTTTACTACTCAAATTAAAGTTACAGAAGATTTTAAGAAAAACCTAAAATCCCTTTTCTCCTCCTTCTTTGTGCCGCCACCTTCAAACCACCATCAAGGTGATTTCTTTGATCTTGGATCTTGTTAAATTAGTGTTTGTTCGTGTTTGTTCTTCACCCTCTTGATCCACGAATACGGTAAAACCTTTTTACCTTTTTCTTTTTAATTAATCTTTTATTAATTATGAACACGTGATGTTTTTTATAAAAACACATTAATTAAACCTAGATCTAACATGTTTTGATCATTAATTAATCAAAGGGTCGATCAAAGGGGTGTTTTGTTTTGGGCCGCAAGGTACAACCGACCCCAAGGGGGTTCGGTTTGTTTTAGCCGACCACCACCAAGACCTTTTTGGTCTTGGTTGGTGCGTGTGGGTCCCACGGCAGCAAGGGGGTACCCCGATTTGGTTCGGGGTACGGTGTTGTTTCATATCCGGTGCATGTTTTTAGGCTTAGATCCGGATCATGATTATGTTAGTTGTTTATGTTATAAACTTATGTTAAAAATTAAATTAATAAAAGATGAGATTAATTTAATAACATGACTTAGGTTAATTAATTATTAATAATCATGAAATTATTTTTAACCTAAGTATTTACTCCCTCCGTCCCAAAATTATTGTCACCAGACAAGAATTACACAATTTAAGAAAACTACATTTATTACAGCTTTCTCTCTCTTACTTTTTAGCATAATGACAGTTTTACCCTTACTTAATTAATTAATTTTTCTTTAAAATTTGTAATAATAATTTCAAGTAAGGATAATATAGTAACTTTATCAAATTTTCCTATCTATTTTTAGTATTGGACAATAATTTTGGGACAACCCAAAATAGAAAGACGGACAATAATTCTGGGACGGAGGGAGTATATTGTTAAGACTTATAATTAATTAATTATTTAAAAACCTTGGATATAATTAATTAATTAAACATGACTTAGGTTATATTATTAATATTTAATAATACATATTTTAACCTAAGTATTTAATATATTTAATTAAAAACATGTCATACTTTAATTAAATATTATAACCTATAGTTTAATTAAATTACATAAAATAATTATTAAACTATATAATATATCATATGACTTAGGAAATAATGATGAAAACACTTAGGCTTATTTACTTAGCTTATTTAACCAGCTTATTTCTAATTATGGAAACTTTCTATTTTTAGAAACCTAATTAAATAAGGCAGCTATTTTATTTATGGAAACCAGCTATTTTTAGAAACTTATTTATTTAAGGCAGCTAATCTATTTATGGAAACTTATTTAATTAAGGCAGCTAATCTATTTATGGAAACTTTCTATTTTTAGAAATTTATCTATTTTAAGCAGTAAATCTATTTTTGGAAACTTTCTATTTTTGGAAACTTTCTATTTTTGGAAACTTTCTATTTTTGGAAACTTTCTATTTTTGAAAACTTTCTATTTTAGGAAACCGCTATTTTTGGAAAGTTACTTATTATTACACAGTAAGTATAATAACACATGAAATACCAGAAATACTTAATCAAGATTAAGCAGAATATAAGATTTAACACAGTTTAAGGCTTTAAACAGTGTAAAATAGTGAGAACACATAAAATAAGCTAAGACATGATATAGAACCAGCTATGTATGTAGTAAGCAGATACTTATTTCATGTACGTATTTATGTAGCACTAGTGTTTCGGAAGTAGGATTCTCGCAGTTCATCGTTCTCGTTCACTAGACATAAGGTACGGATTCCCGTCCTTTCAGTATGGACATTCTTTCCTTATTAGGATTTCCCCGTTTGCAGCCAACTGTTTTCCCGTAGAATAAGTATGAGTTTGATTGCTTATGTTTAAATATGATTACCTATAGCCATATACATGCATGACCAGTTTCACCTAGTTATGGAGGTACCATAACCATAACATTAGAGGCACTGATGTTATGACTTCACCATGGCGGAGTGATTGCTCGTGGCGTCCCTTCAGCTTTTGGCCATTTATTTATATTTATCATGTGGGGCGTATGGGTGCATCCTAGTTACACGTTTTTATTCAGGATTACATGGTGAATGTGGTGTGTGCCTTGCATCCTTCACAAGGAGCTGATCCCTCCTACCCATAAAACCAGTATATTAAATTAGAGGCAGCCCCTCTAATTTGCATGATGAGGTCACCCCTCCAATTATTCATGCACGGTGGATATTCATGACCTATATTGGCTAATGGTAAAATATGACAAACAATTTTTATAAGATAAACATAAGACTTTCAAACTATAAAACCAGTTTTATTAAGACTCAACCAGGTTACTCGGGACTTAGTTTCTTCCGCTGTTATTATGTTATATGCTTATTCAATTCATGCTTTATTGTACATCCGTGCACTGAGCGTATTGCTCAGCCGTTTTCCTTTTCTATGTTCCCAAAACGGCAGATACTCAGGGACGCTCGTAGACACTAAGAGTACGTGCATATGGACCGGAAGCTGTCTAGCCTTCTTTACATTATGCATTTCTTTTCTTTATGATACTTATGCTTTGGACATTGTTTCATCCTTATTCCTTACTATACTATGTTTGTTTGTGATGAGCTTTACTTTTGGACTACCGATGTTTGATTCTGGTATTTTCCTTTATATGGTCAAGTAATGTTTAGACATTTTACCTTGTATGCTTTGATGACACGCCATAATTACTGTGATATTTCCATTTCCAAAATGGGGTGTTACAAGAACTATCATCTAAAGTCACTAGACACACGTTGTCCTTTGACTTCCTATTAACCTTCATGACATAAAGCCCATGCTTTCTAACACCTTTTCCAATGACTTTTCCATCTTTTACGATTTCACTGTCATATTCCGAAAAGATGACCTTACACTTATTGTCACAAATTTGACCTATACTTAGAAGGTTAAAACCTAAGTTATCTACGTGCTCTACATTTTCTATAGTCATAGAGTCAAGAGAGATCGTACCTTTGCCAATGATATTACCACGTCTATTACTTGCGAATGTAACGTTACCTCCATCATATGCTTTGTAGTGTGAGAACAAACATCGATTACCTGTCATGTGTTTATAACAACCACTATCCTTAATCCAGTCGTTAGGCTCTAGATCAATTCCTAAGCATATCTAGGTAACAACACACAAGATCAAACATTTGGTCCCCAATATCTCATGGGTCTAAAATTGTTAGTTCCAAACATCCCTTGCATTTGGTTGGGATGCATGAATGAAGGAGACATACCCCATGGGGAAAAGTATTGTTGTTGAAAGTTGTTCTAATTCATATGGCCATTTTGTTGTCCATAGTATCTCCTAGGTGTCTTTGATCTTGATCTAGTATTATTATTATTCCTCCTAGGTCGTGGTTTAGCTTGATCATCTCTTTTTGGCGTAGGTGTTCTACTTCTAGGTTTAGATTCATTTCGTACTCTTGGTGGAGTAGATCGTTGTCTAGATAATTTTCTAGTTCCCATTAGAGGTTTACTCAAGGGCTTGTAGAATTTATCTAGAGTAGACTTTTCAATTATAGGTACTTTGACCTTGTTAATTAGAATATGTTTTGGTCCTTCACCTAAAATTGACTTTTCAGAAAGTTCAGGATTTTCACAAAAATCTTCTTCTGGACGCGGTTCCTTAGCTCCATCGGCGGTTCCATAGCGATAAGGAACCGCCCCATATATTGGAGCACCGCGTGCAGAGGACTATTTTTCTAAAAACATAACATGTTTTGGTTCACTAGTTGATGCTTCATTAGTGTTGTATCCTAACCCAAGTCTTTCCTTAGAATGAATTTGTTTGTTTAACATATCATGAAGAGCATTAGTACCTCTCATGAACTTTTCAAGTCTAATGGAGGTGCTCTTAAGGTTTTCATTTTCTTGTTTAAGGTTTTCACATTAAGCATCCTAGTTCTATTTCTTTATTTTTCTCAAGCTTAGCTAAATTTTCTTTTGGCTCACTAATCTCGTTTTCAAGCTTAGTTCTAGTTGATTTTAGCACTTTGTTCTTTTCAATAAATTTTAGACTAAGCTTGTGCAAGTTATTGTATTGGCCTTCTAATTCACTATCATCTTGAGAAGAATTATTATTGCTATAATACTCGGTTTCAGAAAGTACCTCTTTAGAAATGTGAGCCATGAGACACTTCTCATATTTGGGGTTGTCATAAACATCTTCACCGCTATCCCTTCATGAATCCAACAAATGCCGTGTGGTTCTTGTCGCGTGAAGGCTTAGGACAATCACCTATGAAATGATTTGGATCACCACATCTAAAGCATTTCCTATCACCTTTATCGTCTTTGGCAAATCGGTTTTTGGAGAAGGGTTTCTTGTCGTTGTTTGGTTGCCTCACGTATTGACCTCGTCTTTTGAAGAACTTCTTAAAGTCTCTAACCGCCAAGGCATATTCCTCATCATCACTATCCGAGGAACTTTCATGGTCACTTCGTGCCTTCTTGGCTTTGAGTGCAAGAGACTTTCTTTCACTCTTAGTTTTCACCATTTCCGAGTCATTCAAAATTATCATCTCATGAACCTTCAAGTTACCAATGAGTTCATCGAGTGATAATTTAGCGAGATCCTTTGATTCTTCAATCACCGTGACTTTAGCTCTCCATTTGGGATGATACGCCCTAAGAAACTTCCTAACATTGTTCTTGCTAGAAAAACCTTCATCAAGTGATTTTAGACTAGTAATAATAGTGTTAAATCTATCAAATGCACTATCTATGGTTTCATCTTCTAAGATGACAAATTGTTCATATTGTTGAACAAGAAGATCGATTTTACTTTCTTTGACTTGGCTATTACCTTGGTGGGTTACTAAAAGATTATTCCAAGTGTCTTTAGCGGTTTCACACATGAAAATCCTTTCGTACTCTTTTTTTTGGTAAAGCATTATAAATCACCATTTTAGCCTCATTATTTTTAGCAAGTTTTCTTTTAGTATCATCATTAGCTTTGCCAAAAGTAACTATCTCCTTACTTTTAGAAACTTCATTTTATTGAAATGGCAAAAAGTCACCATTGGTAATAACATGCCAAAGATCTAAATCTTTTGATTTCACGTAAGTCTCAAACCTATTTTTCCAATAAATAAAACTATCGGTTTCAAAAAAGAGGTGGTCTTTGCATGGATTGCCCTTCTAGATACTTGTTGGAATCCATAGATCGATTCAACTTTAAAATACAATATATTTTAAAAAGTCTTGAGCAACCACTCTCTGATACTAATTGTAGAAACTAGAAGGGGGGGGGGGGGGGGGGGGTTGAATAGTTTCTTAAATTTGCTTGTTAAAGTTTGGTTTTAAAAAAATGATCCTTTTTCAAAAACTTAATCTTGAGTATTTATGTGAAACCTTCTTATACACAATATGAACAAGGTATAGTGCAACTAACTAATAATCACAAGTATAAAGAATAATGAATGTATAATGCAACTAAACTAATAATCATAAGTATAAAGAATAAAGAATGTAAAGAGATAAGGGAAGGAAAGATCAAACCAAACACCAAGGATTTATAGTGGTTCGACAGCAAAGCTCACTCCTCGTTCTTACTCCACTCCTCGAGTACTCCTTACTCGAGAGTTCACTAATCAACAAGCTCCTTAAGGTGGAGAAACCGTACACAACGTCGCTTAACCAATTTCTAACTCTAAGCTAAAAGTCGAGCCCTAATCTTAGCTAGGACCAATCTACACCAACATACTTTGAGGACTAAGTATTATCCCTAATACATACACAACTTCCAAATAGACACAACTACTTGGATCTTCACAACAATGGCACAACAATGAATAAATAAGTTTGGATCTTCAATGGATCTTTGAGGTAGACACAACACTTCAACAATGATAGTGTTCTTCTCTTTGCACTTTGAGAGGAAAAGATGGGAGGAGAAAGATTCACTTCTAAACAAGTAGTAATCAAACAAATAATCAAGGATTTGAGTGATTTAAGAAGTATGTAAGAATCTGAAAGTTTATGTGCAAAAAAGGTGGATTGAAAGTCTGAGAATGGTCCACTATTTATAAGACAAATGTCCAACGGCTATATCTGCCCACGGTTCTTTATTGCAGCCCGCGGTTCCTTATAAGGAACCGCCGACGTAGAGTCCGCTCCCTTTTGTCTTTTAGTGGGTTGGTTCAAATCTGGGGATTAAAATATCCTGAAAGGATATTCCAAACCAAAATAGAATATGCCATTTTCAAATTTCAAGCTTTCAAATAATTAATTTAATAAAACATTTTCTTAAAAGGAAAGTTTAATAATAAAACTTTGTCACACTTAATAAAAAGTGAGTTTTAAGAAAAGATTAAATCCTTGATTACTTAATTAGTATAACTACTTGTTTGTTCATACCTTAAGTGATAATGGTTGAAATGAAAAATACTTGAACTCAAGAATTCGTTTTTCATTATTTTCATAAATGCTTGTTTTTACATATTGTCGTAATCAATACAAAGCGAGACCGAAAAATGCAAGTAACGTTTTTAGGCATCACTGCATTAACAGATACCTTACGAATCATTGTCGTATCAACACAACGACTGAATCAAGTGTGCTTAATGATACGTCAAACAGAAAGAGTACATCACATGTCCATTATTCATCGAATAACAGAGACTCCATATAACACTTTTAAAGTTTGTTGAACAAACCCTAAATTATGTTTTTTTGACTGCCACATGAAGGTCTTTCCTAGCTGCTACAATCAAATCGATTATAACATCACCTTTTAGACCATGTATTTTCTTCGGACAGTATACTGGTTGCTGCTCAACATAACCGTGAATCACAACTATGTTCAACCAAGAAACATGTGAAAACCACATCTGGTCCTTTTTGTTTGATCACAAAATTAGGGTTTATCACACAAACCCTAAATTACAAACCAAGATCCTGCGATTTCACCTTCATCGCTTTGAGTATGATGACCTGCTATATTTAGCCATGAATCTATCTCCATAATAACCTGCTTCCTTCATAGAAACTAATCTAGGGTTTATAACACAAACCCTAAGCATTAAGAACAACAACATCTTCATCTTCTAGGGTTTTAAGAACAAACACACACCCTAGAATTTCACACCAACACGACTGAAACATGTTTTCTACTGTATAATCGAGCTAGGGTTTGAATAAAACCCTAGTTTTAAGTTGATACGAAAAACAAAAAACTTGAAACTTCTCTCTGTAGTCAACTTCGACACCTAGTAACTCCTTCATAAGAGCTCAGATCTAAGATCCCTACAGTGAGATCCAAGAGACATGTGTCAAGAACCTACAACGCGAATTTCACGACGATCCAACGGTTAATGAAGGAGATATGCCCTTTTGAATACCGCTGCGCACACAAAACCGCCCAGAAAATCCTATACGGATTTTTTTATTATTTTTCCATACGAACACCTTGTTAGATCCTAGCATCGAGAGCCAAGAGGCTCTGATACCAATTGTGTAATCCTAAGATTCCTAAATCTTTAGGCTGCTAGGAACATGTTACATTAACTTGATTGAATCAGGGCGGAATAGAACGAAAACATGTTAAACAAGGTGTTATACGAACAAGATGAATTTCTCCCAATGTTACTTGTACTAATCAAACACAAATAACATCTAGACGTGTATACATTAGTCCCACATCTAGACACACATATAACTTTAGGTTTACATTGTGAATGAATTGATAAATAAAACCTAATATCCTTGGTTCCTTTTATAGTGGAACGACCAGGTTTACAAGAGATAAGAACAAATAAACATGTAAAGCTTCTATTTAAATAAGCCATATACTGAATATTGATAAACAATATTCTGAATATTCAACCCTAAATAGAATTCCATCAGCGCGTAGACATCTGTCAGCGGCTAGACACAACGTGTCAGCGGCTAGAACAAATACCCTCATGTTTTCTTTGTTTGAGTTTATGCCACATCAACTTTTAGACCCAACAAACCCAAGTGTCGATTTTGTGAACGAAGTTGTTTAGAGAGGTCAAAATGGTTTCACGAGTCAAGAGTTCAAATATGTCTGGTTTTTCAAGTTTAGAAATGTGTTGAGCACGTGGTTCTAAAATGTAAATCTTTGGATGAAATTTAAACTGAATTTTATTCAGGTTATGATTGAGTTTTTCACCTTGTTTCATAAACATCCGAGTTTTCTAAGTAAGGTAAATGAGATTGTACATTTGGTATGTGCCGACAGATTTTTATCGAGAATGTAGTTTAATAAAGTGAACATATAGAAGGGTATTGTAGTACCACTTTCATTGTTGTTCTTTTGGGTTTGTCATGGTTTTGTAATGTTGAGTTTTATGTTATTAACTATGGTTTATACTTGAGTCAATTATTAATAAAGTGCGCGCCTTATTTGATAGGTTGCGGCCTTCGGGTTTACCAGGCATCCATATCGTCGGCGATCACCTTACCACTACTGTTTCTACTCAGCTTCTGAGTTCCGTGATTCACTTACCTCATGGATAAGATGAGTTCATAACCCCTTTTTACTACTTGTACATTGTTTCTAAACGCGGGATGAGATTTTACATGGTGGAACACATCCATTTAAAAAATGTATGTTATCAAGAACTTGTATGTTTTCCAACGGTTTTCATTGATATTATTGCTTTTAGTCTATAGCCCATAAGTTTTTACTCTTGATCATGAACCGTTAATTTACTTGTGTTGCTAAGCGCGAATGTTGTGGGTGGATCCATCGGGATTGACTATCCCCGTCCCATGTTGCGGTTGTTTAACCATTAACGCACTTAACATTTGATTTGTTACTTGAGTATTAGGGCTGAATACTCCCTAGAGGAACTTACATTGATGTTAAGCTTCGGTTCATGAACTAAATAGCAATAATAATGGTTTCAGACTATGGTTAATGTACATAACCATTTTCCCTATTTCTTATATTACAAATGAATGTTTGTGTTCCACACCTTTACTGCCAAACTGTGACACCCCCAAATTGAGTCAAATGCAGCGAAAATAATATTTGGGTGTCACGTAGGTGGATCGACAACAGATAGCGTATAGAGCGACAGATAATAGATTATCATTACATTTATTACATGGATAAAAGTGCAAATAGTATTAAAATAGTCTTTAACAATGTTCAACAGTTTGAATTATTCCCCAGTTTATAAAACCCCAGATGAGCTCTATAAATGCAGCCTATCATGATGCTTGACTCCATGCACACCATTACCTGCTTCAGTTTCCTGAGAAAACATGCTTAGAGAGTCAACATAAAGTTGGTGAATTCACAGGTTTAATAAAATAAGTTTGGAGAATAAATATTCACTGAAGTAGTAATGCACAAAGCATCAATACTTAAAAGTAATTACATTCCCATATTGCCTGAAACTGAGACTAGACAGTTAAGTCCTTAACAAATAAGGACCCTTCGCCTTATAAAAAGGCACCCATAAAAATAATAAGTGCTGACATGTGAAACATCTGTTCTCTTGGCCTAGGCACAGTGAGCATGACTCACCCAGATGGGGACAGTTAATCCCAAATAGATCTATTTATAACATTCAGGTAATTCAATAATTCTAACAGTTTTAGATGCAATGGGTCATGCGGGTTCATCTACAATAGGCAATGTAATCAAAGGTTTCACAGTTCAATTCTTGTCCATAAAATTAAATATGTTGCATCTTTTCTTCCCCGTTAAAAGGTTTAAAAGTTTGTCAATATATAAAGTGGGGCCATGAACTCACCTCAGTAGTACAACAATAAGTCAGTAGATAAATCTGATAGGATGCTCACGATACATTCAACGACCTAAATAATTATAAGGTCTCAGTAAATGCATAACATAATGCATAAAAGTTTCAGAATAAATGTGCATGCTTATACTGGTTTTAAGCCTTTTATTACGATACTTGTATTTTAGTTCATCGTTGTACAATTTATAGTAGTATTTATTTTCAGTATAAAATAAATAATAATGTTAAATTAATTAATCTGTTTAATTAATTCTCTTGTACTTATGTTGTTTATAAAACACTTTAAATATTTATAAAAGGTAGTTTTATATATATTTAAAGTAATAGAAAAAAATATAATTAATATATTTATTTTATAAGTTAATCATTTTTAATTTATATTTAATATATAAATAAGGTTTATAAAACGTATAACATTTTAATTAAATTCCACTTTTACGTAGCGTTTATAATCATTAAATTATAAGTTTGGAAAAATAACGAATGTTATGTTTATTTAAGTTTTACGTCTTAAATATCGGGTATAAATATATAGAAATTCTAGGGTTTGTTATACTTTGTATAAAGTACATTTTAGTTCCTCTACTTATATAATTACCCGTGGTTAAATTAATTTTATACCCCTAGGGTTTCTAAATATTTCAAGTAATTACAATATTAGTCCCTCCCTAGTTACACGTGTAACTAGGGTTTGTTTAAGTTTCATAAAATGGCAAATTTGGTCCCTATATTATTCGGCTTATATTAGGGTTTATTATAAGTTTCACAAATGCCCCCTAGGGCTTATATATGTTTCAGCTTAAGGCAAAAATCACCCCTAGGGTTTTTCTAGGGCTTGCTAACGTTTGCTAACTTGGCAAAATAGGTCCCTAGGGCTTATATTAAGTTTCGGCAAATGGTAAAAATGATCCCTAGGCTTTTATCAAGTTCCACAAATTACCCTAATGTTATAGAAATCTTATTTAAGTCCTTTTTGTTAACTTGAAGTTTCGGATAGTGTCAAAACACCACCCTTAACTCTCGGCTAATTACAAAAGTGACCCTAAGGTTTATATTTTTGGAAAATAAGTTTCTATACTTGTTCATTTAGATCCCTACACTTAGTAAAATTTCAAATCCAACCCGAAAGTATTATATTTTCCATTTTAACCCGAAACATTATAGATTTACTATTTTAACCCAAAGTTTCATAGATCTTTCATTTTAATATAAAACATTTATAGATTTACTATTTTTAACCCGAAACTTTATAATGTTATATTTTTGACACCAAAAGTTTTAATTAAGCATTATTTAGCAACAATGAAGATTTATTTAGGCAACTTATTATAGTGAGCTTAAAACTAAATCTTATAAGGCATAAATAGTGAGCTTATCATTTTAAGGCAACTATAATAATATAGATCTAATGTTTCTAGTCACATTTAAACATTATAAGCTTAACCCATATTGAACCATGGGATTAAAACCCACATCCAACATATGCATGGACATGTTTTTCATAGATCTTTAAGTTTAGCTTGTTCATAGTGTCATGTTCATCATGGTTATTAAGGTTTTGCATCATGTGAACCCATGACAAATTTTTAGCCGTGGCCTACATTAGGCCTAGGGTTTCATATCTTTGTTTCAACATTAAATTTTACAAGAAATAACCATGTGTATGTTAAAGTGAATGTAAGTAAATATATAGAAATATAGGTTTTAGGTTTGACTTACTTGTTTAGATAGGTTTAGGAGTGGATAGGAGAATGAGTAAGAACAAGAGATAAGCTTTCAACAATGGAGGTTCTAGTAACAAAGATGTAGCCGTGGGCTTCAAGGGTATGGCTAGGGCTTCTTTTCTTGCTTCAAGGATCAAGATACTTGTAGAGTGAACTAATGATTAACATTCATGTAGTATGAGACATGATTTAGGAGTAGGAAAGGAGTTTGAAGGTCTTGTTAATGGAGGAAGTATTCAAATCGTAGGTTGAGAGAGAGAGATGTGAGATTTGGTTTCAAGTGAATTGTGTTGGTGAGAGTGTGTGTTTCGGATTATGAAGAAAGAGAGAGATCCAAATGTGATCTTTGTTTGTACAATGAATCTTCCTTAGATATAATTAGGATTGAGTTGGTATATGTGCTCCACATGCTCAAAATAGAACACTCCTTTCCCCCCCATTTTGGTTCCAACCGTATGTTTGCAAAATCAAGGGGGGGACAAGAAATGACTTGGTATAGTATCATGTATGGTGTGTGTAAGTAGGCAACATGGTTGTGTAAGAAAAGTATGGTTAGGCATAAGCTATAGTGTATTAGTGGAGTGTATATGATTACACTTGTAAGTTAGGAAAATGATTATGAATGGGTAGGTATGTATATATATATACACGGCATATACATGCATGTGGGAAGGTGTTTGACAATTTTTATCAAGTGTTGAATGAGAATAATAGCCATTGTTTAATATTGTAAGCATTTGTTGAGTTATAGGTATTTTTGTTGAAGCTTTTAGGTAATTTAGTGAAAGTGTATAATGACTACATAACTAAAATTATTTTACTTAATTAAAGTAAATAAATGACAATGTAAAATAATGTACATCGTTTTAAGGTGTTAGGTGTTTATTCCTATTATGTAATATATGTAAATATAAAATAAGTCCAAGTACTTAATAATTAAATTAAGTAAAGTTACAGTTTATCTCAAAAATATATACTGAGGTGATGATTCCTGGTTCATTCAGGTGGTCAGTCAGTTGCTAGAGTAGTAAAAAATGACTAAAGGTCCATATAAATATAAAAATAAAAATGAAAGGTAGTACGACAAAAGGTATATGATTAATAATAAGTCATATAAAGGTAGAATTATATAGATTCCAAATATAA
Organism: Glebionis coronaria; assembly: GCA_025667525.1. Taxonomy (NCBI): domain Eukaryota; kingdom Viridiplantae; phylum Streptophyta; class Magnoliopsida; order Asterales; family Asteraceae; genus Glebionis; species Glebionis coronaria. The sequence goes on along the minus strand of CM046876.1, from coordinate 465,796,891 downwards.
ATAGTACAGCAGTTGACAAAGTCAATAAGGTAAAATCAGAGGTTTTACAGCACCATCCCGTTATTTTAGCTTTGTCCTCAAAGCTTAGGATGAACTCACTGGTCAGGTGAACAAGTGTGGGTACTTGGTTTTGAACGAGTCTTCTCGTTCCCAAGTGAACTCAGGGCGTCTCCTAGAGTTCCAACGTACTTTGACCAATGGGATGCGACTGCGTTTCAATTTCTTAACTGTCCTCTCCATGATTTCTACTGGTTCTTCTATGTACTGAAGTTTGTCGTCAAATTGAACTCCCTCCAATGGCATAGCCAATGGTTCTTCAGCATAGCACTTCTTCAGGTTAGATACATGAAAGGTAGAGTGTACCCGACTCAGTTGCTGGGGCAACTCTAAACGATAAGCTAGTTCCCTGATCCTGGCTATTGCTTTGAAAGGGCCAACATAACGTGGATTCAGTTTTCCACGTTTGCCAAAGCGTACAACACCCTTCCAAGGTGATACCTTGAGCATAACACGATCACCTAATTCAAATTGCATAGGTTTGCGTTTCAGGTCCGCGTAGCTCTTTTGTCGATCGCGAGCAGCTTGAATTCTTTGCTTAATAAGGACGATCTTGTCAGTAGTATCCTGGACTAGTTCCGGTCCAGTGAGCTGAAATTCACCTACTTCTGCCCAACACACAGGTGAACGGCATTTGCGACCGTACAGTGCTTCGAAAGGGGCAACCTTAATACTGGCGTGATAACTGTTGTTGTAGGAGAATTCCACTAAAGGAATGTGGTCAACCCATCCATTTCCAAAATCAATCACACATGCTCGTAGCATGTCCTCTAGGGTCTGGATGGTTCGTTCACTTTGACCATCAGTCTGCAGATGATAAGCAGTGCTCATGTCTAAATTGGTACCTAAGGCTCGTTGGAAAGCCTTCCAAAAGTTTGATGTGAACCTACCGTCTCGATCACAAATTATCGAAACTGGTATCCCATGTTTGGTCACAATCTCCTTCAGGTACGTTTTTGCTAGTCTTGCAAGGGAATCGTTCTCTCTAATTGGCAGGAAATGAGCGGACTTGGTGAGTCGGTCGACGATTACCTAGATAGTATCGTAACCGTGAGATGACTTCGGGAGTTTGGTGACAAAGTCCATGGTGATGTTGTCCCACTTCCATTTCGGTATCTCGGGTTGTACAAGTAAACCCGATGGTCTTTGGTGTTCAGTTTTGACACGTGAACATGTCAAACACTTCTGCACGTAGGTGGCGATGTCGGCTTTCATATTCGGCCACCAGTATAATTTCTTCATATCCTGATACATCTTTTCAGATATGGGATGTATAGAATATTTAGACTTATGAGATTCGTGCATGATCACGTTCCTCAATTCTCCATAGCAAGGTAACCAACTTCGTCCGTGAAGACATAGGGTTCCGTCTGCTCTAGGTTCTAGCTTCTCCTTACTAAGATCGGTTCTGAGCATTCCCCCGACGTCTTCCTTCACGAGGTTTTCAGGTAATTGGGCTTGAGTCTGAGCTTCCAAAATCTGTTTGGGTAGATCCAAACCGATCGTCATAACTAATGCCCGAACTCTCATAGGAGGGTCCGTTTCCTTACGACTTAAAGCATCAGCAACCACATTTGCTTTACCAGGGTGGTATTTGATCTCGCAGTCGTATCACTCAACAACTCAATCCAACGGCATTGTCTCATGTTTAGCTCCTTCTGATCCAATATGTGTTGCAAACTTTTATGGTCAGTATGCACTGTGCACTTCGTTCCGTATAGGTAATGTCTCCAGATTTTGAGAGCAAACACTACGGATCCAAGTTCTAGATCATGAGTGGTGTAATTCTTCTCATGCTTCTTCAGTTGTCTTGAAGCGTAGGCAATCACTTTCATCCTTTGCATCAATACTGCTCCTAGACCTTTATGTGAAGCATCACAGTATACGACGAAATCATCGTTGCCTTCAGGCAAGGCCAATATGGGTGCACTGCACAACTTCTGCTTGATCAGTTGGAAAGCTGATTCTTCCTTCTCTCCCCAATCGAACTTGATTCCTTTCTGTGTGAGTTTGGTCATTGGCTTGGCTATTTTGGAAAAATCTTCAATGAAGCTGCGGTAGTACCCGACAAGGCCTAGAAATTGGCGGATCTCTGTCTGTGATTTTGGAGATACCCAATCTTTGACAGATTCGAACTTTGCTGGATCTACGTGAATACCGTCACAATCGATGACATGACCGAGGAATTGCACTCTGGGAATCTAGAATTCACATTTGGAGAATTTAGCATAGAGTTGCTCCTCTTTGAGTACCTTTAGTACTTGTGCAAGGTGTTCCACGTGTTCTTGTTCGTTCTTGGAATAAATGAGTATATCGTCAATGAAGACTATCACGAATTTGTCCAAGTAGGGCCTGCACACACGGTTCATAAGGTACATGAAAATAGCTGGTGCATTGGTCAACCCAAATGGCATAACCTAGAATTCGTAATGACCGTAACGGGTTCTAAAAGCTGTTTTTGGAATATCTTCCTCCCTGACTCGTAGTTGATGGTATCCAGATCTCAAGTCAATCTTGGAATACACACTTGACCCTTGCAGTTGGTCAAATAGGTCGTCAATGCGAGGAAGCAGATAACGATTCTTCATAGTTAGCTTATTCAGTTCTCTGTAATCGATGCACATTCGAAAAGAACCGTCTTTCTTTTTGACAAATAACACAGGAGCTCTCCATGGTGAGGAATTGGGTCGAATGAATCCTTTGTCAGATAGTTCCTGGAGTTGTTCAGCTAGTTCTTTCATTTCTGTTGGTGCCAACCGGTATGGAGTTTTGGCTACAGGTGCAGCTCCGGGAATCAAATCAATTTGAAATTCCATTTGTTGGGTCGGTGGTAAGCCTGGCAACTCATCAGGAAAGACTCTGGAAAATCTCGGACGATGGGTACGTCCTTGATTTGTTTCTTCTCGGGCTTGTCCTCTTCATCTGTTTGAGAAATATGGGCCAAGAAGATAGGACATCCTCTCAACAAATATTTCTGGGCTTTTGTACAAGAGATAACACTAAGTCTAGTGTCAGTGAGGTCGGTGTTACCGTCTCCTCGAATGATTAGTGTTTCGTTTCCCCATGGAATACGGACTAGCTTTTCATCACAAACAATGACTGCGCGGTATCTCGCTAACCAGTCCATACCAATAATAACATCAAAGCTACCAAGGTTTACGGGGATAAGGTCAATGTTGAACGGACGTTTGGAAAGATTTAAGGTACAACCTCTAATGATAGTGTCAGCATCTACAGTTTTACCGTCAGCTAATTCTACGGAGTAACAGTGATCTAAGCTTGTAGGAACAACTTCTAGTACTTGGCTAAATTCAGTGGATATAAAACTTCGGTCTGCTCCAGTATCAAACAAAAAAGATGCATAACGATTGTTTAGTAGAAACGTACCAATAACGAAATTTGAATCGGGGTTCGCTTTTGCATTACCGACCACGTACACTCTGGACGAAGCTCCTCCACTGTTCTTGTTCTGGTTGGCCCGCTTAGGACAACCTGGTCTCACGTGTCCTGGTGCTCCACACTCATAGCACACAACTCCCTTCTTGGGTCCATTGTTGTTTCCTCCAGCAGCATTGTGGTTCCCCTACTGTCCATTCCCGTTCCCATGGGCATTGTATCTGCCCCTGTTATGGTAGTTCCCAGTGTTTTGATTAGGTCGGGCCTGTGTGACAGCATTAACTCGACAGGTTTTAGCAAAATGACCCACTTGTCCACGTCTGTAGCAGGTCTGGCATGGGCTATCAACAGTATGATGATAGTTGCACTTTGAGCATAAAGGTTTGGCGCCCACGTACGAGTTAGTTCCTGCAGAGATAGCACTATAAACTTGCCCAACATTTTGCTTCTTAGGATGCTGCTGGTGCTGACTGCGGAAATACTCATCTGTCTTTCGCTTGTTGTCAGTTTGCCTCTCGGATATGGTACGGACTCTTTTGTTGATCAATTCAGTGGTGAACTCAATGGCATTCTCGACGGTAGTAGGTCGAGATGCGAGCACACTGTCGTGAATAGCGTCTGGGAGTCCACCACATACTTATCAATCTTATCTTCCTCCTCCACAAACATTCTGGTACACATTAGAGTCAACTCTTGGAACCTTTGGTTGTATACAGTGATGTCATTGTTCCTGCATCTGAGATCCCACAATTCGATTTCAAGCTTCTTCATTTCACCCCTGGACAGTATTTCTCTGTCATTCTCTCCTTCAGTTCAGTCCAGTTGAGAGCATAGGCAACGTCGTGTCCAAGAGTAGCAACTACAGAGTTCCACCAAGTAAGAGCACTCTCAAGTAGGGTTCAGGTGGAAAACTTCACTTTGTTCTCTTTTGCACAGTCGCTGATGCTGAATACCGTTTCCAACCTTTCAAACCACTGCATCAGTTCCACCACTCCTTCCTTTCCCTTGTAGTAGGAAGGCTTACATTTCAAAAAGTCGGGGTAAGAGCAACCCCTGGTGGTCTGATTATTCCGGCGGTTGTTGGAGTTTTGACTATCGTCTACTTTTCTGCTGGCAGCCATCGCAGATGCGATGCCTTGATCAATCATTTCTCTTAATTGGGTAGCAGTGACGTTTTGGGTAGTGTCGGCATTGTTGGGGTTCGTTCTAGTGATTACCCTTTTTCTATAATTATACACAAAAATTAAATCATTAGTTCAAGGTGTTAGCACAGTTTTATATAATTACACGAAAAGAAATTCATGCATAGACTTTGCAACAAATTGGATAACCTGTTTAAAAGTTCATAATATAATACAGTATAGGATATAATAAAAGCTAATGAGTACAAGCCATAAGTCTAGAATAGGAATACAGTACAAATTGCACAACCAATCCAAGACAGAGCACAGACCGCCTGTCTGAGATGGTGGTACACAAAATATAAAGTACATTATCTATGAATCCCTAATCTAAATAGTACAGTACAAAGATACAGCTGATAAAGGAAAGTACAAATACATGAGGTCCTATATCATGATAGCCGGGATGCAACCCTAATAGCTTATCATGATGTACAAAAGATCTAGTACACCTAGTCTACTCATGTCTAACGGAATCCTCAGATACGGAAGGTGCCACTGGCGGTGATGAGACGGCTGGTGCCTGCATGGCATCCTGCATCATGGTCATGGCAGTCCAAGTCTCCTTAAGCAGTCGGAGTGCCTCCAAGAACTGGTCTCTGAGCGTCTGCTGAACTCCCCTAAGATGAGCGGTCTCTGATGTCAATCCCTGATGACGGACATCCTGGAGATCGAAGAAGATGGCAAGAGTCTCCTCCATGGTCAAGAGAGCGGTGTGAGTATCCGTCTGTTGACTCTGTAGTAAGTAGATCTGCTCACAGAGGAACTCATTCTCCTCCAGCAACCACTGGAGAGAATGGTAAGTAGTAGACCACGCTCCTCGTGCAGCGTGCGCCTCAGCACTAACGGTCCAAGATAAGAGGTCCCGACACGACTATAGAGCAGTACGTCCCAGATGTCCGTCGGCCAGCAGAGCATGAATCTCTGCTACATCCTGTGCCTGGCGTGCAGCCAGTGCAGTGATCTGGGCCTGGACAGGGTCCACGCGCCTAGTACCCGAACCCTCGCCGACCTCAAAAGTAGAGTCGACGGGTGCCTCATACCTCCTCTTACGAGGCGGCAGAGACTCGGGTGCGTAGTCCCGTAGTGAAGAAACTAGTGGTACATGTGGTATGGCAGCAGGTGGCTGAACCTCTTCCCCAGCGGGCGAAATAGGTGAAACAGGTGGAGTAGTAATGAGAGCAGCAACAAGAGCGGTGTCACCAGATGCGTGACTGTCGTCTGTGTTGCTAGCAGATATCCATCCACATAAGACGGACTTCGGTGATACGACAGCATGAGTGTCAGTAGGTGAAGCCATAATAATCTAAAAATAATATCGTTTTAATTGACATAAGCATAAACTTACTCAAGTTAAAAGTTTTTTGGAAAATAATGATTAAATTATATATATTAATGCCCTTTAACACTCGTCCTGTTAAAGGTTACGTTAATACTTAAGAGATTAATTAACCGGATGTTAATAATCAATGCACAGGTAGCCACGTAAGAATGTATGCTCTACACTCTATATGCTTAACTATTCTAGTCCCGAAAATCCCAAAAGATTTTTAAAGCAGTTATAGTCCAGTTTATATAGAATTTTTATTTTTATATTTATTTAAATTTTGTTCTGGTTCTCTATAACTGTCTCTCTGATACCATTCTGTGACACCCCCAAATTGAGTCAAATGCAGCGGAAATAATATTTGGGTGTCACGTAGGTGGATCAACAGCAGATAGCGTATAGAGCGACAGATAAAAGATTATCATTACATTTATTACATGGATAAAAGTGCAAATAGTATTAAAATAGTCTTTAACAATGTTCACCAGTTTGAATTATTCCCCAGTTTATAAAACCCTGGATGAGCTCTATAAATGCAGCCTATCATGATGCTTGACTCCATGCACACCATTACCTACTTCAGTTTCCTGAGAAAACATGCTTAGAGAGTCAACATAAAGTTGGTGAATTCACAGGTTTAATAAAATAAGTCTGGACAATAAATATTCACTGAAGTAGTAATGCACAAAACATCAATACTTAAAAGTAATTACATTCCCATATTGCCTAAAACTGAGACTTGACAGTTAAGTCCTTAACAAATAAGGACCCTTCGCCTTATAAAAAGGTGCCCATAAAAATAATAAGTGCTGACATGTGAAACATCTGTTGTCCTGGCCTAGGGACAGTGAGCATGACTCACCCAGATGGGGACGGTCAATCCCAAATAGATCTATTTATAACATTCAGGTAATTCAATAATTCTAACAGTTTCAGATGCACGGGTCACGCGGGTTCATCTACAATAGGCAATGTAATCAAAGGTTTCACAGTTCAATTCTTTTCCATAAAAAAAATATGTTGCATGTTTTCTTCCCCGTTAAAAGGTTTAAAAGTTTGTCAATATATAAAGTGGGGCCATGAACTCACCTCAGTAGTACAGCAATAAGTCAGTAGATAAATCTGATAGGATGCTCACGATACAGTCAACGAGCTAAATAATTATAAGGTCTCAGTAAATGCATAACATAATGCATAAAAGTTTCAGAATAAATCTGTGCATGCTTATACTGGTTTTAAGCCTTTTATTACGATACTTGTATTTTAGTTCATCGTTGTACAAGTTATAGTAGTATTTATTTTCAGTATAAAATAAATAATAATGTTAAATTAATTAATCTATTTAATTAATTCTCTTGTACTTATGTTGTTTATAAAACACTTTAAATATTTATAAAAGGTAGTTTTATATATATTTAAAGTAATAGAAAATAAATATAATTAATATATTTATTTTATAAGTTAATCATTTTTAACTTATATTTAATATATAAATAAGGTTTATAAAACGTATAAAATTTTAATTAAATTCCACGTTTACGTAGCGTTTATAATCATTAAATTATAAGTTTGGAAAAATAACGAATGTTATGTTTATTTAAGTTTTACGTCTTAAATATCAGGTATAAATATATAGAAATTTTAGGGTTTGTTATACTTTGTATAAATTACATTTTAGTCCCTCTACTTATATAATTACCCGTAGTTAAATTACTTTTATAACCCTAGGGTTTCTAAATATTTCAAGTAATTACAATATTGGTCCCTCCCTAGTTACACGTGTAACTAGGGTTTGTTTAAGTTTCACAAAATGGCAAAATTGGTCCCTATAATATTCGGCTTATATTAAGGTATATTATAAGTTTCACAAATGCCCCCTAGGGCTTATATATGTTTCGGCTTAAGGCAAAAATCACCCCTAGGGTTTGTCTAGGGCTTGCTAACGTTTGCTAACTTGGCAAAATAGGTCCCTAGGGCTTATATTGAGTTTCGGCAAATGGTAAAAAGGATCCCTAGGCTTTTATCAAGTTCCACAAATTACCCTAAAGTTATAGAAATCTTATTTAAGTCCTTTTTGTTAACTTGAAGTTTCAGATAGTGTCAAAACACCACCCTTAACTCTCGGCTAATTACAAAAGTGACTCTAAGGTTTATATTTTTGGAAAATAAGTTTCTATACTTGTTCATTTAGATCCCTACACTTAGTAAAATTTAAAATCCAACCCGAAAGTATTATATTTTCCATTTTAACCCGAAACATTATAGATTTACTATTTTAACCCAAAGTTTCATAGATCTTTCATTTTAATACAAAACATTTATAGATTTACTATTTTTAACCCGAAACTTTATAATGTTATATTTTTGACACCAAAAGTTTTAATTAAGCATTATTTAGCAACAATGAAGATTTATTTAGGCAACTTATTATAGTGAGCTTAAAACTAAATCTTATAAGGCATAAATAGTGAGCTTATCATTTTAAGGCAACTATAATAATATAGATATAATGTTTCTAGTCACATTTAAACATTACAAGCTTAACCCATATTGAACCATGGGATTAAAACCCACGTCCAACATATGCATGGACATGTTTTTCATAGATCTTTAAGTTTAGCTTGTTCATAGTGTCATGTTCATCATGGTTATTAAGGTTTTGCATCATGTGAACCCATGACACATTTTTAGCCGTGGCCTACATTAGGCCTAGGATTTTATATCTTTGTTTCAACATTAAATTTTACAAGAAATAACCATGTGTATGTTAAAGTGAATGAAAGTAAATATATAGAAAGATAGATTTTAGGTTTGACTTACTTGTTTAGATAGGTTTAGGAGTGGATAGGAGAATGAGTAAGAACAAGAGATAAGCTTTTAACAATGGAGGTTCTAGTAACAAAGATGTAGCCGTGGGCTTCAAGGGTATGGCTAGGGCTTCTTTTCTTGCTTCAAGGATCAAGATACTTTTAGAGTGAACTACTGATTAACATTCATGTAGTATGAGACATGATTTAGGAGTAGGAAAGGAGTTTGAAGGTCTTGTTAATAGAGGAAGTATTCAAACCGTAGGTTGAGAGAGAGAGATGTGAGATTTGGTTTCAAGTGAATTGTGTTGGTGAGAGTGTGTGTTTCGACTTATGAAGAAAGAGAGAGATCCAAATGTGATATTTGTTTGTACAATGAATCTTCCTTACATATACTTAGGATTGAGTTGGTAGATATGCTCCACATGCTCAAAATAGAACACTCCTTTCCCTCCCATTTTGGTTCCTACCGTGTGTTTGCAAAGTCAATGGGGGACAAGAAATGACTTGGTATAGTATCATGTATGGTGTATGTAAGTAGGCAACATGGTTGTGTAAGAAAAGTATGGTTAGGCATAAGCTATAGTGTATTAGTGGAGTGTATATGATTACACTTGTAAGTTAGGAAAATGATTATGAATGGGTAGGTATATATATATATATATATACACGGCATATACATGCATGTGGGAAGGTGTTTGACAATTTTTATCAAGTGTTGAATGAGAATAATAGCCTTGTTTAATTTGTTGAGTTATAGGTATTTTTGTTGAAGCTTTTAGGTAATTTAGTGAAAGTGTATAATGACTACATCACTATAATTATTTTACTTAATTAAAGTAAATAAATGACAATGTAAAATAATGTACATTGTTCTAAGGTGTTACGTGTTTATTCCTATTATATAATATATGTAAATATGTACATATAAAATAAGTCCAAGTACTTAATAATTAAATTATGTAAAGTTACAGTTTATCTCAAAAATATGTACTGAGGTGATGAGTCGTGGTCCATTCAGGTGGCCAGTCAGTTGCCAGAGTAGTAAAAAATGACTAAAGGTCCATATAAATATAAAAATAAATATAAAAGGTAGTACGACAAAAGGTATATGATTAATAATAAGTCATATAAAGGTAGAATTATATAGATTCCAAAAATAAATAGTACAGCAGTTGACAAAGTCAATAAGGTAAAATCAGAGGTTTTACACAAACCTATGAATATCACTCTACTTCGTGTTGACGATTTCACATGATAAATCTCAGGTATTAATACTTAGCGTTGCTTGGATGGGAGCCCGCAAGATATTATCGCAGCTTGGAGATTTCTGTGTATATTTGAATCTTATTTTTGGTAAAAACTTCCAGAAGTTTATCATATATTCTTGGTAATTATATGTTATAAAACCATAATTAAACAATAGATTTTTCATCTTATAAAACTCCGGGACCTTTGTTTAAAAACTCTGATCTTTTATGATGTAATGTATATGCTTTTATTATGTCAACTTTGTGTCAACAATATTTCATTGTTTCTTGTACCTTGACGTGGCACCCCCAAGCTGCCTACATGTTTCCTTGCTTGATTTTGGGGGTCTCACAGATTGGTATCAGAGCGATGGTTATAGGGAATTGAGTCATTTTCAAAACTTAGTCTATCACCGAAAGTTCAAAAATTTCATGTTTCTAAGTGTCAAACACAAAATCTGCCATTGTTGTTCGATATCTGCGCGGGTAACTCTCCAATCCTTATTATTTACTTTTAATTATCGTTGTAGTATTTCATATTTTGATTACATTTTGAAATATTACATTACCCTTATGACGATAAATACTATCTCTTTACAAATCTCTTGTGCTTCATGAATTATCATTGGATATTACTTGATTACATATGCTCTTACTACATTTATTGAATTCTTGTTCTTGTGAATTGATCTTGTTGCACTGACTTTATATTGTTAGGACATTACATACTTGTATTCAGAGCGCGTGTGCTCCGACTTTTCATACTCACTTTTGTGAGTACTATTGCTATTTCATCTATGCGTGATACGACTGACCTCATATACTCGTTCGTTTTGAACCGCTTGTTTTTCTCAATTCATTGTTACATGTTGTGTGTATTCTCGTGATACCATTGTTTGGGATTAAATAAGCGTTGCTTTCAATGAAACTTCTGATTTTCATTTTACTACCATGCGTGTTGCTTTCATTGTTTAACTCCTTTAAGATATCTATTTAGATATCCAAATTGCTTTCCAACCATTTATGATTGGATGTCTTGAAAACTAGTTTATAGACCATTGTGTAGCTCAATGTGTCTCCGAAAAAGAATAAAGGACATCGTGTGAGTCACACATCTTGAAGCATTCTTTGAATCTGTGTTGAAAAATATCGTGAGTTTTTGTAACCTTGATTGACCTTTACGTCACCGTTTTACATGGCACTCGTATATCGATTAAATTTCTTATTTCATTGACCATTCTACATTTTGACTTCGGATTACAACATCTGTTTATACCCTAAAAACACCATCATCATCTTGTAAATCATCCTCTATTATGTGGCGATTGTTTGGAATACGATTCTACTTCTATAAACTTCTATCATCCCTTTTCATTAAACCTCCTCGCTCCGAGAGTGCAACCCATTAAAGTACTATTTCTTTATCAGTATGTCTTATGATTTTGGAAAATCACACCGCCAAGAGACCATCCTGCATTGCATCTTGAAATCGAAGGCACAAATGTCATGCGTCGTTTTTTATTTCTTAGATTATCGTTGGTATTCTTGAACCATATTTATACTACATTTTCTTTACATGCTTAATTATACAATCTATTCTCTTTCGTCTTTATGAAACCCACAAGTCATGTGTGTACATAAATTCCGAGTCGTTAGGAAGTTTGATTAAATTTCAAGGTGTGTCAAAAAATATACTTTCTGTAGAAAAGTTACATGTAATTTAACGATGTCGAGAAAATATTTTTATAAACTTTAGACATAAAATATATTTCTAATAGTTGAGAAGTTCGTTTAGGACATAAAATTCGACCCGTAAATCTTAAAAATGAGCAAGTTACGCTCATTTGAAATTGTAAAATTTAAGAACTTACTTCTGCGTATTTCTAAAATATCATTTTGTTGACAGATTTGATGCGAGGGTATTTTCGTCTATTTTTTTATCCGTTTCAAGTCTCGAGTAAAACTAGAAAGTTGTCTAAAACATCGTTTTACACCAAATTGTTTTAAACTTCGAGTATTAAAAGTGTCATTTAGCTAGTCAATTGGTCTGGTCAGGCCCCAAAAGTCAAACTTAAAAGTCAAACTTAAAAGTCAAAGCTGATAAAATTTAAAAATATGGTTTGAAGCGTTTTTGAGTTCGTTTGAGCTCGTAAAACTTTAGCGAATGATATTTTACAACTAAAAACATTGATTGCATTTGAAAACGTTTAAAATGGTAACTATGAGTGCGGGTTATACGAATATATATCGTGAACACATATGAATTTCTTTATCCTTTCTTTTATATATGACTTACTTGTCATTCTATATTGTCCTTCTTTGGTTTTATCGTACCACTGATTTGGGTCGAGGTTTGAAGTTCTTGTTTTCATATCTTTCGTTATCATTTTGACACGTGTCTCATGATGATTCCGGCTAAACCTTTTGAAACTTTATCAACTTGTAACCATTTCATTGATTGTCTTAAACTAATCTTTATTACCCTCATGTAACCCACTCGCTATTTTGTAAGCTATCATGGTGTCACCATATGAATTTAAACTGGTATCGTTTGCGAAACGTTTTACAAAATGTTCTACATTGATCATTGTTTTACGATGTAATTTCACAAACTGTTCAACAATTGGTCTTGTAAAGAATTCTCGTAACATTAAAACTGTTGATTTAAATACTGAGTCAATTACTTACTTGTGAAAAGTTTCATGAATCATCTTAAATCCTGTTTTACAAATGACATTATACACATATCTTAAATCATATGACGTGTAATACTGGTTTGACGAAGCTGAGCATCGCATTGCTAGTCCTAAATTATGCATGGCCTGATCACCTATGCGTAATTTAGAAGGAGCCATGCGAGGCCAAATAGTAGTCACCTTAAATATTTAGCCAAGAACCAACTTTATACTTATGTTTCTAAAAAAGTTAGATAATTAAAAATTTTGAAAACTTTTACATCTTACGCGAGTAGCACCAGTTCGTGGCATGCACATATGATCCCTTATCTTTTCTTGAACAAATTATATGCCTGCAAGCACATATTTCCTTACTCAACGATCTTTGTTTTACTTGTTAACTTGATGAGACTGCTTTTATACACAGTCTCATCGTCCAAAACGAGCTTAAAACGATGAAAATATCATAAAAAGTGCCATATATTTGCTTGTGTTTGCTCAATGTGTATTTTAGGTACGGATATCGATAAAATGACAAAAGATCACAAGAATCAACCAAAAAAGAACACGGGAAACAAAGCCGCACAAAGAACCGGACCTGAATCATGATTTTCCTAAGAAGTCCTTGAAGTTTGAAGATTTGTCAAGTTTGGCCCCTCAAGAATTGAAGACTTGTCATATTATACCCTTGTAATTATCAAATATTACATTTGGGTCCCTAATATTTCAAGAATTTACAATACATACCCTTAAAGAATTCATAATGTGCAACAATGGTCCTTGATTAAAGTTTACACGTGACAAGTGCCAAAAATGACAAGAATGCCAAACTTGTTACAAAGGAAATGGTTATAGGATTGCTGGAAACTTGGGATGCAAACATTTTGCAAGATAGAGGACCAATTATGTCCAGACATACAAACCTGTCCCCCCGATCACCAGCTGACACCTCATCCACCACTCCACATCACTCAGCCACCTCACTATCCACTTACAACGAATAATATTAGTTAAGTGTTTTTTTAAACTACTTAACTAATGTAAATCTTTGGTGCTTAACTATTTTTAACCCACGCTTTGGATCAAAACAACTAGTATTACCACATCTTCAACCCATAACCCTAATTTTATTCCATCATTGAAACATGGGGCTTTACCTTAATCTTGTGAAGATCATTGATTCAACATCACTTAAACACTATACCACTTCCAAAATGAAGTCCCGTGTTTGTGTGGGACCCTACTGATAGGTGTGAAAACACCCATCCTTTTACCACTTAACTATTATAATAACCAAGCTAAAACGTGTATTTTATGTCATAAAAGTCGGAATTATGCGTGGTTTGTGTTTTTATTGTGTTTTAGGACCAAAAGATGAAAAATGAAGAAAACAAGGGCTTTCAAGGGATTTTATCGATGAAAACGAGAAAAGACGAAGTCAAAAGATCAAGAGTGCAAAAAGAACGGAAGTCCAAGACCTATTCTGAAAATTTATCGAAGAAAAAGTCTAAAGACGGAAGTTTAATGAAGTAGAAAAACCAAGTCTAATTATAAGACGAGTTCAATTTATATCGACAAATCCCGAGACGACGTCGAGAAAGACACAGAATTAAAATCGAGTCGAGACAAGAAGAAAGAATGAAGAAAGCATCAACATTTTACTCCTCCTATAAATACCCTCCTAATGTGTCATTAGGAGGGGGTTAGATAATTTTTAGTTAGTTTTAATTTGTGTAAGGTAATTAGGAGTAGCTTAATATTACTTTCTCTCTAGCTTTTCTTAATGCTTTCAATCTCTTTCATTAATCTTGTAATTTGAATCTTTAATCATCTTAATTTCAAGCTTTTTTAATTAATTATTCTCATTCTACCTTTCTTAATCTTTTTAATCTTGTTTTGATTTAGATAATCATGTAGTTGGTTAATCATGTTCTATGATTGATTGATGTTTTGTGTTTGATTGTGCTTATTGATCTTCTAGTGTTTGATTTTTATAGCTTATAGTGTTTTAGTGATTATTGTGTTAATTTTCTTATTTTTAATTAAGTGCTTATTAGTTAATTTTTATAAAAAGCTGTTTTTAAATATTTTTATTATTTAGCGTTTTTAAAAGTTTTTTTTTTAATTTTAGCTTAATTGATTTTTCTTAAAATCATTTTGGTTAAACTTTTAGATAAGTGCTTAATTAGTTTTAGCTTAATTATAGTTTTTGCTTATTTTTATTTTAGTTCGGAATACTTATAAACCCTCTTTACCCGAACTACTTGCATTTCTACATTTCCTGAATTAACTTCAGATTCCACATTCTGAACTACTAGCATCTCCTTCATTCCGAATTAGGTCTCTTTTCAGTATTCTGAGTTACATCCAAGACCAAATTCCGAACTACGTCAAAAAATTGGCATTCCGAACTAGGTATCAAATGGCATTCCGAACTAGGTTCCTCATTGCTAGATTCCGAGTTAGGTCCTAAACGATTATTCCGAATTAGGTGGTTCACAAGGATTCCGAATTATGTTGTGGATTATCTCTCCCGAATTAGGTTTGTGACGTGCATTCCGAGTTAAGTCTTGATTCCTGGATTCCGAACTAGGTCTTATTTGCATATTCCGAATTACGTCAGATTTTTGTTATCCCGAATTATATTTTATTTCTTGTTTTCTGTTTAATCTTTAAATCTTTAGTTTTCCCACCAATTTTCTTAAGTGTCATTTTAAAGTGTCATTTTAAATTTGTTTTACCTTAGAATTATTTTAAGTTTGCATTTTATCTAAAGTTTTCAAATATACGTTTTGTCAAATTTTAATTTCTCGTCATTTATTTTAAATCTTAATTTTTAGTTTTAAAGTTTTAAACTTCCACTTTTACTTAACGACGTTTACATTTACATTTTACTTTAGTTTAAAATAGATAATCATTTCACTTTATTTTTCCACTAAGAACGACTGAGTCGCATGATTAACGGTAATCAATTCGAAAAGACCGAGACGATAACTTTTTACATACAAAATCTCTTGTATTAAATGACGTTGTTGCCGGCTCTTTTCGTGAAGATTAATGGTTTATTGTGAGAGACGCGTTGGATTTTGGGATCCGTTCACTCTTGAACGTTATTTTTCTTGTCTAATTTTCAAAATTTTTCAAAAATCCTAAAAAAAAATATAAAATTTTCAAAAATCCAAAAAATAGAAAACATAAAAAAACCAAAAATATTTCTTGTCTATCTTTCTTTTCCTTTTGTAGGTGTGTATGCGTACCCATGCTCGTAAGAAGAAAGCAACTCAAGCCGAAGTCGAAACTCAACCTATTGTCGCCATGGACAATCGACCAATGATCGAGCTTTTGCAATCGCACGTAGAGGGCAACACCGATGCTATTGTCATACCCGAGATTGGAGCCAACAACTTTGAGCTCAAATCCAGCTTCATTCAAATGGTCTCTGCTAAACCATTCTTGGGGCGTACACTTGATGATCCTCATGACCATATCAAAAGGTTCCTTCAACTCACTAATACGGTCAAGTATAATGAGGTTTCATATGAGGTAATTCGCTTGCAACTTTTTCCTTTCTCTTTAGAGGGACAAGCTCGGCATTGGCTTGCAAAGGAACCGCACAAAGTATTCTTACGTGGCCGGTTTTAGAGACCAAATTCATCAACTACTTTTTCCCACCCTCACGTACTACCGCTTTGCGGAATGAAATCATTAACTTTGAACAAAAGTACGGTGAGACATTTATTGAATCTTGGGACCGTTTTAAGGAACTTTTAAGAAAGTGTCCACAACATGGTTTTACAAAAGTGCATCAAATTAATACTTTTTACAATAGTTTAAGCATGAATGACCAAGATTCACTAAATAGTGCCTCAGGGGGTAACATTTTGGTTAAGTCTTCTCATTCCGCGTGGGATATTATTGAAAATAAGTCTAGAGTGCAAACCAAGAGTGTTCTGGCTAATGTGGCTAGTGCTAGTACTAGTGACACCGATAAGAGAATTGATAAGCTTACTACGATTGTTGAAGCACTTGCTTTACAAGCCGCTAACAATGTCAAAAACAACAATGCTCTTAATATAACTTGTGAAACTTGTGGTGGGCCACACTCTTATGCTAATTGTGATAAAGCTTATGATCAATCTCACGGGGAAGTGTATACTTACAACAATACCGAGAGAGTTCATTTCAAGCCTAATGTCGATGTTAATCACTTGTCTTACAACTCGACAAATTACTTGGCTCCACCCGGTTTTCAACAAAGACCACCCCCACCCAACCAAAACAACCAAGGGCCACCAAGAGCAAATGTTCCACAAAATGCTAATGTGAGGGGCTCAAATGCAAATCGGGGAAATTATCAAATGCAAAATCAAGGCTTTCCAAACCAAGGTTTCAATCCTCAAGGTTTTCCACCTTATAACCAATACCCAAACCAAGGTTTTCAACAACAAGGGTTCAATTTAGCTCATCCGCCAATGGACTTGGTTTTGCAAAAATTGAATGAACATGAGAAAATAATGCAAGCAATGCAAGAATCTAATAGACAATTGCAAGAGTCCACGGATAGGAAATTCGTTCAAATGTTACAAGCCCTTCGTCCCCAAGGTGTTTTTCCTTCTACCACCGAAACAAACCCTAGGGCTAATGTGAGTGCTATTACTACACGAAGTGCAGCAACTTTAGTAGGACCTTCTACCCCTCCTCCCGTTACTCCATCTACACCTCCTCCACCTCCATTTATCCCTCCTACTACCACGCCTAGTACTAGTTCTCCATTACCGTCTCCACCTCTTAATGAAGAAGTACCCAAGCAAAACCCTCCAACAACCCCACCTACCACCTCTAAACCTTCTACTTCTCAACCCTTAACATCTCAACCTTTACCTGCTACACCTACACCACCTAAACCCAACATCCCTTATCCTTCTCGGTTGGACAAGTGCAAATTACTTACTAAGGAAGATTCTCAAGTTACTTCCTATTTGAAGATGATCTCTCAAATGAAATTCAACATTAGCCTTGTTGAAGCACTTGTCCCAATGCCGAAATTTGTCAAAGCGTTCAAGGAATTTCTTAGCAAGAAGGAAAAGATGGCTGAGTTTGTCAACACACGCTTAAATGAAAACTGTTCTGCAGTCATTCTTAAAGAACTTCCGGAAAAACTTGGAGATCCCGGTCGTTTTGTGTTGCCTTGCATTTTTAACAAAGTTGAAGAATTTACTGCCTTAGCTGATCTCGGGGCAAGTATTAATCTGATGCCTTTAAGTGTTTGGAAAAAGCTATCATTACCCGACCTTACACCAACAACGATGACTCTTGAGCTAGCAAATCGAACTCTCGCTTACCCCGTTGGTATTGCCGAAGATGTCTTTATTAAAGTTGGTACCTTCACTTTTGCGGTCGATTTTGTTGTTGTTGATTATGAAATGGACCCTCGTATTCCGTTAATACTTGGACGGCCATTCTTACGAACCGGAAAAACTTTAATCGATGTTGCCGAAGGTGAACTGATTCTAAGGGTCGGGAATGATGCACAAGTCTTTAAGATGGGAAAAATTACAAGTAAATCAAATGGAAAAGAATCAATGAAAATGATTAATGTGCTTCAAGAAGAGCTTACTACTACTTTGGAAAGTATAAAGCTTGATGATTTTTTTGTATATGATAATCCTCTTTTCGAGTCTTGCTATGATAATCTACTTTTCCAAGACGATGTGGATGATTCTGAAGATTCTCTCTCCAATTTGGATCCCCCACCAAGTTATGATTCTCCACCGATCTATGATGATGATTCTAGTTCCGATGGGGATGATTATCCTGCTTTTGTTTCAGAGTATTAAGACATGCCAACATATGATGATTTTGATGATATTGATACTCTCTCGAGTGATTCTTCTCATGATGACCTTACTCCTACTTTTGATGAAGATCCTCCACCAAACACTATTGATACTTTGGATAATTACTCATTTGAGGAAGATTTTGCCACTTTCCTTAATACATACTTCCCCAATGAGAATGATTGTCCTCCTTTGGACTTTGATGATGCTCTTTATCCTCCATCGGATATTAAGAAACACGTTTCAAAGGAGAAGAAGCCGGAAGACACCAACATCAACAGTACTTATGTTTTGACACCTCTCTATCCACCTTCGTCGGATGAGATTGTGCGATTTATGAGCTGATCTTCTTCAAACTCTACTGAGCCTGAGTGTTATTTTCCCCTAAAGGAAAAGGTGTTCGATCCCGGTATTGCAATTTTTAAGCCATCTTAGTCTCCATCTGATGAAATAAAAGGAAAGATTTATGGAACTTATGGAGATATGCTTTCACTACATCATACTGTCTACCACCGTGCTCAATCTTTGCTTAAGGGAACCTTGCCTACTCTTCTTTGGCTTGCCTTGTTCGCCTTAAGCATGTACTACTTGATGGATGAAAACCATGTATTTGATCCCGGTGGATGTTCTTCAAGGTTCTTTCCATGCTAATCAAGGTCGAGTCAGGCTCACGACTCGGTTAACAAAAACAAGCGCTTCTCGGGAGGCAACCCGCAGTATCTATCCTTTTATTCCGTTTTTATAATAAGTGTAGGGGAGACCCTAGTATGTGTTTGTTGCTTTCTTTCTTATCATGTCCAGGGATTCGAGCTTTCAAAGATCCATTTTTGATGACTTTTGACGACCCGCGATTCTGTGTACCCGTCTTCCTGGTTCTATCCTAAAATCTTTTGATTCACTATTTTTAATTTTTCAATATTAAAATAGGAATCACTTTAGTTGTCCCTTCCTTAGCAAGATTTAAACAAAGTGCACAATGTCCTAAGTGTAGGGGAGGTTACTTACACATGCTTAAACATTGAGGACAATGTTTATATTAAGTGTAGGGGGACTTCTATCGAAGTTAAGTGGGCTTTTCCTTGTAATTGTCCTCACTTTAACCGGAAAATTGATTTTTCGACATTTTTCAAAATTTTTGATCTATTTTGGCCTAGTTGTATTTACCTTTGTTATAGTTATTTTCTTTCTTTTCTAGAATAAATTTTGAATAAAGTGGTTTTTATTTTAAACGTTGTGAATCTTTTGACTCAACCCGAGTTTACTTATCTAAGTTTACTCTAGCTAGTATCCTTAGCGTGTTTCAGTCAAGTTTTGCTAGGCTTTTATATAGGAAACTTTAAAACGCGAAAGTCTTAACTCTTACGGGTTAAGAACAAGAACTTTCCGCAAGTTCCTATAATTGATCCTAGAAAGTCGTTTATCAAGGGAACTTTAAAATGCGAATTTTAAACTTGAAAAAGTCTAAGAAGTTGCAAGATCCTATAGATGACTTGAAAAACCAAAACTTTGATTTAATTGGCTAAGCATCCACGAGTCTCATTCCTTGAGGTTTTAAATTATGGAGAACGAGAGATGATAGAGTCAATTATAAGTTTGGTATTCTTTCATGAATTTATGTGAGTTGATTATAAGCTTTTTCTCCCATCACTTGTTAATAAATTTAATTGCAATAAGTAAGGTTGTACGATTTGAAAAGTTACTTAGCTTCTAACCCAAGATCGTTTAAAAGTTTCTGGGTATTCATTAGAGTTCATAGCCAAGGCATAACTTATTGAAGCGGGATGCGAAGATAGGCGAGTCCGAAAAGGCCCTAACAAGGCATGAGGGCTATATTTTGTTGCTAAAGATCTAAAGTGATGTGAAGAATCATTTATCAAAAATCAATATGAAGGATCGAGACACACGACGAAAAGCAAATACTCCCCTAAATATCATGGAGAAGTCTATCCGAAAAGACCCTAGCAAGGTATGAGAATAAATAGATCCAAGTCCTAAAAGGACGCGGATCGTTGTATATCAAAATCACAAATAAAGATTGGAGAAAAATGAAGAAGTCGTGGTCCAAGTATGAAGAATCTCTCAAAACTTCAAGTGAAGAAATTCCTATTATGAAGAGAAGACCATAATTTCAAGAACGTCACTCAAGATTTGAAGTATGAAGTCAATGCCAAATATCAATCCGAGAAAGGTCTCAAATCTTGAAGCGAGTTATGCCAAGATATGAACTTTATGAGGTCCCGAGAAGCAGTTTTAAAAGATTTTGTCCTTTAGCTAACTATTGATTAAATCGTCCTACTTTATTTTCAGCCTTAATAACTATCGAAATAAGTCAACAATGCATCCTCGTGATCATTCAAGACAACAATAAAATATAAGAGATACACCTAGGAATAAGGGAGTCTAAGTAAATAATTGGGCCACATGATTTTGTGTTAGTTTGCTAACTTATAATAACAATGATCTAGTTTTTAAGCTTGGTATGGGGAACGTGAAACTTGAGGGTGATAAACATTCATAACTATCCAAAACCCCAATGTAAGCCTTTTATCTCTTTACTTGTTTTCTTCCTTTGAATATTTTATAATTTTTCTATCTCTTTAATGTCTTATGTTTAATAAAGGCCAAGGTGGGTTAATTATGATGAAAAATGTAAAACGTGCTTTGTAAATTAATGCATTGCATGAGGGCATTGCAATGGTCAAGTGTAGGGGATTTGATAGGTGTGAAAACACCCATCCTTTTACCACTTAACTATTATAATAACCAAGCCAAAACGTGTATTTTATGTCATAAAAGTTGGAATTATGCGTGGTTCGTGTTTTTATTGTATTTTAGGACCAAATGATGAAAAAGGAAGAAAACACGGGCTTTCCCGGGCTTTTATCGATGAAAACGAGAAAAGACGAAGTCAAAAGATCAAGAGTGCAAAATGAACGGAAGTCCAAGACCTATTCTGAAGATTTATCAAAGAAAAAGTCTAAAGACGGAAGTTTAATGAAGTCGAAAAACCAAGTCTAATTAAAGAAGAAAATTATAAGACGAGTTCAATTTATATCGACAAATCCCGAGACGACGTCGAGAAAGACAAAGAATATAAATCGAGTCGAGACAAGAAGAAAGAATGAAAAAAGCATCAACATTTTACTCCTATAAATACCCTCCTAATGTGTCATTAGGAGGGGGTTAGATAATTTTTAGTTAGTTTTAATTTGTGTAAGGTAATTAGGAGTAGCTTAATATTACTTTCTCTCTAGCTTTTCTTAATGCTTTTCAATATCTTTCATTAATCTTGTAATTTGAATCTTTAATCATCTTAATTTCAAGCTTTTTCAATTAATTATTCTCATTCTACCTTTCTTAATCTTTTTAATCTTGTTTTGATTTAGATAATCATGTAGTTGGTTAATCATGTTCTTTGATTGATTGATGTTTTGTGTTTGATTGTGCTTACTGATCTTCTAGTATTTAATTTTTTATACCTTATAGTGTTTTAGTGCTTATTGTGTTAATTTTCTTATTTTTAATTAAGTGCTTATTAGTTAGTTTTTATAAAAAGTTGTTTTTAAATATTTTTATTATTTAGCGTTTTTAAAAGTTTTTTTTTAATTTTAGCTTAATTGCTTTTTTTTAAATCATTTTGGTTAAACTTTTAGATAAGTGCTTAATTGGTTTTAGCTTCATTATAGTTTTTGCTTATTTTTATTTTAGTTCGGAATACTTGTAAACCCTCTTTACCCAAACTACTTGCATTTCTACATTTCCCGAATAAGCTTCAGATTCCACATTCCGAACTACTACCATCTCATTCATTCCGAATTAGGTCTCTTTTCAGTATTCCGAGTTACATCCAAGACCAGATTCCAAACTACGTCAAAAACTTGGCATTCCGAACTAGGTATCAAATGACATTCCGAACTAGGTTCCTCATTGCTAGATTCCGAGTTAGGTCCAAAACGATTATTCCGAATTAGGTGGTTCACAAGGATTCCGAATTATGTTGTGGATTTTCTATCCCGAATTAGGTTTGTGACGTGCATTCCGAGTTAAGTCTTGATTCCTGGATTCCGAACTAGGTCTTATTTGCATATTCCGAATTACGTCAGATTTTTGTTATCCCGAATTATATTTTATTTCTTGTTTTCTGTTTAATTTTTAAATCTTTAATTTTTCCACCAATTTTCTTAAGTGTCATTTTAAAGTGTCATTTTAAATTTGTTTTACCTTAGAATTATTTTAAGTTTGCATTTTATCTAAAGTTTTCAAATATACGTTTTGTCAAATTTTAATTTCTCGTCATTTATTTTAAATCTTAATTTTTAGTTTTAAAGTTTTAAACTTCCACTTTTACTTAACGACATTTACATTTACATTTTACTTTAGTTTAAAATAGATAATCACTTCATTTTATTTTTCCACCAAGAACGACTGAGTCGCACGATTAACGGTAATCAATTCGAAAAGACCGAGACGATAACTTTTTACATACAAAATATCTTGTATTACCTACCCACATGACCCCTGCAACAAGGTGACAAGACTACAACAGTAATCCTACGGCTGATGATAATCCCTTCCTCCCCACAACTTTTTCAACGATTTAGATTCATTCAAGCTCACTGGCATCTTCACTATCATCCAAGATTGAGCAGATTCTTCACATGGGCGAATTTTGACCATCTTTTAAATTTTAAATGCACAAAGGCAATATGGGGAATCATTAGATTAGGGTTTGTATGTTTCTATTCCCTTCTAGAACCATTGTACGCCTGCTATATAAAGGCATAGGATGTCTACATTTTTCTTCTTGTTCTTGTTCTTTCCTAGTTCACGACCTTGTAATTCCCATTTTCGTTTAATGAAAATTTGGTTAAGCAGGGCCGACCCATTGTTGTCGGAGGCCCTAGGCAATAATGATGAAGAGGCCTTTTTACACTTCTAAATTAAATAGAAATTTCATTTAAATTTGAATTACATGATTCGTACATGTTTAGCATATAACGTATTTATATATAGTCGTATAAAAAAGATGCCCCCTTTCAAATGGAGGCCCGGTGCGATGGCACCACTTGCACACCCTTTGAGCCGCCTATGGTTAAGAGTTTGGTGAAGAAAAGCAAGATCCACTTTCCTGTTTTCAGTTTCATAGTTATAATTATTTACTAAACCTTGTTTTATTATCATTTTTTTAATTGTCTTATCTTTGTTACGAAAAGTTTGCATAACCAAGTCTTTTACATTTAGCAGTAGTTTGTGAGTTCATTTGTTTGGAATTCGTCTCCAAAAAGAAAAATAAACATTGATTTGTGGAAATCCTCAGTCTCAACAAATCTTTCATCACAAGAAAATTTTATTTTGTAGCAAAGTTGTTGTAGCCATTGAGCATATGTTTGATCATGGCATAGCCATCTTGATAAGATGAATGTGCAGTGAAAGCATATTCCCAAGTTACTTTCTAGTTTGCTTCAAAAAGACTTTCCTTGTGTAAAAAAATATCTTTTTCTTTTAAGTTACTATTATTGTGTATAAAGGACCCCAAGCTTATGCAAAAATTGAGCCTTGGGTGGAATTTATATGCATTATGTTGTGTTGACTTTGTCTGAGTGCAGGGCCATCAAGAATACAAGGATAGATAAAAAAAGACTGTTGTAATCTTCTTGATTTGGCTGCAGTAGCCTTCAAGTTTCATACATCTTACTTGTCATTCCTTTCTCATACTTCCATTTCCTAGTTCTGAGCACAAGACTGTGGTTCTATGGGTTGAGCAAGCCCATAGTGGGTATTCCTCTTGACTTTTATTATTTTTTTGCCACTAGCTAAGCATGCATGCTCTTACTGTTTTATGAAGTTGCTTGAGGTATGTGTTAAGTGTTAGAGTGTGTACATATTCTTTATTGATTATTTGTATCTGCTTGTTCAGTGCATAGGATAAATTCTTTTTGATTCCAGTATTTGAGTTACTTTGTTTTGAAAATTTTGACTCATATCAGTTATAGGGTGTTTGGGTCTACTGATTTGAGGGGGTTAGTGACACTAAGTGTGGCTCTGATTAGTCTAAATAGACTAGGAGGGTGACATTAGTGTAAATTTGACAGTCTGTCCAATTTGGTTAAGGATTGAAAGGTTTTTGCATACTAATCTAAAAGACTATCTTCAAGAACCACTAGATAATTTTGGGCCTAATTAAATGATTTGATTGCTAAAAAAAGCTGCTCACCACTATGTAATAGAACACACTAGGGTTTTATGCCTTAATATTTGTGGCTCATGTGGTTTAAATTAAGGTTAGGAGGCTTCAAATTTCATATAAGTGCATAGGAGATCAACAAATAGCATTTCTCTGCATATTTTTGGATTGTTCTTGTTTTTTGAGTTACATCTGGTGATTACTGGTGCAATTTCTTGCCTAATTTTTGTGTTATTTGTGACTCCCACAAGTCTACTGACTTGTGGGGGGCCTTTGTTACCAAAAATATCCAACAAACAAGGCTCAATTGACCATTCTTCACTTTCTATGAACCATCAGTGGGAACTCCTTTCCCACTGATAGCACTTTGCTAGCCACTGCTAGACTAAAAAAACAAAAACAAGTAGACATGTCACTTTCAGTTTCCTTCTATTTTGTCTTTAGTGCCCTTTTTAAATATTTTTCCAGATTTTCAATTTTTCCATTGTTCTTTGATTTATATTAGTATTTTTAGAAAAAGAAATTTTGATTTTCTGATTAGTTTAATATTTATTGCATTTTTTTGAATTTAATATAGGTTTTTATCAATCTGTTTTTGTCTTTTAGCGATAAAAAGTCTTGAATTTCAGTTTTTTAAATTTTCTTATTTTAAGTTAAGTATTTTAAGATTTTTAGAAAAGATATTCCATTTTTCACTTTATTTAATCATTTATTTTAAGTTTAAATTGATTTTTAATTAATTTGTTTTGTCCTATTAGGGTTAAATTAATATTTTTTCAACTTTTTATCATTTTTCTTACTTTAAATACATTAAGATTTTAGAAAAGGAAAATTATTTTTCTCATCTTTTAATTAATTTTTAGGATTATTTTAATGTTTTAATAGTTTTTAGCCATTTAAAAATAGGAAATTAGTTTTAAAAAATCAAGAAAATTACTTTTTAGTTTTTATATAATATAAGTAAGATTCTCATTTGATAAAATCATTCTTTGGGTTTATTTTTGATTTTATTTGATTTTAAGGCTTTAAATAGCATTTAAAATTGAATATTAAGATGAAAATAAGTTTTAAAATATTTTAGTCAAATTTTTATTCTTATTTATATTATTTTAGATTTGTTTTTTATTTATAATAAATTCTTAGATTAAAATTTTAATTTCGTCACGTTTTTACGTTTTACGTTTTATTGTTCGTCGTAATTTAATTTTATTCGTAACCGTCATCATTTTCATTTTTCTTTGTCTCATCAATATTAATATCAAATATCATCAAGTTTAACACACACATTAATCCGCCTCGAGAATGAACTCACAAAAGGGTCATAAGGGTGTTGATTTTCCTAAATCGTTTCCTTTAATGCTTACCGCTTCATTTAAGCTTTGTTTTTCTAAACAAGTGTAAAAATACTACTATCATTTTGGCGCCGCTGCCGGGGAGGCGTATTGTGTTAAGTTTGAACAATTTTGTTTTTGATATTATCCATAATTAGTATTTGTGTGATTAGCACTCTAATCATACGTATTATTGGTTTTCGTTGTTTTTGTGAATATTATTACTATAGTGTATACGTATCACAATAAATCCATAATATCTCCAAAAGTGTGAAAACACAACCTTAAATGGGATTTCATCACTCAATTATTGTATTCGAATCTAAAGCAAAAGAAAAAGGCAAAATAGATAATTACTTTCGAGAAGCTTGATTTTAATTAACACAAACTATAAGGTGGGTATAAGGCGGTTGTATTTCACAACCTAAGGGAAAAAGGCTCTTAAGTGCTTAGCGTCGCCTCGTTTCCCCCGATTGCTTGTGCGTGTTGGGAGAAAATGAGCTAATCGAGGGTTTGCCACCGAAGTATTATCTACGTATCATATATATTTGCTTGGTTTCAAAGATTAAACCATCTTGAACGTTTTGGTGTTCCACCAATGCTCTAAAGTCATCGAAGGCGTTCACTCAACGTGATCGCTTTCATTCCTTGAGGCTCCTTTAATCGAGAAATCAATTCGAGGGGATATTTATACATTTGTGTCTACGTAATTCACAAGAAAAATCCAAAAAAAAAGTAAAAACAATCAAAAGCACAAAAAAACTGAAAAACGTAAATACACCAAAAAGAATCTTCTTTGCTCACCTCACGTTGTATGTTACGTTTATGCAAACTCGCTCCAAAGAAAAACGTGAACGTAAACGTCATCAAAAGGAAGGAAACCAAACACCTTCTAGTGAAGAATCTCACATTGTCGAACCCATTGTAGAACAATAAGCTTCCATGGCTAATCGTACTATGATGGAGTTGCTTCAAGCACCCACCAAGGGTTATGGAGAAGTGATTGTGATTCCCGCTATCCTTGCGGAGAATTTTGAGGTTAAGACGGGTTTATTGTCCATGATCCAAAACCACAAGTTTCATGGTGACGAAAAGGACAACCCTCATAACCACATTCGCCATTTCAATCGTATTACGTCGACTTGCAAGTTTAAGGACGTCTCGAATGACGTGATTAAGATGATGCTTTTTCTGTATTCCTTAGCGGGGACCGTTAAAATTTGGTTAGAGAAAGAGCCACCCAATTCTATATTGATGTGGAAGGATCTCGTTTCGAAGTTCGTGAACCAAATTTTCCCGCCCTCTAAGACTACGCATTTGAAAAACGAGATTTCAAAGTTTTCACAACAATATAATGAGAGTTTTTCAACGGCTTGGAATAGGTTTAAGGAAATGTTGCATGAATTTCCTCATCACGGTTTTTCCGACTTACATCAAATCGTCACGTTTTACAATGGTTTGAATGATCATGAACGAGATTATCTTAATGCCGCCGCGGGTGGTAATTTTTTGTGTAAAACGGTCGAGGAAGCATTGTTGATTATTAAGAATAGGTCCAAAGTTTATAGCCCTTGTAGCACACCAAGTGTTAACAAGGCTTCGTCTTCGCCTTCATTGTCATCTACCATTGATGCACAACAAATTGAGGCTAATTTGGAAAACAAGATATTTGATAAGCTTAAGGGACTATTGATAGAGTTTAAAGTTGGTGAACAACCAACTCTCGCGACGGTTAAAGCGGTTGAGGTTTCTTGTGTTTATTGTGGTGGAGCTCATGATTTCTGCGAGTGCATTATCGCCGGTTGTAACACTTCGAGCGCCTACGCGGCCACGGGAACTTATAACCAAACCGTTCAAGTTACCCGCACTAATCAATCGAATCCACCGGGTTATACACCAAATCAAAATGCTAACAATTATCGCAACAATCAAGGTGGTTCGCATGGAAATCAAAGGAACAATTACAAGGGTAACAATTACAACAGTGGGAATCAAGGGACTGGTGGTCAATTACAAAATCAAAATCAAAATCGTGATTTTCAAAATGTCAATCAAGGGCTTTCAAATGCATTTTCAAAAGATATTCCAAATGAGATTTTGAGTTACTTTAAGGCTAATGACGATAGGTACACAAACATGGCAAATGATGTGATAAACCTAAGGACTAAGTTTGAAACTCATAGTAACAAGATAGAAGGAAATGTGGTTAGGCTCCAACAAAACCAACAAAAAATGGAACAAGGTCAACATAAGATTGAACAAACCTTACTTAGGTGGGAGAAAAATCAAAAGGCCGAAAAAGAGCAAGATAGGCAAGAACGTCAAAAAACGGAAAATAGACTTTTTGATGCTATTATGATAACCAAAGCCTCCATTTCGGATAGTCTTCCTAGCAACACCGTGTCAAACCCGAAGGGAGAGATGAAAGTGATTACCACACGTAGTGGTAAGACCTTTAAAGAGCCGACTCCTCAACCAATTACTCCTACGGAGGAGGAAATTGAGGAAGAACCCGAGGTGGTGGTCGAAAAGGATCACGTTCCAATCCCACGAAGCACCGCTCAAACCACACCTACGGTCGACCCTTTACCAAGTTTGGAACCCGAGATTCCAAAGGCTATGCCTATGCCCCACCCAACACCACCCTTACCTTACCCATTGAGACGTCATAAGGAAAAATTGCAAGAGCGTGACAATTATCAATTTGAGTTTTTTATAAAGATGTTTCGTGATATGCTTTTTAACATAAGTTTTGCCGACGCTTTAATCATGATGCCTCGATTTTCCGCCAACTTTAAAAGTATGTTGAATAACAAGGAGAAATTGCAAAAATTGTCTAGTTGTTCATCGGTCTATCTCAACCGCATACCTCAAAAAGTCGATGATCCTGGTAAATTTTTAATTCCGTGTGGTATCCAAGATATGAAAGAATGCTACGCCTTAGCCGATCTTGGTGCTAGTATCAATTTTATGCCTCTTGAAATATTTAAGTCGCTCAATCTTCCTAATCCTACTCCTACAAAAATGTCAATCGAGATGGCCGATCATTCTACAATTCCCGCATGTGGAACGGCCGAAGACGTTTTTGTGAAAGTGGGAAAGTTCTATTATCTGATAGACTTTATCTTAGCCGATATTCCCATGGATCCTCAAGTTCCTCTTATTTTAGGTCGTTCGTTTTTAGATACGTCGAAAGCGGTTATTGATGTGGCTGCTCGAAAAATCACCTAACGCTTCAACGACGAGGAACTTGTTATAAACGCAACTCAAAACTCCAAACTTTCTCATGTTTATTCTATCGCGATTATGAACCATGTTGATTTATTCGATGTCGTTTGCGAAGAATTTTCACAAGAAATTTTAGGTTTTACCGATGAAGCAAATAGTGGCAATCCCACTATGCTCGATCCAATTCTTGATAATTGACACCATCTTTCACTCCATTTGAAGGAGGTGGTTTTACTTTGGAAGAGTTTGATGTACCTCAAACTTTAACGAAGACCTCGACGATGATGAGGATTTTTCGATTATCAAGGATTTTCTAAGCGATTTTCTATTTCCTCCGCCGGTGGAGATTATGAGTATTGAGCCTAAATCTTCAATCGAGGAACCACCAATCCTCGAATTGAAAGATCTTCCTCCTCACCTTGAAAACGTATTCTTGGAAGGAGACGATAAGTTACCGATTATTATTGTGAAAGATCTTTCGGATGATGAAAAACCGCACTTATCGATGTCTTGAAGGCTCACAAAGGGGCAATTGCGTGGAAATTATCCGACATTAAGGGTATCGACCCAAAATCTTTTACACACAAGATTTTAATGGAGGAGGACTACAAGCCCACAATCCAATGTCAAAGAAGGGTAAACCCCAAAATTCGCGATGTCATTAAAAAGGAAGTCCTTAAACTCTTTGACGCGGGAATGATTTACCCTATATCCGATAGCCCTTGGGTGAGCCCCATTCATTGTGTCCCTAAAAAGGGAGGAATGACCGTTGTGCCAAACGATGACAACGAGTTAATTCCAACTCGACTCGTGACCGGTTGGAGGGTGTGTATTGACTATCGTAAGTTAAATGACGCCACTCGTAAAGACCATTTTCCCTTGCCCTTCATGGATCAAATGTTGGAGCGTCTTGCGGGAAACGATTTCTATTGCTTTTTAGATGGTTTTTCCGGTTACTTTCAAATCCCCATCGATCCTTGTGATCAAGAAAAAACTACGTTTACGTGTCCATATGGAACGTTTGCCTATCGTAGAATGCCATTCGGACTTTGCAATGCACCAGGAACCTTTCAAAGGTGCATGATGGCTATTTTTCATGATATGATCGAGAAGATGATGGAAGTCTTCATGGATGAGTTTTCTGTGTTTGCTTGTTCGTTCACTTCGTGTTTAGGAAATTTGGAGAAAATGTTGAAATGTTGTGAGGAAACCAACCTTGTGCTCAATTAGGAAAAATTTCATTTTATGTGTAAGGAAGGGATCATCTTAGGGCACAAGATCTCGAAAGCGGGGATTGAGGTAGACAAAGCTAAGATAGACTTCATCTCCAAATTACCTCATCCCAAAACCGTTAAGGGAGTTAGGAGTTTCCTAGGCCACACGGGCTTTTATCGTCGCTTCATCAAATATTTTTCAAAAATATCTCGACCCATTACACACCTCCTCGAAAAAGATGCTCCTTTCGTCTTTAACGAAGATTGTGTACGAGCCTTTGAAATTCTTAAAAGGAAACTTACTGAAGCTCCCATTCTTGTTGCTCCAAATTGGAACCTCCCCTTTGAACTAATGTGTGATGCTAGTAATTACGCTATTGGAGCCGTTTTGGGGAAACGTCATGACAAGCATTTCTTGCATATTCACTATGCTAGTAAGATGATGACCGAGGCTCAACTTAAATACACCACAACGGAAAAAGAATTGATTGTCGTGGTGTATGCATTTGAGAAATTCCAACCTTATCTCATCTTGACCAAAAGCATAGTGTATACGGATCATTCGGCTATCAAGTACCTCTTTTCTAAGCTTGATGCAAAGCCGTGATTGCTTCGTTGGATTCTCCTCCTATAAGAACAAGGAAATCACCGAAACATTTCCTCTCGAGACACTTGGTGTAGTGAATTCCAAGGAAGATTCTACCACCCCATGGTTTGCGGACATCGCAAATTACCATGCGGGCAACTTCATCATTAAGGATATGACGACTCAACAAAAACGAAAATTCTTTCGTGACGTCAAGTTCTATTTTTGGGACGACCCTTATCTATTTCGGACTTGTGCGGATCAAATTATTCGACGTTGTGTGTTTGGCACCGAAGCTACTAATATCCTTAAAGCTTGTCACAAGGGACCCACGGGTGGTCACCATGGTGTTAATCTCACGGCGAAGAAGGTCTTTGATGCCGGTTTATTTTGGCCTACTATTTACCGAGATGCGCACGTAGTTATCAAGTCATGTGACTCGTGCCAACGTCAAGGAAAAGCCTCACAAAACGATGAAATGCCACATAATATCATCTAAGTGTGTGAGATCTTTGACGTGTGGGGCATTGATTTTATGGGGCCGTTCCCATCATCTCGTGGTAATAAGTACATCATTGTCGTCGTTGACTACCTATCCAAGGGGTGGAAGCTAAGGCTTTTCCCAGGAACGATGCTCGTGTGGTAGTCAAGTTTTTGACGCAATTGTTCTCTCGGTTTGGGACCCCTCGTGCAATCATAAGCGATCGTGGAACCCATTTTTGTAACGACCAATTTGAAAAGGTTCTAAAGAAATATAAGGTTACACATGGGATTTCTACGGCTTATCCTCCACAAACTAGTGGGCAAGTCGAGGTTTCAAACCGAGCTTTGAATAGGATTTTTGTGACAACCCTAGGTTTTGGATTTGTCACTTGGTCCTACTTTTAAGTTATTTTATGTGTGCTTACTTGAATTGTGTGTTTACGTGTTTATTTTGTGTGAACGAGGTTGTTGTGGTCATTTATGAGTATAGAAGTACTCATAAGTAAATCGAGGAACGGTTATTTCATGTTCATGAGCTCACAATTAGTGACTATGAAATGAAATGGTGATATTTTGGTGTTTACGTATACGTATAAGTATTATCGTAATAGTGTATTTTTTAGGATTTACGGTTTAGCATTTAGAGGTCTCGGGTGAGGTAATTATCCGTATGAATATTTTTCGGGATGGTTTTAAGTCATTTAGGACTTAGTTATAAAGTTTATTTCAAAATTTGAGATTTTTTTTAAAAGTGTATATTTTACGTCTTTTACGGTAATCGCGTAAAAACTGACTAGTTTTACGGTTTTGAGGTTTTGGAGGCTTTAGGAGCTGAAATAAATTAAGTAAAATTAAGGTAATATTATTAATACATATATTAATAATAAAAAGGAAAAAAAAACGAATTTTAAGGGTGCATAGTCGGTTTTGGACGCAAAAAAGAAGGGAAAAAGGGAAAAAGAGGGAAAAAAGGAAAGTGGGCTTATTTTTGGATTAGGATTTTATGTACACCCTATATATTGTTTTTAATCACAATCAAAATTCACTATTATTTCCTGGAGATTAAAAAAATTCGTGGGTTTTCATGAGGGTTTTTAGGGTTCTTCATAATTTTGGGGGTTTTCATAAATCAAAGGTAAACCTTCATAACCCTTTTTAATTTAATTGTTTTTATGTTTTTATAATCATCTTATGATGAATTTAGGTTAGGGTTTAATTTAAGAACATTAAATTAATGTTATATTAATGGTGTTATAATGATTACATAAATTAGGGCTTGTAATTAGAGGGATTAGGGTTAATTAATGAGGTTGATTTTGTTAAACCCGTTTTTAAAAACTGGGCAGAATTTTGAGTCAATTGTTTTGATCATATCGGGAGTTCTATAAACTCTTATTTTACGATCCAAGTACCCCTGGAAAGATATTTTAAGTGGCTTTCCAATGCAAGAAACGAGAACTAAATTAGAGGTCGGGAAGTGGGTCAAAAACAGGTTACAACAGTCGGAGGTCAAAACAGTTTTGAATTCAGCCTGATTTCTTTTTAAGTTTTGGGTTGTTTGGGGTACTTAGGGTTGCATTGGGATCTTCTCACGAACGTGAGAGATGGTTTATATGTTGTAGTAAGTATCTGCACTTGGGCTAAGGTTGTGGTTTAGGGTAAGACCCCTTAATGGTAACAAACTTTTAGTACGTTTAAAATCAGGAAATCTGGAATGACAAAAGTAGATATATGTATATCGGGGCCTTAAAAGTAGCTTTAAGGTTAGGGCAAGTGGGAGGTGTTAGCCAACATATGTAAGGGTATGAATATTCCTTTTACAGAAACCATGGGTATGTTTAAGTGGACCTTTGACTTAAAGTTTTGAGACTTAAAAACTGGGACTGATTTGTGTAAAATATGAACGGGATAGTTATTAAACTTAATCAAGTTAAGGACTTGTTAGGGAAGGTTAAAGGGATGGTTAGAGCTTATCAATGAGGTTTTTATATGGGAATAGACTAGATGTCCATCATAGGTTGATGAGCCATCTTAGTGATAGGTTCGTGTATTGATTTCGTGTTTTTGGTTTGTTAGCTTGTTGCTAGTACGAGGACTTGTGAAGAAGCTATCAGGTGAGTTTCATAGTCCCATGTTTACTATTGATTTTGACTTCCAGATGGGATGGAAGAGACACTGTGTTGAATTATTTTCTAAATTAATGCTGTGAATGTTTAAGGTTTGAGATGGACTTGTGTGTACATTTATGTGATTAACTGCTATGTGATTCTTGTTTGTGTGTGATCTGGATTGGAAAGGTACATAGGTGTACGGGCGCCTATGGGACCTATGGTTAATGATAAGGCGTGATGCTTTGGAAATTGTGATTGTTGGTAAGGCGTGATGCCTTGAAATTGTGATTGTTGGTAAGGCGTGATGTCTTGGAAATTGTGATTGTTGGTAAGGCGTGATGCATTGGAAATTGTGATTGTTGGTAAGGCGTGATGCCTTGGAATTGTAATGATTGATTGAACTTGAATGCTAGTTGTTAGTACATGATTGTAGCGCATTGTCCATATGTTTATTGGTTTATGGTATTCACAGCTTATGACTTGTCTTGTGTTAGAGTCTAAACCTATGACTCTCACCAACTTTATGTTGACGTGTTTTAGTGTCTCTTTCAGGTGATACTATGGTTAAGCATGAGAACTTAAGTGGCTAGGACTTGGAGAGAGTAGGAATGCATATAGAAGTATATCCCCGTTTCCTTCTTAGTTTTATTTGTTTGTTCATTTTAATAAGTGATACTGTGGCACACATATGATTGTTTTGGTATGATATTTGTTGTCTTGGGTAAGAAGTAGGACTGTTACTTACTTACCTAGACCCCTTGCATTTGTTGAGATATTGTCATGACCTTCGTGTCACCATTTTTACGGCATTTCTTATTTCATATAGTTATCTCTATAGACACGCTATGTTGTGATGATATCCATACGTCGCGCCCCATCTTCCGCCATGGTGGGGTGTGACAGAATGGTATCAGAGACCAATGGTTATAGAGAATTAGGTTGCCTAGTCGTGAAGCCTAGTCTATAGCTTAAGGGTCCCTGCATATAGGCGTCATAGGAGTATGTGTGCATTTTATAGTAATTGATGTGTTTGATTATTATTTTCATAGTATTTGTTAGGTTATGAACTACTATGGTTCATACTTAACTACATGTTATTTTCTTTACGAGTTTTGAATAGTGCGGGTTGAACTATAGTCGTATACGTTCGTCATTGTTGGATTCCATTTAATTACGTTTTCATGTTCTTTATACATTTTGAATTTTGTCTACGGTGGTTCAGCTGGATTACGAGTTTATATGTTCCATGCATTGGCTACGTTATTTTAATACATGGATTTTGGATCTTACTTTATGTTGTGGTTATGTGCTTATATGAGTTATAGGATCTATGCGCTTATTTGAGTTGGTAGACTGATGTGTTATGTGTAGTATTAATTCTTATAAGTGTCATCATAGGAGGGAGTGCATTAGTGAAAGGGGACTGGTATAAGTATGGTGGCTAACATAGTTATACAAGTACCACAACATTAATGGATTCCTGAGTATGGTTGCATGGAAGAGGGTTAATACATGTTTGTATAGTATACGTTGGATGGATTTGAGTGTATGTACGCGTATGCCTATATATGTATATATCCCTTCTACTTATCGGTTGTATTCTTAGGATGGTTTTCTAGCTCTTTTCTCTTTGGGATGTTCAACTTCTGTAGTAGCGCATTTATCGAGTTCTCATTTCACGTGGTTGTTTGTACGGCACTTTTGGTGTAAAAGCTATTGGGAGGGTGAAGATTTATTTTGGAATAACGATATCTTTTGTTTTGAGTCTTACATGGTAAAAAAATGGAACTTGCAAATAGTAAAAAAAAAATTAGTTGTTGGTAGTCCATAAAATGAGGGTAAAGTGTCGAAAACGTTTTTGAAATAAAGTGGAATATAATTTTTTTTTTTACATTTAAGCATTGCTTGTTTATTTTAAAATATTTTGGTTTTGATCACCTAAAGTTATTGTTCTTTAGTTAGAAATTTTTTTTTTTATTAAATTAAATATGTTAAAGTCATGTATTTAATCTTATGAAGGGTGAGAGTTTTAATTTTCTGGAATTAAAATAAATTAGGGTTTAAAATCGTTTTTTGGGTATAAATCGGAGTAGGCAGAAACTGTCGCTAAACTGTCAAAATTCGTCGTTAAACTGTCAGAAACTGTCGCTAATGTCTTGGCAGATTTTAGGTAAAATCGTTTTGGTCATAACTTATTCGTTTTTAAAGCTTTTTGAGTGATTCAAAAGCCTAAAATTATGTAATCGGAACGTACTTTTCGAATATTCAGAAAGTTAGGTAATTAGAAGTCAGTAGATTGGTCGAATTAATTGTGCAAGTGTCGAGTTCAAGGTTAATTTTCGGACAACATTGATTAAACTTGTGTTTTGGGTATTTTGTGGTAATAAACACTTGGAGGGTTAACATAGAGATGAGTTGGGATGGAATGTGAGAGTTCTTTAGACTCTAGAATACGTGGTTATATTTGATGAGTTTTGATTTATGTTATTTATGAGTAAGACTGAAATCGGGGTGACAGTTTTAAACCCGTCGAGTTATGTGATGGCTCCTAACTTGGTTTCAAGACAGTTCTTGTTTGATGAGTTGCGAGATTTAGTTAGGTTGGTTACATAACTTTATGGTTTTAATAAGTTTCCTCGCGGACGGTTAAGGCTCATGTCTTGTTGGTTGAGATTATTTTAGTATAAACTGAGTTCACGTTTGAACGTGGAGGTTTTATCAGGGATATGTATCCTCGTTTGTTTGCTGAGAATAAGTTGGAGTTTGGGAGTAAATCTCAGGACGAGATTTCTATTAGGAGGGAGTGATGTGACAACCCTAGGTTTTGGATTTGTCACTTGGTCCTACTTTTAAGTTATTTTATGTGTGCTTACTTGAATTGTGTGTTTACGTGTTTATTTTGTGTGAACGAGGTTGGTGTGGTTATCATTTATGAGTATAGAAGTACTCATAAGTAAATCGAGGAACGGTTATTTCATGTTCATGAGCTCACAATTAGTGACTATGAAATGAAATGGTGATATTTTGGTGTTTACGTATACGTATAAGTATTATCGTAATAGTGTATTTTTTAGGATTTACGGTTTAGCATTTAGAGGTCTCGGGTGAGGTAATTATCCGTATGAATATTTTTCGGGATGGTTTTAAGTCATTTAGGACTTAGTTATAAATTTTATTTCAAAATTTGAGATTTTTTTTAAAAGTGTATATTTTACGTCTTTTATGGTAATCGCGTTAAAACTTACTAGTTTTACGGTTTTGAGGTTTTGGAGGCTTTAGGAGCTGAAATAAATTAAGGAAAATTAAGGTAATATTATTAATACATATATTAATAATAAAAAGAAAAAAAAACGAATTTTAAGGGTGCATAGTCGGTTTTGGACGTAGAAAAGAAGGGAAAAAGGGAAAAAGAGGGAAAAAAGGAAAGTGGGTTTATTTGTGGATTAGGATTTTATGTACACCCTATATATTGTTTTTAATCACAATCAAAATTCACTATTATTCCCTGGAGATTAAAAAAATTCGTGGGTTTTCATGAGGGTTTTTAGGGTTCTTCATAATTTTGGGGGTTTTCATAAATCAAAGGTAAACCTTCATAACCCTTTTTAATTTAATTGTTTTTATATTTTTATAATCATCTTATGATGAATTTAGGTTAGGGTTTAATTTAAGAACATTAAATTAATGTTATATTAATGGTTTTATAATGATTACATAAATTAGGGCTTGTAATTAGAGGGATTAGGGTTAATTAATGAGGTTGATTTTGTTAAACCCGTTTTTAAAAACTGGGCAGAATTTTGAGTCAATTGTTTTGATCATATCGGGAGTTCTATAAACTCTTATTTTACGATCCAAGTACCCCTGGAAATATATTTGAAGTGGCGTTCCAATGCAAGAAACGAGAACTAAATTAGAGGTGGGGAAGTGGGTCAAAAACAGGTTACAACAATCGGAGGTCAAAACAGTTTTGAATTCAGCCTGTTTTCTTTTTAAGTTTTGGGTTGTTTGGGGTACTTAGGGTTGCATTGGGATCTTCTCACGAACGTGAGAGATGGTTTATATATTTTAGTGTATATGCACTTGGGCTAAGGTTGTGGTTTAGGGTAAGACCCCTTAATGGTAACAAACCTTTAGTACGTTTAAAATCAGGAAATCTGGAATGACAAAAGTAGATATATGTATATCGGGGCCTTAACAGTAGCTTTAAGGTTAGGGCAAGTGGGAGGTGTTAGCAAACATATGTAAGGGTATGAATATTCCTTTTAAAGAAACCATGGGTATGTTTAAGTGGACCTTTGACTTAACGTTTTGAGACTTAAAAACTGGGACTGATTTGTGTAAAATATGAACGGGATAGTTATTAAACTTAATCAAGTTAAGGACTTGTTAGGGAAGGTTAAAGGGATGGTTAGATCTTATCAATGAGGTTTTTATATGGGAATAGACTAGATGTCCATCATAGGTTGATGAGCCATCTTAGTGATAGGTTCGTGTATTGATTTCGTGTTTTTGGTTTGTTAGCTTGTTGCTAGTGCGAGGACTTGTGAAGAAGCTATCAGGTGAGTTTCATAGTCCCATGTTTACTATTGATTTTGACTTCCAGATGGGATGGAAGAGACACTGTGTTGAATTATTTTCTAAATTAATGCTGTGAATATTTAAGGTTTGAGATGGACTTGTGTGTACATTTATGTGATTAACTGCTATGTGATTCTTGTTTGTGTGTGATCTGGATTGGAAAGGTACATAGGTGTATGGGCGCCTATGGGACCTATGGTTAATGATAAGGCGTGATGCCTTGGAAATTGTGATTGTTGGTAAGGCGTGATGCCTTGGAAATTGTGATTGTTGGTAAGGCGTGATGCCTTGGAAATTGTGATTGTTGGTAAGGCGTGATGCCTTGGAAATTATGATTGTTGGTAAGGCGTGATGCCTTAGAAATTGTGATTGTTGGTAAGGCGTGGTGCCTTGGAATTGTAATGATTGATTGAACTTGAATGCTAGTTGTTAGTACATGATTGTAGCGCATTGTCCATATGTTTATTGGTTTATGGTATTCACAGCTTATGACTTGTCTTATGTTGGAGTCTAAACCTATGACTCTCACCAACTTTATGTTGACGTGTTTTAGTGTCTCTTTCAGGTGATACTATGGTTAAGCATGAGAACTTAAGTGGCTAGGACTTGGAGAGAGTAGGAATGCATATAGAAGGATATCCCCGTTTCCTTCTTAGTTTTATTTGTTTGTTCATTTTAATAAGTGATACTGTGGCACACATATGATTGTTTTAGTATGATATTTGTTGTCTTGGGTAAGAAGTAGGACTGTTACTTACTTACCTAGACCCCTTACATTTGTTGAGATATTGTCATGACCTTCGTGTCACCATTTTTACGGCATTTCTTATTTCATATAGTTATCTCTATACACACGCCATGTTGTGATGATATCCATACGTCGCGTCCCATGTTCCGCCATGGTGGGGTGTGACAATTTTGTAGAGGTCGATAGGAGAAAACCGACAATCTTGGTCGGATAAGTTAGACGATGCTTTATGGGCCTTTTGTACCGCCTATAAGACGCCCATTGGGTGCACTCCTTATAAGCTCGTGTATGGGAAGAATTGTCACTTGCCAATTGAACTCGAACACAAAGCTTATTGGAACCTAAAGCATTGTAATGATGACATTGAGACCGCAGGAAAACACCAGAAAATGTAATTGAATGAATTGGATGAATTGAGAGACATTGCTTATGAAAATTCATTGATTTACAAAGGGAAAACTAAAAAGTTTCATGATTCTAAAATTAAAAACCGGGTTTTTAACATTGGAGATCAAGTGTTGCTTTTTAACTCAAGATCGAAAATATTTTCCGACAAGTTGAAATCCCGTTGCTCCGGACCGTTCACCATTACCCAAGTCTTTCCTTATGGGACCATCAAGATAGCTCAAAATGCTGGTCCTAACTTTAAGGTGAATGGTCATAGGTTGAAGCACTACTTTGGTGGGGAAGTCCCTTCTTTGGACGACCTCGACCAAGTCACCTTCCC
This sequence comes from Glebionis coronaria, assembly GCA_025667525.1. NCBI lineage: Eukaryota > Viridiplantae > Streptophyta > Magnoliopsida > Asterales > Asteraceae > Glebionis > Glebionis coronaria. Next base: position 465,757,168 of record CM046876.1, on the reverse strand, counting down.
CAATGATAATTAGTATTGAGGGGATCGAGTCGAGCTCATGACTCGGTAATAAAAAACGAGGTGCCTCGTGGGGGAGATCCCATGCTTATCCATGTACATATTATCGCTTTCTAATGTAGCTAATGTGAGGGGATTTGTGCCCTTCTAACCTTTGTTTCGTGGTTGTTTGTGAATTGTGGTTTTTAGATGATCATCTTCACAATTGGAGCCTCTCGTTCGTTTTACGTAAGCACTCGATCGTTTGCTTTGAAGAATTTATCGATATCCAAATGATATATCCTTTGATGTTCTAACCTTAGGTCTTTTAGCACACTTCATAAACGGCTATATATTTAATGGTTCCACCCTTTCCATGCTAGATTAGGCATTCGACTTCGTCTCTAGTATGGGGGTATTTTACTCTTAGACTCGAAACATTGAGGACAATATTTAACTTTAGTATGGGGGGGTGAATAAATATTTTCCTTGCTAAACCTTCACGCTTTCCAAAGTTTATCTTTTTATTATCGTTTTGTTGCAAATAAGGCTAAAAATGGCCAAATTTTAAAAAAATTCTCATGTTTTCATAAGTGTTTAAAGACACGAATGTAGATTTCCCGATGGCGAGAATAAGAGTCATTTTTGACTCGACCGTGCGTGTTGATCACTTAGCTTCGATTCCTTAACTATTATTAGGCTAAGTCTCTTAAATGAGGACGAGAAATGATAGGCTTAATTATAAGTTACTATGCTAAACGTAGAGTACTCTTATTCTTTCAAAAACTCGTGTGTTCTAATTGTTTGCTTATTCTCCCTTCGCTTGTATATGTATTTTGCTAATAAATATTGGCTTAGCGGTTCAGTCTTGATTGTTGGTTTCTAGCTTTTTCTAGTAGCTTCCATGTAATTAATTGGGAAAACATTAAGGTATCGCCAGCGTCACGGTTTTGAAGTATTGGCACCCCGAATAATCGAAAGCTTCACCCAATAATAATTTTAATTGCTCACTCACCTAAATCAAGCAAAAATTCGAAGCTCACAAGGCCCAAAAATCTATGCAAAATTGAAAGTGAAAGACTTAAACTTTGAAGCTTTAAAGATCCAAAATTACATTTTACGTGGAGGATATACGTCTTTGGCCATAATAAACACCTCATGACGAGGTTAAATAAAAGGCAAGGCAAGACCGAAGTCATAATAAAAGCTCCATGGCGGAGTTGAATAAAAGATGGAGGTAAACCTATGATAATAAGGCCCATCCGTTAGGGGGCGTATAAAAGTCTTGGTAATAAGTCTCATGTTCAAAACGGTTATAAAACAGTGTTTATCGATCCTTCTTGTTGACTTAATTTTTTGACATCGCTGTCTATTAGGGGAGGTTATTAATTCGATGGTTTTGGTTACACCGTTTCGTTTCTATTTTTGGACCTTAATCTCTATCATCGCATAAGTCAATGATGTATCCTCGTGATCATTAATAAAATATAAGAGATACCAATTAGGATTAAGGGAGTCTAAGTACGTGATTAGGGCATATGATTAGTGTTAGCATTACTAACTTATAATGACAATGATCTCGTTACACGCTTAGCATGGAATTGGGTGAAAATGGAGGACGACGAAATTATTTCTAACGAAGCATTCACGTGTGCTTGTTCTATGAACCTAAACATCCCATTTTGCGATGAAAATCATACATTATGTCTAAAACACAAGTAGTAGTAGTGTAGTAAGTTTAAGTTTAAATAAAGGTCGATAAAAATGAATTTTGGAGATGTTTAAATACTTTATTCAATGCGTGAGGCCACGGTAATGGTTTAGTATGGGGGAGTGATGAGACTGCTTTTATACATAGTCTCATCGTCCAAAACGGGCTTAAAATGATGAAAATATCATAAAAAGTGCCATATATATGCTTGTGTTTGCTCAATGTGTATTTTAGGTACGAATATCGAGAAAATGACAAAAGATCACAAGAATCAACCAAAAACGAACACGGGAAACGAAGCCGCACAAAGAACTGGACCCGAATCATGATTTTCCTAAGAAATCCTTGAAGTTTGAAGATTTTTCAAGTTTGGTCCCTCAAGAATTGAAGATTTGTCATATTATACCCTTGTAATTATCAGATATTACATTTGGGTCTCTAATATTTCAAGAATTTATAAGAAATACCCTTGAAGAATTCACAATGTGCAACAATGGTCCTTGATTAAAGTTTATACATGACAAGTGCCAAAAATGACAAGAGTGCCAAACTTGTTACAAAGGAAATGGTTATAGGATTGCTGGAAACTTGGGATGCAAACATTTTGCAAGATGGAGGACCAATTATGTCCAGACATACAAACCTATCCTCCCAATCACCAGCTGATACCTCATCCACCACTCCACATCACTCAGCCACCTTATTATCCACTTACAACAAATAATATTAGTTAATTGATTTTTTAAACTAATTAACTAATGTAAAATCTTTGGCGCCTTAACAGTTTTTAACCCACGTTTTGGATCAAAACAACTACTATTACCACATCTTCAACCCATAACCTTAATTTTATTCCATCATTGAAACATGGGGCTTTACCTTAATCTTGTGCACATCATTGATTCAACATCACTTAAACACTATACCACTTCCAAAACAAGTCCCGTGTTTGTGTGGGACCCTACCCACATGACCCCTGTAACAAGGTAACAAGACTAAAATAGTAATCCTACGGCTGATGATAATTCCTTCCTCCCCACAAATTTTTGAACGATTTAGATTCATTCAAGCTCACTAGCATCTTCACTATCATCCAAGATTGAGCATATTCTTCACATGGGCGAATTTTGACCATCTTTTAAATTTCAAATGCACAAGAGCAATTTGGGGAATCATTAGATTAGGGTTTGTATGTTTCTATTCCCTTCTAGAACCATTGTACGCCTGCTATATAAAGGCATAGGATGTATACATTTTTCTTCTTGTTCTTGTTCTTTCCCAGTTCACGGCCTTGTAATTCCCATTTTCGTTTAATGAAAATCTGGGTAAGAGTTTGGTGAAGAAAAGCAAGATCCAATTTCCTATTTTTAGTTTCATAGTTATAATTATTTACTCAACCTTGTTTTATTATCAGTTTTGTTACTTGTCTTATCTTTGTTACGAAAAGTTTGCATAACCAAGTCTTTTACCTTTAGCAGTAGTTTGTGAGTTCATTTGTTTAGAATTCGTCTTTAAAAAGAAACAAAAACATTGATTTGTGGAAATACTCAGTCTCAAAAAAGCTTTCATCACAAGCAAATTTTATTTTGTAGCAAAGTTGTTGTAACCATTGAGCATATGTTTGATCATGGCATAGCCATCTTGATAAGATGAATGTGCAGTTAAAGCATATTCCCAAGTTACTTTCTAGTTTGCTTCAAAAAGACTTTCCTTGTGTAAAAAATATATTTTTCTTTTAAGTTACTATTATTGTGTATAAAGGACCCCAAGCTTATGTAAAAATTGAGCCTTGGGTGGAATTTTTATGCATTATGTTGTGTTGACTTTGTTTGAGTGCAGGGACATCAAGAATACAAGGAGAGATAAAAAGACAGTTGTAGTCTTCTTGATTTGGTTGCAGTAGCCTTCAAGTTTCATACATCTTACTTGCCATTCCTTTCTCATACTTCTATTCCTAGTTCTGAGCATAAGACTGGTGGTTCTATGGGCTGAGTAAGCCCATAGTGGGTATTCCTCTTGACTTTTATTATTTTTTTGCCACTAGCTAAGTATGCATGCTCTTACTATTTTATGAAGTTGCTTGAGGTATGTGTTAAGTGTTAGAGTGTGTGTATGTTCTTTATTGATTGTTTGTATCTGCTTGTTCAGTGCATAGGACAAATTCTTGTTTGATTCAAGTATTTGAGTTACTTTGTTTTGAAATTTTTGACTCATATGAGTTAGAGGGTGTTTGGGTCTATTGATTTGAGGGGGTTAGTGACACTAAGTGTGACTCTGATTAGTCTAAATAGACTAGGAGGGTGGCATTAGAGTAAATTTGGTTCTATGGGCTGAGCAAGCCCATAGTGGGTATTCCTCTTGACTTTTATTATTTTTTTGCCACTAGCTAAATATGCATGCTCTTACTGTTTTATGAAGTTGCTTGAGGTATGTGTTAAGTGTTAGAGTGTGTGCATGTTCTTTATTGATTGTTTGTATCTGCTTGTTCAGTGCATAGGAAAAATTATTGTTTGATTCCAGTATTTGATTTACTTTGTTTTAAATTTTTTTACTTATATCAGTTATATGGTGTTTGGGTCTATTGATTTGAGGGGGTTAGTGACACTAAGTGTGACTTATACACATAAAACCTACACAAACCCTAATTCTCATCTATGGTGGCAGGAAAAAGAATTTTCCCCTTGTGATTCGATTTTTTTAATCCTTCAATCTAAATACCATATAACAATAATGTTTTCTCGTTTAATCTTGGATTAAGCTTGAGTTAACATTGTTTTTATTTGGTTGCCAGTTTTTTAGGGTTTCTTTAATCGGTCTTCTTTTTTTATCTTTTTCTATGTGCTTTGTGTGGAGGCGGTGGTTACGTTTTCTAGGTTGCTTCGTGTGTCTCTGATCGTATTCATATACAGTTGTTGTGTGTGTCATGTGTTACCTTGCACAGTTGTCTTGTTCGTTTTCCATTGTAGTCGCATATTAGGGTTTGGTTTGTTCTTGTGTTTTAGGGTTTCGTTATTGCTGATTAGGGTTTCGTTGTGCTTCTAATGGAACCTAATAAATATTCGAGGATGGATGTGGATGCAAAGGCTGCTTTACTAAATAAGATGCAGCCTTGTACGATTGATGTGATTGGTAAGGTTTTTGGGATACCACTGCACATGGTGGCTGAAGTTTGTGAGCTCAAGCATAATTTAAAGTTGGCGAAATTTGATATCTGTTCGTTGGTAACTAGTGACCGATTGAAGGAGATCTATATTTTATTGTGTGCATATGAAGTTGAGTTGAGGATCAAGGGGGTGGTTCGAATGATGCAAGTAATGATTATGTACATTCGATTGAGGATATTACCACTGAATTTTCTAATAAAATGGATACGCTTGCTTCTATTTGTAATACTAGTGCAACTGAAATGGACCAGTCTGTTGATAATGGTAGTTTTCGTCAATTGGTGTCAGAAGATGTTTTTGATGGTGTAAACGTCTCTATTCCTCGTAAAGTGGTTCAGAAGGTCAGTCATCGTCTTGAACATACTCTATATGGTTACTTTATTGGAAAGAGAATGGCTTTTCCGGTTGTGGATTATTATGTTAGAAACAACTGGGTGAAACATGGGTTGACACGGATCATGATGAATTCTAAGGGTTTTTTCTTATTCAAATTCAAGTCACTTGCTGGTTTGGAAGCAGTTTTAGAGGAGGGCCCGTGGTTGATTCGTAAATCTCCGATCATTCTCAAAAAATGGTCGATGGATACTAGGTTGATTAAAGAAGAATTGAATCGTATTCCTGTTTGGGTAAAATTACATGATGTGCCTATTCAACTCTTGAAGAAGATGGAATTAGTTTGATTGCTTCTTTCATTGGAAACCCTGTGATGCTAGATTCCTACACTAGTTCTATGTGTAAGGAGTCATGGGGTCGGAGTAGTTTTGCCAGATGCTTAATTGAGGTTAATGCTGAGGCTGATTTTGTGGATGTTGTTACCATTGGTGTCCCTTCTCTTTCGGGGGAGGGTTTTATAAAGGAAACTATCCGTGTTGAATATGAATGGAGACCTCCTAGATGTGCTGAGTGTAAGATTTTTGGTCACTCTATTGATCAATGCTCTAATAAGGTGGTTGTTTCTCCTATAGTTCCTACTGCTAGTGCTGGTCCATATACTTCTGGTGCTACTCCTTTTGTTGAGAATAATGATGGTTTCCAAACGGTGACCAAAAGAAAGAGAAAGACGACGAAATCTTTCAAGGGTGGTAAGTTTACTGGTTCATCGGTTCAGCCGAATGTTAAATTTGTTCCTAAAGCTACAATTAGTAACCCGATGAAGGGAGTGACTAGTGCGAAGACTGTTTCTTTGCCCAAGTTGAAGTCTATTGATACGTCATCATCAGGTGTTGGGCTATCTACATCAAATCCTTACTCTATATTAGATCATGATGATGAAGATGACGATGTTGAAATGGTTTATGATGAAACAACCAATTTATTCCCTAAAACAAATGCAGGTGGAAATTCCTTCGTGGAAGCTGTTAGCTAGTTTGGTTCATTTTGTTGGGTACTGGGTGTTTTGTAAGTATTTATGGCTTGTCATAAGCACTAGATTTAGGTGTTTATCAAGCTGTTTAGCTTGAGGTTAATGTGGTACCTTAGCCACATTCCATTTGTACTTCACTATTTTTTTGGTTAATCTATTTACCGGGGAAACCCATTACCAAAAAAGACACTAAGTGTGACTCTGATTAGTCTAAATAGACTAGGAGGGTGACATTAGAGTAAATTTGACAGTCTGTCTAATTTGGTTAAGGATTGAAAGGTTTTGCATACGAATCTAAAAGATCGTCTTCAAGAACCACTAGATAATTTTGGGCCTGATTAAATGATTTGATTGCTAAAAAAAGCTGCTCACGACTAGGTAATACAACACACTAGGGTTTTATGCCTTAATCTTTGTGGCTCATGTGGTTTAAAATAAGGTTAGGAGGCTTCAAATTTCATATAAGTGCATAGGAGATCAGCAAATAGCATTTCTCTGCATATTATTGGAGTGTTCTTGCTTTTTGAGTTGGATCTGGTGATTACTGGTGCAATTTCTTGCCTGATTTTTGTGTTATTTCTGACTCCCACAAGTCCACTGACTTGTGGGGTGCCTTTGTTACCAAAAATATCCAACAAACAAGGCTCAATTGGCCATTCTTTACTTTCTATGAACCATCAGTGGGAACTCCTTTCCCACTTATAGCACTTTGCTAGCCACTACTAGACTAAAAAACAAAAACAAGTAGACATGTCACTTTCAGTTTCCTTCTATTTTGTCTTTAGTGCCCTTTTTGCATAGTTTTCCAGATATTCAATTTTTCCTTTGTTCTTTGATTTATTTTAGTATTTTTAGAAAAAGAAATTTTGATTTTCTGATTAGTTTAATATTTATTGCATTATTTTGAATTTAATATAGGTTTTTATCAATCTGTTTTTGTCTTTTAGTGATAAAAAGTCTTGAATTTCAGTTGTTTAAATTTTCTTGTTTTAAGTTAAGTATTTTAAGATTTTTAGAAAAGAGATTCCATTTTTCACTTTATTTAATCATTTTCTAGAATTATTTTAAGTTTAAATTGATTTTTAATTAATTTGTTTTGTCCTATTTGGGTTGAATTAATAAATTTTCAGCTTTTTCATTTTCTTACTTTAAATACATTAAGTTAAGATTTTTAGAAAAGGAAAATTATTTTTCTCATCTTTTAAATAATTTTTAGGATTATTTTAATATTTTAATAGTTTTTAGCCATTTGAAAATAGGAAATTAGTTTTAAAAAATCAAGAAAAATACTTTTTAGTTTTTATATAATATAAGTAAGATTCTCATTTGATAAAATCATATTTTGGGTTATTGTTGATTTTATTTAATTTTAAGGCTTTAAATAGCATTTAAAATTGAATATTTAATTGAAAATAAGTTTTAAAATATTTTTGTCAAATTTTTATTCTTATTTATATTATTTTAGATTTGTTTTTTATTTTTAATAAATTTTTAGATTAAATTTTTAATTTCGTCACGTTTTTACGTTTTACGTTTTATTGTTCGTCGTAGTTTAATTTTAATCGTAACCGTCATCATTTTCATTTTTCCTTTGTCTCATCAATATTAATCTCAAATATCATCAAGTTTAACACACACATTAATCCTCCTCGAGAACGAACTCACAAAAGGGTCATAAGGGTGTTGATTTTCCTAAATCCATTCCTTTAATGCTTACCGCTTCATTTACGCTTTGTTTTCCTAAACAAGTGTAAAAATACTACTATCATATCTCATCTTCCTTCGTGATATAGTTCTTGCCATTAGTCTAATTTCTTACCATTGATACGAGACTTGAAAGTTTCAATGTTGTTATGCTTCTACATCGACCAACCTTTTCTATCTAGTTTGGTAGACCTTCGAATCGTCTCTGGACACGGATAGTGATTTATGACTGAAAGTGAACAATGATTTCGTGTATTTGTCATGATTTGTGTTAGACTCTATCGTCTTGAAATTCATCCGTGTGAACCGTGTGTTGACATCGCTCTCTCATTGCTAATGTTTCTCATTTTACTAGATTACTCTCAAGTGACTTCTTAAGAATTTTATGTGATTCGAAAATTTATCGTGTGGCTTTTCTATTTCGATTTTGTATCGACTACCGAGAACTTAATAAGCTGTTGTTGGTGACGCCAACCACACTCGTGAATTAATCTTTCTAAATCCATTGTTTTCTATTGTCCTTATCATCGATGCATCTATTCTATAATGTTCGTTAAGAAATTGGTACAAATTACGTTTTATCCTCTCGTGCTATTGCTCGCATACTAATTGTTGATTATTATTCATTTCATACTCGTTTACTATCTTGTCACCTTTTGAAAACAAGAATATGTCACATGTTTACCATTTGGTGCATTAAACACCTTATTGGATTCTAAAAACTATTATAAATTTTTAAGAACGTTTTACACATTTTATCAAGTGTTTAAATTACCAAAATACCCGTTTAAGTTTAATGTTGGATCTATACATCCTCTTTGGTATATTTATAACTAGTGTTTAAAAGGATGTCAAGCTTTATCTTTTAAATTACTTGATCGTATCATACTTTACTTCAATCTAATGAAATTATCGAATTAATTTATAATTTCTAACAATGATGCTAAATAATTTGGAAATTTGATTTTACTCTAATGGTAACGATAAACCTGAGTTTTTAACAATAATTTCATACGGTCATCCAAAAGCTCTTAAGTTGATCAAAATAATTATTTGAACTGAGTTACCTTTACTTTGAAATTCTTAGCAAGAAAATACTTAAGCCGAGTTTTAAAGTAATATCAAATCCGAGATGGATTATTGTGGCAACTCTTATTTTAAATGTAAATATGTAATTCATACTTGCCCTCTATTTCTCTAGTAAATAGATTGTTACGTTTTAATATTTGTCATGTTTTGCAGTTTGCACGATTTGCAATTTTTTGTCGATTATCAATCTTAACTTGTTTAGCGCAACTTGTCCGTTTAAGCAATTCCCGTGTTCATTCTAACGCTTTATATTTCTTCATACTGAATGGTTATTATTTCAATCCGAGTTTGAGATAATCTCGAAAAGAAGTTAAGGAACTGAAGCATAGTTGGATTTCAAATTGTTGAGGTTCGCCGTGGTACAGAAATTACATGGGAAAGCGAAGATGAGTACAAAGCTAAGTATTCGTATTTGTTCGCATCTTCTTCCGTCTCTAGTTGAACACTGAGGGACCAGAGTTCCTTTAGGGGGTCGACTGTGAGAACTCGTATTTTCCCGATATTATTTTATTCATGTTTCTTGAATTTTCCAACATGTTATGTTTTCTTGTATTCTTTATACGTAAATCCTGAGATCTTGGTAATTTTAATAAATTGTAATTTTATATATTTTCTGATCATTGATAATACTTTATTTGGAATTATAAAATTTCTTATTTTATTTTTTCATATTTATTTAAATCAAAGTTTTTGATTTAAAAACACCCGCGTGCATTTTACAAAGCTTACTCAAATCAACGAGTAACGAGAACCACTAATGATCGTGATACCGACGGATGCCCGATATTTTATATTTCATTGTCGATTGTTTCAATGTTTGACGTTTTGATGTCTTCTTTTAATGGTGTGTTAAGTCGTGTCGGGAGACTCTATTATCATATTTATGATGCGTTTTAACTTTTGAAAAGTATTTTTACGGAACCCGAGTCCCGTAAATATTTCTAAAATTGACTATTTGTCATTTCCCGCTTTTTAACTTATATGTTGCATTTTAGTCCAAAAGATTACAAAATTGACAAAACAAGCCCTTCACCACAAGCCACAAACACCCATTTTTGTTGATTTTGAGCTTGATCTAGCTAAATCTAAACTAAGACCCATTCCTAAAATTTAAAGGTGATTCTTAGGGTACAAATTTTACCCACATGAAGTTTTAAGTTTTCTTATGATTTAGGGTTGGTGCAATGTTTTAAAGATCATGCAAGTGATGATCTTCACTAGATCATGATGTTTTGATGATGAAAAGTTTGAGTTTTTGATTTTGATCTTGTTATAATTAACATGCAAGTGATAGGATTGAAGTGGGTAATTATAGGATGTTAGTAATGGTAGAAAATGGGTAAAATGAGTTAAAAAAGGGATTTGATATGAGTTTTGATGAGGTGGTTTAGGGTAGTAGATTTAAGGTAAATTTTGGGTGTCTTAAGTTTGAATTATTGTTGTACAAATGAGATAATGTTGTATAGATTTTCATTAGCTTCGTTTTGATATAAATTAGAGCTTCTAAATCAAAACGAGGAGGAAGTTACGATAGTTTGATTGTTCGCGTACCGGGAGACGAGTATCGACACAATTCGAAGTTGTCGTCGATATTTGGATCGAATCTCGGGGACTATAAAATGAGTTTTAAAAAGAGTAAAGGGTTGTTGTAAGTTTCCAAACCTAGGTTTGTGAGTCTGTATTCAAACCCAAGTGTTGGTTTTGTGAACGAAGTTGTTTAGAGAGGTCAAAATGGTTTCACGAGTCAAGAGTTCAAATCTGTCCGGTTTTTCAAGTTTAGAAATGTGTTGAGCAGGTGGTTCTAAAATGTAAATCTTTGGATGAAATTTAAACTAAGTTGTATTCAGGTTATGATTGAGTTTTTCACCAAGTTTCATAAAAATCCGAGTTGTCTAAGTAAGTGAAATGAGCTTGTATATTTGGTATGTGCCGGCAGATTTTTATCGAGAATGTAGTTTAATAAAGTGAACATATAGAAGGGTATTGTAGTACCACTTGCATTGTTTCTTTTGGGTTTTCCATGGTTTTGTAATGTTGAGTTTTATGTTATTAAGTATGGTCTATACTTGAGTCAATTATTAATAAAGTGCGCGCCTTATTTGGTAGGTTGCGGCCTTCGTGTTTACCGGACATCCATATCGTCGGCGATCGTCTTACCACTACTGTTTCTACTCAGCTTCTGAGTTCCGTGATTCAATTACCTCGTGGCCAAGGTGAGTTCATAGACCCTTTTTACTACTTGTACATAGTTTCTAAACGCGAGGTGAGATTTTACATGGTGGAACACATCCATTTAAAAACTGTATGTTATCCAGAACTTGTATGTTATCCAGAACTTGTATGTTATCCAGAACTTGTATGTTATCCAACAGTTTTCATTGATATTATTGCTTGTAGTCTATAGCCCTTAAGTTTCCTCTCTTGATCATGAACTGTTAATTTACTTGTGTTGCTAAGCGCGAATGTTGTGGGTGGATCCATCGGGATTGACTATCCCTATCCTATGTTGCGGTTGTTTAACCATTGACGCACTTAACATTTGATTTGTTACCCGAGTATTAGGGCTGATTACTCCCTAGAGGAACTTACATTGATGTTAAGCTTCGGTTCATGAACTATAAAATGTTATAATAATGGTTTCGGACTATGGTTAATGTACATAACCATTTTCCCTATTTCTTGTTTTACAAATGAATGCTTGTGTTCTACACCTTTATTGCCAAACCTATGAACATCACTCAACTTCGTGTTCACGATTTTACATGTTAAATTTAAGGTATTAATACTTATATTTGCTTGGATGGGAGCCCGCAAGATATTATCGCAGCTTGGAGATTTCTGTGTATATTTAAACTTTCTTTTTGGTAAAAACTGTCAGAAGTCTATCATATATTCTTGGTAATTATATGTTACAATACCATAATTAAACAATATATTTTTCCGCTTATAAAACTCTGGGACCTTTGTTTAAAAACTCTGATCTTTTATGATGTAATATATGTTTTTATTACGTCAACTTTGTGTCAACAGTATTTCATTGTTTCTTATACCTTGACGTGGCACCCCCATGCTGCCTACGTGTTCCCTTGCTTGATTTTTAGGGTCTCACATAAAGTGCTAAATAACCTTGTGGCTATAAAGACGATAAAGGAGGAATTGCATGCTAAATAGTTAAGTTAGTTGAAAGCATGAATGGCTAGTCCCTAATCTACACAAGTAGAATTTCATATAATTTTCTCAATACCTAAGTAAATGTATACTTGTAGGCATTTTTCAGAGTTAAGGAAGTCAATAAATTGTTATGTGCTTTCTACTGGTGATGTAACATTTATTATGTTGACAAATCCAGTGGGAGCATTGCGTTTATTACAGAAACAATATTCATGTAATGGTTGTCAATTTTAGTGGGAGCTACAAGATCTATTTTCTTGTTTAGTCACCCGTACAATTTCGAACTTGTTTTGAAATAATTTATTACCTTCCAAATATGAATGACCATTGCTTAAAGGAAAATTGCGTTTTTATTTTATATGATAACACGCTGCCTTCTAATGTCGCTTTCTGAACGTTATCTACGGAATAATAATCCACAATTTCTTATTAAATGTTATGATTCTAAATCTACTTATAATATCCATGACATAATCATATTGTTTACACAATCAAACACATGTTGTGTTGTGTGTCTTCGTAATATGATGTTGTGTCTTACACAAATGGGAGAAATCTTAAAATGTGTGCAAGGAACAACATATAATTGGTTTCACTTGTCCTCAAGGTAAGAAAGCTAATAATTCTACTAGGACTTGAACACACAAGATGTGTGTTTCCCTACTACATTCAAATGTCATGATATAGTGAAAAGCTACTTCAACATTTTTACTACATGTTTAGTAACTATAATTATGGTTAAGATATAACAATTATAATTTTGAAGTGTAAAAATTAACTTGAAGTTACTATTGAACTCAGGAGTTTGCGTTATGATTACTTTAGTTAGTATAATTATGTTTTCTTGATAACACGTAATTATAAAGTCCTTGATTACTCACTGACTTATAACATTACGTATGTAGTAAAATATTTATGTCTTCTTGTTAACACATAAACATAAGGTCTTTGAATTATTCAAAGACTTATAATGTATATTTGATATGGTATGTTTCTTGTAACTACATGAACATATAGTTCTTGAACTGCTCTGTCTTCTTGTAAACACATGGTGCTTGCATTATTCAAGAAATATACATTATAGCATGCACTTAGATTATATTAATATTGTAATTTGGCATACGACCCAATTGACAAGTATTTGATCCAAAGAGAATTAAGTTATCTATGGAATTCTGATGTAGTCTCACAATTTCAATACTCATAGAATACCAGATTGTTAGCTCTATATTTTATATAGTCGAACAAGAATGTAATAGGTCATCTTAGTCGTAAATGGTCTTGTATTGTAATAGGTTAGTCGGGAAAACCGGGCTTGGACTTTAAGCTAATATTGTATAAGTTAGGGGCGTAAGACCAAGACAAAGCCAAGCCCGGCCCAAGGATACTAAACCCACGACCCGTATGCCAAGGGTATATAAACCCTCTTCCATGTGTGGAAGAGGGTGTTGGTTACCATTTTACTTTCTCTCTCTAAAGTGATTAACCTTCCAAATTCTCTCTTGTTTCTCTCTCTACTTTCTTCTCTTTCTCTCTCTAAATATCAACTAAATCTTGTGTTATGGATTGATATGGTAACATTTGGTATCAAGAACCTATAGTGGATAGGTGATTGAAGATTTGTGTGTTGTGTTCTTGATTTTTCGTGTCTATTTTGATCTAAAACACACGTCACAAAAAAATTGGGCTTTTATGGTCTATTCTTGATACAAATCATCTACATACAATTGGTAGTGATTTGGTATTGTTTCTTTGGTTAAAAACGCAAAAATTTTGGGTATTTGGATCACTTTTTAGCTCAAAATCTCGAATTGGTTGTGTTTTGTCCGAGATAGGTGCATATTACGATCGCAATAACATTGGGGTTTTACATTGCGATACATCATTCAGACAAGTATTCCGATCATAATAACCTTAGGGTTTTACTTTGCGATCATACATTCCGATCACTTATTCTGATCGTGGATTGCGATAGCCCCTAACATCGTACATTGCGATCGGGTATAAGGCATATTGCGACGTTACTCTGTCAAAATTTTGAGAACATTGCGATAGGTATTGCGATCCAACATTCTGACAGGTAACATTGCGATAGGTATTGCGATCACATATTCCGATAGGTATCATTGCGATAGGTATTGCGACAGACTTCACATTGTGATAGACTTCACATTGTGATAGAAGCATATTGTGATACAAGGGATATTGTGATAAGAGTGACATTCTGATGGGTGCGATGGGTGACATTCCGATGGACATATAAATTTTGTTTGAGCAATTTTTAGACTTAGCCACTATCTAGACTAGTCTCGGAACATAGGTTACACGAAGATTTAAAAAAGAGTTAAAAAATTTTAGGTCAAGTAAATTCAAATTTTTTCCCTACTAGTTTTTGGCTATTTCTAACTCAATTTCAAAATTTGGCGATACAAAATTTTTTGGCTTACCGTTTTTTCGGACTGGGGAATTAATTGTCGGACTGAAAATTTTCGGAACACTTCGAAATTTTAAACCACACCTCATCACAACAAATCCACTAAGATCCTAATCCACTCACAAGTAATCACCATGTCAAATAACAACAACAACAACAATGCAACAGCCAATCAAATTCATCTAGAACAAGGTGGCAATGGAAATCCACATGTGCTCACTGCCGGTTGCTACGTTCAGTGGAGATCTCGCTTCCTTAGATTTCTCGACACTAAGGAGAACCGAACCGCTCTTCGTCATTGCCTTGAGAACCCACCTCCAGTTTTTGAATTCAGACCCTTTATCACACAAGCAGAGGATGGTACTTCATCAACTACACGAGCTATGGAGAATTTTGACACATGTCCTACAGAGAAAAAGAAACTCCTCCAAGCTGAAGCTGATGCCGTCAACTACATACTCGATCACTGGTATTGATAACGATATCTATTCCACGGTTGATGCGTGTCCTAATGCAATGGAAATGTGGAATGCAATTCATCGACTGAAGCAAGGTAAGTCGATCAATGTTCAAGATCTCGAGACTAATCTGCTTTAGGAGTTTGGAAAATTCACATCCGAAGATGGTGAATCCATTGACTCATATTACTCGAGATTCTACAAAATGATGAATGAGCTTGTCAGAAATCAGTGCACCATCTCCAATCATCATGTCAATGTTCAGTTTTTACTTCAACTCAAACCGGAATGGCAAAGGTTTGTGACTTTGGTCAAACAAAGGGAGGATATCAAGACTATATCTTACCACAAACTTTATGATATATTGAAACAACATCAGAATGAAGTGAATGAACTTAGGGCTGAAAAGGAAGAACGATTTGCGAACTCTATTGCTTTTGTGGCTGATACTTCAACAAAACCCGTTCCCAGTCAATAACCAGCTACACATTCCTCAAGGTCATCAAGCTCATCCACCAAACCTCTAGCTACTGCTAGAAACAAAGCAAAAGCAATTATCCCTAATCCACCTCCAAAGTATGACACCGAGTCAGATGGAGACAGTGATGATGAACAAACTTCAAGGGACAAGAAGATTGAAGAACTCATGTCTTTACTCACCACAACTTATAAGAAGATCTACAAACGTACCAACAACAACCTCAGATCATCATCCAATGCTAGATATAAGGAAGTTGATCATGCACCTCGGTATGATCGTGATGCTAGGTATGATAATCAGAGGATGACGAATCAAGTTGGGGCTAGAGATACTGTAGGCACTCCGGTTGTGCAGAAGACTGGGATTCAATGCTTCAACTGCAAGGGATTTGGGCACATGGCTAGGGAATGCAAGAAGCCAAAACGGGTTAAGGATTTGGGATATCACAAGGAAAAGATGTTGCTGTGTAAGAAAGATTAAGCAGGGATTCCACTCACAGCAGATGAAGTTGACTAGCGTAATGACACTGATGATGAAGCCGATGATCAAGAGTTGGAGGTACATTATGTGTACATGGCAAAGATTCAAGAAGTGATCCCAGAGACTGCTGATACTTCTGGACCCATCTATGATTCTGAGCCACTTGAAAAGGTACCATCACATGATAACTATAATGTGTTTGCTAATGAACGACGACATCTTGAGCAACCCGAAATCATCAATGACACATATGTAATGGACACGGAGGATAGCAATATCTCTACGGATTCACAGCATATGTGTAATGATGACGGAAATGCTACTCAGGATACTGACTCGGAAGAGGACCGTGATTTGCTTGCGTCTATTATTGATTCTTTAAAACGTGAAATTAATGAAAACAAAGAGGCTAATAAACGTCTGAAGCAAGCAAACACGTCCTTAGCCGAGGAGATAGACAGGCTTAAAGAGTGTGATTATGTAAAAGAAGCTGATCAATGAGTTGCAATAGCTAATGGTTTGGTATATGAACATAAGGTGCTCAACGAACAATATTGTTCTGAAGCAACACACGAAATTCATATGTCAAAACAAAAGATACCAGAACTTGAAGAACAACTGCTGCTACATAAACTCCAGATTACTGAGTTACAGTCGGTTAACAAAGAACAAACTGAGCTTTATAAAACTCGTGAAGAAAAGGATATTGAAAAAAAAATTGATTTG
This sequence comes from Glebionis coronaria, assembly GCA_025667525.1. NCBI lineage: Eukaryota > Viridiplantae > Streptophyta > Magnoliopsida > Asterales > Asteraceae > Glebionis > Glebionis coronaria. The sequence goes on along the minus strand of CM046876.1, from coordinate 465,740,411 downwards.
GAAAAGAGAGTCGAAACGTTAAACAACATTGTTTACAAAACGGGTCAGTCTATTCAAACCATGAATATGCTCAATAGAAATATGAAAACGAGTTTTTTCAAGCATGAATATCTCAAGAAAATTCAAAGTACCAAGTCTGCTCTTTATGATATCGGTTGTTATGTTGATAATCTTGCTCTTATGCTTTCACCGGACTGCGACGAAATTATTCGTCATCAAGAAGAAAGTCGATCAAACTTAAGTGATTTAATAAACCTTTCTGATTCTGATAATTATATTAAGTTTGCTCCTCAAAAAGAACTTTCCAAAGAACAAAAGATGTATAATAGTGTTCCACCACCAAGTGATGAACCCCAAAAGAAAGTTTCTTTAAAAAGGAGTTTCAAAAAGCAATCAATTTTGTTAGAAAAACAAATTTCAGATGAAAAACGTAAATGGGATGAGAAAAGAAAAAGTGTTCAGCAATTTGAGTTTCAAAAACAAGGGGTTTTAAATTTGTACAAAGGTGTCGTTGACTATGAAAAAGTTTCTAGGGATACCATTTGGAATATTAAACCTAACCCACAAGTAGAAGTCGTCATTCAACAATGCATTGTTCCAACAATTGATGATCTTTCAAAAAATGTGGAAATGTTTTATAATGCTCTCGCTGAGGAAATGTTAACTGATTTAAGTTATGTTAAATCTCTTGAAGATGAAGTTGATTTTCTTCAAACTAAACTAAAAACACAAGAACACCACCTTTCTAACGAAATTGATCGAGTTTCTAAGGAATACTTTTATGCTGGCCATATGAATGCTATACTTGGTGTGTATACCGATCTTGATCAATATTGTCATGTAGCATGTCTAGTGTCAGAATCGGACGAGAAATGTCGCAATCTTGAAGTAGAGCTTTCGAAACAAATTTAGTCATATAACAAACTTTCAAAAAGTTTTTCCCAACTTGAGAAACACTCCATTTCTCTTGAACTTGCTTTATAAAAAGGTGATAAATCTTATAATCATAAAAGATGTCAAGAAATGGCAGCTTCTTCGTTTTGATAATTAAATGAAAAATGTTTTGAAATAAATGATTTGAAAGCTCAGCTACAAGAAAGGGACATAGCCATATGTGAGTTACAAAAACTCATTGAGAAAATGAAAGGAAAGTCTGAATTGGGTAAACTATCCACCGTTCGTCAACCGAATGCGGTTAAATGCCCTAAATCGTCTAGTTTGGGCAAATCCCCACAGACTTTGCCTTTGATAGGAAATGATAAGAGCACAAATGTGATAGCACCAGGAATGTATAAGATGAACACTAAGCCCACTCAAACTGGAACATCGCGGTTACCTGAGAATATTAGGAAAACTAATCAACGTGTGTCTTCTTCTACAGGAGTAATCCCCACTACTAGCGTTAGCAAACCACAGCTTAAGAGCACTAGAATGCAAGATAAGGTCATGCCTAACAATAGTCAAGGAAAGAAATTGAAAGTAGAAGACCACCGTAGGAATTTTAAGCTTTCTAAGAATAAAACGGTCTATAACTGTATGTAATGACAGTTTGAATGTTAAGACTTCGAATGTTGAATTTGTTTGTGTTAAATGTGGAAAATGTGTTCGTACTTTCAATCATGATGCTTGTGCTTTTAATCATAATGGCGTGAATGCTAGAACTAGGAAGCCTATTCTTGTGCCCACGAGTACTAGAGAACCCACAAGCACCTTGAACCAATCCACTGCTCAACCACTTAAGAAACTAAGTGCGCTAGAATCCACTACTCTACATAAACAAAACATGTTAAAGAAGCTTTATGAGAACATGAGTAAGACATGTAAACGGGGGTACTCCAGATTTACACCACCCGGATACAAATGGGTACCTAAGACAACCACTATTCTAATTGGGTGTATGAATGTTAGCTTGCCTTTAGAATCTAGGCCTACTAATATTTTGGAACCCACTTCTATCAAGGGCTCCCATTTGTCAAACTCTACATTGTCTTCTAATTCTTCTGCAGCTCATCGAAATCATCATATTCATAATGGACTCCGGGTGCACAAAGCACATGACGGGCAATCTCAAGCTTCTCATTAACTTCGTGGAAAAGTTTCTGGGTAAGGTGTAGTTTGGAAATGATCATTTTGCACCGATACTTGGATATGGTGATTTGGTTCAAGGAAATCTCACTATCAAACGGGTTTATTACGTCGAGGGACTGAATCACAATTTATTCTCGGTTGGTCAATTTCGTGATGCGGATTTGGAAGTGGCTTTTCGGAAATCTACTTGCTATGATAGAGACTACGATGGGAATGACCTTCTTACAGGTTCTCGTGGTTCTGATCTCTACACAGTAACTCTTCAAGACACATCTTCAACAAATCCAATTTGCTTAATGGCTAAAGCTTCATCCTCTCAAGCATGGTTATGGCATCAACGATTGTCACATCTCAACTTTGACACCATCAACTTGCTTTCGAAGAATGATATTGTGACCGGTCTTCCTAAGTTAAAATTCGTCAAAGACCATCTTTGCTCTTCTTGTGAGTTGGGGAAAGCAAAACAGAAGTTATTCAAAACAAAGACTACCCCAAGCTCAAAAGGACGATTGGAACTTCTACACATAGATTTATGTGGTCCCATGCGTGTAGAGAGTATTAACGGGAAAAAGTATATTCTCGTGATTGTTAATGATTACTATAGATACACATGGACTTTCTTCTTAAGGTCCAAAGATGAAACACCAGAGGTTCTCAAAAACTTTCTCAAGATGATACAACGCAATCTTCAAGCTCAAGTCTTAACCGTAAGAACGGATAGGGGTATCGAATTTTTGAACAAGAACTTGCAATCTTACTTTCAAGAAGAAGGCATCGAACATCAAACGTCCATTGCTCGAACTCCTGAACAAAACGGCGTTGTCGAAAGACGGAACCGTACTTTGGTTGAGGCTACTCGAACAATGCTTTCTTCTTCAAAATTACCGCTATTCTTCTGGGCTGAAGCAATTGCAACTGTCTGTTATACTCAGAATCGTTCTCTCGTCATCCCTAGACATGAAAAGACACCTTACCACATCATCAATGGCAGGAAACCTACTGTCAAATTCTTTCACGTATTTGGATCTTTATGCTACATCCTTAAAGACGGTGAGAATCTCGACAAGATGAAAGAAAAGGTGATGCATGTATTTTTGTGGGGTATGCTACATTGTCGAAAGGATATCGGGTCTATAACAAGAGAACAAAGATTATTGTCGAAACAATTCATGTGAACTTTGACGAATTGACACATATGGTACTTGAACACAACAGCTCAAGTCCCGCACCTCAATGTCTAACAATGGCACCTACACAAAACAGTGTAAGTCCCGTGCAAGAATGTCAAGAAAATACTCCTACAGCAGACTCGACAGATACGACACAAATGAATGAGTTGGTTGATTTATATGATCCAATGTTCGATGAATATTACTATGGAAACAATCAAGTTGTGTCGAAGCCTTCCGTTGTTATTACTGCTGATGCACCTGAACAAAGTCAACAAGACACAACTGCATCTACTTCAGCAACCGTTGCTCAAGAGAAAATTCCATTAGATACTCAACAAACTCATGAAACTGTCATACAACCAACATCACCAACCATCAATGCTGAAGGAGGAAACAACAATCAAGCAGTCGATGCACAACCTGACGAAGAAGAATTTATCAACCCATTCGGTACACCAGTACACGAAGTCGGAGAGTCTTCTACTCAACATGTTGATCCGTCCAACATGCATACATTCTACCAACGATATTCATCCACTAACCATTGGACACGTGATCATCCATTGAAGCAAGTAGTTGGAAATCCTTCACAACCGGTTCGAACACGCAGACAACTCGACACCGATGACGATATGTGTATGTATGCACTCACTGTGAGTTCTACTGTACCTACAAACATCAAACAAGCCATGACTGATCATGCGTGGATTGAATCAATGCAAGACGAAATTCATCAGTTTGAACGCCTAAATGTTTGGGAACTTGTTGACAGACCCTATGGAATGTCAGTTTTAGATTTCAAATGGATCTGGAAAAACAAACTGGATGAAGAACAAACCATCATCAAAAACAAATCTCGTCTTGTGTTTAAGGGATACCGTCAACAAGAAGGCATAGACTATGATGAATCATTCGCTCCAGTCGCTCGTTTGGAAGCAGTCATTATATTCCTTGCTTATGTTGCATATAAAGGCCTCACGGTTTTTCAGATGGACGTTAAAACTGCTTTTCTCAACGGTCATTTGAAGGAAGAAATGTATGTGAATCAGCCGGAAGGATTCATCGATCCGCATCATCCTGACAAAGTCTACCGTCTCAACAAGGCTGTATATGGACTTAAACAAGCTCCAAGGGCATGGTACGAAGAACTATCAAACTTCTTGGTTTCCAAAGGATTTTCCAAAGGTTCTATTGATCCTACTTTCTTTACTAATAAATATGGGGATGACATACTGCTGGTGCAAGTTTATGTTGATGACATTATTTTTGGTTCTACGAACCCAAAACTTTCAAAAAGTTTTGAAAAATTAATGCACAGCAGATTTGAAATGTCAATGATGGGGGAGCTAAAATTCTTTTTAGGCCTCCAGGTTCATCAATCCCCACGTGGTATCTTCATTAACCAAGCTAAGTATGCTCAAGAGATACTTAAAAGCATGGTATGACCTCATGTGCTCGCGTTGGTACACCATTGTCGACCAAATCCCTAGACGCTGACTTTTACTCATATCCCGTAGATCAAACGCGATATCGCAGTATGATCGGGTCACTTATGTACCTCACAGCCAGCAGGCCTGATATTCATCATGCCACATGCTATTGTGCACGATATCAAGCCAGACCTACTCAAAAGCACCTCAAAGAGGTTAAACGGATCTTTCGGTACCTTAAGAATACCATTCACATGGGACTCTGGTATTCGAAGGAAACCGGTTTTCATCTAACAGCTTTTTTAGATTCTGATCACGCAGGCTGCCTTGATAGTCGAAAAAGCACTTCTGGTTGCGTACAATTTCTAGGGGAAGACAAGCTTGTGAGCTGGTCGTCAAAGAAGCAGGATTGCACTTCGCTCTCATCAGTTGAAGCGGAATATGTGGCTCTATCCGCGTGTTGTGCTCAAGTCCTCTAGATGAGAACTCAACTCACGGATTATGGCTTCCACTTTGATAAAATACCTATGTATTGTGACTCAAAGTCAGCCATAGCCATCTCTTGCAATCCAGTTCAGCACTCCCGTACCAAGCACATCGCAGTCAGATATCACTTCATCAAGGAACAAGTGAAACGTGGTATCATGGAATTATACTTTGTCAGAACTGAGTACCAGATAGCAGACTTGTTTACTAAAGCCCTATCTCAAAATAGGTTTCAGTATCTCGTTGGCCGTCTTGGTATGAAGTTTATGACTCCAGAAGACTTGGAGGTTTTGACAAATGAAGCTGCTTGATATTCTCTCATAATGACTTCTAAGCGCATCACAGCTTAGGACTCGGACCTCAACTAAGGAACGTTTATCTCGGACGATAACTTATCCTTTTCAACGAGAAATTCATATTTCTCGGTCATGAGCTTCTCATAAAAACATTAAGTTTTTAAGATCATGAAAAACGATTTCTAAGTAAATGTCAGCTTGGACCTCGAACCTCAACTTAAGGAAAGATTATCACGGATGATAACTTATCCTTCACAATGGGAAATTTATTTTTCTCGGTCATGAGCTAGTCACAAAACAATCCAAGTTTTAAGCTCATGAAAAAACGGACCCGACAGGGAAGTGTACGTTTCAGTGTGCTTTCCCTAAGCAATAGAAGAAAAGTATTCTATCCTGATTATTTTAAAACCGTTGAACACAATTTTTCAAGAATTTCTCAAAAGGTTTTTCTAAATCTTTCAAAATTGTGTGTTAAACACTCCCTTCCTCATATGTGGTTTTTATATCTCAAAATTGTCACATGTTATTTTGATCAATTTTTGAGGGGAGCGTTTTAAAATCAAGCCTTTAATGTTGTTGGGGTACATCTCTGAAATTGTCATATTTTATGTATCCACACATCCCGAAAATGATATGAAATTGTCAAATGTAATATACAGTATCTGAAAAGGCATCTCATGTCCGTACCTCAACATATTTTGTGGTGTCCTTTTTCCAAAATTTTGTCAAATTTTATCTCAAGACACACATATATTGTTGAGGAGGAGCAACCCGACTTAATGTTCCATGATTCATGCGTGCACACATGTTTCTCTCCCAATCGGTTTTTTTAGAAACTATCACATTTCAATAAATAGGTATCTCTAATATTATGTTTTTATATTAGAGATAGGGGAGAAAGTGTGATTAAAATGTAATATATCGCAACGTGTGATCTTAAAGACTCAAGTGCAACTCTTTCCTTCACATGCTAAACTATTTCGTATATCGATACATGTGTGTAGGGGGAGCTTTTCGGAAATGTAAAACTTTCAAAGTGTTAAAAGATTTTATTTTTATCAAACACTTTGAATGGTTTCAATGGTTTTATGGTTACGATCTATACCCAAAACAACCTACTATCCACGGCGGAACGTTGGAGTCAAAAGGTGGTTTAGGATAGGAAACTAAGTCCTATGATCCAACCAGAACCGGAGGGATCTACCCAAGGACATTTCATAGCTAGAAATAGTTGTCCTTAGGAAAGATGGAGATGAATGAAGCTGAATGCGGACCAATTACTTAAGTTAGCACTGGAACAATCACAACAAGGTGCTAGTGATGACGTATTGGTAAGCATTGAAGGAGTTGAATATTCTATGCAACTTAGGCAGAAACCGGGTCAAAACATCTATTGAAGACAACTCATCATGGACCCAGTGATGCAATGCACAACCCTTCCCAGCCATTCGAGTTTCTCTCAATAGAAACTTGTCTCATTGTCACGGAGATCAACACGTATCTATTGACTTTCTCACTCCGAGTTAGTTAATATTGAAAAGGTGGCAGTGTGCTCCAGCCTTCGATTACCAAAATGCACTTATTGAGTCTAGAGCCAAACGAGATCTTTCTATCATCTCATTAGGACACAATCGAGTCCTACGCATTATCCTTGTGATATTGCCAGAACATTTGAGTGATACGATTCACAATGAAGATGGAAATCCTGCTTGAGCCAGCATCAAACAAGCTCATGGTAGGTAACTTGTGCGATTCTACATGAATCAAACTTGTGAGAACTGGAAAACAACTAAGTTTGGATTCTTAATTGATTCAAACTTGATTCCAGGTTTCTTTGCAAAATCCGTGTGATCTTGCCAGAAAATTCAGAGTGACACTCCTTAGTGCTCACAATGACGAATGGAAATCCTTCTAGTGTCAACATCAAACAGCACTGCGGTAGGTGACTCGCAAGATTCTCTATGAATCAAGCTTGTGACAAACTGGAAAGCAACAATGGTGTGATTCTTTTAGAATCAAACTTGTTCCAGGAAATCTGAATTGACGACTCTAATCAGACGGATAATTTATCCTTATGATTCACTATTTACCTTCGCAGTCTGCTTTGAGACGGTCGAGTAAAGAGAACTGGCTACTACCGTCGAGAAACCCTGTCAAGGAGGTTCTTAATCGAATCTACCCAATCACATGTACGGTATTTAATACCGTCTAACGGTCTTCACCTACCGGAGGTAAAACGCTACCGAGTTAGGGTGAAATGTTCAAAGCCATTTCGTCCGTGTCTATATATGTTGATGCATATCAAGAATGTGGCGTAGTTGTGTAACCGATGTCGATTCAGAAGTCACAAGAGCACAAGATGGCAATTATCAAGATACTTAAGAATGTAAGAATGTAATAGGTCATCTTGTCACAAGAGCACAAGATGAACACTATCAATGATATACTGAAGATCTCAAGCACTCAAAGTCAAAAGACAAAGGCTCAAGATAAAGATCAAAAGGCATGAAGGAACAAAACCGTTACAAACAAGATCAAGACCAAGATACAAGACCAAAGAAGGAAGATCACCTCCACAAGAATGTATTCACTCAATCATCCTATGCGTTTTAAAGATGACCGATACATTGGGGGAGATTGTTAGCCCTATATTTTATATAGTCGAACAAGAATGTAATAGGTCATCTTAGTCGTAAATGGTCTTGTATTGTAATAGGTTAGTCGGGAAAACCAGGCTTGTACTTTAAGCTAATATTGTATAAGTTAGGGGCGTAAGCCCAAGACAAAGCCAAGCCCGGCCCAAGGATACTAAACCCACGGCCCATATGCCAAGGGTATATAAACTCTCTTCTATGTGTGGAAGAGGGTGTTGGTTACCATTTTACTTTCTCTTTCTAAAGTGATTAACCTTCCAAATTCTCTCTTGTTTCTCTCTCTACTTTCTTCTCTTTCTCACTCTAATATCAACTAAATCTTGTGTTATGGATTGATATGGGAATAACACAGATTATTATGGTATGTCAAAAGAGCCTAAATGAACTATATTCTTATAGTTTGATTCATGATAGCTTTAATTACTCTACCACCAAGATTTATCAAGGTTAGAAAATTGCGTGTGTCATTGATACATTCAATATAGTTCAAACCTAGAAGGTATTCATGACAACCCAAAACTGAAACTACTAAACAACTGGGGATTTTCAGTTTTTCCAGTCAAACCAATCAAATCCTAAAACCTTTTGCGTTTTTCGTTTTTTCTACACTTCCTAGCTTGACGATTGTAGTTTTGGTGTTCCTCCTAGCTTGACCTAACACAAACCTTTCCTAAGGTTATTTAATAACTAGGCTTTTGGCCCGTATAAAAATTACCGTTCGAGTAGTGGTCTAATCAAATTGATCTAGGTTCTATGTGACTCAGCTTTCTTTGGTGGAAACAAAAGTGTGTCGTTTTAGTATTTAAAATAAAAGTGCAAAAACAATTAAAGTAAAAGGCAGGTAAAGTAAATCTAAAACTAATTTAAAGTAAATGGTGCAAGTATTTAAAAGCAAGACTAAAATTAAAGGGCACTAAAAGTAAATAACGCAAACTTAAATCTAACTAAGGCAACGCTTAAAACGCAACTAAAAATAAATCTTAAACTAAGGCAAGGCTAAAATAAATCTAAGGCAAATAAACTTAAAGTGCGACTAAGTAAAAAGGCGGGAAAAATAAAGTTCGAAATTAAAAAGGCAGAAAATTGAAATAAAACTGAAAATAAAAGAACCTATCCGAAATAAGTTGGCTTACTCGGAATGTTTTCCTATCCTGAATATTATCACCTATTCGGAATATGAAACCTATCCGGAATAAACTCCCTATCCGGAATAAATCCTCTATGCTGAATAAATCCCCTATTCGGAAAAATAAGCTTATGCGGAATACCCCTCCTATGCGGAATATCCTATGCGGAATATTACCCCACTCGAAATAAACATTCCTATGCGGAATAAACACTCCTATCCGGAATATCCATGACCATTCGGAATATACCTCTTATGCGGAATAGTGGCCTTATGCGGAATAATACCCCTGTTCTGAATAAGTTCACTATGCGGAATACCTTAATATTCCGAATAAGCTGCTTTTTAAGACCTTTATTCGGAATGACTGCTGGGCTAGTATTACCTGGGAAGATCAGAAACAGAAGAATATCGAAGAACAGGGGAGTAGAAAAATAACTCGAATCTAATCAAAACAAAACCAAATCAACCACAAAATTAAATCAAACTATCAAATAAGCATATACTAATGATAAACAATCAATCCAAAACAATCAAACTCACAAACTTAATCAAATAATCAAATCCACTTGATCTAAATAAGAAAAATAAAAACATGAACATGAACAAAAACAATAAGAATCAAAGATTAAGAAGGGTAGGATGAGATTAACAAGATAAAGATAAAGATTAACAAGAATTAAAAGAAAAACTTACTTGAAATTCAATGGTAATTAAGGTGCAAGACAGGAATTTAAATTTGACAAGTATTTAAATGACAAGGTAATTAAAAGCGGAAGAACTAATTATCACGATTAGCCAACAAAATGAAAGTAATTAAGATCTAATCTATATATAGGGGAGGATTAGGAAGCTTCCTCCCCTCCTTCATTTCTTCTTAATTGCGTCATTAGGTCCGTAAGCCTTTAATCTTCATTAATTGCACCATTAGTCCTTTTTCCTTCTAATCTTCTTTAAACTTGGACTCTAATGACTTGTGGCTCGAGATTTCTTTTGAACTCGTCTTTTAATTCTTCAATAAAATAGACTTGAGTTCCTCGGCTTTAAGTAAACTTTCGTCTTTTAACTTTTTCTTCGATAAATCTTCAGAATTGGTCTTGGACTTCCGTTCTTTTTGCACTCTTGACTTCTTGACTTCGTCTTTTCATCTTTTTCTTCAATAAAAGCCCGTAAATGCCCGTGTTTTCTCCACTTTTCACAATTTCGTCCTAAATCACAACAAAAATACAAACCACGCATAATTCCGACATAAAAGACATAAATACACGTTTTGGCTCGGTTATTATTGTAATTAAGTGGTAAAAAGGATGGGTGTTTGCACACCTATCAAATCCCCTACACTTGACCATTGCAATGTCCTCATGCAATGCATTAGTTACAAAGCAGGTTTACACTTTTCATCATAATCAATCCATAGTGGCCTTTATTAAAGAGATAGAAAACTATAAACATTCAAAGTAAAGAAATCAAAAAGCATACCTTGGGTTTAGGAAATGTCATGAATAATCATCATCCTCAAGTTTTCACTTTCTCCAAACCAAGCTTAAAAACGAGATCATTGTTATTATAAGTTAGCAAACTAACACGAACTCATGTGGGCCAATTATTCACTTAGACTCCCTTATTCCTAGGTGTATCTCTTATATTTTATTATTGTCTTGAATGATCCAAAGGATGCATTGTTTGACTTATTTCGATAGTTATTTAGGCTGAAAATAAAGTGAACAATTTAATCAATAGTTAGCTAAAGGACAAAATCTTTTAAAACTGCTTCTCGGGACCTTAAAAAGTTCATATCTTGGCATAACTCGCTTCGCGATTTGAGACCTTTCTCGGACCGATATTTGACAGCGACTTCATACTTCAAATCTTGAGAGACGTTCATGAAATTATTGTCTTCTCTTCATATAGGAATTTCTTCACTTGAAGTTTTGAGAGATTGATACTTGGACCACGACTTCTTCATTTTTCTCCAATCTTAATTTTGGACTTTGATATACAACGATCCGCCTCCTTTTATGACTTGGATCTATTTATCCTCATACCTTGCTAGGGTCTTTTCGGATGCACTTCTCCATGACTTTTGGGGAGTTTGCTTTTCGTCGTGTGTCTCGATCCTTCATATTGATTTTCGATAAATGATTCTTCACATCACTTTGGATCTTTAGCAACAAAATATAGCCCTCATGCCTTGTTAGGACCTTTTCGGAATCGCCAATCTTCGCATCCCGCTTCAATAAGTTATGCCTTGGCTATGAACTCTAATCCATACCGAGTAACTTTTAAACGATCTTGGGCTAGAAGCTAAGTAACTTTTCAAATCGTACAACCTTATTTATTGCAGATAAATTTATTAGCAAGCGATGGGAGAATAGGCTTATAATTAACTCACATAAATTCCTGAAAGAATACCGAACTTATAATTGGCTCTATCATCTCTCGTTCTCCACAGTTTAAAATCTCAAGTAATGAGACTCGTGGATGCTTAGCCTATTAAATCGAAGTTTTGGGTTTTCGAGTCGCCTATAGGATCTTGCAAACTCTTAGACTTTTTCAAGTTTAGAAATCGCATTTTAAAGTTCCCTTGATAAACGACTCTCTAGGATCAATTATAGGAACTTGCGAAAAGTTCTTGTTCTTAACCCGTGAGAGTGAAGACTTTCGCGTTTTATAGCTCCCTATATAAAAGCCTAGCAAAACTTGACTTAAACACGTTAAGGATACTAGCTAGAGTAACTTAGATAAGTAAACTCGGGTTGAGTCAAAAGATTCACAACGTTTGAAAATTAAAACCACTTTATTAAGCATCTATTCTAATAAGGAAAGAAAATAACTATACAAAAGGAAAAACTAATAGGCCAAAGTAGATCAAAAATTTTGAAAAATGTCGAAAAATTGATTTTCCGGTTAAAATGAGGACAAATACAAGGAAAAGAGCCACTAAACTTCGATAGAAGTCCCCCTACACTTAATATAAACATTGTCCTCAATGTTTAAGCATGTGGGAGTAAACTCCCCTACACGTAGGACATTGTGCACTTTGTTTAAATCTCGCTAAGGAAGAGACAACTAAAGAGATTCCTATTTTAATATTGAGAAAATATAAAATATTGAATCGAAAAGAGTTTAGGATAGAACCGGGAAGAAGTGGAAACGGAATCACGGGTCGTCAAGAATCATCAAGAGTGGATCATTGAAGCTCGAATCCCTGATTAAAAGAAGAGAGGAGAGGAAATAGCAAACCAAAAGGGTCTCCCCCTACACTTATGATAAAGAAAGCGAAAAGATAGATACATGGGTTGCCTCCCAAGAAGCGCTTGATTTTTGTTAACCGAGTCGTGAGCCTGACTCGACCTTGATCATCATAGGAAAAAGCATGAAACATATCCACCGGGATCAAAGACATAGTTTTCGTCCATCAAATAGCAGAGGCTTAAGGCGAACAAGGCAAGCCAAAGAAGAATAGGCAAGGTTCCCTTAAGCAGTGATGGAGCACGGTGGAAGCAAGGGTGAAGTGGTGCAAGCAGATTTCCATAAGATCCAAAGATATTTCCTTTTATTGCATCAGGTGGATACTGAGATGGCTTAAAGATTTCAATACCGGGGTCGAACACCTTTTCCTTTAGGGGAAATTAGCACTCAGGCTCAGCAGAATGGGAAGAAGATCCGCGAAGAAGCACAACCTCGTCCTCAGAAGTGGGACAAAGAGGTGTCAAATCGTATGTGTTGCGGATATTGGTGTCGACCGGTTTGTTCTCCTTAGAAAGTATTTTCTTCAAATCCAAAGTAGGATCAAGACGATAATCTTCAAAATCATAAGGAGGAGCATCACTCTCATGAGGGAAGTAAGTGTTGAGAAACGTAGAGAAGTCTTCCTCAAATGAGTAATCGTCCAAAGTAGGATCGAGTGATGGCGGAGGATCTTCATCATGTGAAGAATCGCTCGAAAGAGTATCGGCCTCATCAAAATCATCATATGTGGGCAGCTCGGGATACTCAGAAGTACAATCATCAAAATTATCCGAATCTGAGCTAGAATCATAATCATCATAAGCATCAAAGATCGGTGGAGAGTCATAAATGGGAGAAGGTTCCAAAGTGGAGCGAGAATCATCCACATCATCATGAAAAAGTGGATTATCAATGCAAGAGTCGAATAGAGGATTGTCGTAGACGACAAAGTCATCATGCACATTAATCATATTCACTAATTCGGGGCCTCCAAAGGATTTGCCTGTAAGCTTCCCCATTTTAAAAACTTGTGCATCATCCCCGACTCTTAAGATTAACTCACCTTCGGCCACATCTACTAAAGCTCGTCTGGTTCTTAAGAATGGCCGACCAAGTATTAAAGGAATACGAGGGTCCATTTCATAATCAACAACCACAAAGTCGACCGGGAAAGTAAATGTGCCAACTTTGATGAACACGTCTTCGGCTATACCAACAGGGTAAGCGAGAGTGCGGTTTGCAAGTTCAAGAGTCATCTTTGTGGGAGTGAGGTCGGGCAATGATAGTGTTTTCCAAACACTCAAAGGCATAAGATTAATACTAGCCCCGAGATCAGCTAGGGCAGTAAATTCTTCGGTTTTGTTGAACACGCAAGGCAACACAAAACGACCGGGATCTCCAAGCTTTTCTGGCAGTTCTTTAAGAATAACTGCAGAGCAGTTTTCATTTAGGCGTGTGTTGGCGAGTTCAATAAGCTTCTCCTTCTTGTTAAGCAATTCCTTAAATGCTTTGACAAATTTGGGCATGTGGACAAGTGCTTCAAGAAAGCTAATGTTGAAGTTCATTTGAGAAATCATCTTGATATAGCTCGTCACTTGAGAGTCCTCCTTGGTTAGCATTTTGTTCTTGCCCAAACGAGAAGGATAAGGGATATTAGGTTTGGGTGGTGAGGGTGCAGGCGTAGCAGGTAAAGGTTGAGATGTTGAAGGGTCATTCCTAGAGACATCGTCATGGCGAGGCGGAGACGGTAATGGTACACTAATACTAGGTGTTGGAGGAGTAGGGATAAATGGTGGTGGAGGGGGTGTAGATGATGGTGGTGGGATAGGTGGTCCTACGATGGTGACTCCACTATGGGTAGTAATAGCACTCACATTTGCTCGCGGATTGGTGACGGTGTTTGAAGGTAGAGAACTCGAAGAAGAAGGTTGAGCTGCGGGTAAGAAACTAGCAAGCATATTCTTCAAATCATTTGTTTGATTGCTGAAGGAGGATTGAATATTATCTCGAAGCTCGGATCTTATCTCATTTCCTTGCTTGGTAATATCTTCTTTAAGATTGATAATTTGACTCTGCAGATTCTTGATTTGCTCACCTTGAGTTCTCATGATGGCTTCAACATCGTGGTTAATGGGTGGGGCTTGTTGGGTGGGTGGGTGATAAGGATTAGAAGCTCTTGGTGGGATTTGGTTGCTTCTATTGTAGTTGTTGGCGGGGTTTTGGTTTTGAGGAGAAAAACCGGGTGAAAGGGAGTTGTTGGAACGGTAACTCACCAGATTTCTATCCCCTTGAGTTCGAGCTTGGTAATTTTCCGGTGAATAATTACCATAAGCTGCATACACATTTTCCGGATTTCCTTGAGTTGAAGGACAATCGGTGTATGAGTGAGGACCGCCGCATGTTTCACAAGGATTAGCAACCGCTTTAACTTGTTGTTGTTGTTCTTGGTTTGAAGCGAGAAGCGTGATACTTTTGCTCATTTCAGTCATCATGCGGGTGAGTTCGGTCATGGGTTTGCTGAAGTAGAAGAAACATTGACTCTCGGGTTGTTTCGTGAAGAAGCAGAGGAATCCCAGTTTTTGTGGTGAGTAGTCATGTTTTCAATAAGCTCTCTACACTCCTCGGGTCTCCTTTTCATGAATGTGCCACCGACGGCTGCATTAATCGTATCACGATCTCGAAAAGTTAAACCGTTGTAGAAAGTATCAATTAAGGTCACATGGAGCATGTTGTGGTTTGGACAACGATCAATCAAGACATTATATCTTTCCCAAGCATCAAAAAGAGATTCATCGGGTTCTTGCATGAAACCGCTGATTTGATTGCGAAGGCTCGTGACCATGGATGGTGGAAAGTAGCGCGACAAAAAGCGTTGAGTCATGTCATCCCAAGTGTGAATAGAATTCTTCGGGAGACGATCAAACCATTTCTCGGCATGATGTGATAAAGTATGTGGAAAGAGTTGTAGGCGAAGAACATCCATTGTGGCACCAGGCAACTTCATGCTTTGGGTGATTGTAATGAACTTGTCGAGGTGTTTGTTTGCATCATCATCAGGCAATCCATGCAATGGGTTAGTTTGCACTTGCTGAATCATGTGGTGCTTCAACGAAAACTCAGGAGCGTTGATTTGCATTGGCGTAATCGGTCCTCCTCGTCCAAACATGGTAGGTTGACAAAGCTCCTCCATTGTCCAAAGATCGGGCTGTGGAAGAACATTGTTGTTATTGTTGAGGTGCGGTGGATTATTGTTGTTGTTAACACCTGACATACTTAAATCTTCTCGAGTCTCGGGCTCTTGATAATTAGAAGATCTAGTACGCATACACCTGAAAATGCAAAAGAAAAAGAAACCAAACACAAAGACAATATATATACACAAAAAAGATAAAATCTTTTTGGATTTTTGAAATTTTTAATTTTTATGGATTTTTTTTGAATTTTTGTGCAAGAAAATAACGCTCACAAGTGAACGGATCCCAAAAAGCAACGCGTCTCTCACAGAAAACCGTTAATCTTTACGAAAAGAGCCGGCAGCGGCGCCATTTAATAACTAGGCTTTTGGCCCGTATAAAAATTATCGTTCGAGTAGTGGTCTAATCGAATTGATCTAGGTTCTATGTGACTCAGCTTTCTTTGGTGGAAACAAAAGTGTGTCGTTGTAGTACTTAAAATAAAAGTGCAAAAACAATTAAAGTAAAAGGCAGGTAAAGTAAATCTAAAACTAATTTAAAGTAAATGGTGCAAGTATTTAAAAGCAAGACTAAAATTAAAGGGCACTAAAAGTAAATAACGCAAACTTAAATCTAACTAAGGCAACGCTTAAAACGCAACTAAAAATAAATCTTAAACTAAGGCAAGGCTAAAATAAATCTAAGGCAAATAAACTTAAAGTGCGACTAAGTAAAAAGGCGGGAAAAATAAAGTTCGAAATTAAAAAGGCAGAAAATTGAAATAAAACTGAAAATAAAAGAACCTATCCGGAATAAGTTGGCTTACTCGGAATGTTTTCCTATCCTGAATATTGTCACCTATTCGGAATATGAACTCTATCCGGAATAAACTCCCTATTCGGAATAAATCCTCTATGCTGAATAAATCCCCTATTCGGAAAAATAAGCTTATGCGGAATACCCCTCCTATGCGGAATATCCTATGCGGAATATTACCCCACTCGGAATAAACATTCCTATGCGGAATAAACACTCCTATCCGGAATATCCATGACCATTCGGAATATACCTCTTATGCGGAATAGTGGCCTTATGTGGAACAATACCCCTGTTCAAAATAAGTTCACTATGCGGAATACCTTAATATTCTGAATAAGCTGCTTTTTAAGACCTTTATTCGGAATGACTGCTGGGCTAGTATTACCTGGGAAGATCAGAAACAGAAGAATACCGAAGAACAAGGGAGTAGAAAAATAACTCGAATATAATCAAAACAAAACCAAATCAACCACAAAATTAAATCAAACTATCAAATAAGCATATACTAATGATAAACAATCAATCCAAAACAATCAAACTCACAAACTTAATCAAATAATCAAATCCACTTGATCAAAATAAGAAAAATAAAAACATGAACATGAACAAAAACAATAAGAATCAAAGATTAAGAAGGGTAGGATGAGATTAACAAGATAAAGATAAAGATTAACAAGAATTAAAAGAAAAACTTACTTGAAATTCAATGGTAATTAAGGTGCAAGACAGGAATTTAAATTTGACAAGTATTTAAATGACAAGGTAATTAAAAGTGGAAGAACTAATTGTCACGATTAGCCAACAAAATAAAAGTAATTAAGATGTAATCTATATATAGGGGAGGATTAGGAAGCTTCCTCCCCTCCTTCATTTCTTCTTAATTGCGTCATTAGGTCCTTAAGCCTTTAATCTTCATTAATTGCACCATTAGTCCTTTTTCCTTCTAATCTTCTTTAAACTTGGACTCTAATGACTTGTGGCTCGGGATTTCTTTTGAACTCGTCTTTTAATTCTTCAATAAAATAGACTTGAGTTCCTCGGCTTTAAGTAAACTTCCGTCTTTTAACTTTTTCTTCGATAAATCTTCAGAATTGGTCTTGGACTTCCGTTCTTTTTGCACTCTTGACTTCGTCTTTTCATCTTTTTCTTCAATAAAAGCCCGTAAATGCCCGTGTTTTCTCCACTTTTCACAATTTCGTCCTAAATCACAACAAAAACACAAACCACGCATAATTCTGACATAAAATACACGTTTTGGCTCGGTTATTATTGTAATTAAGTGGTAAAAAGGATGGGTGTTTACACACCTATCATTATTGGTTAAAAGGCGATGCAAGAATTAGGGTTTATACTACAAACCCTAATTAGAGTTCTTGGGAGGAATCTCAATATGTCTTGATTGGCAGTTCTTTAATTTGTTAATATCTTATGAAGCATACTATTAACAAACTTGAGATAAGAACTTAAATTGTGTTTTGTAGTTGCTCTTTAAAAACAAATTATTGTTGCTTAAAAACTTAGTATTTAGAGAGTTGTCTCTATTTACAAAAGTAAGTGGGAGCATAAAACAATCTTGAAAATATTCAAGAGCAAAATACATAACCTTCAAAATCCACTTGTTGATGTCATATTTTGGTTAAGCATGAAAATGTCAAACCAAAGTAAAAGTTACTCTCATTCATAAATCCGCAAGGATACCTCATCACTTGATTGGTATTTTAATATCAATGTTGATGAATATAAGTTAGGAGATTATCATATCTTGAATCTGATAAATATCTTAGAACTATGAATGATAAGATGCACCTTAAAAGGAAAATCAATCTTTTGAATTTGATTGATATTTCGCCTAATTATAAACTTATGAGGATGTGATGAGTTTCTTTTGAAGAAAGACTCACAAGGACAAAATGGTATACATAATTAATGCATGAATAATAATAAAAAGCTTTTAATTATACTCAAGCAATTGACTATGAGTAAATCATTATTCTCACCACGCATTGATTAAATAAAGATAATTAGTTGTCATACATGTTTCCATAGATATGGAATATGACCAGTGTTGCAAAAAAAGGTCTACAAGGCCGATTAATCGTCGTTTAATCGCTACAAGGCCCTCAACCTTGTCGATTAATGAAAAGGAGATTAATGGAGGTCAACTTTGGTCAACGACGGTCAAAGGATGTCAAACTTGCCAAAAACCTGCAAATTTTTCCGAATATACTAAAAACTTACTATAAACTTGTGTCTATCACTTATAGTAACTATTTTTGTATATGTATGATTCATTGTATTTTACGAATAATATTGCCGAATAGACCTAAAACTTCTTAAAATACCCAAAACTTGTCGAAAATACCAAAAATTTGCTAAAAATGTCAATCTAATTAATCACCGATTAATCCCGCCTAGAACGATTACAAGCTACAAGGTAGTCGACCGGCCGACTAGCAATTCACGATTTTTGGAACCTTGAATATGACAATTAAGCTTTATATTTCTCCTTTATGATTACCTTTATCAAGGATGGTGTATAATCAAAAGGTTTATGAGTCTATAAAATCTTTATTAAGTATACAAGATAAATAATCCAAGTATGGATTAAATCATGCATCTTGGAGCTGAATCTAGAATTTAATTACAATATGATCTTGAAAAAATTTAGATAGTTTGGAGTACACTTGACATTAAGTGGAAGCACTATGTTTTTCTTTAAATTTAGATGTTGTATAACATATTGAAGACATCATTCCATTTAAGCTAGATGATAATCCTTATGATTGAAATGAAACTTCATTTGAGAATTTATGGAATAAAATTAATGACTTTGGAATAAATGTTTATTGAAATAAACATATGTTGAAATTAAGTCCAACACAATGCAATACATCAAAGCAAGTCTTATAAGATATATCTCACTTGACATAATTTATTACATAAATGGAAACCTTATGTTTCTAACTAAGGATTCATTATGTATATATTACATTGTGTATATGACTTTTGTATATGACAACAACAATATCTAATTGAGAGTATGTAGATTATTGTTGATACGAATGTTTATGAATTATAAAGCATAGTGTTGTATGTGTACACTGATGCTAGAAGATAATTAATTCTAGTAAAGTAAGATTTAATTATTTATGATAAATATGCTAACTAGATATGCTCAATCAAGAGCATTATTGAATTACAGATTAAGGAATAAAAATACTTTACATTTTAAGAAACTGTAAAGATGACTGTCAGTATATCGTTGATTTTAAATACCTAATACAAGGTATGACGATATCCTCATATTATGAACTTGCAATAGTATGAGCATGTAGGATAAGACACTCATTTGTGAAATTTGACACAAGTATTTGGTAAGTTTACTTAGATGACTATTTAGCATTCTTGTAAAGAAAAGGAGAATGTTGGAAACATTTGACTTCAACTTGCTAAATTAATTCCATGCAATCTATTTTAGTATTTGGATAATTGGGATTGTAAGACAGTTATTATTTTCTGATGAATAAAGATACTTGGTATTTGTTATTAATTCATATAATTATTGTTGTCCTATATTTGTATGTTTAATCTTTGAATATTTTATTATTAAAAAATATGTCCATTATCGGTTAACAATATGGGAATATTGTCTACATTAAGACAAATGTGAGTGTTGGTTATATTCTTTGAATATATGTTATTCATAAGGGATGCGTATTAGACACCCCGAACTTTCGAATCGTTACTTTTGGATCCTTGTCATGAGTAAGATTTCGAAAATGGTGATTAAGTCATCCTTAGACTTGAGATGCAAACAAGATTGTGCATGTGTGAATATCATCTCTTGAATATAAGTTAAACGCTATCTTGTAAAAGATAGTTATAAAGGCTATAATTGAGTGTTGTGAAGCAGCGATCCACAGACACTTGTAGTCAAAATAGAATTTGTTCCTCCACTTGATATAGTGCAGATTAGTACCACTAGGCCCTATCCAGAATTAATCCGATAATTGTGTGGCCGCACCCAAATAGTAAATCAAGATGATACTTGTTTACATTTGGTATATCTTAATTAACTTCTATAACGGGAAACTAAAATTTAAACTACATGAAATGAGTTAGGATCCGTATACATGGTTTAACGGTACTAGTAACAAAGGGATGATTATTAGCAAGTCACATAATCGTATACCATTTATACTTTTGAGATATTCTTCTTGAAACTATACCTCAATCATTTTCGGTTATAATAAAGTGTTGCTAGATAATTTATTATGGGAGTACAATGTCTTAAAGCTGTCGGGATATGCGATCGTTTAGCCACTGGAAATGCGTGAGCCTATCGAAGGCACACACTCAACATGGAGAACACACATTTGTTATACGTTTTATTTATGTATAATTAAAATTTTAATAAAAACTTCATTTATTTATCTAATTAACAGTTAAATTAGTTACGTGTTTAATTAATTTTTCGTGAGCGCGTTTAATTAAATTGAGGGACTAAAATCAACTCTAGAAAACCCATAGGGTCCTAGTCGGCCGAAATCTTCTATAGGGATTCTAGAAGATTTTTTGTTTAATAATTAAGCTAAATATGTACCTTAATTAAGTTTTCTTAGAGTAAGGAACAAGTAATTTTAAGGAGGTAAAGAGGCTATATAAACAAACCCCTACACCTCATAAAATTCGACTAACCCTTCCATTTGGTTGATTAAATCAGTCGGCCAAAACAAAAATAAACAAAACAATTTCCCTTAAACCCTAAATTCACCTAAAGTGTAATCTTTACAAGATCGACTACCTTTTGGTACTCCCTTGTGAAGTTCCTAAACCTAATACTAAGCCCTTGATCCTCGTGTCAAGGTTTTGGTTTGTTCTTGTTCCCCTTGGTGGTTCGACATACAAACCCTAATTAGGGTTTATGTGATTTTTGGGTAATTAATCTTCTAACAATTTAGAAATTGATCCTTACGTAATCTCACTTAGGGTTTTGGATCTAGGGTTTCTAGTTACAAGATTATACACTAGTTGTTTGAGAAGTGAAGTTACCACTAGCATCGTGGTGTGTGCGTTTGACGTGTCGTGTGAGAAAACGATAGAGACGATAATTTAACCGTTAAAATTCAAGATCAAGATAAAGACGCATTAATTGATTTATTCAATTAATTAAAGGTTGGTTTTAATTTTTTATATGTGTTTAATCATGTATGTTATACTAGATTCATTTTACTGCGTACATATAGTTAATGGTTTAACTAGTATTTTAAATCAACAGTACCCAATTTAAAACACAAAATTCTATATTTTTCCAAACATGCATTAAAATCATTGTACGTTATGTATTATTTACTTGTAAATTGGGTAAATATGGTATTTTGAGTTTCATACTCGGTATATATAGAATTATCCCTAATTTTATGAAATAAAACGTTTGATTCACGAGGATACATTGATGTTACAAATTCCTCACATCTTATAATTATTACGTAGTAAATTACACTGATTGTAATATCAGAAATTGTAATATCACCTTGTCATTCTCTAAACCCTAGGTGTTTTAATGTGTGCAATGCTGCTAGATATATCTAGCTTTGCTTTTTCCGGATTTTGTCTGTCGGGTGATTTCTTGTGATCCGTTCAATGGAAAGTGAAGCGATCTTTCGTGTATATATAAACTAATACTGTAAGTTTTATCACCGAACTTAACACATAATTTTCTTTTGATAAATTACTAGGATTTTGAGCCCGCGCTTCGCTGCGGCGAAGCGTGGGCGTTTTTGACAACGTTTTTAGCGGCAATGCATTGTTAAATAGGTTAGATAGTGGTCGTTGAGTTATCACCCGACCTCCAAAGTATGACCTCTCTTACACTATGTTACATGAACTCTATATGTTTGATTATGAAATAAATGCATCACAACACATAAAATTATGGCGAAAGAACACTTGAGAATATACCAAGAAGTATTTACATAATAAAGTTAAACATAACATCTAAAAAAATATACAGAACCATTTTCATTTCTTTGCTATAGAGATAGACACATAAAAAGTGCTAGCGTGTCTTAATTTGTACTTTGACCAGTTAAACATTTGAAGTTCTTTCCTTGGTCTTCATTCAGTGAAAGGAGTGAAGCTTTCCGCTCGGGAGATGCTCCTGACAGTTGGAACCACATACATAAAATATAGTAAGCCACCTTGCAAACATGAGTGAGATCCTTTTTCAAGAACCCTTTTCGCTGGAGTATCTTTTTTAGTCCGTAAGCAATTGACAATAACTATGGCGCTTCTTTGAAAATGCATCCATTGGCCCTGTATTGTATATGATTAGTGGAGTTTATGAGTAGTAACAACCAAATTATGACAAAAGCGTATAACAACCCTGAAAGGATAGCCAGCCAAGAGACAGTTGATCTCTGTTGTATCCCGACCCGATGCAACATAATTACGACTGCAAAAAAAATTACAGTTGGAAACCGGGTAACGAACCGGAAATTTCAAAGGTTGTCCCGCCAAGATCCGGGTACCAACTGAACTTGCTATTTATGATACTCAAACCCAAGCAACATTAAGATGAGCTAAAACATTATAGTTCAAACACCAAAATCCGTTGGCGGCGTGTGTATTTACAATAATACAATAAGCAAGCAGTTCAACATTTACAACAATTCTTTTGGCAATAATGTGTTGTTGGATCTACTTGCAAGTACTAACTGCTAATGTATCTACTTATTTGAAATTAAAAGGAATATGTGTATTGGTATGGCATGTAATAGTTATTCTGAAGACCTAGCATACCTGTTGGTGACAGCCTTCATTTGTGGTTAGGATTTAGTCAAACGCCTATTAAGTTGTATTTTTGTAACTGCGCATGCACATGGGATTCTGTTGGAGTCTGTGTTCAAGATGCTCATGAAAGGGTTGCAGATCTTGTTGGGTGTATATTTTAAAGTAATATAAGCTCACAATGGTATGTTTCAATAGTATGTTGGTGCAGTTGTATATAAGGATGTCATGCCATGTATTAGCAATACATGACCGTGCACAGAGCAACCGGTAATCAGTAACGAAAAAAATGTGTTGGTTGAGAAGGTTGTGTGCTTTGTAGACGGCTTGCGGTTCTGAGGAGCACCGCAACTGTTTTTGGTTCTACCTTCGTGAACAGGTGGCTGATGAGATGGATTGGAGGGGGAAATTTGAGGTTATGTATGCCCGTAAAAGGGCTGCAATTGCTGAGAGGGACGGCTTGATAAGCGAGTTATCTAGTATTAACCCAGAACCGCTTTTGAGCTGCATTGTGTCTTTGCTATTGGACATGCAAGACAAAGTTGAGGCGGAGCTTCGTCAGGTGCAAGAATTGATGGATGCGTCTGACAATCGTGTGATCGATATGGAGTTTTTCATCCGCAATATGTGATCATCGAAAGTGTTTGTAGGGCGCCGCCAGTGATTGTCTATGTGTTTGTATTTTTCAATAAACTGTTGTTCTTAGGCGTGTGTGGGAAGGTTATGTTTGGTCTTTGTTGTTATAACTCTCTGTGTATATGTCGTACTCTATGCAGTCGTACGCAACCTATGTGTATGTTCCGATATGTTTATTTTGTTGTTGATTATCTTTAAATTCGGAACATCTTTTAATTTTAATACGTCTCGTTGTGATTTTAGTTCCCATATATGGACATGATTGTTTATAGAGTTTCTTGTTGATAGGAAAGGGTTTTATGAAAAGAAAAAAACTTCTAGCATTTACATTCAATCTTACATCTTAGATTAAGCAATGTTTGGCACATTTTTGGATGCACATGTGGTTGGCATTTTGCCTGGAACTTGTGTCACTCATTTAACCTGCAATGCGCTTTTGAGAATCTAACTGTTGCAAGTTTTAGTGGCTAGTTGTCTAGCAAGTAATAATAAAAAATGAATCCAATGTGACATGCCAACAATGGGTTGGAGTTGTTCTATTTAAGTGTGGTATTCCAGTTGGGTATAGCACATTGGAAACAACAGACATGGTAAAACAGTCAAGGAAAAAAATGAGTTGGCGAGGAGTGCTTCATGCTTTCCAACTGCTTTGTTCTTCCAGTGATTTTGGAAGCGTTTCCTATGTCTATCTGTGGAAGAAGATTGAAGCTGAGGCGGAGTGGAGGGCCAAGATTGAAGATCTACATGCGCGAAAGAAGAACGGCATTGATGAGAGGGTCCAGTTTATAAGTGAGCTGTCTAGCCTTAGCCCGGACCACCGTGTGAGTCGAATGCTTTGGCTGCTAGGTGACATGCAAGAGCGTGATGTCGCAGAGTTGTGGAAGATACAGGCACTCGCGGATGATTCTGATGGGCGCCTTTAGGATCTGGATTATTTTTTCCGATCATTGTAACCCATGTAATGACAGAATGTATGTTTAGAGCAAAAAGCTTGTTTGTGTGTTTGTAATAAACGGCGTGTGGGATCCGACTATGTATAGTCTGGCCGTATTTGTTGGTGGTATGTCTTTTATACGGCCAAACTCGTTGTTATGTTATTTTGCTTGAAGTTGTGTTGTATGTTTTTTGTAATATAACGAATGTCGTTTATGTGTGAAATGTGCTCTTTCATTATGCTATAATGCTCTTTTATTAGGTTTTAATGGAGCTCTGTAAAATTTTGCGTCTGTGTCTTATAATATTGTTGATAACTTGATACGTAGCCTTCTGAAAAGGGCAACCGTACACAAAAAAAACATTTTAGAACATCTTACAGTTTTTTGGTAGTGTGTTATAATATGGAGCTCTGAAGTTATGTTCTATATGTGTTGTGTTTTTTACACTATAGAACATAGCAACATTTTTCAGTTTTTGCGTTATAAAAGGTTGTAATGAAGGCTAAAGGAACCAAATACGTAGGTTTCTCAATGTAAAATGTTGTGTTGTGTGTTATAATTTGTTTTTGTGTTATAATACGTAAAATGTTGCTTTTTCATTTGGTTTTTGCATTATAGAACACAACAATAGTATGGTACTATTGTTGGTGTTTTGGCTTTTCACCACTTGTGGTAAAGATGTGCAGAGGGCCATAACAGCATTTTTTTGTTTTTTTTGTTTCTCCATAAATGGGTTTTTTTATATTATCTAAATGTGACAAAAAGATGATGGCAACAGTGTGTGGATGGGGGTAGTGTTTTTTTTAAAATATACTTTTGGGAAGCTAAGTTGAGAATCATGAAATTTGGGATTTGGTTACTGTTTCTGGTGGTAGTGTTGATTGTTAGTGCAGGACACTATAGGAGATAAGCCAGGAGGCGTTGCTATATAAAGGAGTGTTAACAGGCTAGAGCCTACACATCTTTACACACATTGATAGTTAAGTTTTATAAAGATATAACCAATGGCGTACCACCCAAAATGTGGTGCATTGGAGAAAGAAGCAGGAACTGACGATTGGGCGGACATGTTTATTTGTCGTCTACAGGATGAGATTCTAGGCGAAACAGCCTGGAAAGCTAGGATGGAGCAAATGTGGCAGGAGGTGAATAGTGGTGTCATTGATAGGACTCATCTTGTTTATGAGCTAACGACCGTTGTTGGGGGACCGGTTGTTAACCAGATGGTGGACTTTTTAGGGACCCTGACACGTTAAGACTGTTCCTTTCGAGAACAGCTCGGAGCCAAAGCAGTAGCAACCGGCAACCGCATCGGTAGGATGGAAAGATTCATTGAACGGTTGCGAGGGAATGTTTCTGGTTAAAACGATTATTTGAATGCGCGTCAAGGTGTTCGCTTTGTGTGTGTTGAATAAATCATCGTTGGCCATTATGTTGTTTGTGTTGTGTTTTTGTGTGTACCAAGAATGGAACAGGCGTGTGTGCCTGGGTGGTTGTTATTTTTGGTACTGCCAATGAGGTTGGTTCATTGGCAGGGCTTCTTTATGTATTTGGTTTAATGTACTTGTATGTTTTTTCTTGCAAATGTTGATTTATTTACTTTTATATTTTTTTTTGCATTCATACAAACTCTAAAGGAGGCAACATGAAAAAACTAAAGGCTGTTGTGTAACAAACGTGTAGTATAGAGTGTTACCTGGTTTTGTGAGGGGCAGGCAAACGTTTTTCTTCTACTGTTTCCACAGCTGACGGTGTAGAAAAACCTTCAATTCCTTTTGGTTCCTTCAGCCTTCTCATTTTGTTTTGTGATGAGCTTGTCAATGTTAAACCATTCTGGTCGAAGAAGGTGAAGTTGCCTCGGTCAGTGCTATCGCGAACACTTGTTTTGAAACGGCACCTATCATTTGCTATAATATGGTTGTTTTAGTTTTTTGGTTAGTAAAATGCATTGTGAATAACAGTTCCATACCTAAATAAGGGGTGCTCCAGTTCTCCGACATCTCCACAAACAAACGCGCCTTCGTAGTCAGCTTGTCTTTTTTTGTCGTCAGGGAAGGGGTAAACTTTAAGAAACCTGTGTATTCAGTTATTCGGAAACACCCGAGAGCAAGGATTAAAGGAGGTGGGAGCTTATCAATCTCTTCCGTATAAAATGATCATACGCCCTATAAAAGTATAATATAAGTTGTAGGCAAAGAGAAAACACCTGTTCCTAGCGCTAGTCCACAGCTGGTGCAGGATAGAGCAGGAAGACGATAAACGGCCTCCCTAAACTTTTAGCCCCAACACACGATGGCGTTCTGTTTCGGCAGGTTGGTCACCTTTCATGAACAAATAAACAACCAAATGTTAAGCAACGGTAGATGTTCATTTCTTTTTCCAGAACATTGATGCAACTATAAAAAAACTTACACTCAGCCGGAGCCACCCCCGACGTGACCCACCATGGCTTCAAGTACGACTTCGTGTTGGTCCGGCAAGTCACGGTCCGACTCAACCTGATCATCAGCAATCATACACGCCATGGGTGCAACCCTGAAAGGATGGTCGTCTTTGCTATTTATGATTTCTTGGCTCAGACATGGCACCCTTTAGGGAAAACTGGATAAGCACGCCATGACTGCAACCTCGAGAGGTTGCCCCGCCAATATACGTGCAATCTCAGCATTAGGTCGGGTCGTTTAAGGTCATCACAGCCATATCAATTGCACATTCCAACAACCAAATTACCACAAAAGCGTATAACAACCCTGAAAGGATGGCCAGCCAAGAGACATTTCATCTTTGTTGTATCCCGATCCGATGCAACATAATCACGGCTGCAAAAAAGAAAAAATACAGTTGGAAACCAGGTAACGAACCACAAATTTCAAAGGTTTCCCCGCCAAGATCCGGTTACCAACTGAACTTGCTAACTATGACTATTTGGCTCAGACATAGCACCCTTTAGGGAGAACCGGATAAACACGCCATGGCTGCAACCCCAGAGGTTGCCCCGCCAAGATACGTGCAATCTCAGGATTAGCCCGGGTCGTTCAAGGTCATCACAGCCATATCAATTGCACATTCCAACAACCAAATTACCACAAAAGCGTATAACATACAATAGATACCACCAACGTGAAAGCCCCGTAAGTATCAGGAAGCGAATATAGCAAGAGGACAACCTTTTTAAAGGTTGGAAGCTGATTAAGCAAATAGTCAGGAACCAAAATCAAGACCAAGATCATATGTAAGTCTCTAAAGAATCTACGATATCGAGGGCTCCATAAGGCAAAAGAAACCCAAAATAAGGTTACATTATATAAGCTAAAACAAACAGTCGCTAAAGCAACCTAATATATTTTTTTCAAGGTGTAATCGAAACGAAGTCGTGTAACATATAATGTAATCCGAATCGTGTAAGGTATAATCTAAAGCAAGGAGGGGCGAAGATGGATCCAAATATTAATAGTATCGCCCCTCATAGCCAGGCCTTTCTCTGACAAAAAACTACACAAACAAACAATAGCAATTAAGGATTGAACTTTCTATTTATGATTATTTGGCTCAGACATAGCACCCTTTAGGGAGAACCGGATAAACACGGCATGGCTGCAACCTCCAGAGGTTGCCCCGTCAAGATACGTGCAATCTTAGGATTAGCCCGTGTCGTTCAAGGTCATCACACACATATCAGTTGCACATTCCTACAACCAAATTACCACAAAAGCGTATAACATACAATAGATACCACCAACGTGAAACACCCGTAAGTATCAGGAAGCAAATATAGCAAGAGGACAGCCTTTTTTCAGCTTGGAAGCTGATTAAGCAAATAGCCAGGAGCCAAAATCAGGACCAAGATCATATGTAAGTCTCCAAAGAAGCTACAATATCGAGGGCTCCATAAGGCAAAAGAAACCCAAAATAAGGTTACATTATATAAGTTAAAACAAACAGTCCCTAAAGCAACCTAAATTGTTTTTTCAATGTGTAATCGAAACCAAGTCGTGTAACATATAATGTAATCCGAATCGTGTAAGGTATAATCTAAAGCAACGAAGGGCGAAGATGGTATCCAAATATAATAGTATCGCCCCTGATAGCCAGGCCTTCCCTCAAAAAAAGCTATACAAACAAACAATAGCAATTAAGGATTATCACCGACCTACCAACAACGTCGTACAGCACACATGGCGGCAACGAAGAGGTAGGGGCAACGCAGGATCTCATGATCAAATCATCAAAAAGGTTTGGCTCAGATTTGCGATCTAGGAACAGGGAAAAAGGGCAACCGACCCGCCGCGGCTGCAAACACGATATAGTGATGCCTTGCCAAGATACGGTTGGGTGGCACCCAACACATGCCAAAGCTCAATCAGTAATATCATCATCGCCAACAATAATACATAATACAACACGCTGATAAAAATATAGTTTACTGCCCGCCTGACAGTGGCCTCCTTCCCTGACAAAATCTACATAGACAAAACACGGACCTTTTGTTCCAACGGCCCGTAATACAATATTCATGAAAATCACCTTATCTAATTAACCACACATTCACTTATATTTTTTTGCCACATCGCATGAACATGTTAACCCGTTAACTGAGATTGATGTGTATGCCACAAAACTAGAGTTTGCATCCAACTCAGATATACGATGGCTGGTACAATAACATGGAGCTCAGATATGTCATGTCGGTATGGGCAGAAAGGGTTCGTGACCCACCATGACCGTAAGCACGACAATGTGCTAGGTCGGCAAGTTAGGGGCCGATTCCACCAAGCACCATCGATCATACACGCATGGCTGCAACCCCTAAAAGGTGCCTCGCCAAGACACGTGGGATCTCAGCTTTAACCTGACCCGCTGCAAGTCATCATAGCCCGTATAACACTTATATTTTGTTGCCACATCGCATGAATATGTTAACCCGTTAACTGAGATTGATGTGCTTGCCACAAAACTCGAGTTTGCACTCGAAACCATCAATTCTTGAAGCTGGCGAAGCTCCGCCTCAGTTGGTTTAGGTTAGCGCGAAAATTGCAGCATAACTGAACCACCAATCGATCAAACATTCAGACTGTTCACTGGGAACCGTGATTCCCTTCTTTAATATATGAGTGGCAGGTCAAACCGAAGCAGACGGCCTTAATAAGCCTATAAAACCACCAGCTCAGATATGCGATGCCTGGTACAATAACATGGAGCTCAGATATGCCATGTCGGTATGGCCAGAAAGGACCCGTAACCCACCATGACCTTAAGCACGGCAATGTGCTAAGCCGGCAAGTTAAGGGCCGATTCCACCAAGCATCATCGATCATACACGCATGGCTGCAACCCTAAAAGGTGCCTCGCCAAGACACATGGGATCTGAGCTTTAACCCGACCCGCTGTAAATCATCATAGCCAGTATAACACTTATATATTTGTTGCCAAATCGCATGAATACGTTAACCCGTCAACTGAGATTCATGTGTTTGCCACAAAACTGGATCCTGCACTCGAAACCGTCAATTCCTGCAGCTGGCGAACCTCCACCTCAGTTATATGTGATGCCTGGTACAATAACATGGAACTCAGATATGGGACGTCGGTATGGGCAGAAAGGGTCCGTGACCCACCATGACCGTAAGCACAACAATGTGCTAGGCCGTCAAGTTAAGGGCCGAATCCACCAAGCATCATTGATCATACACGCATGGCTGCAACCCCTAAAAGGTGCCTCGCCAAGACACGTGGGATCTCAGCTTTAACCCGAGCCGCTGCAAGACATCATAGCCCACATAACACGCATGGCTGCAACCCCTAAAAGGTGCCTCGCCAAGACACGTGGGGTCTCAGATTTAACCCGAGCCGCTGCAAGTCATCATAGCCCGCATAACAGCATGTAATCACATAGAATCAATAGATGTGAAACGGTTGTACGCATCATCACACGCATTGTACAGCAAGAAGGAACGGCTAGACATTTCTCTCCTTATTATCAGCAAAACACAGATATCTATTCCTATCATCACCAAGGCATAATGACATATGCAAACAGGAACCATCAAGTTAAAGGATTAATAAGAGGGTTACACTAAAGGGCCACGAAAACATACATGTGGCTAGGTTTAATTAAAACCCAAATGTGTAGCATATGACCTAAACCAACTGAAGACATGGGAACTTACAAACGATTGGCGGATCAACAACAGAAAGGTCAACAATGAACAAATGTTGTGATAATGAAGCTAACCCATAAATAATGCAAACCCACAACAAATTGGGTATTATTGGGCGTATATATATATATGGTTGCGGATCAACAACAGAAAGGTCAACGATGAACAAATGCTGTGATAATGAACCTAACCCAGAAATAATGCAAACCCACAACAAATTAGGCGTTATTGTGCGTATATATATGGCTGGCATGGGAGAAACATCAACGGTGACCATGGGTACACCTCCTTATGCAACGAACGTACATGATCGATCTCCTGTACCCACTACACAATCAAACAAATGTAATTAAGAATCAGCAATGAAAAGGCAATGGCCAAAATAAAGCAATTAAGAATCAACTTGAAAAGGCAACAAAAATTAATTAAGGGCACTTAACTTTTAATGAGTAACGGGCACAAAACGGGTTCGGAGCCAAAACCGTGCGTGTTTTGTGTGTGTAGATTTTGTGAGGGAATGAGGCAACTGTGAGTGGGAAAAGAAACAATATTTTTATTAGGGTGTAAGGGGAATCACTGTTTATTGGGAACCGTAATTCCCTCTCTTATAAGGAGAGAAATTACCTCACAAATGTCTTAAGGCACACAATGACTTGTTCACATTCCAAGCAGTTAAAGCTACGTATACAACCGTCTAAAATACGAATGTGCAAGTTAATTGTCGTACCTTATACAAACGTATAAATACAGACATACACATAAACATAATGTGGAAATGCCAACATGCATCTGTGCCATATGGGACCAAACTCACATGGTTATTATGACAAAAGATTGGTACCAAAACTTCAAAAAAGAGGGTCTCCAACACTAAATGATGATCCACCAAACCTTTGTCACCATCATCAAATGAATGGATAAGAACCACCAATGCAAAATATCTACATTGGATATTTGATTGGTTGAGCAAAAATATCTCAACTTGTCTGTTCTTGTATATAATCTTACACAATCATTGTTTGGTTGCACCAAACACATTCTAGATGGAAACTAGTACTAGACCAAGCCGGAGCGATGCTCATTTGTCCAAGGAGGAAGAGGCGAAAATCGAAGGGGAGACTAGGGACTACTTTGATGATTTAGCACCAAGGCGTCACACTAAGCCACAACGTAGCGAGTATGCTACTCAGTATGTTGATGCTTTGCCCACTGATCAGGGTGATGGTGTTAGTCCTGAATATACCGAGTTTCAACACCTTGAACAAAACACTGAGGTTTACTATTTGGTCTAGCCACAATCAAACTTTAGCATACTTTGAGCTTTGCATCTTAGAGAAGGAATTTTGAAACATGTTATACTTCATTATCCCACAAAAAAAACTAAAAAAATGTTTGTCCAGTTGTCCACTGATATGTTAAAAAGTGTTAAAAACTACTAGTAACTGCATTTCAAATGAAAAATAAACTAGTCCTGTGAATTTATCGAAATAGTTACAATATGCATATAGGTAATTACACATTTATCAAACAGAAAATATAATAAGATCTACGGACACATTCAGTTTTTGTTATACTAATGAAACTCTTTTTTTGCAGAAACTGGTTTATGCAGGTAACCAAGTGACTGAGGAGTTTGTCGAAACAGAATATTACAAGGATCTAAATGGCGTTGACAAGCAACATCACACGGTATCTCCCCTTTAAGAAACAATCAAAGAAAACAATTTATGTACATATCTTAACATTATAACCATTCATGATTCATCAACTCAAAATGCCAAAATAGATTGTTTTAGTCAAAGATAATGAATTAAATAGTTAACAAGTTTACCTAATTAAACTTCTTGGTTGATGTTCCAGACAGGAACAGGGTTCATCAAAGTAGATGACTCAGATGGTGCTGCCTTCAACTTACGCCCTGATTCTGATAATGACCATCATGCTTCTTGCAAGGGGAACCCTGCTACAAACGAGTGGACACCAGCACCTGTCGACAAGGTAAAACATTATATAGAATTAGTTAGCTAATGAACTTTAAGCTGTTTAACCTTATATATCTAAAGAGAGTTTTGGTGAACTATCTGTTTCAGGATTCTTATGTCTCTGATAAGCCTCGTAGAAGCGATAGTTGAAATGGATTCATTGTTGCTGATGAGCGCGAAATAGCATCTACATGCCAAATAAGTTTTGTGACTGTACTCTATTTGAACTTTGAAGTTCCTAAGTACTTCTGTTTTGAAAGATTGTAACTCAACTACAATATGTGTTCTGCTCTTGAATAATACACTCTGCGACGCTGTATGATTTGATATAGATATTTATGTAGTATGCAATCATGAACTAAATAATTTTGCACCTAATGACCAATTTCCAAATTGCACGCGGTCTTTGTTAGATTTATCGCTACATTGCTGTTAAGATGCAAAGGACTAAGTTGTAAGCATGGTAACCTATAATGGTCTAACTTCAGCGAACTCCAGATTTCTCATATTTAGATTGGTAGTTGTGGTATTTCTTCCGGTTTATGATACTTTCATGAATTATTTTCCCAATAAAAGTCTCATAGAAGTGCGCCTAGAAAACCATGTTTTCATAACAAAAGGAAATACAATCCTATAAACCAAATTCAAGCGGGAAAAAAAAATTCAGTATACAATTGGAAAAAGAAAATCGGGTACCTTGTATTAATTGACCAGATCTGTTATTGGGATGATTACTTATCGACAAGCAAACAACTAGTATCATTTGATGTTCAGCACAAATGACTTATTTTTCACAAATGCGATGTGATTATGTCCATTCCTGTCCATGCAACTTTTAAGCTCTAAGTGGACAAGGAAACCTGCACACTGCACAAACAGGAACAACTATGCCAGTACAAAAAGCTCATATCAACTATCAAGGCGGCATGACTTTACATTGACTTGACAAGTGAATAGATTGGGTAAGTTTCACATACAGCAGCCTCAGATTCATGTATTTTGTAACTTAATAATTTATAGAACCCAAACCTTTTTGGAAGGCAGAACCCAAACCTAATTGGTAAAACTTCTATTACTATAATAAATAAGTTAACCCGGTCTATATATGTTTTTCCAAAAGGCAACACAGAAGACTGTCCTTAGCTCATTCTAGTGTTGGAAGACCTTGCAAAAATTTCGATTTTAAACCTACAAAAGAAGAGACTTTGACGCACAGATAACAGCAACTTCAGTTTCCACTTTCCAGCAAGTTATTTGCTACGAGTGTACAAATTCAAGTCCAGTAACAGGTCAAATGGGTATCAGCAACTGACTTGTAGCTACCTTTGCGGTAAAGGATAAAAAATATACATATAGGCATATATGCTAGTGAAATGCAACGTCGAGGTCCCTTTTGCAATACAAGTGTTAGGTAAAGATGATTTTCTAATAATATCCCTGATTATTTGAAACAGTGTGTTTTCTTGGTGAAACTTCAAGCCAAGATTACCTCTGCCCAGTAACAATCTTTCAGAATATTGATCACAGAAATTCGGACCAAGAAACTCCCTCTTTCTCACTATTGAGACTGATTTGGAATTACATACCATCGACCTTTTAGAGATACGACGCAATCGAAATATACCGATTTTCCTTACAGATGAATCTAAATTAGAGAAAAGAAATTTATATATCAATAGTTGTAGAATGACAGACGTACTAAGTGCTTGATTTACATAATACAAAATACTTAGACTACAAGCACGAATAGTATAGCATCAAACTTATTAATCATATCCAACAATTTGTTTGTGGCCACACTGCTTTCTACTATGTGCTTATATTACTAGTAGCAAGCAGAAAGTAGCTAAGATTTGTTACGAGTGGACCTATGCATTTATGGCACAGGGCACGCCTCTATGTTCCAGATCTCCTTTGCATATTGAGAGATTGTTCGGTCACTACTGAACTTCCCACTTCCCGCTGTGCTTAAAATCGACATCTTAATCCATCTCTTCCTGTCCCTATAAAAACCAACAGAATTCAAAGTCAATACTGATGGTATTTGTTATAATGGAAATGAGACCAAGTCCGACACAAGGAAAATAGCACTTGAAAAAGATGGCTAACGATCAGATGTCATTCGTTCTCTGATGAAGCCGTCATATATGGAGAAACAAGACTTATATGTGGCATGCTAAACGTGAAAAAATGAAGGGGCCAGGCAGGTTGGGTAATGAATCTGGGTCAAAACAGGCAACTTTATTATACGGGTTGAAATGGGTATGTTCAGGATCGGTTGGGTTGACCCACATACACTTTGTCCATTTTTGTTTATAAGTATATGACTAAAAGCTACTCCATTATACTACATTAAATCTAACTTTTGGGATAAAACGTTTTAGGTGGTTGTATAGTTTGAAAAGACACTACTGGCAGCTTTTACTTTTCCTGTATCATTTGTTTCTAAGTTTATAACTTTACATATTTCGCTGGTTAGAGAAAAGATACAACCAAAAGGTTCACTTTTAAATGAGTAGAAAATGCCACTTCTATGTTCTACGAACATAATTGTCTGAAAGATCTTACTTGTAAGCTTCATCCACTTTCGCTTGGGCATCTATGTATGCTGGGAAGTCATGACCAACAAGAAAGTAGTCACCACGGCCAAATCCAGAGTTTCCTTCAAGAGAATCAAGGAGTGGTTCGTAATCATAGCTTCCAAATGCCTTAGATCTAATGAATTGTTTAGCTTCTTCATACCGAGGATCTGGTTTGAACTGCACATTCAAAAAAAATATAGTGTGAATTTACCCTTACACAAAGAAAGAGGGGGACGAGACTAAAGAAATTTAGACGTGTACTATAAACGCTAAGAATGTTATTTAGAGATTTTATGCATTAAAAATACTCTTTGGGCGACTTGATTTACCCATCCCAATAGGTAAACAAGCTCAATTATTCTTACCAGTCCATTCTCTCTGTCTTTCCTAAGCTTTGGGACTTCATCTGCTGTTGCTCCAAAGAGGAAAAAGTTGTCCGCGCCAACTTCCTCCCTGATTTCGACATTAGCTCCATCTAGTGTTCCAATAATGAGGCATCCATTTAGTGCGAATTTCATGTTGCTTGTGCCACTAGCTTCCATGCCTGCTGTACTGATATGTTGTGAAAGCTCACTTCCTGGTATAAGAACCTCTGCTACAGATACGTTGTAGTTTGGCACAAAAACTATCTGAAAGTAGTCACAAATTCCCATGGTTAGTTCATATATAATATATTAACAAAATTTTGTGCGCGAAATTATTAAAAATAGTAATCGCTAAAGAGTGCTCTCTTTACCTTCAAGTATTCATTAACTTCAGGATCAGTGTTAACAACAGCACCAACATCATCCACAAGCTTTACAATTCTTTTGGCATTTGTGTACGTAGCAAATGCTTTCCCTCCAATCATGATGGTCCTTGGGGTCGTCTTTTTTCGCTCTTCGGGACTCATTTCCTGTGTCATATCAGTTCCATGAGAGCAAAAGACAGATTAGAAACTCCAAAATTCATTAAGGATGCTTTCAGGGTATCAAACGGTACATGCATTAGTACATTAACTCCATAATTTTATATAATTTGAAGCTAAAAGTGTGTTATTTTAATGGATAAAAGCTGCATTATAATAAAGTGTTTACTATATCTTTTCGTATAATTATCCATATGTTTGCCAGAACTGGGATAACGTACCTTCAGTTTCTTGTACCTATAAACAGCCCCCAAAATGTTTAACAGCTGCCTTTTATATTCATGGATACGCTTCACTTGAATGTCGAACAAACTATTTGGGTCAATGCTTTCGCCTGTTACTCGCAATATGTATTCTGTCAATCTCTGTTTGTTGGCCATTTTAGCCGCATCCCATTCAGCATGAAGTTCTGGATTATCAGCAAACTATTGGAGAGAAATAATTAATATACATATTGTTACGAGCATAACATATTCAATAACAGATAGGATAGCAACAAAAGGAATATATACCTCTCGCAAACCTACAAGTAGATCTAGATTAGTCACCCACTTGTCTGTTTTCAACCATTTTGTTATAATTTCACTAAGTTCAGGGCTGCAAAATTTTAGCCACCGTCTAGGAGTTATGCCATTGGTCTTATTTTGGAACTTAGTTGGCCATATAGACACGTAATCTACAAACAACTCAGCCTTTATGATGTCACTGTGCAACTGGGCTACTCCATTAACCTGTAAATGACACGTGTCATAGGTTGAGAATACAAATGCTTCAATGAACTAGCAGCTTAAAAATGCAGGATTACATGGTAAGATTAAGTGAATATTCTATTGTGCAGATGAGCTACTTCCCTAGCAAAAACACAGAAGATTACAAAATGTAAGTGTATCTTACCGTATGCCCAGATACCACACACAAGTTTGCCATGCGCACAACAGGTTTATTTGGGTTGTGATCCAGAATTTGCATATCAGAAATCTTACTCTCAAGGTCAGGACGTGTTGATTTTATCATTGCAATA
Organism: Glebionis coronaria; assembly: GCA_025667525.1. Lineage (NCBI taxonomy): Eukaryota > Viridiplantae > Streptophyta > Magnoliopsida > Asterales > Asteraceae > Glebionis > Glebionis coronaria. The sequence goes on along the minus strand of CM046876.1, from coordinate 465,702,926 downwards.
AACTGCAAATGGTAATAGTTTAATAATTAATCACCAATCAAGTATGTCTGTTAATACATCTAAGAATCGGATTTTAAGACTATACTCTTTTGTCAATTTCTTCTATGATTTCCACGTGTCTTGGAAGAAGCTTTGTCATCACAACTAGTGACCATTTCTCTAATGCCTCAGGAAGGACAGTGTGATTTGTGTAAGAAATTGTCCTGATCAATAATGAATTATTCGTCAGTATTGATTTATTAAGAAACTTCCAAAATTTAATATCAAGATAAAATCAGACTTTGAGGTCACAGCCCAAGCTTCATCCCATCCTAATCCTTCTACATCCATTAGCAATCTCATCAATTCCGGTATTGCAAGTGTAGGATGTGTATCATTCAGTTGCACTGCAACCTTGGTTGGAAATTCAGACCACTCACGCGAATCTGCTCCATCTTTTCTTTCCTTAAATCTGGCAATAATGTCCTGAAAATTCCAATACAAGAATTCCAACTCCAGCTTATACATTAGAATGGTAAAACCAATACAAGATGAGAAGATTGCCAAACAACCTGTAGTGATGCACTGCATAGGAAAAACTGTTGCTTCAATCGGAGAAGTTTTCCTTCTTCTGTAGCATCTCCAGGATAGAGAACAGCACAGATCTGCAAGAAATAATATAATTAACAGATTTCCATAGCATGAGGATACTCACTCTCCCTGAAAGAATATATAATCTTAAAGGTGATATAGTTTAATCACCAAGGAAAGAACTAACCTGTTGAGCTCTGGCATGTAGCTCAGCAGCACTTTGATATTGTCCATCATTAAACTGAAACAGGTTAAAGTCTGCAGCACTAGCTTTGGCTTCCCAGAGGCGAAGACTATTAGTATTTTTAGTTTTGTATCCTGGAATTGGTACATCATATGCTAAGGCTTGCAGAACCTCTCCACCAACCCATTTTCGGCTGCAAATTAGATAGATACGATAAAGTTGTGTTTGAAACCAAATTCAAGTGTAAAGCTGAAATATAATGTCAAAATAGATTCAGAAACATTAAACTAGAAATTAGAAATCGCGCTTACGATCCTGTGGGGAGGACTTCAACATGACCAAAGAATCTGACCGGAAATACAACATCGTGCCTGGCAACCTCCCAAGGACTAAATTTCTGTATATCATAGAAATGTTAGAGATTTATGAATAGATATCAATGAGTCAATGAGAAAAGAATTGTAAGGAGTGAAGTTCAGACCTCGAGCCAATCTTCGGCCATCTCTTCTTGCCCTGCTTTTGAGATACTCTGCTTGAAAAGTCCATACCTGTATCTTAGACCGTATCCCCATGCTGGCAAATTTAATGTTGCCATTGAATCCAAAAAACAAGATGCAAGCCTCCCCAAACCTCCATTACCAAGTGCCATATCTTTCTCCTACAATTGTTATAAATTGCAAGAACAAAAATCAGCATTAATCAAAACAATGATAAAGTAGTAGATAAACTCCCACCATTAACAGTAAATCCACCCATATAACCCTTCCATATATTTCAATTAAATCATATATCAGATCTGATGACTGACACAGGTAAAGCTCTTAGTATTACAAATTTATTATGGTATATCGTAATGGAAAATTATCAGAGACCTTGTTTTACTGATTTAGCATAGCTAGAATGTAGATTATGTAAGAACAGGAAATCCAAATAATAAGGGATTACCTGCTCGGTAATCTCTTCAAGTTCATGACCCAGCTTGTTCAAAGCACTGGCATACGCATCTTGAATGTCGAGGTTCCCGATTGCATTAGTCAATGCTCGTCCTTGGAGGAACTCCATAGACAAGTAGTATGTTTGCTTTGGGTCGACTTTGTGATAATGCTGATACGTCTCGTTCCATTGCTGCAGAAACAAAAACATCAACAAGTTGGTATAATAACAAAACTTATAATCTTGCGCTTGAATCAATACATATACCTTTTTTAAGGTACATTTACCCTTATAGATATTTCATGTATAAAAAATACTATATGTTATATGCAACAGAGTTTGATCAAATAAATAAAAGTTCATGTTAAGTAGTTTTACTTCTATCAGCCGGTCACGAACGCTCTCTGCTGCTGCAAAGTATGCATGCTCGGGCTCAAACTTGATAGGCGAAAAATGTGGACTGTATCGAGCATGATACTTGATATTGGAAGCAATATCAGTTGGATCTTCTGCTAGTGGGTGAGCAGCAATAGGAATACTATCAGGGATCTTAGATTTTGCAGTACCATTGGTTTCTGTGGTAGTCGCCATCTCTGGAGTTTCCAGAGGCTAGTCTACTTTATATACTGCAAATACGTTGAGAGGTTAAGGACGAGATACTGAAATGAAGTTATCTGTATAATAATGATAATAATACAATCATGTGAATTCGTGCTCCATAATGTGTCAAAAGGATAACACGTACTACAACTACTGTACTTCATAAGTTAGTATCTGAAAATAGATAATTTTGCTACATATTTCAATCAAGTTACTAATATATTCCCAATAGAGTGTACGATTTTCTTAACCAAGGACTTAATATTCCCCACGCTATTGACAATGACTTCTTTTTTACAGATACGACAGTCATTATGACTTTTCACCTTTGGAGATGGTCTAAGCAGAGTTATTACGGGTTATGAGATTCTTTTTTTTAATATATACCACCGGTACGCATCCTCAAATTAACTAGAATGCCCAAGCCATATAGGTATACTAAGGGGCGGACCTAGGGGGATTCACGAGACTTGATGGATGTTTACTGCCTAGTATAAAGCTTTGTCAAAAATAGAGATTTCTCCGAAATGAACCTCGTCCCGAAATTTTGTGTCACCCAAATACACGTCGTGTTTAGTTAGTCGATTAATATATCAAAAGCAACATATGGTCTTCTTAATTTATTTACTAGTTTAAATGAAACCGTAAATTTTAGTTCATTTTTCTTTACTTTATCTATACTACTCCGTACTATATAAAGAGGCTATCTCCGATCTTAATCCAGAACCTAAAATTTATCTCATCCTAAATCTAACTCTAAACCAAATATTAGGAATTGGTGGGAAAATCTCAATCATTATATCATTTTTAATTAAGATAAGGCGGTGTAATCTTGACTATCTATCCCTTTTGTAACAACCTATTAAACAACCACATTTATTTTTAAGTTGAAAATTGAAATATCTTTTAATCTATTTTTTTCTATCACACTAGCAGGGTACCCGCGCGTTGCGGCGGCGGGTACCCTGTAACATAATTTTCGGCGAACTTAATTTTAATTTTACGTTTTTCTTAGAACGACATCTCGAAAAACGACAATTTGAGTTTTGGGTAACTTTATGTAACTGGCTAGCCGAACCCATGGTGACTCCGATATTCGGTTTGAACCCGTTTGCACGATTCAGTTTTTAAAACTATATACACTATCATTTTAGGTAGACAACGTATGTACTTTTTTGTAGACATATGTTTTAAGTTGTTATACAATGTGAATATATATACTCATATTTATAAGTAAAGGATGTTTTAATTATATATTAAGTTGTTTTAATTATTTTTATTTTTAATTATGTATTAACTAATTTTAATATAAGTATTAAATTGTGTTTGGATTAATGAGATGTTAAAGTTTGCGATTTTAATTTTTAGGCTTGTTTTGGTTGTAAACAATGCACTAATAGATTTAACTGTAATTTTTATGTATTCTATTAATAAAATGTCTAAATGCTTTATATGTAGTATATAAATCTAGATGGATTATAACCTATATTTTCTTTATTTTAAAGTGTTTAAAAATAACATTAATTGATGTATTTAATTTTTCTGTATTTGTACATTATGTTTTATTATATGTATTAATTATATTTAAAATTTATAAGACATTTAATGAATGAATGGTTTGTAACATAAGCTTTATAAGTTGTACTACTTAAATTTAAGTTTTGTGCATTTTACAATTGTAGTATAAGGTTTAGGAGTTGTACTACTTAATAGTAAATGAAGAGAGAGATGCCAATCTCTTTTATATGTAGTATAGATCAATGTTTTGAAACCCGGGTCGACCCGGCCGGTTCAACCGGTTGGACCGGTTCCGGCCGAAAAAACGGGTCAAATTGACCCGGGTCTTATATTTTGGAAACCCGGTGTGACCCGCCGGGTTTGAAGCGACCCGGGTTGACCCGGTTCGTGTGACCCGGCCGGGTTTTGATTTTTTTCGATTTTTTTTGTTTTTTTTTTCGTTTTTTCGCGATATAATTATACGTATTTGTAACGTAACTTTGTTTTTACGTGTTATATTTGTTAGTAAATGGTGTTTAGGCCAAATGTATGAAATATTCACGATTTATATTTATATATATATAGTGATATTGAAAATATATAAATAAATTTTTTTAATTGAAAACCGGGTCGACCCGGCGGTCCAACCGGTTGAACCGGTGACCCGGTGACCCGGTGACTCGACCGGGTCAATTCAAAACCCGGGTTTTAAAACATTGGTATAGATAACTTCAGCATATTTTATAAAATTTTGTGCTGTTTAATTAAACATTTATTTTGATATATTTTTACGATTTTTTGTTTTTTTAGTTTAGTGAGTTTATTTAATTTTTATTTAAATTTTTTACAATTTAACATTAATTTATTTTTTTAGAACGGCACCTCAATCTCACTGAAATCCGACCCTCGAGTTATACCATCCATAACGGGCAGGCCTCGGGACCGAACCACTAGGGGAAACCCCTAGAACACACGGCTTCGCACTAAGAAGGAAAATCAAGGATTTTTGTCTCTTGCAAGACTTGAACCCATGACCAAACCCCCTCTCCAAGCTCCAGGAGGAACCCAGGTGGCCAACTGCTCTAGAGCAGTTGGTTAATTTAACATTAATTTGATGAAAGAAAGAAAAAAAAAAGTATCCGCGCTGCATTGGGGTGAGACCATGCTAGTTAACTGATTCAATTGGATCCGGTATAATTCTAACGAATAGTTTCTAACATGAAAGCTTTCTAAAAAAATGAGAAAACAATAATGCTAGTAACACATAAGAATCAATAATTCATAAATGTACACAGAAATGACGTAACTAACAGATTAGGGTTCATAATTAAATTATAGAGAGAATGACTTACAGTGTGTATGAGCAACTGCAATGTATCTACAAAGAAATAATGAAAAATGTGGAAATGTATTAATAGGAATAAAATCAGGTTGAGAGATATTTTGAATAGAAGAAAGTTCCAAAGGTGAAAAAGTAGTAGTAGTAGTATCAAATGGAATATGCGTGGTGTTTGTGTGAGTGAAGATAAGTAATGGACGTTGAATGAGGCTTGTGTGGCTGTTGCAATTTGTAGTAGACGATGATGATGAGTATTTTTTTTATTTATTTTCTTTTTGAAGTGAGTGGGCACGTGTGAGTGTGTGTTGTAAGTTACAGCGCGCGTAACGAGATTTATGAGGAAGAGGTTCGAGATCCGAGTCGCACTATTTCTGGTTTACGCCATTCTTTTTCTCATATGCTCATGCACTCGTAGTTATCATTGGAGCCGATTAGAGCCGAGTGTAAGGTTAGATCAGAATGAGAAACCAAATAGAACCAGACCGATTGAATTGAACCGAACATATTGGAGCCGATTAGAGCCGAGTGTAAGGTAATATGCTTTGGGCCAAATCGGTTTTTGAACCGTTACGAGCCTTTTGATACGTATTTATTTTATCTTTTGGTGTTGATAATATGGGTGAAAACTAATGTTTTGAAACTCGTATTTGGTCGATTTTCTTTCTTTTGCAATCAGTGTCGTTACAGCACCCACTGCTCTAGTTAATTGTCCATCTTTTTCGGTTCTTAAATCGATCCGATTAAGTCATCGGGTCCGGGTCAACCTGGGTTAACCCGGGTTCTTTAAAAAAAGTAATTTTTTTTTCATATTTTTAATAATTAACAAAAATTATATATGAAAAACATAAAAACTTCCGTATATTAAAAATATAAATCGTTTACCAACCAATATAATATGTATAAATAAATTTCCGTCGAAAATACGTAAAATTTACATTTCTTTTAAAAAAAAAAACAAAAAAAATCAAAACCCGACCGGGTCTTGAGAACTGGGTTGACCCGGGTCACCTCAAACCCAACGAGTTTATTCGGGTTTCAAAAATATGAAACCCGGGTCAATGTGACCCGTTTTTTCGGCTGAAACGACTCAACCGGTTGACCCTTCCGAGTCGACCCGAGTCTGAAAACATTGGTGAAAACATAAATGTATAATAGTTACAAATATACAAAATAAATCGAAAGTTTGATGTAATATAACACAAAAGGTTAGAGGTTGTTTGTTTTAGCTTATATAATGTAAGCCAAATTCGGTTTATATAACATAAGTTTTAATTATTAGCTTATTTGAAAATTTATTAGTTTATATCAGTTTATTATGACATGGTTAATATACACAGAGGTTACTAAAGTTGGGTCAAAGTAACGATTTTGTTATTAAAGTTTAAAACCTTACACTTAGGTTACTATTGTATACGGGTTTGATTTATTTGTTATTAAACGTTTAGAAAAACTATACCGCCGTTACTCATGGGATGGGTTACCGGTTAAGCAACCGGTTACCTTATTTTTTTGTCAAACTTTAGTAACAAAATTGTTACTTTGGCCAAACTTTAGTAACGTGCGTGTATATTAACCCTTTACGTTTTGGTCAGTTTTTTTTCGTTTTCGTTCATACTTTAACGTTTTTATCAGTAATTTTACGTTTTAGTCAGTAAATTTACGTTTTCGTCAGTAATTTTACAATTTCGTCTGTAAATTTACGTTTTCGTCAGTAAACTTACGTTTTCGTTAGTAAACTTACGTTTTCGTCAGTAAATTTACATTTTCGTCAATAATTTTACGTTTTCATCAGTAAACTTACGTTTTCGTCAGTAATTTTATGTTTTTGTCAGTATTTTTACGTCTTCGTCAATAAATTTACGTTTTTGTCAGTACTTTTATGTTTACCTCAATATTTTTACGTTTTTGTCAGTAAATTTACGTTTTCGTCAGTACTTTTACGTTTTCATCAGTAAATTTACGTTTCCGTCAGTAATTTTACGTTTTTGTCAGTATTTTTACGTTTCGGCAGTAAATTTACGTTTTCGTCATAACTTTTACGTTTTTGTTAGTAAATTTACGTTTTCGTCAATAATTTTACGTTTTCGTCAGTAAAATTATGTTTTTGTCAGTAAACTTACGTTTTCATCGGTATGTTTACGTTTTATTCAACGTAAAATACTGACAAAAACGTAATGAAAACGTAAATTTACTGACGAAAACGTAAAAATACATATTAAAATATTCATTTACTGACGAAAATGTAAGTTCACTGACGAAAACGTAAATTTACTGACAAAAGCATAAAAATACTGACGAAAACGTAAAAGTACTGAGGAAAATCTAAATTTATTCACGAAAACATAAATTTACTGACGACAACGTATATTTACTGACGAAAACGTAAATTTACTGACGAAAATGAAAATTTATTGACGAAGACGTAAATTTATTGACGAAAACGTAAATTTACTGACGAAAGCGTAAAAATACTGACGAAAACGTAAAAATACTGAGGAAAATGTAAATTTATTGACGAAAATGTAAGTTAGTGACGAAAACGTATATTTACTGACGTAAACGTAAATTTACTGACGAAAATGAAAATTTACTGACGAAATCGTAAATTTACTGACGAAAACGTAAAAATACTAACAAAAACGTAAAATTATTGACGGAAACGTAAGTTTAGTGATGAAAACGTAAAATTATTGACGAAATCGTAATTTAGTGACGAAAACGTAAATTTACTGACGAAAACGTAAATTTACTGACGAAAACATAAGTTTACTGACGAAAACGAAAGTTTACTGACGAAAACGTAAGTTTACTGACGAAAACGTATGTTTACTAATGAAAACGTAAATTTACTTACGGAAACGTAACTTTACTGAAGAAAACGTAAGTATACTGACGAAAACGTAAGTCGGAGTCCACGTAGAAATGCAACTTATAACTACGGGTAAAAACATTATGGGTATCTTGAAGTTCAGGTATACAATACATTAGTAACCCAAGTGTAAAGTATTTAACTTTAGTAAGAAAATCGTTATTTTGGCCAAACCTTAGTAACCTGCGTGTATATTAACCCTATTATAACATAATAAACTTATATAAGCCATAAGTCTTCAAATAAACTTAAAATTTTAGGGTTTATAAAATATTATTTAAAATATGACATATTTTATACTTATATAACATAAGCTCTAATTTTGTAGCTTATTTGAGACTAAATTATTATGATATAAGCTTATAAGTTTTCAAATAAATTACAAAATTAAAGCTTACGTTATATAAACCAACCCAAACAGCCCCTTAGCAACATTACTTGAAAAAATGATAACGTAATTACATCTTTAAGTAATTACCCTTTTCATTTATGGTTCTAACACTTAATTCAAAATCATCATGCATACATTAATAAATCATTGTCATAACACCCAGGGCCGGTTTTTAGGATGTAAGAGTGATCGACCGCACGGGGCCTCAAAACTTGTCTCGTTGACAATTATATACATGTCTACATATATTTTTCTTATGTACGGTGACACTTTATGTATAACGTGTCTTCTCAAAATTTATGAAAATTTAGAGACGACCCTGACAACACTGAAATGAATGAGAGTAAGTGGGGTGAGTGATAGCACTAAAATATGTTAGTTGAGTCACGATTAGAGGTGGCAAAATGGTTGGGTTGGGTTGTGTCACACCCTCAATTTGACCCACGTGTACAATTACACGAGGATGTGACTATCATGACAACCAAGAGACATAGATACATGAATAACTAAGAAAAGTCATTTTTCATTCATAAGACATAGAAATATAATTGGTCCCAAAGAAAATTGTTTTACAACTCATGATAACATAATTTGAGTTTCCAAATATCATACATCCAAAGCAAGTCTCAAAGTTAAATCATGATAATTTTTATTAATCTCCATAGCACAACCACGTCACTCCTCCGCCTTGACACCTGAGAAAAACATTGCTAAAACGTCAACACAAAGGTCGGTGAGTTTATAGGTTTAAGTAGAAGTAGTGTGATGAACCATAAGATTTTAGTTAGGCAACCGGCAAATAATCTTATAACAAATACAAGATTATTATCAAAATAGCATACGTTCATGATATCATACGTCTAAACTCATGACACCGAAGCGTTAACCGTACCAACCAGTTTATATAAGAGTGTGCTCAAGCAAATACTACCCCAAAGTATTCGTAACAACCTCAAATGTATTTGTATCTAATTTGGTCACACAACCAACAATAGATAGGGAGGCCAATCCCAATAGATCTATCCATAACATTCACGCTTACACAAAGTAATTAACGGTTCATGATAGTGGGCTAAAGCATCTAGGGGTATCGCTACTTAGACATCATGTAGGCGCGTATGAGTTTTAGGCACTTATGTTCATCCGTTTTAAACAAGCAATGTTCTCACCCCAAAGTGATAAAACAAGTAAAAGTGGGGCTATAAACTCACCTCCTAAATTAGGCAAATGGATGAAAATACAAGGAAACTTGAGAACACGTCCACGTTATCCACGACCTAGTTTAGATATGAATATTACGTTATGACTACGTTATTCTAAAAAGAATATGTGATAGGTGTGAAAACACCCATCCTTTTATCACTTATTTCTTGCTAAAACGAGACCAAAACGCGTGTTTAATATCATTTGTTTGGAATTATGCATGGTTTTTGTGTTTATTGTGTTTTCAGAGCCAACCGGATGAATATTGAAGAAAACATGGGATTGCACGGGTTTTATCAAGGAAAAAGACTCAAGACGAAGTCTATTGTCCAAGAGATGCAAAAGATTTGAAGTCAATGGGCCTTTTGAAGATTTGTCGAAGAAAAGGACCAAAGATGGAAGATTTACATATGTCGAAGGAACTCAAGTCTATTAAACGAAGAAATTAAAAGACGAGTTGAATTTAATCGTCGACAAATCCCGAATCAGAATCGAAAACGTCAACTTTTCTAGAAAAGACGAGAAGACAAGAAGAGAGGAAGAAAGCCCACTTCACCAACCAACCACTAGCCTATATAAGGACATACCCCTCACACATTTGGGGGAGGAGAGTTTTTCATTTTTCCCAGTTTCTTCTTTTCTTCTGTAGGAAGCCAACACCACTACGGTGTTGGTGATTTTTCATTTTGTTGAATCCTTCATCTTGTAAGCTTTTAATTTTTTTCCTTTGATTGTTTAAACCTTAATCATCAATATAATCTTTCCATTTCATCTTGTTCATCTTGTTCTTTGATTCAAAGTTTTAAAGTTCTTGTTTGGTTGATTTTGATCTTCAAAAGTTAGTGGGTTTTGTGTTTTTATTGTTGGGATTTGATCCTTATGGTTAATAGATGATTATTGGTTAGTTTGGTTTAAACCATTTGGTTTATTTGGTTTGATTTAGTTAGAAATCGTGTTCCCCTATTTTCTTTCTGTTTCTGTTCTTCATTCCCCAGTTATTCCGAGTAGCCCAGTTATTCCGGATAGCCATTTATTCCGAGTAGCCCAGTTATTCCGGATAGCCTCTTTATTCCGAATAGATTATTTATTCCGCATGGCCATTTATACCGAATAGCCTTTATTCCGAGTAGCACATTATTCCGGATAGCAGACTTATTCCGGATCACCATCTATTCCGGATAGCACCAATATTCCGGATGGCCATTTATTTCGAGTAGCATTTATTCCGAGTAGCATTGTTATTCCGAATAGCCTTTTATTCCGGATAGCTTACTTATTCCGAGTAGCACATTATTCCGAATGGATCTATTATTCCGCATAGACTTTTATTCCGGATAGAGCATTTCTTCAGTTATTCCACATCAACATTATTCCGAATCAAGCAAGTTTTCAGTGAGGTTATTTTACTGTTTAATCGTTTAATTGTTTAATTTAAATTCAAGTTTTATTTCATTAACTGTTTTTGGTTTAAATCTTTATTTACTTCATTCATTTACCTTTTTAGTAGAATAGAAAACCAAACCCCCTATTTATCACCAAGAACAAGCATTCCACTTTGAGCTGTGATCAATTCGAGAAGATTTTGAGATTAATATTGAACCCCTATCCAAAAGCCTTGTATCAAATGGCGCCGCTGCCGGCTCTTCTCGTTAAGATTAACAGTTTTTTTGTGAGAACTTGGATTGTGGGATCTTTTCGCCGTGAACGTTACTTTTTCATAAAAAATTTCAAAAACCCTAAAAAATATAAAATTTTCAAAAATCCAAAAAAATTAAAAAAAAAACATAAAAACCAAAAATATTTCTTGTTTGCTTTGTTAGTTCTTTTGCAGGTGCATGCGTACACGATCAACGTCTTATCAAGAGCCCGAGCCTCTCGAAGACTTAGACATGGCCGGTGTACACAACAACAACAATAACAATCCACCTCTCAACAACAATAATAACAACAACAATGAACCTCTACCGGACAATCGCCCGATGATTGAACTTCTGCAAGCACATGTAGACGGCAACAATGATCCAATTGTCATACCCGCGATTGCAGCCAACAACTTTGAGCTCAAATCCGGTTTTATCTAGATGGTCTCTGCTCAACCATTCTTGGGGCGTACCATTGATGATCCACATGACCACATCAAGAGATTCCTGCAACTCACGAATACGGTCAAATTCAATGGTGTTCCACAAGAGGTAATCCGTTTACAACTTTTTCCTTTCTTCTTAGAGGGACAAGCCCGGCATTGGCTTGCAAAGGAACCGCCACAAAATATTCTTACGTGGACGGATTTGGAGACCAAGTTCATAAACTACTTTTTCCCACCCTCTCGTACTACCGCTTTGCGGAATGAAATTATCAATTTTGAACAAAAGTACGATGAGTCTTTTAGTGAATCTTTGGACCGTTTTAAAGATCTTTTAAGAAAGTTCCCACAACATGGTTTTACCAAAGTGCACCAAATTAATACTTTTTATAATGGTTTAAGCATGAATGACCAAGATTCACTAAACAGTGCCTCGGGGGGTAATATTTTGGCTAAGACTTCTAATGCCGCTTGGGATATCATTGAGAATAAGTCTCGTGTGCAAACCAAGAGTGTGCGGACCAATGCCGCTAGTGCTAGTACTAGTGACAACGACAAGCGACTTGACAAAATTACTACGCTTCTTGAATCGCTTGCCGCCCAAACCGCCAGCAACACCAACAGCATCAACGCTAAAAACGCTCAAGTCAATGCTGTCAACCAACCATGTGAAATATGCGGTGGTCCTCACTCTTACACCACTTGTACCACCACCCAAGACTACCCTTCTGAGAATGTGAATGCAGCATACGGTACCTATCCTCCGGCCGCTTATCAAGCTCGTCCTCAAGGAGACCGCAACTTGCTTAGCTATCGCTCAAACAACTTTCTTTCCCCGCCCGGTTTTCCTCCTAACAACCCAAACCAACAACAAAACCTCAATCGCCCTTCTCAACAACAACAACAACCTCGTGCACCATACCAACCACCTCACAAACAACCATATCCACCCCAAAGAAACAACCAAGTTTACCAACAACCTGCTTATCAACCACCCGCCTACCATGCTCCTCCTCCCAACCAACCCACCGCATTACACCAAGATGTTGAAACCTACATGAGGACCAATGATGTGATTGTGGAAAATCTCCAACAAGAAGTGCTCAACTTGAAAGCAGACATGGTGAAACAAGGAAACGATCTGAGAGCTGATATGAGAAACACTTTGGCAAGTCAAACGAATGACTTAAGGAACATGATGGCTGGTTTCTTCCAAGGTAATCAATCCTCTTCTTCGGGTACTCTTCCGAGTAACACCGTTGCGAATCCAAGAGGGGAGATGAAAGCAATCACCACTCGCAGTGGCAAAGGTACCAAGGAACCCGAGCTTCCTATACCTTCACCGGTGATTGTGAATAAGGAAAACGAGTCACCTTCTCCTATTCCTCATCTTTCTACTTCCTCAATTTCTCCACCTCTTACTTCTACCCCTCCTCCACCCAAGGATGTGAGTGATCCTGTTCTCCCAAAGACTTCCTCTTCTTCCGATATAACTTATCCATCAAGGTTGAGGAAAGAGAAGCTTAAAAGCAAGGATGATATTCAAGTTTTGAACGTTCTTAAAATGTTTAAACAATCGAATTTCAACATCTCCTTCGCTGAGGCTCTCGCTCACATGCCCAAATACGCGAAAATGTTCAAAGTTCTTCTTAGCGACAAGGAGAAGCTTCTTGATATTGCTAACACCCAACTTAATGAGAATTGCTCTGCAGTGCTCTTAAGGAAATTGCCAACCAAGCTTGGTGATCCGGGTCGTTTCTTAATCCCTTGCAACTTCCCAGGAGTAGAGAATTGCATGGCCCTAGCCGATCTAGGTGCCAGTATTAATTTAATGCCTCTAAGCGTTTGGAAGCAATTATCTCTCCCTGAGCTAGTCCCCACCAAAATGACTTTGGAATTAGCTAACCGTACGGTTGCTTATCTAGTGGGGATAGCCGAAGACGTTTTTGTAGGAGTCGACAAATTCACTTTTCCTGCCGATTTCGTTGTCGTTGACTACGACATGGACCCTCGTGTGCCATTGATCGTTGGTCGTCCATTCTTGAGGACCGGTCGCACTCTCATCGATGTAGAAGCGGGTGAGCTTATCATGAGAGTGGGTGACGATAAAATCGTTTTCAACATGGGAAAGCTTTCTAAACAGCCTTATTCATACGAGAGTATTAATTATATTGACGTTCTTGATGAGGCTTGTGAAGAAAACTTCAAAGATGCTTGTAAAAGTATTCCTACCTCTCTTCCCAATGTTGAGACCGTTTCCTCTATTGATTCATCACTATCTCTAATTGGAGAAAGTGATTTCCTTTGGAAAGATTTGGAAGCCACCATGGGAGATGTGAACTTAGCAAATGACGATTCTCCCGCCGATTGGGATGAAGACATGCGTCTCATTGAGAACCTTCTCAAAGAGGACCATATTTCTCTACCATCTCTCAAAGCTATTGTTATCGATGCGCCAACTTTGAATACGCCTCCCATCGAAAATCCTCCGGATTTAGAACTTAAGGAGTTGCCGTCCCATCTCGAGTACGTGTTCCTTGAAGAAAAGAAGAAGTCGCCCGTCATCATTGCTAAGGACTTGAAAGAAGAAGAGAAATCTCGCCTCATCGCCGTGCTTAAAGATCATAAGAAGGCAATTGCTTGGAAAATTTCTGATATCCGCGGAATTGATCCAAACTTTTGTACTCACAAGATTCTCATGGAAGATGACTTTAAACCCGCAATCCAGAGCCAAAGAAGGGTTAATCCTCGCATTCATGACGTCATCAAACAAGAGGTTATCAAACTTCTTGATGCCGGCTTGATTTACCCTATTTCGGATTCGCCTTGGGTAAGTCCCGTCCATTGTGTGCCCAAGAAGGGCGGAATAACCGTTGTTCCTAATGAACACAACGAGTTGATTCCCACTCGTCTCGTTACTGGGTGGAGAGTTTGTATCGACTATCGCAAACTCAATGATGCCACGAGAAAAGATCACTTTCCTCTTCCTTTCATGGATCAAATGCTCGAGCGTCTAGCTGGTAACGACTATTACTGCTTTTTAGACGGTTTCTCCGGGTATTTTCAAATTCCCATCGATCCCAAAGACCAAGAAAATACCACATTCACTTGCCCCTACGAAACATTTGCTTACAAACGTATGCCTTTTGGTTTATGCAATGCTCCTGGGACGTTCCAAAGGTGTATGATGGCTATCTTCCATGACATGGTTGAAGAAACTATGGAAGTATTTATGGATGATTTCTCGGTTTATGGTGATTCATTCTCTGCTTGCCTTGCCAATTTAGAACGTATGCTTAAGCGGTGTGAAGACATTTGCCTTGTTCTTAATTGGGAAAAATGCCATTTCATGGTAAAAGAGGGCATCGTGCTAGGACACAAGATCTCCAAAGCCGGTCTTGAAGTGGACCGTGCTAAAGTCGATGTTATTTCTAAGTTGCCTCCACCTTCAACCGTGAAGGGTGTGAGAAGTTTCCTCGGTCATGCGGGCTTCTACCGTCGTTTCATCAAAGATTTTTCTAAAATCGCTCGCCCGATGACCCACCTCTTGGAAAAAGACACTCCTTTTATCTTTTCCAACGAGTGTATTGAAGCCTTCAACTTGCTTAAGGATAAGCTAACTAAGGCACCCTTCTGGGTTACCCCTAATTGGGAGCTTCCCTTTGAGTTGATGTGCGATGCTAGCGACTTTGCTATTGGAGCGGTTTTGGGCCAAAGAGTGAACAAACACTTCCAACCAATCCATTACGCTAGCAAGACAATGACGGGGGCTAAATTGCAATATGCGACAACCAAAAAAGAGCTTTTAGCTGTTGTCTATGCCTTTGAAAAGTTCCGCCCCTATCTTGTCCTTTCTACCACCATCGTGTATACCGATCATTCCGCGTTGAAGTACTTGTTAACTAAACAAGATTCCAAACCAAGACTTCTTCGCTGGGTTTTGCTACTTCAAGAATTTAAAATCGAAATTCGTGATAAGAAGGGAGCTGAAAACCTAGCCGCGGATCATCTCAGCAGACTTGAGGATCCTTATCAAGGGGAACATCCGAACAAAGAGATCAATGAATCTTTTCCCCTGGAGACCTTAATGTCTATCAACTCGACTTCTGATGAAACCCCGTGGTTTGCGGACATTGCAAACTACTTGGCGGGTGGAATTCTTGTTGACGGGCTAACATCCAACAAAAGAAGAAGTTCTTCAAAGACATTAAGACTTACTTTTGGGATGACCCGTATCTATTCAAACAATGTGCTGATTTGATTATTCGCCGATGTGTTGATGGACCGGCAGCTTTAGAAATCCTTGACGCTTGCCACAAAGGACCCACCGGTGGTCACTTTGGTCCCAACTACACCGCCAAAAAAGTGTTTGACTCGGGATTTTATTGGCCCACCATTTATCGTAATGCTCACGAGATGGTTAAACGTTGTGATGCTTGCCAAAAACAAGGCACGATCACACATAAAGACGAGATGCCTCAGAATTTCATTCAAGAATGTGAAATCTTTGACGTTTGGGGTATCGACTTTATGGGGCCATTCCCTTCCTCTAAAGGAAACAAATACATCCTTGTAGCCGTTGACTACGTCTCCAAATGGGTTGAAGCCAAAGCTTTACCCACTAATGATGCAAGGGTGGTTTGTAACTTTTTGAAGTCGCTGTTCGCTAGATTCGGTGTGCCTCGTGCCATTATTAGTGATCGCGGGACTCATTTTTGCAACGATCAATTTGCAAGAGTCATGGCTAAGTATGGTGTAAATCATCGTCTTTCCACCGCATACCACCCACAAACTAATGGCCAGGCTGAAATCTCTAACCGAGGATTAAAGCGAATTCTTGAAAGAACCGTGGGAGAGCATCGTGCCTCATGGGCCGATAAACTTGATGATGCTCTGTGGGCTTTTCGTACCGCATACAAGACTCCGATTGGTTGTACACCATATCGTCTCGTGTACAGGAAAGCGTGCCACCTCCCCATTGAGTTGGAGCACAAGGCTTAATGGGCCTTGAAGTGGGCTAATTTCGATATCAACAAAGCCGGTGACCTACGCAAGATCCAACTCAATGAGCTCAATGAACTCCGTAATGAGGCTTATGAAAATTCTTTGATCTATAAGGAAAAGACTAAGCTCATTCACGACTCTAAGATTAAGAAACCGAGAGTTCCAAGTTGGAGACAAAGTTTTACTCTTTAACTCTCGGTTGAAAATCTTTTCGGGCAAGCTGAAATCTCGTTGGTCCGGCCCATTCACCATTGCATAAATTTTTCCATATGGTACTCTCGAGCTCGCTCAACCTAATGGACCTAATTTTAAGGTGAATGGCCAACGAGTGAAGTTGTACTTTGGTGAGGACATCTCTCATGAGATGATTCCATCCCTCACCACGTTTCCCATGAACTAATTTTGGGTCGAGTCAGGCTCGTGACTCGGTTATCAAAAATAAGCGCTCCTCGGGAGGCAGCCCGAGTATATATCCTTTTCCGTTTAAGCTCCTAAGTGTAGGGGGACCTCTATAGGTTGTTTGTGTTTGTGTGGTGATGTGATTACAGGGATGAATGCACTCTTGGAATCTTTGAAGAACCGTGCTCCCGTGTTATCCGAAATCCGGTTTTATCCCTCAACTATCGTGATTCAATTTTCTTCATACTCACATTTGAAATTGATCACGTTAGTCGTCTCTTCCTTAACTTGATTAACCAACGTGCACAATGTCATAAGTGTAGGGGAGACTTTTCCCACATGCTTAAACATTGAGGACAATGTTTATCTTAAGTGTAGGGGGACTTCTATCGAAGTTTTAAGTGGACTTTTCCATGAAAATGCCTTCATTTAACCGGAAAATCATCTTTTTCAACATTTTTTAAATTTTTTATTAACTTTGGCCATATAGTCGTAATTTTTAAATTTTTATCGTTGTTTTCATATGTATATATCCCGCAATAAAGTCAAAAATATTAATAAAGTGGTGTAGCTAGTTTTGAAATCTTTGACATATTAGGCCCGTTGCGATTATTTTGACTCAACCCGAATAGACTTGTCCAAGTTTATTCTAGCTAGTATCCTTAACCATGTAGACCTTAATTGGTTTATTAGGCTAAGCATCCACGAGTCTCATTACTTGAGATTTTAAATTGTGGAGAACGAGAAATGATAGAGTCAATTATAAGTTGGCATTCTTGCACAAGCTCACTTGGTGTAATTATTTGCCTATTCTCCCATCACTTGCTAATAATTTATCTGCAATAAGTAAGGTCGTACGATTTGAAAAGTTACTTAGCTTCTAGCCCAAGATCGTTTAAAAGTTGCTCGGTAATGATAGGAGTTCATAGCCAAGGCATAACTTATGAAGCGGGGCGCGAAGATTGGCGAATCCGAAAAGGCCCTAACAAGGCATGAGGATTCAATCTTATTGCTAAAGATCCAAGGTGATGTGAAAAGCATTATTCCCAAAATCAATATGAAGGATCAAGACTCACGACGAAAAGCAATCAACTCCCATAAAGATCATGGAGAAGTCTATCCGAAAAGACCCTAACAAGGTATGAGGATAAATAGATCCAAGTCCGAAAAGGAGGCGGATCGTTGTATCTCAAAATCCCAATTAGCGATTGAAGAAATAATCATGAAGTCGTGGTCAACAAAGTTGGAGTACCCCTCAAAAGTCTCCAAGTGAAGAAACTTTATTAACGATGAGAAGGCCATTATCTCAAGCACGTCTCTCAAGATATGAAGTATGAAGTACATGCCAAATATCGGCCCGAGAAAGGTCTCAAATCGTGAATCGAGTTATGCCAAGATATGAACTTTTTGATATCCCGAGAAGCAGTTTTAAGAGATTTTGTCCTTTAGCTAACTATTGATCAAATCGTCCTACTTTGCTTTCTGCCTAAATAAACTATCGAAATAAGTCCAAAAATGCATCTTCATGATCATTCTAAGACAAAAATAAAATATAAGAGATACACCTAGGAATAAGGGAGTTTAAGCATATAATTAAGCCATGTGTGTAAGTGTTTAATTTGCTAACTTACAATAACAATGATCTCGTTTTTAAGCTTAGTTTGGGGAACGTGAAACTTGAGGATGATAAATCTTCGCAGCACCAAAGCCCTAATGTAAGTCCTTGATCTCTTTGCAAGTTATTTCCATATAGCTATTTTCAAGTGAAAATGGTTTTCTATCCTTTTGTTTACTTTAAAGTTTTAATTTCTCTTAGTACTTTAATTTTTGTTTAGTAGTATTTTAATAAGGCCAAGGTTGATTGATTATGAGAAGAGTGTAAAATTGCTTTATCACTAAGCATTGCATGAGGGCATGGTAATGGTTAAGTGTAGGGGATTTGATAGGTGTGAAAACACCCATCCTTTTACCACTTATTTCTTGCTAAAACGAGACCAAAACGTGTGTTTAATATCATTTGTTTGGAATTATGCGTGGTTTTTGTGTTTATTGTGTTTTCAGAGCCAACCGGATGAATATTGAAGAAAACATGGGATTGCACGGGTTTTATCAAGGAAAAAGACTCAAGACGAAGTCTATTGTCCAAGAGATGCAAAAGATTTGAAGTCAATGGGCCTTTTGAATATTTGTCGAAGAAAAGGACCAAAGATGGAAGATTTACATATGTCGAATGAACTCAAGTCTATTAAACGAAGAAATTAAAAGACGAGTTGAATTTAATCGTCAACAAATCCCGAATCAGAATCGAAAACGTCAACTTTTCTGAAAAGACGAGAAGACAAGAAGAGAGGAAGAAAGCCCACTTCACCAACCAACCACTAGCCTATATAAGGACACACCCCTCACATATTTGGGGGAGGAGAGTTTTTCATTTTTCCCAGTTTCTTCTTTCTTCCGTAGGAAGCCAACACCACTACGGTGTTGGTGATTTTTCATTTTGTTGAATCCTTCATCTTGTAAGCTTTTAATTTTTTTCCTTTGATTGTTTAAACCTTAATCATCACTATAATCTTTCCATTTCATCTTGTTCTTTGATTCAAAGTTTTAAAGTTCTTGTTTGGTTGATTTTGATCTTCAAAAGTTAGTGGGTTTTGTGTTTTTATTGTTGGGATTTGATCCTTATGGTTAATAGATGATTATTGGTTAGTTTGGTTTAAACCATTTGGTTTATTTGGTTTGATTTAGTTAGAAATCGTGTTCCCCTGTTTTCTTGCTGTTTCTGTTCTTCATTCCCCAGTTATTCCGAGTAGCCCAGTTATTCCGGATAGCCATTTACTCCGAGTAGCCCAGTTATTCCGGATAGCCTCTTTATTCCGAATAGATTATTTATTCCGCATGACCATTTATTCCGAATAGCCTTTATTCCGAGTAGCACATTATTCTGGATAGCAGACTTATTCCGGATCACCATTTATTCCAGATAGCACCAATATTCCGGATGGCCATTTATTTCGAGTAGCATTTATTCCGAGTAGCATTTTTATTCCGAATAGCCTTTTATTCCGGATAGCTTACTTATTCCGAGTAGCACATTATTCCGAATGGATCTATTATTCCGCATAGACTTTTATTCCGGATAGAGCATTTCTTCAGTTATTCCACATCAACATTATTCCGAATCAAGCAAGTTTTCAGTGAGGTTATTTTACTGTTTAATCGCTTAATTGTTTAATTTAAATTCAAGTTTTATTTCATTAACTGTTTTTGGTTTAAATCTTTATTTACTTCATTCATTTACCTTTTTAGTAGAATAGAAAACCAAACCCCCTATTTGTCACCAAGAACAAGCATTCCACTTTGAGTTGTGATCAATTCGAGAAGATTCCGAGATTAATACTGAACCCCTATCCAAAAGCCTTGTATCAATATGCATGGAGTCCTAAAGGTATGGGTCGTTACGTTTTTATGTAAAGTGACTCGAAAACGAACACGCGTTATTAATAGGCTTTACGTTTATAAAAAAATATCATTATTTTCGTTATTGGGCTTACCCAGCCCGTACAATAGTCTATTCGGCTCAATAGACCAAAGTAGTCCACTCAAATGGGCCTATGGCCCGAACCAAATACTTATATTATAAAACTTGGCCCAAGGGGTTTATTTTGCCCAGCCCATACTCGGGCGATATAAACAAGAAAGAAAAGAAAGAAAAGGGACACGTTTGGTTTTGTTTGGTCTGTTCACTCACCACGTCTCACACACACACACAACACAAACTTATTACTCCCACCGTTCCATCTCTCCCTCTCTCTCTGATAAAAAGATAAATCTGGGTTTTATTCTTTAAATCAAATCATCAATCCATTCATAACTTAATAATCCATGTTTGATTCAAATGTATATATGATCTATTATGATCTATTGGTGATGTTCTTGATTCGTTTGAGGCCTATGGCTCCTGGGTTTCGTATTCCATCTAAATCCATGATGTTCCCATGATATCCCATGATGCTTTGATGACGTTTCTTCAAAAGATAAGTGCAAATCTTATTTTTCGTTTTTCACAAAAGGGTTTCGAGCTTTTTCTGGATAAAACTTTCATCTATAACGAATCTCTTTGTTTAAATCATCTTATGTATGCTTTAATTACATGGATTCAACTCGAATTTGGATAAATCAAAATTAGGGTTTCGTTTAATTTTGGGGGTTTTGGTTAATCTTGTGTTCAATCGTCTTAAATCAATGTTTCTCATCATAAAAACGTATCAATTGTATTATAACACTCGATTATACAAATCAGGGTTTCGGCTCAAGTTAGGGTTTGGTTTATTTCTGGGTTTTAATCTAATTCGTATATTTTTCTATGATTGGATTAGGTTTAATTATTGATTCAAATGAGTTTCAAAAATCTAGGGTTTGTCAAAATGGGGGTTTTTGTTTACATGGCTTAATTGATGCTTAATTTGTGTTTCTAGAAGATTAATTGTGTGTATTACATGATTTGATTATTAATTTGCAATTAGGGTTTCGGTCGAATGTTTTTTCATGGTATTCGGTTATGGTGTGAATGTTTCTAAGTGCTACCTTTGCCAATTGTTACTGTTTAACCCTTGTTTACTTTTGACAGTGAATTAAAATGGGGTTTCGGTCATAAATCTAACACCTTTGTTTGTTTTTTCCCAGGTTTGGTCAAGCCTAGCTAATGCTGTAAAATGGATGCAAAAGAGGGAATAAAAAGACTCACAGATTTGAGGGTATTCGGCTGAGGTTTTTCGGACGCAGAGTGAGGGTCGGCTTGATTGATTAAGACCTCTATCAATTGCTCCTATATTTTTACCCAGAATTTCTGTAGCTTAATTGTTGGACTTTAAATCTTGTAAACCAATTTGTTGGTGGTTTGTGTTTGTGTTATGACTGTAAAGGAAGAGGGTTATAGTATATATCCTGCATTTTTGGTCTAGGGTTAGCCCTAATCTGATTTAGCAAGCTTGTGATATACCCATATATAGCAAACTCGGCATGTGTCTTGTCTGTTTATGGTGAATGGAGGATTTTATTATACTTTCCAGACTTTTGTGTTTGACTATATTTGACCATGTTTGAAATGCACAGAATTTCTAAATACAAGTTTATTGAATCAATCTCTATTTTCAGTTTGTATTCACTTGTTCCCAACCTGCCAGCATTCGGCCCAATAGGTGATTGATGGGTATTTCGGCCCATGATGAAACTTGCTAAAGTATATCTAGGTTCTAAACACTACTACTTATTTCATATGACTAATTGTCGCGAAACAAAAGCATCGTCACGTTAACACCAATGTTATGAAAAACACACAAGTGAACACGTATGTTTTAAACAACCCTTCGTGCATTCGTAGTCGGCACATACTGATAATGTATCTTAACATTACAAGCACGTCTTGAATACAATATATATACAAGACGCGAAAATTCGAGTTGTTACATTCGCTCTCCCTAAAAAGGGCTTTGTCCGCAAAGCAAAACAACAATACATTTTTACGTCGACACCACATTAGTAAACAAGTGAGGGTACTTTGCTTTAAATTGGTCCTCACGTTCCCAAGTAAATTCGGGTCCTCTTCGTGCGTTCCAACACACTTTGACGATAGGTATGCGACTTTGTTTAAGTCGTTTAACTTCTCGTTCCATAATTTCGACGGGTTCTTCAACGAACACGAGTTTGTCGTTGAGTTGGATTTCGTCCATAGGTATAACAAGCGTTTCGTCGGATAAGCATTTCTTCAAGTTGCAAATGTGAAACACATTATGCACGCGATTAAGTTCTTGCGGTAAATCTAAACGATAGGCAACGTCGCCTATGCGTTGAATAATTTCGAATGGTCCAATATATCGAGGGTTTAGCTTTCTGCGTTTACCAAAACAAATCACACCTTTTCATGGTGCAACTTTCAACATTACCCGATCTCCGACTTTAAATTCCAAAGGCTTTCGTCTTTTGTCGGCATAACACTTTTGTCGATCACGAGCCGCTTGCATACGACTCTTGATTTGTACGATTTTCTTCGTTGTTTCGTGAATAATTTCTGGACCGGTAAGTTGTGCATCACCAACTTCCGCCCAACAAACGGGTGAACGACACTTTTGTCCGTAAAGCGCTTCAAACGGTGCCGCTTTAATACTAGTGTGGTAGCTATTGTTGTAAGAAAATTCCACCAATGGTAAGTGTCGATCCCATCCGTTTCCAAAGTCGATTAGGCATGCGCGAAGCATATCTTCCAATGTTTGGATGATTCTTTCACTTTGGCCGTCCGTTTGAGGATGATAAGCCGTAATCATGTCCAATTGCGTTTCCAACGCTTCTTGGTGAGATTGCCAAAATCTTGAGCAATATCGACCGTCTCGGTCTGATATGATAGAAATTGGCACTCCTTGCTTAGCAACGATCTCCTTTAAGTACGTTCGTGCTAATTGATCCATTTTATCGTTTTCTTTTATGGGAAGAAAATGCACGGATTTCGTCAAACGATCGACAATGACCCAAATCGTGTCATAACCCGCGGATGTTCTTGGGAGTTTGGTAATGAAGTCCATAGTAATTCGTTCCCATTTCCATTCCGGGATCCTAGGTTGGACTAGTAATCCGGAATGCTTTTGGTGTTCAACCTTAACCTTGGCGCAAGTTAGGCATTTACCAACATAAGTCGCGATGTCGGATTTCATGTTTGGCCACCAATAGAACATTTTCATGTCATGATACATTTTGTCCGATCCGGGATGGATCGAGTACTTGGACTTGTGCGATTCATGCATGATTAATTCTTGAACATTACCGTAACGAGTTAACCAACTTCAGTTGTCAAGGCACAATGTTCCATCGGTACGTGCAACGAGATTTTTGGTGATCATTCCACCGACTTCTTCTTTATCGATGTTTTCTATCTTAATAGCTTCTCGTTGGGCTTCTAAGATTTTCGCGGGTATGTTTAAACCAATAGTCATCACTAAGGCTCGAACCCTTAGAGGTCACTCACGAGGTTTTCTACTCAAAGCATTAGCTACAACGTTAGCTTTTCCCGGGGTATAACGAATGTCACAATCGTAGTCTCCAAGTAGTTCCAACCAACTTCGTTGTCTCATGTTGAGTTCTTTTTGGTCTAAGATATGTTGAAGACTTTTGTGATCGGTGTAAACTACACACTTAGTTCCGTAGAGGTATTGTCTCCAAATTTTTAGAGCAAAGACAACCGCGCCTAGCTCCAAATCGTGAGTAGTGTAGTTTTCTTCATTCGGCTTTAGTTGTCGAGAGGCATAAGCTATGACCTTTTTCCTTTGCATGAGAACCGCGCCTAGACCTTTAATCGAAGCATCACAATATACTTCAAAGTCTTCACAACCCTCGGGTAATGCGAGAATGGGCGCGTCGCAAATTTTTTGCTTTAGAGTTTGGAAAGAAGTTTCTTGGTCGTCTCCCCAAATAAACTTTTTGTTCTTTTGAGTCAATTCCTTCATAGACTTAGCGATTTTCGAGAATCCTTCGATAAACCGTCTATAATAGCCGGCAAGTCCAAGGAATTGGCGAATCTCCGTAGGTGTGGTAGGAGTCGCCTAATCCTTTACCGCTTCGATTTTAGCGGGATCCACATGAATACCACTACTATCGATTACGTGACCAAGGAATTGTACCGTGTGAATCCAAAACTCACACTTTGAAAATTTGGCGTATAACTGTTCTTGTTTCAACAATTCCAAAGTTTTCTTTAGGTGTTCCTCGTGTTCTTCACTACTACGAGAGTAGATAAGGATGTCGTCAATAAACACGATCACGAACTTGTCCAAATAAGCTTTACACACGTGGTTCATAAGGTCCATGAATACCGCGGGTGCATTGGTTAACCCAAATGGCATGACTTGGAATTCAAAGTGACCGTATCGGGTGATACAAGGTATTTGCTATGGGTTCAATATTAAGTTCTCGGTATCTCCTCGAATTGATCACAGCTAAAAGTGGAATGATTTGTTCTTGGTGACAAAAAGGGGTTTTGGTTTTCTATTCTATTAAAAAGATAAATGAGTGAAGTAACTAAAAGGTAAGCTAGAAAGAATTAATTAACAAAAATAAAACTTGAATTGAAATGTAAATAAAACAGTAACTGAAAAATAACCTTAAACTGCTCTATGCGGAATAAATTCCTATTCGGAATGTACGGCTACTCGGAATAGTTGGCTATGCGGAATAATAATCTTTATGCGAAATAAATGACCCTACCCGGAATAATCATGCCATGCGGAATAATAAGCTTCTATGCGGAATAAAAATAGGCTACTCGGAATTTCTTGGCTATGCGGAATAAAAATGGGATACTCGGAAAAAGGAGGCTATGCGGAATAATAAGTACTATGCGGAATAAAGGCCCTATTCGGAATATATGACTACTCGGAATAAAACAAAGCTATGCAGAATAAACAACTACTCGGAATATCAAATGATCCTATTCGGAATAAATTGGCTATGCTGAATATTAGAACTATGCGGAATATTAAAGACCATTCTGAATAATCAGGAAAAGTTATGCTATGCGGAATATAGATGACTATGCGGAATAATTGAAATATTCCGAATAAGGAACAAATTAAGAAGGCTACCCGGAATATATAATATTCCAAATAATAGACAAAATAAACAGGCTATTCGGAATGTTAGAACATTCCGAGTAAGGGACAAAACAGATGGACTATCCGGAAGCTGGAAATGAAGAACAGTAACAGACATTTAAAACAGTAGACACGAATTTAAACCAAATCGAGCCAAATGAACAAAAAGGTTTGAACCAAACTAACCAATAATCATCTATTAACCATAAGGATCAAATCCCAATCATAAAAACACAAAATCAACAACTTTTTAAGATCAAAACTTAACTAAATAAGAACTTAAGAACTTTGAATAAAAAGATGATGATGAACAAGAGGAATGAAAAGATTAAATGAAAACTTGTATTGATGATTAAGATTCAATAAACAAAATGAAAGGATTACACTTACACAATTCAAGAAGAAATCAAAGAAGATGAAAACCACTCCTTAAGGGAGATGGTTCTTCCTACTAAATAGGAAAAGATTAACTGAAAACTAAAACTAGGTGCCAAATTTTGTGAGGGTGATTCCCTTATATAGGCTAAGTGGTTGGTTGGTGAGTGGGCTTTCTCCCTTTCTTCTTGTCTTTTCGTCTTTTCAGAAAAGTTGACGTTTTCGATTCTGATTCGGGATTTGTTGATGATTAAATTTAACTCGTCTTTTAATTTCTTCGTTTAATAGACTTGAGTTTCTCCGACATATGTAAATCTTCCATCTTTGGTCCTTTTCTTCGATAAATCTTCAAATAGGCCCATTGACTTCAAATCTTTTGCATCTCTTGGACAATAGACTTCGTCTTTAGTCTTTTTCCTTGATAAAACCCGTGCAATCCCATGTTTTCTTCAATAATCATCCGGTTGACTCTGAAAACACAATAAACACAAAAACCACGCATAATTCCAAACAAATGATATTAAATACGTGTTTTGGTCTTGTTTTAGCCAGAAATAAGTGGTAAAAGGATGGGTGTTTTCACACCTATCAAATCCCCTACACTTAACCATTGCCATGCCCTCATGCAATGCTTAGTGATAAAGCAAATTTACACTTTTCTCATAATCAATCAACCTTGGCCTTATTAACATACTACTAAACACAAATTAAAGTACTAAGAGAAATCAAAACTTTAAAGTAAACAAAAGGATGGAAATAACTTGCAAAGAGATCAAGGACTTACATTAGGGCTTTGGTGCTGCGAAGATTTATCATCCTCAAGTTTCACGTTCCCCAAACTAAGCTTAAAAACGAGATCATTGTTATTATAAGTTAGCATATCAAACACTTACACACATGGCTTAATTAAATGCTTAAACTCCCTTATTCCTAGGTGTATCTCTTATATTTTATTTTTGTCTTAGAATGATCATGAAGATGCATTTTTGGACTTATTTCGATAGTTTATTTAGGCTGAAAGCAAAGTAGGACGATTTGATTAATAGTTAGCTAAAGGACAAAATCTCTTAAAACTACTTCTCGGGATATCAAAAAGTTCATATCTTGGCATAACTTGGTTCACGATTTGAGACCTTTCTCGGGCCGATATTTGGCATGTACTTCATACTTCATATCTTCGAGAGACGTTCTTGAGATAATGGTCTTCTCATTGTTAATAGAGTTTCTTCACTTGGAGACTTTTGAGGGGTACTCCAACTTTAATTGGGATTTTGAGATACAACGATCCGCCTCCTTTTCGGACTTGGATCTATTTATCCTCATACCTTGTTAGGGTCTTTTCGGATAGACTTTTCAATGATCTTTATGGGAGTTGATTGCTTTTCGTCGTGAGTCTTGATCCTTCATATTGATTTTGGGAATAATGCTTTTCACATCACTTTGGATCTTCAGCAATAAAATGGAATCCTCATGCCTTGTTAGGGCCTTTTCAGACTCGCCAATCTTCGCGCCCCGCTTCATAAGTTATGTCTTGGCTATGAACTCTTATCATTACCGAGCAACTTTTAAACGATCTTGGGCTAGAAGCTAAGTAACTTTTCAAATCGTACGACCTTACTTATTGCAGATAAATTATTAGCAAGTGATGGGAGAATAGGCAGATAATTACACCAAGTGAGCTTGTGCAAGAATACCGACTTATAATTGACTCTATCATTTCTCGTTCTCCACAATTTAAAATCTCAAGTAATGAGACTCGTGGATGCTTAGCCTAATAAACCAATTAAGGTCTACATGGTTAAGGATACTTGCTAGAATAAACTTGGATAAGTCTATTCGGGTTGAGTCAAAATAATCGCAACGGGCCTAATATGTCAAAGATTTCAAAACTAGCTACGCCACTTTATTAATATTTTTGACTTTATTGCGGGATATATACATATGAAAGCAACGATAAAAATTTAAAAATTACGACTAAATGGCCAAAGTTAATTAAAAATTTGAAAAATGTTGAAAAAGATGATTTTCCGGTTAAATGAAGGCATTTTCATGGAAAAGTCCACTTAAAACTTCGATAGAAGTCCCCCCTACACTTAAGATAAACATTGTCCTCAATGTTTAAGCATGTGGGAAAAGTCTCCCCTACACTTATGACATTGTGCACGTTGGTTAAATCAAGCTAAGGAAGAGACGACTAACGTGATCATTTTCAAATGTGAGTATGAAGAAAATTGAATCACGATAGTTGAGAGATAGAACCGGAGTTCGGATAACACGGGAGCACGGTTCTTCAAAGTTTCCAAAAGTGCATTCATCCCTGTAATCACATCACCACACAAACACAAATACCTATATAGGTCCCCATACACTTAGGAGGTTAAAATGGAAAAGGATAGATACTCGGGCTGCCTCCCGAGGAGCGCTTGTTTTTGATAACCGAGTCACGAGCCTGACTCGACCCAAATTTAGTTCATGGGGAACGTGGTGAGGGATGGAATCATCTCGTGAGAGATGTCCTCACTAAAGTACAACTTCACTCGTTGGCCATTCACCTTAAAATTAGGTCCATTAGGTTGAGCGAGACCGAGAGTACCGTATGGAAAAATTTGGGCAATGGTGAATGGGCCGGACCAACGAGATTTCAGCTTGCCCGAAAAGATTTTCAACCGAGAGTTAAAGAGTAAAACTTTGTCTCCAACTTGGAACTCTCGGTTCTTAATCTTAGAGTCGTGAATGAGCTTAGTCTTTTCCTTATAGATCAAAGAATTTTCATAAGCCTCATTACGGAGTTCATTGAGCTCATTGAGTTGGATCTTGTGTAGGTCACTGGCTTTGTTGATATCGAAATTAGCCCACTTCAAGGCCCAATAAGCCTTGTGCTCCAACTCAATGGGGAGGTGGCATGCTTTCCCGTACACGATACGATATGGTGTACAACCAATCGGAGTCTTGTATGCGGTACGAAAAGCCCACAAAGCATCATCAAGTTTATCAGCCCATGAGGCACGATGCTCTCCCACGGTTCTTTCAAGAATTCGCTTTAATCCTCGATTAGAGATTTCAGCTTGGCTATTAGTTTGTGGGTGGTATGCGGTGGAAAGACGATGATTTACACCATACTTAGCCATGACTCTTGCAAATTGATCATTGCAAAAATGAGTCCCGCGATCACTAATAATGGCACGAGGCACACCGAATCTAGCGAATAGCGACTTCAAAAAGTTACAAACCACCCTTGCATCATTAGTAGGCATATCTTTGGCTTCAACCCACTTTGAAACGTAGTCAACGACAACAAGTATGTATTTGTTTCCTTTAGATGAAGGGAATGGCTCCATAAAGTCGATACCCCAAATATCAAAGATTTCACATTTTTGAATGAAATTCTGAGGCATCTCGTCTTTATGTGTGATCTTGCCTTGTTTTTGGCAAGCATCACAATGTTTAACCATCTCGTGAGCGTCACGATAGATGGTGGGCCAATAAAATCCCGAGTCGAACACTTTTTTGGCGGTGTAGTTGGGACCAAAGTGACCACCGGTGGGTCCTTTGTGGCAAGCGTCAAGGATTTGTAAAGCTGCCGGTCCATCAACACATCGGCGAATAATCAAATCAGCGCATTGTTTGAATAGGTAAGGGTCGTCCCAAAAGTAATGTTCAACATCTTTAAAGAACTTTTTCTTTTGTTGGGATGTTAACCCTTCCTTGAGAATTCCACCCGCCAAGTAGTTTGCAATGTCCGTTAACCACGGGGTTTCATCAAAATTCGAATTGATAGACATTAAGGTCTCCAGGGGAAAAGAATCATTGATTTCTTTGTTCGGATGATCCCCTTGATAAGGATCCTCTCTACTGAGATGATCCGCGGCTAGGTTTTCAGCTCCTTTTTTATCACGAATTTCGATTTTAAATTCTTGGAGTAGCAAAACCCAGCGAAGAAGTCTTGGTTTGGAATCTTGTTTAGTTAACAAGTACTTCAACACGGAATGATCGGTATAAACGATGGTGGTAGAAAGGACAAGATAGGGGCGGAACTTTTCAAAAGCATAGACAACAGCTAAAAGCTCTTTTTCGGTTGTCGTATAATGCAATTGAGCCCCCGTCATTGTCTTGCTAGCGTAATGGATCGGTTGGAAGTGTTTGTTCACTCGTTGGCCCAAAACCGCTCCAATAGCATAGTCAATAACATCGCACATCAACTCGAAGGGAAGCTCCCAATTAGGGTTAACCAAGACAGGTGCCTTAGTAAGCTTATCCTTAAGCAAGTTGAAGGCTTCAAGACACTCTTTGGAA
This sequence comes from Glebionis coronaria, assembly GCA_025667525.1. Taxonomy (NCBI): domain Eukaryota; kingdom Viridiplantae; phylum Streptophyta; class Magnoliopsida; order Asterales; family Asteraceae; genus Glebionis; species Glebionis coronaria. The sequence continues at coordinate 465,672,550 of CM046876.1, read as the reverse complement.
AAGATAAAAGGAGTGTCTTTTTCCAAGAGGTGGGTCATCGGGCGAGCGATTTAAGAAAAATCTTTGATGAATCGATGGTAGAAGCCCGCATGACCAAGGAAACTTCTCACACCCTTCACGGTTGAAGGTGGAGGCAACTTAGCGATAACATCGACTTTAGCACGGTCTACTTCGAGACCGGCTTTGGAGATCTTGTGTCCTAGCATGATGCCCTCTTTTACCATGAAATGGCATTTTTCCCAATTAAGAACAAGGCGAGTGTCTTCACATCGCTTAAGCATACGTTCTAAATTGGCAAGGCAAGCAGAGAATGAATCACCATAAACCGAGAAATCATCCATGAATACTTCCATAGTGTCTTCCACCATGTCATGGAAGATAGCCATCATACACCTTTGGAATGTCCCAGGAGCATTGCATAAACCAAAAGGCATACGTTTGTAAGCAAATGTTCCATAGGGACAAGTGAATGTGGTCTTTTCTTGGTCTTTGGGATCGATGGGAACTTGAAAATACCCGGAGAAACCGTCTAAGAAGCAGTAATAGTCATTACCAGCAAGACGCTCGAGCATTTGATCCATGAAGGGAAGAGGAAAGTGATCTTTTCTCGTGGCATCATTGAGCTTGCGATAATCGATGCAAACTCTCCACCCAGTAACGAGACGAGTGGAAATCAACTCGTTGTGTTCATTGGGAACAACGGTTATTCCGCCCTTCTTGGGCACACAATGGACGGGACTTACCCATGGCGAATCTGAGATAGGGTAAATCAAGCCGGCATCTAGAAGTTTGATAACCTCTTGTTTGATGACGTCATGAATGCGAGGATTAACCCTTCTTTGCTCTGGATTGCGGGTTTAAAGTCGTCTTCCATGAGAATCTTGTGAGTACAAAAGTTCGGATCAATTCCGCGGATATCTGAAATTTTCCAAGCAATTGCCTTCTTATGATCTTTAAGCACGGCGATGAGGCGAGATTTCTCTTCTTCTTTCAATTCCTTAGCAATGATGACGGGCGACTTCTTGTTTTCTTCAAGGAACACGTACTCGAGATGGGGCGGCAACTCCTTAAGTTCTAAATCCGGAGGATTTTCGATGGGAGGCGTATTCAAAGTCGGAGCATCGATAGCAATAACCGTGGGAGATGGTGGAGAAATATTGTCTTCTTTGAGAAGGTTTTCAATGAGGCGAAGATCTTCATCCCAATCGGTGGGAGAATCGTCATTAGCTAAGTTCACATCTCCCATGGTGGCTTCCAAATCTTTCCAAAGGAAATCACTTTCTCCAAATAGAGATAGTGATGAATCAATAGAGGAAACGGTCTCAACATTGGGAGGAGAGGTAGGAATACTTTTACAAGCATCTTTGAAGTGTTCTTCACAAGCCTCATCAAGAACGTCAATACAATTAACACTCTCATATGAATGAGGCTGTTTAGAAATCTTTCCCATGTTTAAAACGATTTTATCGTCACCTACTCTCATGATAAGCTCACCGGCTTCAACATCGATGAGAGTGCGACCGGTCCTCAAGAATGGACGACCAACAATTAATGGCACACGAGGGTCCATATCGTAGTCGACGACGACGAAATCGGCAGGAAAAGTGAATTTGTCGACTCCTACAAAGACGTCTTCGGCTATCCCTACTGGATAAGCAACCGTACGGTTAGCTAATTCCAAAGTCATTTTGGTGGGGACTAGCTCAGGGAGAGATAATTGCTTCCAAACGCTTAGAGGCATTAAGTTAATACTGGCACCTAGATCGGCTAGGGCCATGCAATTCTCTACTCCCGGGAAGTTGCAAGGGATTAAGAAACGACCCGGATCACCAAGCTTGGTTGGAAATTTCCTTAAGAGCACTGCAGAGCAATTCTCATTAAGTTGGGTGTTAGCAATATCAAGAAGCTTCTCCTTGTCGCTAAGAAGATCTTTGAACATTTTCGAGTATTTGGGCATGTGAGCGATAGCCTCAGCGAAGGAGATGTTGAAATTCAATTGTTTAAACATTTTGAGAAAGTTCGAAACCTGAATATCATCCTTGCTTTTGAGCTTCTCTTTCCTCAACCTAGATGGATAAGGTATATCGGAAGAAAAGGAAGGCTTTGGGAGAATAGGATCACTCACATCCTTGGGTGGAGGAGGGGTAGAAGTAAGAGGTGGAGAAATTGGGGAAGTAGAAGGATGAGGAATAGGAGTAGGTGACTCGTTTTCCTTAGTCACAATCACCGGTGGAGGTATAGGAAGCTCGGGTTCCTTGGTACCTTTGCCACTGCGAGTGGTGATTGCTTTCATCTCCCCTCTTGGATTCGCAACGGTGTTACTCGGAAGAGTACCCGAAGAAGAGGGTTGATTACCTTGGAAGAATCCAGCCATCATGTTCCGTAAGTCAGTCGTTTGACTTGCCAACGTGTTTCTCATATCAGCTCTCAGATCGTTTCCTTGTTTCACCATGTCTGCTTTCAAGTTGAGCACTTCCCGCTGGAGATTTTCCACAATCACATCATTGGTCCTCATGTAAGTTTCAACATCTTGGTGTAATACGGTGGGTTGGTTGGGAGGAGGAGCATGATAGGCGGGTGGTTGATAAGCAGGTTGTTGGTAAACTTGGTTGTTTCTTTGAGGTGGATATGGTTGTTTGTGAGCTGGTATGTATGGTCCACGAGGTTGTTGTTGTTGTTGAGGAGGGCGATTAAGGTTTTGTTGTTGGTTTGGGTTGTTAGGAGGAAAACCGGGTGGTGAGAGAAAGTTGTTAGAGCGGTAGCTAAGCAAGTTGCGGTCACCTTGAGGACGAGCTTGATAAGCGGGTGGAGGATAGGTACCGTATGCTGCATTTACATTCTCAGAAGGGTAGTCTTGGGTGGCAGTACAAGTGGTGTAAGAGTGAGGACCCCCGCATATCTCACATGGTTGGCTAACAGCATTGACTTGAGCGTCTTGAGCGTTTCTAGCATTGATGCTGTTGGTGTTGTTGGCGGTGTAGGAAACAAGCGATTCAAGAAGCGTAGTAATTTTGTCAAGTCGCTTGTCGCTGTCACTAGTACTAGCACTAGCGACATTGGTCCGAACACTCTTGGTTTGCACACGAGACTTATTTTCAATAATATCCCAAGCGGCATTAGAAGTCTTAGCCAAAATATTACCCCTCGAGGCACTGTTTAGTGAATCTTGGTCATTCATGCGTAAACCATTATAAAAAGTATTAATTTGGTGCACTTTGGTAAAAACCATGTTGTGGGCATTTTCTTAAAAGATCTTTGAAACGATCCCAAGATTCACTAAACGACTCATCGTACTTTTGTTCAAAATTGATAATTTCATTCCGCAAAGCGGTAGTACGAGAGGGTGGGAAAAAGTAGTTGATAAACTTGGTCTCCAAATCCGTCCACGTAAGAATACTCTGTGGCGGTTCCTTAGCAAGCCAATGTCGGGCTTGTCCCTCTAAAGAAAAGGGAAAAAGTTGTAAACGGATTACCTCTTGTGGAACACCATTGAATTTGACCGTATTTGTGAGTTGCAGGAATCTCTTGATGTGGTCATGTGGATCATCAATGGTACGCCCCAAGAATGGTTGAGCAGAGACCATCTGGATAAAGCCGGATTTGAGCTCAAAGTTGTTGGCTGCAATCGCAGCTATGACAATTGGATCATCGTTACCATCTACATGTGCTTGCAGAAGTTCAATCATCGGGCGATTGTCTGGTAGAGGCTCATTGTTGTTAAGAGGAGGATTGTTATTGTTGTTGTTATTATTGTTGAGAGGTGGGTTATTGTTGTTGTTTTGTACACCGGCCATGTCTAAGTCTTCGAGAGGCTCGGGCTCTTGATAAGACGTTGATCGTGTACGCATGCACCTGCAAAAGAACTAACAAGGCAAAAACAAAGCAAAAATATTTTTGGTTTTTATGTTTTTTAATTTTTAGGATTTTTGAAAATTTTATATTTTTTTGTGTTTTTGAAAATTTGTATGAAAAAGTAACGTTCACGGGGAACGGATCCCAAAATCCAAGTTCTCACAAAAAACTGTTGATCCTAACGAGAAGAGCCGGCAGCGGCGCCATTTGATACAAGGTATTTGCTATGGGTTCAATATTAAGTTCTCGGTATATCCTCGAATTGATCAAAGCTAAAAGTGGAATGATTTGTTCTTGGTGACAAAAAGGGGTTTTGGTTTTCTATTCTATTAAAAAGATAAATGAGTGAAGTAACTAAAAGGTAAGCTAGAAAGAATTAATTAACAAAAATAAAACTTGAATTGAAATGTAAATAAAACAGTAACTGAAAAATAACCTTAAACCGCTCTATGCGGAATAAATTCCTATTCGGAATGTACGGCTACTCGGAATAGTTGGCTATGCGGAATAATAATCTTTATGCGAAATAAATGACCCTACCCGGAATAATCACGCCATGCGGAATAATAAGCTTCTATGCGGAATAAAAATAGGCTACTCGGAATTTCTTGGCTATGCGGAATAAAAATGGGATACTCGGAAAAAGGAGGCTATGCGGAATAATAAGTACTATGCGGAATAAAGGCCCTATTCGGAATATATGACTACTCGGAATAAAACAAAGCTATGCGGAATAAACAACTACTCGGAATATCAAATGATCCTATTCGGAATAAATTGGTTATGCTGAATATTAGAACTATGTGGAATATTAAAGACCATTCTGAATAATCAAGAAAAGTTATGCTATGCGGAATATAGATTACTGTGCGGAATAATTGAAATATTTCGAATAAGGAACAAATTAAGAAGGCTACCCGGAATATATAATATTCCGAATAATAGACAAAATAAACATGCTATTCGGAATGTTAGAACATTCCGAGTAAGGGACAAAACAGATGGACTATCCGGAATATAGCTGGAAATGAAGAACAGTAACAGACATTTAAAACAGTAGACACGAATTTAAACCAAATCGAGCCAAATGAACAAAAAGGTTTGAACCAAACTAACCAATAATCATCTATTAACCATAAGGATAAAATCCCAATCATAAAAACACAAAATCAACAACTTTTTAAGATCAAAACTCAACTAAATAAGAACTTAAGAACTTTGAATAAAAAGATGATGATGAACAAGAGGAATGAAAAGATTAAATGAAAACTTGTATTGATGATTAAGATTCAATAAACAAAATGAAAGGATTACACTTACACAATTCAAGAAGAAATCAAAGAAGATGAAAACCACTCCTTAAGGGAGATGGTTCTTCCTACGAAATAGGAAAAGAGTAACTGAAAACTAAAACTAGGTGCCAAATTTTGTGAGGGTGATTCCCTTATATAGGCTAAGTGGTTGGTTGGTGAGTGGGCTTTCTCCCTTTCTTCTTGTCTTCTCGTCTTTTCAGAAAAGTTGACGTTTTCGATTCTGATTCGGGATTTGTTGATGATTAAATTCAACTCGTCTTTTAATTTCTTCGTTTAATAGACTTGAGTTTCTTCGACATATGTAAATCTTCATCTTTGGTCCTTTTCTTCGATAAATCTTCAAATAGGCCCATTGACTTCAAATCTTTTGCATCTCTTGGAGAATAGACTTCGTCTTTTGTCTTTTTCCTTGATAAAACCCGTGCAATCCCATGTTTTCTTCAATAATCATCCGGTTGACTCAGAAAACACAATAAACACAAAAACCACGCATAATTCCAAACAAATGATATTAAATACGTGTTTTGGTCTTGTTTTAGCCAGAAATAAGTGGTAAAAGGATGGGTGTTTTCACACCTATCATCGGGTTCGAAACGCCGTCTTGGAAATGTCTTCCTCTCGAACTCTAAGTTGGTGGTAACCCGACCTAAGGTCAATCTTTGAATAAATGCTCGAACCTTGAAGTTGATCAAACAAATCATCGATCCTTGGTAAAGGGTAACGATTCTTTATAGTAAGTTTGTTCAATTCGCGATAATCGATGCACATACGGAATGATCCGTCTTTCTTTTTCACAAATAAAATCGGGAATCCCCAAGGTGAGGAACTCGGTCTTATGAATCCTTTGTCGGTAAGCTCTTTTAGTTGGTCGGATAATTCCTTCATTTCAGCGGGCGCTAGTCGATAAGGTGCTCTCGCGACGGGTGCGGCTCCGGGAGTTAGTTCGATGTGGAATTCTACTTGACGAAGTGGAGGTAATCCGGGTAGGTCTTCGGGAAAAACTTCGGGAAAGTCACAAACAATTGGTACGTCTACAATTTTCTTCTCCTTTGGTTCGGGTTCATTTTTGCTAGTGACTTGGATAAGAAAAATAGGACGACCTTCTTTGATGTACTTTTGGCTTTTAGTACATGAGATGACATTTAAACTAGCCCGGCTTTTCACACCGTTATTCTCACCAAATATGGTTAAAGTTCGGATTCCGTAGGGAATACGGACTTGTTTCTCGTGGAAAATTATCTCCGCATGGTACTTGGATAGCCAATCCATACCAACGATAACGTCAAAACTTCCAAGTTCGATAGGTAAAAGATCGATGATGAAAGGAATATTTTGGAGGCTTAGGGTACAACCCTTAAGTACGGTGTTTGTAGTGATCGCTTTACCATCGGCTAGTTCCACATTATAGTCGGCATCTAATGGAGTGGGGTTCACATTTAATAGTTCGCTAAAGGCAATGGAGGCAAAACTTCTATCGACACCGGAATCAAATAATATGGAAGCATAGATGTTATTGATGAGAAACGTACCGGTGACCACGTTGTTGTCTTGAATGCCCGCTTCGGCACATAGAGCGTACACACGTCCCGGTGCTCCCGTTTGATTCCCATTGTTCCGCCCATTCGGATTACCGTGGTTTTGACGAGGTTGTCGACGAGCTTGGTTGTTGTTGTTGCCTCGGATTTGGTTTCCTCGGCCTTGAGTGGTATCTTTAGGACACCTATTTTTAAAGTGACCTTTTTCGCCACAACCATAGCAAGTGACATCCACGTATTGAGCATTTGGAGTGATAGGAGTCCGTTAATTCGTGGGCTTTGGTGCAGTTCGACAATCTTTGGCGAAGTGACCGGTTTTCCCACAATTGTGACATGTGCCTCCACATGCACCACTGTGGTGTTTGCCAAACTTACCACAAAAGGGTAGTTTTCCTTGGTAACCGGATCCACCGTTCACATTGAACACCTTTACCACATCTTGGCGTTTGTTAGGGTGGTCACCATGATTGGGGCCATGGTTCCCTTCCCATTTTCGTTTGTTATCACCACTTTCCAAGGTGACGGAGTCCATCAAACCGTCCGCCATTTCAATGGCTTCGTTCAAATCATTGGGTTTTGAAGAGATGACGTCTCCTCGGATTGAAGGCGGTAGTCCAACGATGTACCTTTCCACGGCTCGTGTCTCATTTGGTATCATTTCGGGACACATCAACCTCAACTCTTGGAAGCGTTGAGTGTAAGCCATCAAGTTAACTCCATGTACACGGAGGTTCCACAACTCGGCTTCCAACCTTTTCATCGCATTTCTAGGGCAATACTTTTTGAGAAGCATTCCCTTGAAATGAGCCCAAGGAGTAGCATTGGCCGCTTCCAAACTTACGGCCTTCACATGGATGTTCCACCAAGTTGGTGCACCATCAACCAAGGTGCTAGAGCTAAACTTTACCTTGTCACCTTCGGCGACATTGCTTACGCTAAATTGAGACTCAAGTCTCTCAATCCATCGTGCAAGTCCCACGGCACCTTCGGTGCCATTGAAAGTACTTGTAAAGCATGAACGAAACTCCTTGTATGAGCATGCACGCGTAGGAGGTACCAGAATTGGCACTCGATTAGTCTTCTCTTGCGTGCTTGGATTTGTTTCGTTGGCGGCAAGAGCGGCGGCAACTCCATCGGCGATCATTTGACTCAAAACCGATGGGTCGACGGTGATAGGTGCGGCCGGAGTTGGATCGACTCTATTCTTGCGGGTTTTTGGTGCCATGGTCATAGATCTAATAGAAACGGTGCTCAAGGGCGGCAATCCTCTCGGATAAATCAATCAGTGCCCTATGTAGAAGGGTGCGCAAAGCTCCTATCTCGTAATGTTGGTCCTCGACTCTCCTAGCTAATCCCGCGAAATGGTCGGGTGGGGGTGGGGCATTCCTACCCAAACCCGCGATGACCTCCTCGTAACAAGTCTCGAGTCGAACCAATGACTCATGAGAAAAACCACCCAAATTACGAAGCACGTGGGTCACTTGCCTCGTAAGGTAGCAAGCCTAGTAAAACGATGAGGGGGCATTCCACGAGCCTCGGCGGCCGCGGAGCATTCGGCTCCATTATAGCCGCAAGGTGGGGGTGGCATGGGCATAGTAGGTCGACGAGGGGCATCGTGCCTTGGGGGCACTCTCACGGACGGTGACTTCGAAGACTTGCGGGTAGTGTGGGTAGAGCTCACACGTCTTGGGGCCAACTTCTTCCCAATCATAGAACCTCTCACTGACATCCTCGTGGTACGGTTTTGGCGAGGGGCCCTAGGGGCATGAGATGAGGATGTGAAGGGAGGAACCATCGATGCCTTGCCACGCCTTTGGTAGCAAATTAGTGGTGGTGGTGACGCGCGAGTAGGTGCATGAGCACTTGGCTCTCCTCGAGTAGATGATAGTGGCGAAGCACCACTAGTAGTGGACTCGCGTCGTGCTCCATCCGTAGATGAGCTCAAGTAGTACAACGAATCTTCGGACGAGATAGACATGTCACTGCCAAATCAAGAAAGGCATGTGTAAGAATAAATCAATTTTGCAATATGTTGAAGTTTTAGTTTGTCATGGCGCACACCATTTAGCACAAAAAATTTTAAGACATGTTGATACAGGATCAATATTATATTCGCATAGCATGGCACAAACCATTTAACGTAGGGTTTTCAAGAAGTATAATCGCATCAATTTTGCATTCACGTAACATGGCACAAACCATTTAGCATAGAGTTTCTAGTAGTGTCGAAATAAGATTAAGCTTTGCGTTCGTATATCATGGCACAAACCATTTAGCATAGAGTTTCAAGTAATGTTGAAATAAAAATTCGATTTTGCATTCGTATAGCATGACACAAACCATTTAGCATAGAGTCTCACGTAGTGTCGAATTAAACATCGATTTTGTATTCATATAGCATGGCACAAACCATTTAGCATAGAGTTTCACGTAGTGTCGAAATAAACATCGATTTTGTATTCTCGTAGCATGGCACAAACCATTTAGCATATAGTCATAAATTACGTTACTTGATACTTTTAGCAATTTACTTAGTAGGGTACTAAGAGCAATGAAATGATACAACTTAAAGGTACAACTTACTTGTCGAAGGCGCGAAATGATGTGGTCTATGGAGATGGAGGTAGTTATAGTCTAGTATTACTCTTTTTTCCAAAATTTCATTTTTGACCAAAACCTTTGTGAAAATGATTTTTATAAAAGTAACCTAGTTCTCTATAACCATGGCTCTGATACCAATCTGTCACACCCTCAATTTAGCCCACGTGTACAATTACACGAGGATGTGACTATCATGACAACCAAGAGACATAGATACATGAATAACTAAGAAAAGTCATTTTTCATTCATAAGACATAGAAATAGAATTGGTCCCAAGGAAAATTGTTTTACAACTCATGATAACATAATTTGAGTTTCCAAATATCATACATCCAAAGCAAGTCTCAAAGTTAAATCATGATAATTTTTATTAATCTCCATAGCACAACCACGTCACTCCTCCGCCTTGACACCTGAGAAAAACATTGCTAAAACGTCAACACAAAGGTCGGTGAGTTTATAGGTTTAAGTAGAAGTAGTGTGATGAACCATAAGATTTTAGTTAGGCAACCAACAAATAATCTTATAACAAATACAAGATTATTATCAAAATAGCATACGTTCATGATATCCTACGTCTAAGCTCATGACACCGAAGCGTTAATCGTACCAACCAGTTTATATAAGAGTGTGGTCACACAACCAACAATAGATAGGGAGGCCAATCCCAATAGATATATCCATAACATTCACGCTTACACAAAGTAATTAACGGTTCATGATAGTGGGCTAAATCATCTAGGGGTATCGCTACTTAGACATCATGTAGGCACGTATGAGTTTTAGGCACTTATGTTCATCCGTTTTAAACAAGCAATGTTCTCACCCCAAAGTGATAAAACAAGTAAAAGTGGGGCTATAAACTCACCTCGTAAATTAGGCAAATGGATGAAAATACAAGGAAACTTGAGAACACGTCCACGTTATCCACGACCTAGTTTAGATATGAATATTACGTTATGACTACGTTATTCTAAAAAGAATATGCATGGAGTCCTAAAGGTATGGGTCGTTACGTTTTTATGTAAAGTGACTCGAAAACGAACACGCGTTATTAATAGGCTTTACGTTTATAAAAAAATATCATTATTTTCGTTATTGGGCTTACCCAGCCCGTACAATAGTCTATTCGGCTCAATAGACCAAAGCAGTCCACTCAAATGGGCCTATGGCCCGAACCAAATACTTATATTATAAAACTTGGCCCAAGGGGTTTATTTTGCCCAGCCCATAACTTAGCCCAGCCCATACTCGGGCGATATAAACAAGAAAGAAAAGAAAGAAAAGGGACACGTTTGGTTTTGTTTGGTCTGTTCACTCACCACGTCACACATACACACACACAACACAAACTTATTACTCCCACCGTTCCATCTCTCCCTCTCTCTCTGATAAAAAGATAAATCTGGGTTTTATTCTTTAAATCAAATCATCAATCCATTCATAACTTAATAATCCATGTTTGATTCAAATGTATATATGATCTATTATGATCTATTGGTGATGTTCTTGATTCGTTTGAGGCCTATGGCTCCTGGGTTTCGTATTCCATCTAAATCCATGATGTTCCCATGATATCCCATGATGCTTTGATGACGTTTCTTCAAAAGATAAGTGCAAATCTTATTTTTCGTTTCTCACAAAAGGGTTTCGAGCTTTTTCTGGATAAAACTTTCATCTATAACGAATCTATTTGTTTAAATCATCTTATATATGCTTTAATTACATGGATTCAACTCGAATTTGGATAAATCAAAATTAGGGTTTCGTTTAATTTTGGGGGTTTTGGTTAATCTTGTGTTCAATCGTCTTAAATCAATGTTTCTCATCATAAAAACGTATCAATTGTATTATAACACTCGATTATACAAATTAGGGTTTCGGCTCAAATTAGGGTTTGGTTTATTTCTGGGTTTTAATCTAATTCGTATGTTTTTTCTATGATTGGATTAGGTTTAATTATTGATTCGAATGAGTTTCAAAAATCTAGGGTTTGTCAAATTGGGGGGTTTTGTTTACATGGCTTAATTGATGCTTAATTTGTGTTTCTAGAAGATTAATTGTGTTTATTACATGATTTGATTATTAATTTGCAATTAGGGTTTCGGTCGAATGGTTTTTCATGGTATTCGGTTATGGTGTGAATGTTTCTAAGTGCTACCTTTGCCAATTGTTACTGTTTTACCCTTGTTTACTTTTGACAATGAATAAAAATGGGGTTTCAGTCATAAATCTAACACCTTTGTTTGTTTTTGCCCAGGTTTGGTCAAGCCTAGCTAATGCTGTAAAATGGATGCAAAAGAGGGAATAAAAAGACTCACAGATTTGAGGGTATTCGGCTGAGGTTTTTTGGACGCAGAGTGAGGGTCGGCTTGATTGATTAAGACCTCTATCAATTGCTCCTATATTTTTACCCAGAATTTCTGTAGCTTAATTGTTGGACTTTAAATCTTGTAAACCAATTTGTTGGTGGTTTGTGTTTGTGTTATGACTGTAAAGGAAGAGGGTTATAGTATATATCCTGCATTTTTGGTCTAGGGTTAGCCCTAATCTGATTTAGCAAGCTTGTGATATACCCATATATAGCAAACTCGGCATGTGTGTTGTCTGTTTATGGTGAGTGGAGGATTTTATTATACTTTCCAGACTTTTGTGTTTGACTATATTTGACCATGTTTGAAATGCACAGAATTTCTAAATACAAGTTTATTGAATCTATCTCTATTTTCAGTTTGTATTCACTTGTTCCCAACCTGCCAGCATTCGGCCCAATAGGTGATTGATGGGTATTTCGGCCCATGATGAAACTTGGTAAAGTATATCTAGGTTCTAAACACTACTACTTATTTCATATGACTAATTGTCGCGAAACAAAAGCATCGTCACGTTAACACCAATGTTATGAAAAACACACAAGTGAACACGTATGTTTTAAACAACCCTTCGTGCATTCGTAGTCGGCACATACCGATAATGTATCTTAACATTACAAGCACGTCTTGAATACAATATATATACAAGACGCGAAAATTCGAGTTGTTACAGGTTGGGTCATGGGTCTTAGATAGGTTTGGTTTATATGGGTTTGGGTTTAGATGTGTTTTTAGGAGGATGAGTCTAGATGAGTTTGGGTTTAGATAAGTTTGGGTCTAGATGGGTTCGGTTATAAATGGGTCTTTAGAAAAAAAAGTTGGGTTTCTGGGTTTAGATAAGTGTTTAGGAGAAAGTTGAGTTTTTTAATCATTTTTTTTATGATCATGACATTCCTTTATAAATTATCTTATTATATTTTTTTTAATTGTAAATTATGTTTTTAACAATTTTTAATTAAACATTTTTTTAACATTAATTTTATTTTAAAATTTACGTTTTCATCAGTATTTTTACGTTATCGTCAGTAAATTTACGTTTTCGTCAGTATTTTTACTTTTCATTAATAAATTTACGTTTTCCTCAGTAAATTTACGTTTTCGTCAGTAAATTTACGTTTTTGTCAGCAGGTTGTTGTTTATGTCAGTAATTTGATGTTTTCACTCGTAATTTTACGTTTTCATCCGTATTTTTACGTTTTCGTCAGAAATTTTACGTTTTCGTCAGAAATTTTACGTTTTCGTCAAAAATTTTACGTTTTCGTCATAAAATTTACGTTTTCGTCAGTAAATTTACGTTTTCGTCAGTAAATTTACGTTTTTGTAAGAAAATTTACGTTTTCGTCAGTAAATTTACGTTTTTGTCAGAAAATTTACATTTTCCTCAGAAATTTTACGTTTTCGTCAGAAATATTACGTTTTCGTCAGAAGTTCTATGTTTTCATCAGTATATTTTACGTTTTCGTCAGAAATTTTACGTTTTCATCAGTATTTTTACGTTTTCGTCAGTAAATTTATGTTTTTGTCAGAAAATTTAAGTTTTCGTCAGTAAATTTACGTTTTTGTCAGAAAATTTACATTTTCCTCAGAAATTTTACGTTGTCGTCAGAAATTTTACGTTTTCGTCAGAAGTTCTACGTTTTCATCAGTATATTTTACGTTTTCGTCGGAAATTTTATGTTTTCATCAGTAATTATACGTTTTCGTCAAAATTTTTACGTTTTCCTCAGAATTTTTACGTTTTCGTCAGTAATTTACGTTTTCGTTAGTAAATTTACGTTTTCGTTAGAAATTTTACGTTTACATCAAAACTTTTACGTTTTAGTCAGAAGTTTTAGGTTTTCATCAGAAATTTTACGTTTTCGTCAATAAATTTATGTTTTCATCCTATTTTTACGTTTTCGTCAGAAATTTTAAGTTTTCGTCCGAAATTTTACGTTTTCATCCGTATATTTACGTTTTCGTCAGACATTTTACGTTTTCATCAGAAATTTTACGTTTTCGTCAGTAAATTTATATTTTCGTCAGAAATTTTACGTTTTCGTCAGTAAATTTACGTTTTCGTCAAAAATTTAAAGTTTTCATCCGTATTTTTACTTTTTTCATAAGAAATTTTACGTTTTCATAAATTTTTTTACGTTTCCATCAGTAAATTACAAGAAAACGTAAAATTTCTGACGAAAAGGTAAAAATTCTGACAAAAACGTAAATTTACGTTTACTGACGTAAACGTAAATTTACTGACGAAAGCGTAAATTTACTGCCGAAAACGTAAAATTTCTGACGAAAACGTAAAATTTCTGACGAAAACGTAAATTCACTGACGAAAACGTAAATTTATTGACGAAAACGTAAAATTTATGACGAAAACGTAAAATTTCTGACGAAAACGTAAATTTACTGACGAAAACGTAAATTTACTGACGAAAACGTAAATTTACTGACGAAAACGTAAAATTTCTGACGAAAACGTAAATTTTCTGACAAAAACGTAAATTTTCTGAAAAAACGTAAAATTTCTGACGAAAACGTAAAATTACTGATGGAAACGTATAATTTCTGACGAAAACGTAAAATTTACTGACGAAAACGTAAAATTTACTGACGAAAACGTAGAATTTCTGACGAAAACGTAAAATTTCTGCCGAAAATGTAAAATTTCTGACGAAAAATTAAAATTTCTGACGAAAACGTAAAATTTATGAGAAAAACGTAAATTTACTGACGAAAACGTAAAATTTCTGATTAAAACGTAAAATTCCTGACGAAAACGTAAATTTACTGACGAAAATGTAGAATTTTTGATGAAAACGTAAAATTTCTTATTAAAATGTAAAATTCCTGACGAAAACGTAAATTTACTGACGAAAATGTAGAATTTTTGATGAAAACGTAAAATTTCTTATTAAAATGTAAAATTTATGATGAAATCGTAAAAATACGGTGAAGACGTAAAAAACTAACAAGTGTGTGAAATTTGACAAGCTTGTGAAAAAAAAAACTCTTTTGATATTATTAAACTTATTGGGTGATCCATCTAGATCCATTTGTAATATTAAGGGAAACTCATCTAGACTCATGTGATATATGAGGTGAAGTAGACCCATTTATAATTTTAAAAAGGAGTTTGTTTGACCCATCTAGACCCATGTAGAATATTAAGGAAAACACAACTACACACCTTTCTTATTTCAATTTAACCATGTTGACCCAAAAATTAACCATGGGTTAAAAATTGCCACCTCTAGTCACGATGATGGATGTACGAAAGACAAAGATGGCGCGAGAATAATATCTAGATAAATTTGAGAAATTCCGCCTGGGCTATCACACATCTTGTAATCTCATAAACATGTAGCACGTGATTTTAGATGCATCTTGAAAAAACAATCTTGTATCATACTATTATTGTGTGTGTGATCTTTTTGAATTTTGACAATAGTGGACACCTAACAAACTTATAAATGAATTATCGATCCTGGACCCCAAAGTGAAACTTTAGGTGCATGAAACTAAAGCTAGTTTGTTAACATAAAAAAAATACGAGGAGTGTTATTGCAAACTAAGCTATGTTTTCACGGGGTAGCCGTGAGTAGCGTTCACGAGATGAGCCGGGCAGGGGACACGGCTTGCATGCCATGGCTTCTCCAATATCCATCACATGTTTTCTCTCTATTTAATAAATCTTTTTAATTTCAATTCCTTTACTAAAATACAAAATAAATTAAACTATTGATAGTTATGTGTACGGGTCATATCAACTATCAAGTCATAAAATATCAGTCAAGTCGATACCATTTACTCATTTAGGTATTTAACTATTTATTGATGTCGGTCACACACAAAAAAGCAAAAGATACTATGATTCAACTAGTCAGTCCACCAATAGAAAAAGAAGTAATTTGATTGACAAGAAAAACGAAGTGATTAAAATTTTGATGATTATTCGAAATTAGACCAAAAAGAAATTTGAGAAATTGTTTTGCAAATTTGGCGACCAAAAAGAATACGTTATACGAGTGTTGGGGCTTCCAAGTTTTAAGACCTAAAACTGTGAAATTTATTTCCTTAAGACCTTCTTAATAAACTTTCACCCTTGTACCACACTACTGTAGTAAGAGTATACGAAATATAATTAATTGGGCCGATTTATATCAAAACTTTCAAACATGAACGTATGAAAGTATTTATTGAAATAACTAAACGATTATCCGCATATAAAAACGATCGTGTATTGTAGCGTGAATTTGTGTGTGCCTAAAATTTATATTCTAGTAAGTAAAATTTATTATTAAATTAAAACGCGTATGAATTTGTGAATTTGTGAATTTGTATGAAAGTATTCCTTTATATATACACAAGTGTGAAGTAAGTGAAATTGAAGCAGGTTACTGAATTAACAACATTACTTGACTTTTAAATTTATAAGTTATAATCATATGCATTTTCTCTTCATATATATATGGATCAAGGTTGTTAAGTTTTGGATTTTGATCTTAGATATTACGATTTTATGATACTGTAAACTAAAAATGATCCGGATCTTACGTAGGATCTTTGCATGCTTAAGATCTTATAAGATCCCGATCTTGATTATAAGATCTTAGGATCTACTACGATTCGATCTTACTTTTTTCTCGAACGACAAACTAAAAAATTACAAATGTGTAGGTTCTATTTTGTATAATATAAAAAACCACATGTAAATCTTCTTATAATTTCATAATCATAATTTAGGACTACATTTTTATGAAATATTCGTATAATTTTGTGTTTACGATGCATATTAATTTATAGATTTGTAAAATATTGCAAACACTACTAAGAAAATTACATTATAGTAGGATCTTACGATCTCGATCCTAATTTACGATCTCGATCTTGTAAAAACGAAAACGATCATAAATAAGATTCCGATTTTGACACGCTTGGTAAAGATATAAGTTAGAGGTGCCTAAAATTAGGGGCACATAGATAGAAAAGCCCATGCTTAAATGTCCCTAAAAAAGCCAGCCCAAGCCCAAGCATAACTAAAATATAGTAATATCATGATCTTTTTATCTTGCAAGTAAAATCCCGTAAACGTTTTGAGTTATGTTAATGAAATGATACTGTATACATATTCTTTCTACTTCTACTTGTTCTTCCTACATATCTTTTTACTATGAGAAAGTCTTGACGAGTGTACACCCCGAACCTCCAAACTCATTACCAAATATGACATGAAACCCTCGAATGCACTAAATTTACAACATTTACTTGACAGTTCATGTACCTTTTCCTTTTTGTTTATTGTGTTTCCATACAAAAGACACATTGTACTAAAAAAAAAATAGATCATTTTCATATGTGGTGTTTAGTTAAGACATAATTGGCTAAATGGTGTGGAAATTATTTAAGCAACGACCATTTCCTTTTGTTTACTTGCAACTTATTTTTGTAGCTAGGCCGTGTGAAAGGGTATTCGGTCAGAAGCCCAAGTGGTGAATGCTCTCTCGACATAAAACGAGCCAAAAACAAAAAGTAACCCAATATGGCACACCATATCTAAAGAGTCGTAACTCTGCTACCTTGCTTGCAAGCAATCGAGTCAATGCTAGCCTCCCACGCCTAAGCCACGTGATGCTTAATTTTTAGTCGTTTAAAAGCGCATGTTGAATCTTCCACTTCGTTAAGAATGAAAATCTCGTAAATTAGAGGAGCCACAATTCATATATATGATACGTATATATTTGCCTCAAACGGATTTAGTCATTGCAAAGACCGTTGAATTTGTATGCTTCTTAAAAAACATGGTTGCCATATACCATGGGAAGTACCATTAATCATTATGTTGTGTTGACTAGCTTATTAAAATCTTTGGCTTGTTCCTGATATGACCAGGTGTATGCGATGATTCATGGCTGCTTACTTACTTTTGTTAATTCTTTTTTTTTAAATGTGACCGGTGATTGAGTTTGTTGGAATGTAACGAGAGTGGTGGAGAGTGTGAAAGCATTGACATGAATGCGAGGAATGGGTGTTTGGGTTGAGTCCTTGGTTGTGATGACGAGGAGGGTGAAACCGAACAACCAGATTGTGTCCTTGTGGGTGAAATGAGGTCTTTGTGTGTGTATACTCGAGGTGTGAGGGTGGAGATGTGAGTGGTAGTAAGATAAAATCTTAAAGAAGGAGAAGACTTATGGTTTTGTGAGTTTGTCCCACATACATGGATAAACAAACTGTAATACAATATATAATAAAGATGATATGATAATAATTTAATAAATACTAGCATGGACCCGCGCAATGCGCCGGCGAGTACTCATAATCATTTTTTGAGACTAACAAATATTAATCTTTTATCCATTAAGTTTGTATTGTTAAAGTTGTAAAAAATCGAAAAAAACCTCTAAGTTTCAAAAAAATTAATAGTTAATAAAAATATAGCAAAATGGATATTATTGAATAAAAGAGCATAAAATTTTAGAAAATATGGTGAAATTAGATTATAAAAATAATAAATAAATAAAAAGATTTTTCAATTTTAAAAGAAAAAATGTTATTTAAGTAGGTTGTAACAAAAGTTTGTTACAAAAGGTTGTTAGAAAGGGTTATAGTATATAATGTTGATGAATATATCAACAACTTGCTTTATTTAGTAAGAAAAAAAGTCTAAATTTTCAGCCTTGCTATTTTAAGAAGGTCCCAAATGCTTTATAAAGTAGTATAGATATCTTACCTTGCCTATTACAATCTATACACACACATAATTGTAATAGGTGTGTTGAGGTTTATTTGTTTTTGTTTTAGGTTGTATATGCCTGAGAGACATTGTGAAAGATGGCACACACTAATAAGTGCTTTTGTCGTTGGTTTTAGTGGGGTTAATATACGGAACATGTATTGTTTATATAGTTGGCTACTTTTTTTTAGCGGTAGAATGGGTAACAACCTCGATGTTACTGAGTTTGATCCCCCAAAAGCTAGTTCCTTTTGAATCAAAATTGAATGCTTGCAAGTAGGATTTGTGTAGTGTCCCACTTTATTAACAAAACTGAGGGATTTATGTAAAGATAGATATTCAATAATATCCTAGTAAATGTGAAATACAATATTTAACCCTGACGCAAAGTGTATCAACGGGTAGGATTGAAATATCATATGATGTTGGCATGATGGTTCGTTGCTCAGCTCTAAACGAGTTCCTAGTTTTTCAACATCTCAGGTTTTGATTCTCTTGCAGAAAATGACTCATCACATAGTTTTCTCCACATGGTGCCTCTCTTGCCAGCAAGAGTGCGACCATCTTTGGTTGGTTCAGATCAGTTAAAAGGATGTGAAAAAGAACCAAATAAGAAAAGTGAGGGAGAGACTGAGAGTTTATTCTTCCTTCAATAGTAGTTTTGAAATCTTGTTTTTATGCTATTGAAACTTCAAATACATATTTCCTGTATCTTTTTTAAACAGAGATCAATGAGGACCCATATATTGACACTGCACTTGTATGACTTGTAAATGATTAGTAGGATAAGAGAGTGACTTAGGAAAATAAATGCAAAAAATACGATACAAAGACTAATGATAGCAGGACTTATGATATATATGAACTACTCTCATCGAGGTAATATTAATATAGCACGAGTAAATGTTTTACAACCATTAATAATTTAGATTTGTGGAAACGAAGGCTATATGCCACATTACTCGTTATCCTGATGGACCTTAGAAAGTCAGCGAACAGCGGTTCTTCTATGTAGGTATGGCGTTCCCCCTTGACTCTCCTAACGTCGAGCTAAGATTTATAGCATCATTCAAGTAAATACAGATTAAGATCGTAAAAACATAAGCTTGTAATATAGCTACACCTAATTCCAGACCAGTTAATGCGTGGAATTGACTATATTCAAGACAAATTGGCTCATATTCGACGTACTAACACTAGACTTTTGATTTAATGGATGTTTAAAATTGACATAACTCAACCGTTGTTTTTGATAATAAATTATTGATACACTCTCAAGATCACTTATTCTTTGTATCAACAGCTTCTTCTTTAATAATCTCATTTCAGTCAAGTTGGTTGGCTATTTCGAAAGCTTAGAATGATAAGTTTTTAACAGTATCAGACTATGATAGTATTTCTTAGCTTGAAAACGTTTCAAGATGATCAACCCTGGTTGTTTCTATGGCTTAGGACTTAGGATCGAGTGAGTCTAACATTAGGAGTTCGACAGGATATTTATCTCGAATTCCCGACACGCAGACTGTGTAAGATTTTCGTGTTATATATACTCAAGGTATGACAACATTTCCATGTATACACAAGCAGACTACTTCTCTTGACAAACAAGATATAGGATACTGATGCAACATGTCTTCATCAAGAAAACATGCCACTACAAATCCTCCATAATACATTTCCATCAAGAGAACTCTCATAAATACTTCAATATTGCTTCCTTTTCATATTGATAGCAGTGATCAAGCTTCCATTAGGCATCATCCAAACTAGAGAAATTTCCTATAGGAAATTTCAAGCCTCCACTGGAAACCTTCCTTATGAGGTACAGACGACTAAACCATATAGGACATATTAGTACAAGTTGCTGCTCCAAGCACCCCTAGACATAGAATTTGCTTTATGCACACTGCCTTGTCATTTTGAAACTCAACAGGCAGTCTTTATACAATAGCTTCAACAGCTCTTTGATATTCAGTCAGACTATTCCAAACACCCCCAATTAGAGGAGCCACGATTCATATATACGATATTTGCCTCAAATAGATACCACTAATCAATTATGTTGTACTGTGTAGTGTGTTCATCAGCTTATTAGAATCTTCGGCTTGTTCTCCATATGACCATATGTATGTCACAATTCGTGGTTGCATGAATTTTGTTAATTTGTTTTAATGACTGTGACTGTTTACCGAGTTTGTTGAAATGTAACGACATGACGTACATATAGTGGAGCTGCATACTCAGAGTGTATGTCATTGAGAGTGTGAAAGGGTTGACATGAATGTTGTGGGTAATGGATGTTTGGGTCGAGTCCTTGTTTGTCATGACGAGGAGGATGAAATGAGGTCTTTGTGTGTGTATAGTCGAGGTGTGAGGGTGGAGATGTGCATGGTAGTAAAAAAAAAAGCTTTAAGAAGGGGAAGACTTTTGGTTTTCTGAGTTTGTCCCACATAGAACCATAAATAAACTCTACTGCAATATATAATAAAGATGATATGACAATAGATTAATACTCTGACCTTGATACATCTATATCATTTATAGGTGTGTTAAGGTTTGTTTGTTTTTTGGTTTTGTAGTATGAGTGTGTAGATGTTTCGTGTGTCTCTGTGTGTTTTTAGGTTGTATGAATGATCTATGCCCGCCCGAGACATTGTGTATAAGGACACGCTAATCAGTGCGTTTGTCGTTGGTTTGAGGGGTTTTGATGGGGTTAATATATGGAACTGGTAATGTTTATATAGTTGAAACAAAATTGAATGGCTGGTAGTAGGATTCAGTGACTGTACATGTGTAGTTCTGCCATACCTACAGTTGAAATAGGAGATAAAAAGTTTATGAAATTTCACTCCTAAGGTCAAATTAAGTAGTTCTCGTCTTTCAGATTCTTAAGGTTTGTTAACAAGAATCAATAATATGAATATGCGTAAACTTACATGAATATGAAAGAAAGGTACTTCATGGTATGTTTTGGGTGTTGGGTTTATCCCACGTCGCATGGGTACTGGAAGTTGAGAGTGAGGAAGGTTGTATATAAAGAACAAGCTGCATGTTGAGATAGTCACGCAGCCAAGCAATGAGCACAAAGCGAACTATTCTTTCGCCTTTTACTAAAGAATACTGTGTGCTCGCTGTATAAATTGGCATACGCCTGTTTTTGGAGAGATTCTTCCTAAAGGAAGAACTCCAACCAGTATTCAGTTAAAAAATTGTGGAGAAAATTTTAAGCTATGATTATATAATAACGCTTACTTTTATTTTTGGCTGGGTGATTCATGTGACACCTATGTTATCATTTTTGGCTGGGTGATTCATGTAACAACTTGAGAATCACGAAGCTGGAAATTAGCTTTTATCTTGAAAGTCAAATGCCTCTTCATTCAGAGAAGCAAAATTATGATGGTGGTGCTGATGCTTTTTGTTGTCTGGTTTGGTGTCGATTTTCACTTGATAGACTTGTGTGTTGCTAACAGTATGCTATTCATTTAATCTCAGTGTAACATTTGTATTTATACTCCATACGACCGAACCATCATCTTTCTAATCATTTTCTTTATTTACTATTTCGAGGCACGTGATCATGTGGTTTTGATTTCATTGAGTTTGATTACGATCATTGTGGTTGTTGCGGCTGGGGTTTAGATGAACCTGCTATATTGACGGTTTTCAGGGTGTGTTTCTTGGTTAGCTTGCATGCGAGATTGAGGATTTCTGATGCTCAATGTGATACGTCGATTGCTACTTGGTCTCGGAAGATGCAGAGGATCTGGGACGGTATACAGGCTGGTTTGTTTTTTTGTTAGATTAAATTGCTGATTAATAAATTCTACTTAAAAGCTGATCTATTCATATAGTGTGGTATTGATTCTGTTAACAATAACTTATCAGTTAGCATGATACTAGGTAATCCAAAACACGAACTTAAGAAACGAGTCTGCCCGCGCCCGTCTCAATAGTTTAGGGAACGGTATTGATCGCATCGACTTAACCAGCCGACTCAGAACCTATTGACCTGACCAAACCAGTTACAGCATACTTAATGTATTAGCCCGTTTGTCCACTTTTAAACAACTCTTATCCCATTTGACCTGTTTAGGAATCAATGGTTCTATGTCTGCTGATCCATATAGAACAACTCCACTCAAATATGCTATTAGGACACCCATTAGTCGTACCTATGAACATTATAAAAATATCTGCTGCATAAGTGCATATCGTGCAGACTGCAGAATATCGTCAAATAAGAACTCATTTCAAAAACATATGAGCAGAAACAGGGAACTAAACTAATACAAATAAGGACCATTTTGAAAACTGCCCCGAATAAAAGGAGCTAGGAGTTTACCATTGAAATTCACTTACATAAAGAAACTGTAGGTGAACAAAAACCAGCAAACTATACCATCTGTACAAGTTCACTGTTTGTTTGATCCACATATAATGGAAGCTTTGTATCGACCCTTACCCTAACAGACAAGAGATATGAGTAGGAACTAGGAAGACCCAAATACATTATAGAAACGAATTGCATCTACTAAAGTGCGGAACCATCTAGCAGAGTATAAAAGCATAATTCAATAATCATCTTTTCAAAAACTGTAGGTAATATCAGCACATGGCTGTCACCTTCATTATTTGCAACCACACTAGTCAAATAGTTGGAAACAAGCAAAACTTTGAAACTATTAATTGGAGGGGTGCGCCAAGCCTAGGCAATAGTGCGACGCCAAGACGACACATAAAAAACCCCAGCAGCAAGCTACTGTGGTGGGTCCTTCCCCCATAAAAAATAAAATTAATATCGAGTGGGCCAATGGCTCACATATCAGATTTTAAACTGATAAGAACATATACCACACTTGATCTTAGCCAAAAGGCCAAGAAAGGTATGCGTACATTCACATGCCTTTGTTTTTATACTCAACTCCCACTTGTATGTTTACTTCACCCACCGATGTGGGATACAGACTAACTTTTGTAAAACTTATCTTAGACATTCTGTGCTCTCTTTAAACTTGAGACTTCAACAATAAACTATGTTATGAAACTGATTATGTAAAACATCTTTTTTTTCATATAGGCAAGTATGATTATATTAAATTCTATTACGTTTTGAAAAGACCGTGGCCAGAATGTATACACGTCTAGAAAAACTACCAGACGTATTTTGAAAGCAAAATTGATGATAAAATGAAGTTAAACAACGATAATGTAAGGACTCGGAAACAGATGGTACTCATCAACGGGTTTAGAGGTTGATCTCAAGTTGCAATGATGAAGCACAAAACAGTTCCATAAGGCATCGGAAAGTTCATGTTTGTTCTTCTCTGTAACTTTAGTAACATGCGTAGAGGTTGTAACAATCTTCAACAATGCTGAATACAGTACATTTTAAGAACTCTTTGTCGGATTAGCTGCAACATCGACATATTATAATTGCTATTGGATGGATGATAGCACTTCCGATGATTCTTGTCATCTACTTTGACCCATAAAAGTAAAGTCTTGACTCTTTCTTTGTTAAGTCTGACATTCTGGAGAAAGTAGTTAAAAGTTAGTTTGTGAGTCATCTCATCAAAAAAATTCGGTATGTATTTGTACATTCTAAAGAAGTCAAAATCTGATACAATGCGATCAAGATGAGTGGATGGAAAACCTCCATTCGTAAGTTCTTTCCTATAGAACTAAAGGATGAAATACTATGTCTAGAGTACTAAATGGACTTGACAAATGGAATCAGTTCACGGTTGCATGCTTTCAGATATACTAGTCAGGTACCTGCGCGTTGCAGCGGCGGATATCTGTATGACCAAACAACCCGTAATTAAAGAATCGTTACCATCTTTAGTTCTTTTTAATGTACGTTATAGTAATGCATGCGCAATGTATTGAAGCCCAAAAAAAAACACGGTATAGTGATCACACATCGTGAGTAGTTAGTATTGCAAAATGTCATGGTGGACTTCAACATCTCAAGTCAACATTTTTTTCTCACCGCGTTAGTAAACTGTACACAATTAATTTTTCAAGATGAACCTACATATGGTCTTTTTTATACTAAAGTTAAATAATATTTTAATGTGAATTTATAATTATGTAATCGAAAGTTATTAATTGTTATTTACTTAATTGTATTTTAATATTTTTGGTTATAATAATTTATATTATTAATCACATAAACTAATTTTATCATAATATCTTACTAAACATTTTACACTTTTATTTTTTTAATAGTTGAATTTTCAAGTTATAATATATAATACTATTTGTACAAGCAAAACATGTATGCATACTAAAAATAGAAAACTTAAAACATATTACATTATCATACTATCTTATTAAGCATTTTACACTTTTATTTTTAGAATATTTGATTTTTCAACTTACAATATATAATACTATTTGTACAAGCAAAACATGCATACATAATAAAAATAGAAAACTTAAAACATATTACATTAAATTTTATAATTAAAACTTAAAACATATTACATTAAATTTTATAATCAAAACACCCCCACCTCATTTTACAACTAAAACAACACATAATATATGTAATAAAACATCTTAGAAATGTAATTGATAGTATAATAATTACAACATTACAAATGTAGTTAAAAACTCATAATTAAAACGTCATACTTACAAATATGTGTGCGAAATATACAACACGTACAAAGATACTTATTCCTCATATTTAAAACACCCCATTACATAAATATTAATCATAACTACACATTTTACAATTATGAGAAAGCATAAAAACTCTTTTAAATATTAAATTTTTCAAACTTCATTTTTCATAAAGAACATCTTTTTAATATAGTAGTAATAAAATACACATTCGAAATCGAAACTACATAATTTCATTACTTAAAATACACATATTTATAAAATATGTACAATTAACCAATGTTAAACATACACTTTCTAATGTTATTCTTAAAACACATCTTAACACATTAAACACACTAATAATATTATTTAAAAAAAACACTCATAAAATAAGAAGTACATGTAATTATGCACATTATACAAACTAATAATAGACACAAATAGGGGTGTCAAAAAAGTTGACCCGACTCAAATATATTCTGGTCAGATTACTCGGGTTCAAATTCAAATTTGAGTTAATCGGGTCAACCTGACTAACCCGAATTAAAGCTCGGGTTCTGGTCAATCGTAAGATTTGTTTTCTTTTGTTTTTTTGTTTTTATTTAGATTACATATAACTTTATATTTAAAAAGGGTAAAAAAAGTTTTTTACTTTACGCAACTCAGGTTGACTCGAACCCGAATTGACCGACCGAGTAGACCCGAACCGAATAGACCAGAACTCGAATAACTCGAGTTTAAATCGGGTCGAATTCGGATAGCTTATATTCAACCTTTACCCGAACTGGATCCGACCTGTTTGACCCGAACCCAAGCAATCTGATCCGACTCCCACTCATAGACCCAAAGTTTATAATTATATGCTCATTCATATAGTTTTGAAAATCAGATCAGACCATAGATTCAAGCGGAAACAAGAGTGGCCACCGGTTCAAATATCAAATAAAATTCGTTCGAAAACGATCAGTAAAACTTCGACCAAAACTTATAAAAATAAATGAACCGGAGTTGATCGACATTATTTTTTTTATCTTAGGGTACCCGCAGCAACATCACACGGATACTCGGTGTAAAATAAATTGGTATTTTAATCAAATCTTTCTCTAATAAGCAAATTGGTTGATCGAATTTTTAGATTTTTTTAGAAAAAGACATATATTATCTATACACAATTAGAGATTATTAACAAAAATAGTGTAGAATTTTTTTGACTATAATAAAGACTCAGTAAAAACTAAAACGTGGAAACTTTTGGAGTTTGGACATATTAAAAAGACAGAAATTAAAGGTGGTCAACGTTCAACTACAACTACTCTCCCAAAAAAAAAAGAAACAATTTTCCACCAATTAGAGATCGTCTTCTCCAAAAATGGATCTGCAATTTCAATTTCAGTTTCTTCTTTTTATCACAAATTCGTTTCACTAAATCACTGAGATTAGAGTTATCGAGGCGGTGAGGACGGAGGGGGTGAGGACAGTGGTGATGAATACGGCGGTAGGAAGACGGTTGTGGTTACGCAGCGGTATATTTCTATAACCAGTAAGTGTGGTGTCTGAAAATTCAGACTTTCTAATTATAGAATAGTCCTAAATGCTTTATAATATAGTATGATTAGAAAAGCAGAACAACATAGATTTCTTGCAGGCCGTCACAAGACTCTTCTTCCTTAACACGTGTTATAAAGTTGTACTTCAGCTGTCTCCTCATGGCTACTCATAGCTGGACCGAGACGATGATTCACTTGTGAGGTCTTAGCTTTAAACATATGCATCATCATGGTTGCTTGTGGGACATTGTGATCGACTTGCTTTGACTATTGTACACAATTTACTTTTCAATAATGATTTGAGTTACAAAACTGATACTAATAGCAAAAATTTCTGCAATTACAGCTTCTTACCAACATGTATGTGTCTTTTATTATCAATTACTAAAGGCGTATGTTTCATTTATAATTTTAAGTTGGAATACTGCTGTTTTTTTTTCTTTTCCCTGATGTCAAGTTGACCTACATCGCACGCACCTGATCACGGATCCCACTCAAGTCACTTACTTTTATTCCTACTAGTACTATTTATTTATTACTGGAACAGGTGTGGGAGGAAAGGGTTTTCGCATAAAGAGAAGAGGTTAAAATTCCACACCAACCAACAGGAATATATTAAAATAAAATAAAAAGCTTGCATAAATTGAGTCTATTAAGACTGTCTTTATTTATGATTTACCCCAACCGGTTGGGAGAGATAAAGACAAAAAATAATAATATTAAACTAAAAGTACATAGAGAGATGAAAGAGAATCATCCGACCGAAGTCGTTTGGTGACTTTCTAACATATGAACCGACCTTTCCACTTGTCACATTATAATTCGTCTTGGGTTATCACATGTTGAAGATGACGACTTTAATTGAGAAGTGGGAAAGTAAGTACCAAACTTTATGAGTCTTGATATTTGACTTTTCTTTGTATAAAAGTTAATGCGAAATATTATGGTATATAATTAAACATGCATCACACTTTGTGTAAACATGTACAACCAGTTTATAAAGGTTTAATCACAGGTTAAAAATCTTTGCAATCTTAGCTTGTTTTAATTTTAGTTATATGTTTACATTTATAAATTGTTAAATTAAATTAAAAAATAATATTATATATTAGGTTGGGTTGGGTTGTTGATAAATGTTAAAAAAATTGAGTTTGGTTGTATGTATTAGTTGTATATGTGGAAGAGTGAGAAAATAATATTTTAATTATAAGTTGGGTTGGAGGAGTTTGTGTATAAACATAGTCTAATACCTGCAAGTTCAAACTATGAATTGGTGACATGTACCACGGGAAGTACCACTAATCATTTATGTTGTGTTCACCAACATATTAGAATCTTCGTTTTGTTCTTCTTTTGACCATGTGTATGTCACGATTCATGGTTTTTTACTTGTTTTTGTTAATTCTTTTTAACGAATGTGACCGGTTATCGAGTTTGTTGGAATGAAACGACAATACATATAGTGGAGTATAGCATACTGATAGTGTATGTCATGAAGAGGAGTGTGAAATTGACCAACTACATCATGTCCTTGTCTTTGTATGTGTAGTCGAGGTGTGAGGGTGGAGATGTGCATGGTAGATTGATAGTAAAACAAAAGCTTGAAGAATGAGAAGAGTTTTGGTTTTCTGAGTTTGTCCCACATCGATGGATAAACAAACTCTAATGCAATATATAGTAAAGATGATACCACTATAAATTAACAATCTAAGTCTTAGAGTTTGATTTTTTGTTTTATTTTAGGTAGTATGAACGTGTGTTTTTTCTTTTTGGTTGTGTGTGTTTTAGGTTGTATGAATGATTTGTGCCGTCGGGATATTGTGAGCAAGGGCACACTAATCAGTGATTTTTCGTTGGTTTGAGGGGTTTTAGTGGGGTTAATATACTGAACTGCAAATGTTTATATAGTTGGCTAGTTGTTTTTAGCGGTAGATATAGGGTAATAACCTCGATGAGTTTGATCTATAAGCTACTTCCAGTTGAAACAGAATTGAATGCCTGCAAGTAGGATTTGTGTACTGTCCCACTTTGATAACAAACCCGGCTTAAGTAAATGTGAAATCCGATATATAACCTTGACGCAAAGTGTACCAACAGGCAGGATTGGAACAATCTAATAGTAAGCGTTACCATATCATATCATGTTGCACGATGGTTCGTCGATCTGCTCTAAATGAGTTCATACTAGTTATTTAGCTTTTGAGGTTTGATCCTGTTGTGGAAAATGACAGATCACATAGCTTTCTCCACATGATGTTTCTCTCCCCTTGGAGTCTTTAACTCTTGGTTGGTTCATAGAGTTAAAAGGATGTGAAAAAGAACCAAATAGGAAAAGTGAGGGAGATAGTCGCTCAGCCAAGCAATGAGCACAAAGCGAACTATTCTTTCGCCTTTTACTAAAGAATACCGTGTGCTCGTTGTATAAATTGGCATACGCCTATTTTTGGAGAGGTTCTTCCTAAACGAAGAACTCCAACCAATATTCAGTTAAAAAATTGTGGAGAAATTTATAAGCTATGCTTATATCATAATGCTAGTTGTTTCAGTTACTTTTAATTTTGGCTGGATGATTCATGTGACAGATGTTATCATACTTACATGTTACGTCCAACAACTTGAGAATCACGAAGCTGGAAGTTAGCTTTTACCTTGAAAGTCAGATGCCTTTCCGGTGAGTTGACTTATTTTCATCTTCATGATTAACATGAAATATGTTATGAACTGATCTAAACCTTTCTTTCATATCTATACTTACGTAAATTAACATTAAGTCGACGAATGCCTAGAACCTCACTATTAACATACTTATGATCGAACATTATCATATAGTATAAACTACATACCTTTGAAGTTAAAACTGCTTGTGTACATCAGACAAGTAGACAACAAAGGGTACAAGACTGCAACAACTCTAAAATTGCTTCATGGCTGACATTGTTTGCAGGTGGACTTGGTTTAAGATTTTCAATTAAAAACGCCACTTCCATCTCATTGTGTAATCGTGTTTTAATCAAGGGTTGTTCAAGTCAATACTTGCTTTTGGAGTTATTCATAGAGACTCTAGTAACTTACGAACGAATGGAATATATGTAAATAAATGACATGGAGTTAGACGTTGACTCATTCAGAGAAGCTGAATGATGATGGTGGCGCTGATGCTTTTTGCTCCCTGGTTTTGTGTCGATTTTCACTTGTTCTCAGATTAACAATATGATATTCATTTAATCTCAGTGTAACGTTTGTATCTATACTCCATAAGACCGAACCATAATCTTCCTAATCATTTCCTTCATTTAATATTTCGAGGCACGTGATCGTGTGGTTTTGATCTCATTGAGTTTGATTAAGATCATTGTGGCTGGGGTTTGCGTGCGACATTGAGGATTTCTGATGCTCAATGTGATGCGCCGATTGCTACTTGGTCTCGGAAGATGCAGAGGATCTGGGACGGTTATACAGGCTGGTTTGATTTTTGTTAGATTAAATAGCTGATTAATAAATTCTACTTAAAAGCTGATCTATTCATATATTGTGGTATATACTATCAGTTAGCATGATATCACGAGACAACTAAACTGTAATCAGCACATGTCTGCCACCTTCATTATTTGCTACTAGACTTCTACAAGAAACAGTCATTCACAACCACAATATAAATCAAACAGTTGGAAACAAGTAAACTTTGAAACTATTAATTGGAGGGGTGCACGAAGCCTAGGCAGTAGTGCAACGCCAAGGCGACACATGAAGAACCCCAGTAGCAAGCTACTGTGATGGGTTCTTCCCCATGAAAAATAAGATTAATATCGAGTGAACCAATGGCTCACATATCAGATATTAAACTGATAAGAACAGATACTACACTTGATCTTAGCCAAAAGGCCGAGAAAGGTATGCTTTGGTACATTTACATGCCTTTGTTTTTATACTCAACTCCCACTTGTATGTTTACTTCACCCACCGATGTGGGATACAGACTAACTTTTGTAAAACATCTGTGCTCTCTTTAAACTTGAGATTTCAACAATAAACTATGTTATGAAACTGATTATGTAAAACATCTTTTTTTTATAGGAAAGTATGATTATATTAAATTCTGTTACGTTTTGAAAAGACCGTAGCCAGAATGCATACACGTTTAGGAAAACTACCAGACGTATTTTTGAAAGCAAATTTGATGATAAAATGAAGTTAACAACGATAATGGAAGGACTCCTTAAAAATATTATAAGGAAACAGATGGTACTCATCAACGGGTTTAGAGGTTGATCTCAAGTTGCAATGATGAAGCACAAAACAGTTCCATTAGGCATCGAAAGTTCATGTTTCTTCTTCTGTGTAACTTTAGTAACATGCGTAGAGGTTGCAACAATCTTCAACAATACTGAATACAATACATTTTAAGAACTTTTTGTCGGATTAACTGAAATATCGACATATTATAGTTGCTATGGGATGGATGATAGCACTTCCGATGATTCTTGTCATCTACTTTGACCCATAAAAGTCAAGTCTTGACTCTTTCTTTGTTAATGTACTTATATGTTAGAAGTGGTTGGAGGGGGTTTCAAATTTGACATTTTCATGTATACATGAGATTCTTTGACATGTAGATTGGAGATTGTCCGTTTATGAGGAGACTAAAACAAGGATTGAAGAAATGTGGTAAACATAATGAGAAATTGCTAATTTTGCTTCGTTGGCCTACCAAGATCTGAATTGCTCCACTTTCGCATACATGTGTTGATAGCCATCTACTTATGTGGAATACATAAAAAACCAAGTTCCCACTGTATTCTATAATCGACATTTTGGAGAAAGTAGTTAAGTTAGTTTGTGAGTCATCTTTTGTCATTGAAAATTTTCGCTTTGTATTTGTACATTCTAAAGAAGTCAAAATCTGATACAATGCGACAAGATGAGTGGATGGAAAACCTCCATTCGTAAGTTCTCCCCTATAGAACTAAAGGATGAAATACTATGTCTAGATTACTAACTGGACTAGACTTGACAAATGGAATCAGTTGCATGCTTTCAGATATTTTAGAAAAGCAGTACGATATCATAGATTTCTTGCAGCCGATTACAAGACTCTTAGCTTTAAACAAGGGCATCATCTTAGTTGCTTGTGGGACATTGTGATCGACGTGCTCTGATTATTGTACACAATT
Organism: Glebionis coronaria; assembly: GCA_025667525.1. Taxonomy (NCBI): domain Eukaryota; kingdom Viridiplantae; phylum Streptophyta; class Magnoliopsida; order Asterales; family Asteraceae; genus Glebionis; species Glebionis coronaria. The sequence continues at coordinate 465,640,822 of CM046876.1, read as the reverse complement.
TACTTTCCAATAATGATTTGAGTTACAAAACTGATACTAATAGCAATATTTTCTACAATTACACGTTTTCATATGCACGTTTTTATAAACAAGTTTTTATACACATATTTTTATAAACATGTGTGTATAAAAAGTGTGCATAAAAACATGTGTATAAAAGGATGTGTATAATTACCCACCTTATTCATTTGGCATAATGGAAAATGAATAAAAACTAATATAATTATGTGAGAGAGGGCAAATTACAGCCCTTCAAAATAAAGGAGATCTATTTAGAGTCGTTCAAAATAACCCTCGCGCATGCCTTTCTCTGTTCGTTGCTTTGAAAATTCTTCACCAAGGTATGGGTATTTCGTTTGTGTGTGTGTGTTCATATCTTTCCCACTTGCTAAAAACAGATCTAATCGATCTCTCGTAATCTTTTTCTGAAAAGCATATGTAATAGATCTTTGTTTCTAATGTGACCAACAATTGATTAGATTGGGGTTTACCCATCTTTGAGGTTGGCGAACCAACGATTGTCTCAACGAGGAACAAAGGTTAGTTTCTCCATTTTGTTATTGATGTTAGATGTTATTTCCTTTGATTGTTAAGGTTTAGTTTAATTTAATTGTTCTTGGTTTGCTTTGTTATTTGCTAATATGAATTACAGTTACATCTGTATCTATGTTGTTAAGAGACATGATGCATCTTTTAACCAACAAATTATACCACAACGTCGCTTTTAATTCTAATTGAATGAGGGTTTCGATTAAAACATAGGTTTTTTTTACGAATATGTAATTTGGGGGTTTTGGTTTGGATTTGTTTTTGGTGATCAAGATGCTATTCATGTATGTTTTTTTATGAAAATGTTATATGTTGGTTATATTTGAATGATGATAAAAAAAAAGTGATCATTTTTTCTATTTAAATGGATAAGCCGACCTGCTGTAGGCGATGTACTCTTGCGAGTCAAGCTGTAAAAGCCATAGAGGTTGTTTTGTTAATCCTTTTGTGGGAGGTATGTGCCAATTACAAGAACAGGTTTTTGTGTTCATAGTTTTCTTATTAAACTCACGCACACTATGTGTTTGATGAATTGTCCATGAAATTAGTATAATAAGATAATATCATGAGGCTTTTTAGACTTTTGGCTTGATCGGTTATAAAATGTATATTCTTTATAACATGGAACCAAATTTGCATCACTAACTAATTTTTAATTGGATAATGATCTGATTTATCTATGATTTAATTTTGGATATTGGGAGTGTCATAGATATGGTGTCGGTCGTTAGTGAAGTATCGGTTGCGGCTGTGGAGTGGTGCCTTCCAGTTACGCTTTGCAGTCAGCGGGTGCATAATAATTTTACCTGGTGGGATTGGTAAGAACGTTGTCTTCTACTCCTCAATGGCTCAGGAAATGACCAAGCGCCCAATGAAGGGTATGCTTACTGGCCCAGTCACCATCCTCAACTGGTCTTTCGTTCGTAACGACCAGCCCATGTATAAAATATCACAAAACCTGACACACACCTTTTAAAACATTCCACAAAGAACGCCACTAAACCCGAGATTTGTGTTTGTTTGATTGTATTCAGATTCCAAACTTTCTACCAGATTGCTTTGGCTATCAAGGATGAAGTTGAGGATCTTGAAAAAGTTGGAATCACTGTCATCCAAATTGATGAGGCTGCTTTGAGAGAGGGACTGCCACTTCAGGAAAGCCGAGCATGCTTTCTACTTAGACTGGGTTGTCCACTCTTTCAGAATCACCAATGTGGGCGTTACCGACACCACCCAGGTATATAGATTTTCCTGTCAAAGCCTGTTCGTTTTTCATGTGCATATTTATCCCCTGCTGAGCTAGCAGCTTAACATTTATTATTATGCAACACCGAAATATTACAATGAGTAGCAGTTGTTTTTATAATACCTGATGCGAAGATGTCAATTTATAATTATAGGTGAGAATATGAGTTACTGTTTGAGTTTGTAACTGAAATTTTATTGATGATAATGTTTATGGTTTGGTTTACAGTTGGTGTTATCGGATGCATAAGCCATAGTCTCGCAATATAAATCGAGACAAATAACCCTTTATTTTTTGCCTTCCCTATGTACTAGAGTTCACACTATCACTATGGGTCTTATACATTATTCAAGTTGATTTATTGTATCAACATATTTAGTATCAGTTATTATGTTTAAGTATTTTTGCCGTTTTTATATGTAGATTACTAATCCTGTAAAAGACAAGGAAAAGAATGAGCGTGATAAACTGATCAACCTATAATGATATGCAAAGGTTTGGCTGGTCATTGTTTTTTCAGTCGTCGCTTACTAGAACGGTAGAATTTAATTGTTCACTGATGATGATTTTTTAATGTCACATTTACACATACGTTGTTGAGGAGCGGGAAACAGTATTGGAGGCGAGCGTCAAGACCAACCAAAGGATCATTGCATGTTTAGGTTAGTATTTGAGATTTGTCCAATAGATATTGAATAGTTGTGAAACGCTATAGTAATGCAAATGTTGAGAAAAGACTCGGATTTTCTATTGAAGTGTGTCGAATTTAAAATCGACGCATTCTGAAACTGATAATGTAATGCTAAATAACTAGACTAGATAATTAGCTAATGTATGCATCAGCTTAGGCTGCTTTAGTTATGAAAGTTGGTTAATGGCTTTTAATGGTTTTAAAGTATTCAGACCATACCATCTGTATGTCACTAGATAATCTTTTGTAGTCCCGCATTACGTAGTCGATACATTAAACGTGTAACATAGATGTATTACGCACATGACCATAATCTAATGTGTATTTGTGATGACAAAACTGTGAACTTGGAGGCCAATTGCAGAGACCAAACTGTGAGGCACTTTCTTTGCTTTCTTCTGTTTTTGGTGCTGCTGTTGATAAATGGATTTAGTCATTAATGATGTCTTAAGCTTTTTATGTTCACAACTGTCACCCCAGGGTCTAGAAAAAGGCATACAGAAGGTCAAATAATAAGTTTTAGTTGCTTCAACAACGAGTCTAAATTGATTCAAAAAAGTACTCCTTTTTGCTAGATGCCATTTATGCTTTTACAAATAGAACTACACATTTGCTTTGAGATTTTATTAATCTTGAAAGAAAGATAACACTCAATTCTTTTAATAAGCTCTAACGCGTCTTTCTTTAAGTTAAAAACTCATGATAATGAACATATGATGATGGGTTTCTTTCTAAAAAACAAAAAGGTAGGATGGTTAATGAATTTAATCATAACCGTGCATGATGGATATTAAGTGCATATTGACATAAACTGCAGGTGATAGGTGGTATGGCTCATGCTTTTCATATGGTGTAACAAGTAATGAAACATTGTGGTTTGTTACTTATGTGTTGTTTTGGTTTCAGGGCAGTACCAAGTTCGCGGCGGAACCAAAAGGATAGAAGCACAAAGGGTGGAAATGTCAATATATAGAAAATGAAGGGACTGAGACACTAATTGTTTTCTTTTGTTGCAAACATAATTATGGTCGTCAATGGAGACACTAGGAGCTCGATGGATTAGGTATCTAAGTTAAATTCGGAACTTTTAATGGCTCTTTGAGACCGAACTCTATATCTTTCTTTCTATACCTATAATTGTCAAGTATTTAAAGGGACGATGACATATAACATCTTTTTAAACTTCCCCTAACATGCATTGGAAGCATAAACCCGCGGCAACGCGCGGGCACCAATCCTAGTATGAATAAAAGCGTGGGTATAAAAACATGTGCTTAAAAACGTGTGTATAAATATGTGTATACAAACGTGTATAAAAATGTGCGTATAAAAAATACATAAAAACGTGCGTAAAAATGTGTGTATAAATACGTACAAAAAATGTATGCATAAAAACATGCGTATAAAAAGTGTATAAAATGTGTGCATAACAACGTGCGTAGTGCATAAAATGTGTGCATAAAAATGTGCGTATAAAAACATGCATAAAAATGTATGTATAAAAACCTGTGTATAAAAACGAGCATAAAAGTGTGTGCATAAAAACGCGTATATAAAAACGTGTGTAAAAATGTGTGTTTAAAAATTTGTGTATAAAAATACTCGTATAAGAACGTGCATAAAAATGTATATATATACAAACATGTGCAAAAAAATGTGCGTAAAAATGTGTGTATAAAAATGTGCGTATAAAAACACGCGTAAAAATGTGTGTATAAAAACGTGTGTATAGAACGTGTGTAAAAATGTGTGTATAAAAACGTGTATATAAATGTGTGCATATAAACAAGCATATAAAAACGTGCGTAAAATGAGTGTATAAAAATAAAAACGTGCATAAAAATGTATGTATAAAGGGTGCATATAAACAACTGTATAAAAACGTGTGTATAAAAGCGTGTGTATAAAAACGTGCGTATAAAAACGCGCGAATAAAAAAGAGTTATAAAAGCGTGTAGAAATATTTTTTAAGAAATATTAGGTGTTAACTCAAGGGACTAATGATGGAAGTAAATGCAGAAGTCAAGGTACCGTTACTGTAATTTTTTCAAGTGAAAAAATGTTAAGGGACTAATGGTGCACACGACAGGGACCAAAATGTAACTTTTTAAAACTGTTTTTGGTTAATATTGCGTAGACTGGTCATACTTTGAAAGTATCTTGGTATATAGGGAACTAGCTTAAAGACCCGTCTAACATCGGGATTACTTTAAAGAGTGATTTTTGTAAAATAAAATGAAAGGATGTTTATAGTTAAAAACGTTAAACGTGTTCTCGTAATAGATGAGGACAATAAAAGAAAGAACATGTAGCATTCGTGGCCATATTAAAGTTTGTGACAATAAAAAAAGCCTTCAATCTGTTATGGTCTTCACGTATGACGTATGTTAGTCCCAATTGATTGAAAAGAAACTGTCCATGTCGTTAACACCTGAAAGTTTAAAATTAAAATGATTACAAATGGATATGTGAACTTTAAATAAGACTTAAAATTTATGTAAAAAAATAGATTATGTAGAAACTAGAAGGAGGGGGGGGGGGGGGTTGAATAGTTTCTTATATTTACTTGTTAAATGATGGTTTTTAAAAAATCTTTTTCTCAAAAACTTAGGCTTGAGGAAATAAGTGAAATCTTCTTATGCATAATATGAACAATGATAGTGTAACTTAAACTAACACTTACTAATATATATGCATAAAGAATAAAGAATGTATAGTGGTTCGGCAACGAAGCTCACTCATCGTTCCTACTCCACTCCTCGAGCACTCCTTACTCGAGAGTTCACTACACAATAAGCTCCTTATGGTGGAGAAAACCATACACGTCGCTTAACCAATTTCCGACCCTAAGCTAAAAGTCGAGCCCTAATCGTAGCTAGGACCAATCTACACAACTATACTTAGTACATACACAACTTCCAAATAGACACAACTACTTGGATCTTCACAACTATTACATAACAACAAATGTATAAGATTTGATCTTCAAATTATCTTTGGTGGTGGACTCAACACTTCACAATGATAGTGTTCTTCTCTTTGCACTTGAAGAGGAAGGGATGGATGAGATAGATTCACTTCTAAACAAGTAGTAATCAATCAAACAATCAAGGATTTGAGTGATTTAAGAAGTATGTTTGAATCTGGAAATTTGTGTGCAAAAGAGGTGAATTGAAAATCTGAGAAAGGTCCACTATTTATAGGACAAAGGGCCAACGACTATATCTGCCCGCGATTCCTTATCTTAGCCCGCGGTACCTTATCGATAAGGAACCGCCTAGGAGCTAAGGAACCGGTAGGCTAGACTCCGCTCCCTTTTTGTCCTTTAGTGGTGGAGGTCATATCTGGTTATAAAAATATCCAGAAAGGATATTCCAAATCCAAAGGGAATATGCCATTTTCAAATTTTCAAATATTTAATTTAATAAAACATTTTCTTAAAAAGAAAGTTTAATTAAAACTTGTCACACTTAATAAAAAGTGAGTTTTAAGAAAAGATTAAATCACTTGATCACTTGATTAAGGTTAGTACTTGTTTATTCATACCTTAAGTGAAAATGGGTAAAGTGAAAAATACTTGAACTCAAGAATTCGTTTTTCGTTGTTTTTGTAAATGCTTGTTTTTACATATTGTCGTAATCAAAACTAAGCGAGACCGAAAAATGCAAGTAACGTTTTTAGGCATTATTGCATTAACAATCTCCCCCTTTTTGATTCCGACAATATATAAACTCAATCATACAAAACACAAGATTTTTGAAGAAGGGTTTATTCATTTCTCCCCCTTTGTCAAAGCAAAAAGGTTGCACAAGTCGGTGTTGAAGAGACGGACTTTGCAAAGACTCCCCCTTGGTGCTTACTCCCCCTAGCTTGGGGCACCGAGGAATCGACATATTGTGACAAGCTACATAGAAGGGTTAGTTGAACAAAAGAAACAACCAACAAGACATAGCTAAAGGTCACACTAAAAGAATAAAAGAGAAGAAAACACAAAGATTAAGATCCAAGTGAAGTCATATAAAAATAAGAAAAGAGTCATACAAAGATGTATGAAATAGAAAACAAGCCAAAAGCATAAATCTAATCCTAGTTATTCTAGAATTCTAAGATTTGCTTAAAAGAAAAAGGTGTCTTGAGGATAAGCAACCAATGCTTATATGAAAGACAAGGTAGTGGCGGAGTGTGGTGGTGGTGGCTTGGTGGAGATCTCATAATCAAAGTGAAGAGGAGGCTTGATTAAGAGACTCTTGATGTAGCTCAATTCCTCATAGATGTGTGCCATAGCAAGATGTTGATATTGACAACAATGACAATATGTCCCATGGTGCATGACATTATCATGAGAAGGAGGAAGAACACTAAAGGGTGGTGGTGGAAGAAAAGATGTTCCACAATCAACATTCTTGGTAGGAGAAATGTGATTAAGAGTGTTCTTGGGTGAATTGGGATTGAAAGCAATTGGGGAGAATGGAGGAGAATCAAGGCTTTCATTAGGAGAGTAAGAATTTTTGGGATGTGAAGTAAGGCAACATGCTTATGGTTTAATAGGGAAGGCTCAAGGTATTTTTGCGGTGGTCAAAGGGTTGAAGCAAAGATTCTCAAAAATGTTGGAACAAATTTGGAATTTCAGAAATACCCGAAAAATAAGGAAGCACTGTCCGCGGTTCCTTATTGCTTCCTGCGGTTCCTTATTGATAAGGAACCGCGGTTCATATATGGAACCGCCTACAGTGGTTGGGTTTTGGTGATGAAGGAAGATTTTTCAACAAATCTTATTGTTCTAGCCTAACTTATCATAGGGATATGCTTGAGAGCAAATATAGACAAAGATAACACATATTAACTCACCAAATAGAGATTGACCAAATACATGGATTAGAAAAAATCGATGTAGGAGGTGTGTAAGACAATACCTTAAGTCATGACACAATGATCCTCCATGATTCTATCTTGTTCTGCTATGTTTGAGAGAATCATACATATGAATTATGTAAGCCCGAGATTAATAGCAAGAATCTATGAAAAACGTTTTTAGATTGAATTAACAATGTCAAAACATTTCTCAACCATTTTTGAAAGAGACTTTGAGTATTTTGAAAAGGAGAAGAGAAGATTTTCAAGAAGAGTTTAGGAGACTCAAGGACTCAAAGTGATACAAGACTCAAAGGAAAGAAAAAGACTCAATAAAGGAAAGAACTTAAGGAATGTGTTCCATTAATCCTAGACCTAGACGCAAGTAATTAAAAGGTTCCATCTTAAGTGGCTTAGTGAAGATGTCGGCTAAGTTGTCCTCGGAGGGTACCTTCTCAATTGAAATGTTCCCCTTTTGAACATTATCCCTAAGAAAATGGTGACGAATTTCTATGTGCTTGGTTCGCGAATGTTGCATGGGATTCTTGCTAAGGTCTATAGCACCCTTATTGTCACACATGATGGGAACATCATCAAGACAAATCCCGTAATCAATATTGTACCTTGGACATATAATAGTTCCGACAAGAATATCTTGAATAATAGATCCCTTCATAAAGCAACAAGCGCTTGCTTCAACCATAGAGCTTGTTGGCATGCTTTTCCGGCACTCACATACTCGGCTTCTATGGTGGATATCGCAAGAGCGGTTTGTTTCTTGGAGAACTAAGAAGTTAAACAACAACCCATGAAGGTACAAACACCACTAGTGCTTTTCCGATCCACATAGTCTCCCGCATGATCCGAGTCCGCGTAGACAATGGTTTCTACGCCGGTCCCGTTAGGATACCATAATCCTAAATGTAAAGTGCCTTTAATGTATCGGAAGATACGCTAAACCGTTTCAAGGTGAGAGGTTTTGGGAGCCTCTTGGAAGCGAGCACAAAGGCAAACACTAAACATGATATCCGGTCAACTTGCCGTTAGGTACAACAAACTACCAATCATACCTCTATATTTGGTGTTGTCTACCGACTCACAATCATCATCTACGGTGAGTTTAGTATCCAAGGCCATAGGGGTCTTCATTGGTCTAGATTCTTCTAATCCAAATTTCTTTAGCATTTCTTTAGCGTACTTAGATTGACTAAAGAAAATACCATCGTCCATTTGTTTAATTTGGAGTCCTAAAAAGAAGTTAAGTTCTCCCATCATACTCATTTCGAACTCATCATGCATGATTTTGACAAAGTCATCACACAATTCTTGACAAGTTGAGCCAAATATAATGTCATCAACATATATTTGCACGATTATGAGATGAGAACCTTTCTTCTTTGTAAAGAGAGTGTTGTCTACCATTCTCATGGTATACTCATGTTTGACAAGAAATGCTTTAAGTCTATCATACCAAGCTTTGGGTGCTTGTTTAAGACCATAAAGTGCCTTCTTAAGCTTGTAAACATGATCCGGTTTCTCAAAATCAATGAAGCCGGGAGGTTGAGCCACATATACCTCCTCATTGATCAAACCGTTAAGAAACGCACTCTTTACATCCATTTGTTGAAGCTTAATATGTAGGGCACAAGCGTAGGCTAAAAGAATTCTAATGGATTCTAATCTAGCTACCGGTGCATATGTCTCGTCATAATCAATCCCTTCTTGTTGATTATAGCCTTGTGCTACAAGTCTAGCTTTGTTACGAGACACAACACCATTCTCATCTAACTTATTCCTATATACCCATTTGGTTCCTATAATGGTAGAACTTCTAGGTGGAGGAACAAGTTCCCAAACATCATTAGCAACGAATTGATTCAATTCTTCTTGCATCGCAATGACCCAACTCTCATCCGTCAAAGCTTCTTTAACATTCTTTGGTTCAATCAAGGAGACGAAACAAAAGAAGTTACTTTGGTTTTGGACTTGAGATCTTAGGGTCCTTTGATTTAAGTCGCCAATGATATTATTGAGAGTATGATCCTTAGACTCCTTAATGTTTACTTCCTTTTCAACACTAAGGTCTTCAACTCCTATTTTTCTAACCTCTTTGGCTCTAACTACTTCTACTTCATCCAAGTCATCATCAACCAATGGTGGTGTCTTGGTTAAAGGAGGGGTTTCATCAAAAGTCACGTTAAGTGATTCTTCAATTACGCCCGAGGTTCTATTAAGGACTATGTAGGCTTTGCTAGTTTGGGAATAACCTAAAAAGATACCTTCGTAAGACTTTGGGTAAAACTTGGTAAGGTAGTCTTTGGTGTTGAGGATAAAGCACTTGCTTCCAAACACCCTAAAGTATTCCAATGAGGGTTTCTTACCTTTAAGAATCTCATAGGTGGTCTTTCCTAGGAAGGGTCGAATAAGAATTCGGTTGAGAATATAAGTCGATGTGTCCATGGCATTGCACCAAAACTTTTGAGGCAAAGATTGCTCGTTTAACATCGTCCTTGTTGGGAATAAATTAAGGCCAGATCACTTGAGCGCTGACAAGAACAAAACAAGCGTTGACAGGAACAAAGCAAGCGCTGACAGCTCAAGCGTTGACAAGTTAAAGTCAAGCCTTGACACATTGAAGACAAGCACTGATGGAAGATATAAGCTACACGTTTATTATATTCTAGAATACTTCTAGTAAGGATAGAAACGACAATGCATTTTCTATGTTTATCTTTACCTAGAATAGTTGATACGTAGCTTATTGTACAAGGCTTCTTAGTCTATAAAAGAAGGCCTTTAGGTTAATGTTTAATATCAAGTTTTATATAAGTTTTCATTCGTAAACATCTTTCATTGTAAGCAAGTTCGACATTCATAATCAAAGTGAAAGTTTTGTTTACATCTTGTGTTCTTGTTTAAGTGTTAAATTCCGCATAACACTTAGATTCACAAAGCATATAACAAAGGTTTCTCTACATGTTATACTTGATCTAATCTCGTATACACAAAGCTAATCGATCTAAGTTTGGGATCAACGAGTGGTATCAGAGCTTGTTGAGGAACTTTTGATCTTTGAAGAACACCAGAACGATACACGAACACCAAACCCTAATTTTCTAAAAACACCAAAAACAACATCATGTCTGAAGCAATAACCTCCTCCTCTTCACCCTTACCAAACATCAAGATTCCCATGCTTGATGCAACCAACTTTGACTTATGGAAGTTCAACTTTGAACAATATCTGGGGATCTTTGATTACACACTCTGGGAGATTATTGAATATGGAAACTCATTCAATAAGGCTCAAAAGATTCAGGATGCCATTACTCAAAGATCAGCTGTTGAAGGATGTCCTGATGAAGATAAGAAAGAAAAACCTGGAGATGGTAGAGCTGTAGGTGCTGAAGATATTGCAAAGAAAAGGGTTGACATGAAAGCCCTAAATATTCTGAAAGTCTCTTTGGGACAAGAAAATCAGCACAAATATAGAGGATATGAATCTGCTAAGGATCTTTGGGAAGCAATTGAAGTTGCATATGGTGGTAATGCAGACACTAAGGAAGAAAAGAAAAAGCAACTTCTGCATGATTATGCTGTCTTCAAAGCTCAGCCCAATGAGAAACTGAGTAGTGTGAGAAGCAGATTGCTTGACATCACATGCAAGTTGTCCTTCATGGAGACACAAGTTGGTGATGTTGACACCAATGCTACCTTTCTGAAAAGTCTTGGTGAGGCATGGAAGATTGAGGCAAGATCTATTCTTGCCAATAATACTTACAAGAGCTCTTCGTTTGATGACATCTACAACAAACTAAGACTGTTGGAAGATGAAACTCTTTCAGCACATGGAAGCAAACCTAGCACCAGCAACATGGCCTTCTTCTCTCATAGTGAAGGTCAATTCAATCAGAAGGACTCTTTTGTGCATCCAGTTACTGGATCATCATTTGTCAGCGCTGGAACAAGTCCTGTCAACGTCTCCTTTTCAGACGCTGACACATTCATGAATGACTGCCCAAGAGTTAAACCTGCTGGTTTGGATTTGGATACTGTGTGTGCTTACATTGCTTCTTTGCCCAATGGTTCAGTGATTACATATGAGGACCTTGAGCAGATAAGTGATGAGCACTTGGAAGAGATGGACATCAAGTGGAATATGGCTCTTGCTAGTATAAGAGCAAATAGGTGGAATAGAAGGTTCAAGAAAAAGATGACCTTCAATGCTAAAGACACAGCTGGATTTGATAAATCCAAAGTTGAGTGCTACAACTGTCATCGCATGGGACACTTCATGAGGGAATGCAGATCTCCTAGAAGATCTGATGCTGGTAAACCCTCAAGTCAGGTTGTTAAAGCTCAGGATTCCAAAGCCATGGTTGCAGTTCAAGGAATTGATGGTACTGGATGGGATTGGAGCTATCTGGCTAAGAATGCTGAAGAGGACAAAGCTTTGATTGCTGATATTGAAGAAGAAGAACATGTTGAATATGCTCTCATGGCACACTCCTCCTCTTCATCTGATAATGAGGTATATGATGATGCTTTTTGTAGCAAAGGTTGTAGGTTAAACACTGATAGACTTAACAAAGAGGTGTTAAAACTAAAAGATGATATGAGCACTGAAAGGTGTAAATTGTCCAATTACCAACTGGCTCTTACTGAAACTGAGAAAACCGTTTCTAAATACAAGAAAATGGAATTTGATTTAAAAGATAAGATAAATATTTTAAAACATGAGCTAGAGGGTAGTATGGATATTAGAAATATCATGACAAAGGTCAATAGAGACCTACAGGCTAAGTTAGATGAGGCCATTAAGAATAAAGATAATGTTGACCTCAAGATTCAAAGATTTGATAGAGCCACCCAAACCCTAGGAGACTGTGTAGCTAAACAAAAGGATCCTAAGGACATGACTGGGATTAGGATGAATGATTACTCTCTGGTTCCACCACCAGCTGGTGACTTCTATGGTGTCCTTAGAAAGGATTTATCTTGGACTGGTATACCAGAATGCCAAGAAGAGGAATTCATTCCTCCACCAAGAGTTGTCACTCTAGTGGAAGAGTATCAACAAAAACTGACTGACCTAAATGAGTGGAAGAAAGCTAACCCTACTTTATTTGTTAAGGGAGGTTTGCTATGTGAAAGTCCCAATGAATCACCACCCATTAAGGTTACTCACCCAGTTACGGGTAAAGCTGTTGACCTAGGCTCCAACACTGTTAGAAGACCTACCATTAAATATGCAGAGATGTATAGAAATAATAGGTCACCCAAGAGCCAAGTTAACAATCATGGAACAGGTTTCTTCGCTTCTAGACCTAAGAGTGTGTCTAAGAAAGCCTGTTATACTTGTGGTAGCTTTTCACATTTGGCATACAAGTGTGTCAACGCTCCCAAAGCCAGCGCTGATAGGAACAATTTCAGCGCTGATAGGAAGAAAGTCAACGTTGTTAGGAAGTCAAACGTTGTCAGACCCAAACCTTGTGTGCAGCAAAGTCCACAAGTGATTAGACCTGCCCCATTCTTCTCTAGAAGGTCTAACACTCATGGACAAAGACCTTTTCAAAAGACAAACACCTGGTCAAATAGGCAATGGGTTCCTGTAGCAAACCCTAGATTCAACGCTGACAAGGGTAATTTCAGCGTTGACAGGACAAAATCCAACGCTGACAGAAACGTGACCAGACCTAAATATTTGCAGCCACAAGGTAAGGGGTCTAAAGCTTCTTCAAGCTTAACATGGAGACCCAAGAAAGATCAAAACCCTAATAATAATGGAATTTCAATGACTTGCAATAGATTTAATTACATTTCTAAGGTCATTACAAAACCACTTGGGGTTAACTGGGTTTTTCATCCTAAAAAGGATGAGAATGGGGTTGTTGTGAGAACTAAGTCTGTTCTTATTGAACAACCAGACGAATCCAAGTCTTCTGAGACTTGGGTTCCCAAAGAAAACTAATTTGTTTTCTTTATGTGCAGGGCATTCAAAAGCAGATAAATGATTATGGATATTGGGATAGTGGATGCTCAAGGCACATGACAGGAAAGGAAGACTATCTGACGAATTTCACTCCTATTAAAGATGGTGATAAGGTATACTTTGGAGGTGGATATGGGACTATCACAGGCAAAGGAACCCTTCTCACCAATAATCTACGTTTTGAGAACGTCTTCCTGGTAAAAGAACTGGATTATAATCTGTTTAGTGTATCACAAGTGTGTGATAACAAAAATAAGGTTCTTTTCACTGATACTGAGTGTTTGGTGTTAAGCAAGGATTTTAAGATCCCTGATGAGAAGTACATTGAGTATAGAACACCTAGGCATAAGGACATATATAATGTGAATTTAAATGGGATTAAAGTGAATGTAAATATGTCTTGTTTTTATGCTAAGGCCTCAGTAGATGAAAGTAATTTGTGGCACAGAAGACTAGGGCACATAAATTTTAAAAATATAAATAGACTTGTGAGGCTTGGTTTAGTTGATGGTTTGCCTGAGAAGGCCTTCCACAATGACCACTCTTGTGTTGCATGTCTTAAAGGCAAGCAGCACAAGGTCTCATTCAAGTCCAAGCAGGTGCATACTAGTTCCAGACCTCTTCATATGCTTCACATGGACCTCTTTGGTCCAACTAATATAGAAAGTTTGAATGGCAAGTCATATTGTTTTGTTGTCACTGATGACTTTTCTAGGTTTACTTGGACATTCTTTCTAGCTATGAAGAGTGACACAGCTGATGTTCTTATTGAATATATCACTCAAATTGAGAAAAGGTCTGGCAATGAGGTTAAGATGCTTAGGAGTGATAATGGTGGAGAATTTAGGAACAAGAAGCTAGATTATTTTTGTGCCAGGAAGGGAATTACTAGGCAATTCAGTATTGCTAGAGCCCCACAACAAAATGGGGTTGCTGAAAGGAAAAATAGAACCCTAATTGAAGCAGCCAGAACAATGTTGGCTGATGCTCACTTTCCCATAGCCTTTTAGGCTGAGGCTGTTAATACAGCATGCTATGTGCAAAATAGAGCATTGGTTAACAAAATTCAGAACAAAACACCTTATGAGTTACTTTGGGGAAGAAAACCTAATATTGGTTTTCTCAGACCTTTTGGTTGTCATGTAGTTGTACTAGATACTAGTGATGCCTTAGGAAAATTTAGTGCAAAAGGTGATGAAGGTTACTTCATGGGGTATTCAGTCTAGAGCAAGGGTTATAGGGTTTATCTCAAAGAGGACAAACGAATTGTTGAAAGAGTACATGTTAGGTTCTTAGAGAATAAACCTAGTGATCCTGAAAGTGGTCCTAATTGGTTGTTTGATTTGGAACCCTTATCTAGAACTTTAAGTTATATGCCTGTCACTAATCCAGACATTGTGAAGGTAACTTCAAATGTTGTGGAGGAACAAGTTGTTAATGTTTCAGGTACACAGGTTCATGAGAAGGTTGGATCACAAGCAGAAAAGGCATCTCCTACATTTGAATATGTCACAATTCCCATTTGGACAGATGTTTTTGCTGCTGCTGCTGCTGGACAAGATAATGGTGGTCTCCACATACCACCAGATACAAACATGCATGGTTCTTCAGGCGCTGACAAAGGCAAATCTAGCGCTGCCAAGACCAATTCAGACGTTGACAACAACATTTCAAGCGCTGTCAGCCCAGACGCTGACAACCAAGATTCAAACGTTGACAACACTTATGGGCATCTTTTCTCTTCCAGTTTTGAACAAGGTGGACCTTCCAATGTTCATGAAGAGATTCCTGTTGCTCAAAGAGAGTCTGATGAAGAAGATATTGGCAACATGGAGCATGAGGTTGAGAACACCAGACTTTTTGAAGGAGGGATTCTCACTTCCACAATGAAGAATCACCCCCCATCTCAGATCATTGGTGATGTTATGACTCAGTTCAGATAAGAAGATCCCATCAAGGTCTTGGTGGATTTATTGCCAATATACACAAGAAGGTTGATACCCCTCTTGTGCAAGCATGTTTGTTTGCATGTTTTCTGTCACAAGAAGAACCCAAGAAGATATTTGATGCTCTCAAAGAACCAAGTTGGGTGGAAGCAATGTAGGATGAGCTTCACCAATTTGCAATTCAGGATGTTTGGGAGCTGGTTGATTGTCCTAGATATGTCAGACCTATAGGGACAAGATGGGTTCTCAGGAACAAAAGAGATGAAAGAGGTATTGTGGTCAGAAACAAGGCAAGGTTAGTGGCTCAAGGTTATACACAAGAGTAGGGGATAGACTATGAGGAGGTCTTTGCACCAGTTGCAAGGATTGAAGCTATTAGGATTTTTCTAGCCTATGCATCTTGCATGGGCTTCACAGTCTATCAAATGGATGTGAAGAGTGCATTCTTGTATGGCACCATTGTTGAGGAAGTTTATGTCATGCAACCTCCTGGTTTTGAGGATCCAGAGCATCCAGATAAAGTGTATAGAGTCAAAAAGGCTATGTATGGCCTTCATCAAGCCCCTAGAGCATGGTATGGTACTTTGTCCACTTATTTGGTGGACAATGGATTCAAGAGGGGCACCATAGATCAGACACTATTTACAAAGAAGAAAGGCAAAGATGTGTTGCTTGTGCAGGTCTATGTTGATGATATCATTTTTGGGTCTACTGATCCAAAGATGAGTGAGGATTTCTCCAAGCTTATGACAGACAAATTCAAGATGAGTGCTATGGGGGAGATGAACTTCTTTCTTGGTTTACAAGTTCAGCAGAAAGAAGATGGTATCTTCATCTCCCAGGACAAATATGTTGCTGAAATCTTGAAGAAGTTTGGCTTTTCTCCACATGAAAAGAGGGCTACTACTCCTATGGATAGAGAACACCCTTGGGGAAAGATTGGAGATGGGAAAGATGTTGATGTCAGGCATTATAGATCCATGATTGGATCCTTGATGTATCTTACTGCTTCTAGACCTAATATCATGTTTGCTGTATGTGCTTGTGCACGTCATCAAGTGACTCCCAAAGAATGTCACCTTTATGCTGTGAAGAGGATCTTTAGGTACCTAAGATGTTTCCCTAGTCTTGGTTTGTGGTACCCAAAGGATTCACCATTGGAGCTGATTGCATATTCAGATAGTGATTATGGAGGTGATAAGTTTGATAGGAAATCCACAACTGGTGGATGTCAATTTCTTGGGAGCAGATTAATATCTTGGCAATGCAAGAAACAAACAGTGGTGGCTAATTCTACAACTGAAGCAGAGTATGTGGCTGCAGCAGCATGTTGTGGTCAAGTGTTGTGGATTCAGAACCAGCTGTTGGATTATGGGTATAATTTCATGCATACTAAGATATTTGTTGACAATAATAGTACTTTATGCATCATTAAGAATCCTGTGCATCATTCTAAAACTAAACACATAGAAATTAGACACCATTTTATAAGAGATTGCTTTGAGAAAGGTTTAATACAACCAGATAGGGTTGACACTGAGGAAAATGTGTCAGATTTATTAACTAAACCTTTTGATACTGGAAGATTTCAATACTTGGTAACAAGTATTGGAATGGTTAATCTCACTTAAATATGTGTTTTGGATTCTTTTTGTAAAAGTATGTACAGGATGATGCATTATTATTATTGGTCTTCTTGATGATTTAGATTTTCCACTATATTTTTCTAACACTGACAAAGGTTGTTTGAACACTAAGTGTTTTTGCAACGTTGTCAGCAATATAATTGTCTAACGCTGACAAAGCTTCCTTCAACGCTGTTGTGTGTTATCGGGGCGTTGTCAGCAACAATGTTAGTTTTGTGGTTTTTAATCTAAATGTGCAGATGGTGTTAGCAGTATACCATTGGATACAGAGTTGCTTATGGATCAAAGGAGAAGCATTTGGACAAGTTTTTATTTATGGATGATGGTTGGAATGTTTCATTCCTATCTTGACATAAATTTTTTATGTTCCTGCATGATTTTAGCAAACTTTTGTATCATAGTTTAAGGGGAGGTTTTAGGAACCTTTAGGATTTTTGGGTATCCATATGATACTCTTATCACAATTCTAGATTGTGTCCACAGGTGAGTATGGGTTAGTTTTACTAAACCATGAGGCACTGTAGCATGCATAGTATATCAACTTTGCATGCTGCCAAGACATTTTTGGCCTAGAATTGGTTGTGGTCTGTTGGGGGACTTGGGAATGATTTTGATATGGGATTTACCTGGGAGTAACAAGGATTTTATAAGGTAACTTGGTTGTTAAGAATTTTGGTTAGCAAGGGACACTAGAGGACTGTTATGTCTATCTTGCTTATGCAAGTGTGCATAACTGGACAGTGCTTGCCGCCCTATAATAATTATCAGCTTTTGGTTATTTTCTCTAGGATAAATTACTTGTTAAGGTCATTTTTCACTTTTTAAAACAATTTTATTTTTGGACGCTGACAAGAAATTTCCAAGCGTTGTTGTGACCAAATTGGACGCTGACATGGCTTTAGGCGAACGTTGACAAGATTATAGCCGTTGAGCGTTGATAGGTTATTTTTGACCGTTGACACTCAATGGGACCTACCCAGTTGTTACTTTTTGACATATTTTCAAGCCGTAATTTTAGGAGTTGTTACTTTCATTAAATGCATGAGATAACTTATAACTTTTTCAATATTTTCATGATTAGTTTTTGAAAATCTTTGCCTATTTTTGGGCCAATCACATGCATTCTTTATCTCCTATAAATTTGGCTCCTATTTTAAAACAGGGTATCTATAATTCTTGTCTAACACTTTTCTCTTATCAACCTTCATCTTCTACACTTCAAATTAACAGCTTTCATCAATGGCACCAAGGTATAACTCAGCAGAATTGGATTTGGGGTTCAAGTCTCAACACAACATGATTGCTTATCTTGTTGCTGATAATGATTTGTTTCCTCAATACACATAAATGGTGGCGTATTTGAACGCATCCCCCTTAAGGTATGCTCTTTCTCATGCACCACTCATTCCAGTCACACACATTAAGCAGTTTTGGAACACTGTTAGTTCCTCAACAGTTAATGGAGTGACCACATTAACTTCTATTGTTCATGGGAGGACTTGGGTGGTTACTGAGGCCTTGGTACGCCAGGCCTTGCATCTTGATGATGCTGATGGTGTAGCCATCCTTCCCATAACTGAAATAGAACAAGGGCTTAGGGCTTTGGGATATCCTTTTCCTGATGAAGGTACTCTTAACAAGTACCATAAGCAGGAATTTCCCCCAGCCTGGAAGTACCTCATCCACATTCTCCTTCAATGTTTGAGTCCAAAATGTACTGCACATAATGAGATCAATAGATCCATTGCAAGTGCTATTGTATGCATTGCAACAGGGCAAAAATATAACTATTCTAAAATGATTTTTGAAGGGATGTGTAAAAACAAGGGGACAAAAATGACTTTGGCTTATCCCCGTTTTCTGCAAATGATTTTTGATGATCAAGGTTATTGTTCAAGGGATCACAATGATTTTTATAAGATCCCTGAACAAAAGAAAGCTATTTTTACAAAGATGAATTCACCACCTCATAGAGACTTACCTTTAACCCCAGCCATGCTTGCTGTTATTGCAGCAGCACAACCCCAACCAGACCCCCAACCTCAAGTTGACCCTCAACCACAACTTGAACCTATTCCTGAACCTTTACCCTCACCTGAACAAATGCAAATAGACCAAGAACCCTTTGACGCTGACACATCAAATGTTGGCGTTGATGTGCCTATTTCCAACGCTGACACACAACCATCACAATCCTAAACACCCCTTAACCAACCCACATCTACCCATTCTTCCACACCATCTTCCACACCACCTGAATATAGGTTGATCAAACGCCAAAGGACTACTGAAGTGTTCTCCTCTGGTGGTCCTAGCCATGAAGCAGAGAGAACCACCACCACAAGTGTGGCTGGTGACCTGGATGAGGCTGGGACTATTGGTTCTGGCTTAGATGCTGGCCAAGACAGTCCCACCATCATTAAGTCCTCATCCTTGCCCAATGAACCTGACTTGGGAGGTCAAATCCCCATTTCAGAAGAGGGCAGACTGGAACCAATGACTCTTTTGGAATTGACGGCTGTCTGCATTAGCTTGCAAAAGCAAAATGCAGACTTAGTACAAATTGTCAGCTCACAAGGCCTTGAACTCAAGGAATTGAGGGAGAGGATTGTTGTTTTGGAGAGTGATCATGCTAGGAGGGGTATGGAGGAGTCTTCCAAAGGGGAGGAAGATCAAAGAAATTTGAGTGATAAGAGCAGTCAAGATGGTCAATCAATGGATGTTGCTGAAGCTCTTACAACTTTGAAGGAACAAACAGGTTTTGATACGTCCTTAATCTCTCCAACCAATCTAAATTTATCATTTACAGCTATGTTGAGAGAGGTTACACAAGGCGCTGAGGGAAAATATTTGAGCGTTGACAAGACAAATTTGGACGCTGATAGAAGTATTTTGGGCGCTGATAGAGGAAATTTGGGCGTTGACAGACCTGCACATGAAGGTGATGTATTCCAGTCATCATCTATCATCAAAGAAGTTTCTACTCAGGTATTACCATCTACCTTACCAACCATTGCACCATCAGATAAGGGTAAGGGTAAATTGGTAGAAGAGATTGTTCCAAAGAATGCAGCCCAAGTTGAATTTGATAGAAGATTGGCTGAGCAAATGATGGAACAAGGTGAAAAGGAAAAGTCACCATTTGTTGTGACTTCTGAAGAAGAAAGTGATGGAGCTAGCTCAGACTCAACTGTGATGATTATAGAACCAGAAAGGCTTGAGTATGGTGATGAGCTTGCTAGGGAAAAGTTGAGAGATTTAAAGTTGCAGGTTGACTTTGACATGCCAGAGGTGGTTCAGATGTACAATTCTTGGGAAGAAAGCTGTATGGATAATCCAGACTTGACCATTTCAGATCAAATATGGGGTTTGGAGCTTCTTCTTAGAGTTCAGAAGGATTGTAAGGTGATTTTGAAGCACAAGGCAAGCAATATTCTCTCTGAGTTGAAAAGGGATATAAGGGAGCTCTATTTTATGTTGCTCAGATGTCATGGAGTTGGATGGACACATCAGAAATTGAAGGCTTTGACATTTGATGAGTTGGAACATAGGGCTTATTCTATTTGGGTGAAAGTGCAGGAAGAGAACACTTACAGACTTCTTTCAGATGAAAGAAAGGAGCAACTTGCAGAAGAGATCGAAATCAAGAAAGCTATGATGATTCCCAGGCCAGTGAAGAAGGGATTTACACTTGAGTTTCCAAAAGATATGAATCCACTATATCCAAGTGAAGCAGTTATTAGAAAGAGCCTCAAGCTCTCTCCATTAGAAGCTTCAGATATGGTGCAGGTGTTACCATTAGATTCCAGGAATCCAATTGTGAGTTATGATAAGGATGAATGTGGATTCTGGAAGATTGGCAGATTTGGCAAGGAGGTACACACTTTTACCACTCTCATATCTTTATTTGCAAGTTGTGATAGAGAAGACTTGGTGGACCTTTGGAGGTTGCTGGAGACCAAGTATGAGGCTGAAGCACCAACTTCAGCTAATGGAATATAACTTTGGACCACATTCAAAAGAATGTGTGGGACAAATGAGGAAGATCCTGAAATATGGAAGGATCCTGAAGATGACCTCAGTGATCTTCAATGGAGGTTATATTCAGCTGCTGGTGTATACCATTTGAGTTCTACAAAGTTTGCTGAGTATCTACTTGTGGATGCTCAGTATTTCATATCCAAGGCTGTTTTGGAAAAGATGAAGGACACCCAGCTGGAGATAGATTATACAAGTGACGTGGCAAAGAATTTGATCAGATTTATTTATTACCAATATGAGAAGGTTTGTCAGACTCCTCCAAGTTCTTAATGCTTATTCAGAAACTTGATCATAAGAGTGGATATCAAGTTTAGGGGAGGATTGTTGGGAATAAATTAAGGCCAGATCACTTGAGCGCTGACAAGAACAAAACAAGCGTTGACAGGAACAAAGCAAGCGCTGACAGCTCAAGCGTTGACAAGTTAAAGTCAAGCGTTGACACATTGAAGACAAGCACTGATGGAAGATATAAGCTACACGTTTATTATATTCTAGAATACTTCTAGTAAGGATAGAAACGACAATGTATTTTCTATGTTTATCTTTACCTAGAATATTTGATACGTAGCTTATTGTACAAGGCTTCTTAGTCTATAAAAGAAGGCCTTTAGGTTAATGTTTAATATCAAGTTTTATATAAGTTTTCATTCGTAAACATCTTTCATTGTAAGCAAGTTCGACATTCATAATCAAAGTGAAAGTTTTGTTTACATCTTGTGTTCTTGTTTAAGTGTTAAATTCCGCATAACACTTAGATTCACAAAGCATATAACAAAGGTTTCTCTACATGTTATACTTGATCTAATCTCGTATACACAAAGCTAATCGATCTAAGTTTGGGATCAACAGTCCTACTCATCTCTTGGATGGTCATATTCTTCCTTTCAACTACCCCATTTGATTGTGGAGTACGAGGAGCCGAGAAGTTATGGGTAATACCATGAGCTTCACAAAAGGCACCAAACTGCACTTCATTATCAAATTCCCTACCATGATCCGTCCTAATAGAGACAATTGGACATCCTAGTTGATTTTGAATTCTTCGACTAAAGATTTCGAAATGATCGAAAGCTTCATTCTTAGATGCCAAAAATATAGTCCAAGTGAATCTAGAGTAGTCATTAACTATAACTAAGGTATAAAGGTTATCTCCATAACTCCGTATGGCGGTAGGTCCAAAGAGATCCATATGTAGGAGTTCTAAGCACCGAGAGGTTGAAACCAAATTCTTGGCTTTGTGACTTGAGTGAACTTGCTTTCCAACTTTACAAGCATCACAAAAGTGACTATCAAACTTCATCTTGGGGAGGTGTCTTACCAATTCCTTAGAGATTAAAGATTGTATTAGACGCATATTAGCGTGACCTAATCTCCTGTGCCAAAGATTATAACTATCATCTATAGTCGCAAGACATATGTTGTCTTTTGACTTCTTATTGACCTTCATGACATAAAGCCCATGCTTTCTAATACCTTTTTCAATGATGTTTCCATCTTTTATGATTTCACTATCATTTTTCGAAAAGATGACCTTACGCTTATTGTCACAAATTTGACCTATGCTTAAAAGATTAAACCCTAAATTATCTACGTGCTCAACATTTTCAATAGTCATCAAGAGAAACCGTACCTTTGCCAATGATATTACTACGTAGACTACTAGCGAATGTGAAGTTACCTCCATCATATGCTTTGTATCGTGAGAACAAACTTCGATTACCCGTCATGTGTTTAGAACAACCACTATCCTTAATCCACTCGTCGGGTTCCAAATCAATTCCCAAGCATATCTAGGTAACAACAAACACGATCAAACATTTGCTCCCCAATATCTCATGGGTCCAAAATTGTTAGTTCCAAACATCCCTTGCATTTGGTTGGGATGCATGAATTGAGGAGGGTTTCCCCATGGGGAACAAAAGGGAGGAGGATAAAAATTCATATAACCATTTTGTTGTTTATTATTTCTCCTAGGTGTATTTGATCTTGGTTTAGATTTATGGTCATTCCTTCTAGGTGTTGGAGTTTTACTTCTAGGTCGTGAATTGTTTTGACTATCTCTTCTAGGTGTTGTCGTTCTACTTCTAGGCCTAGACTCATTCCGTACTCTTGGTGGAGTAGAAGATGGTCTTGATAAACTTCTATTTCCCATTAGAGGTTTACTCAAAGGCTTATAGAATTTATCAACGGCATTGTCGTCAAGTATAGGTAATTTCACTTTGTTAGCAATAAGATGCTTAGGATGTTCACCTAAATTTGATTTTTCAGAAAGTTCAGGATTTTCATCAAAAACGTTTTCTGGCCGCGGTACCTTATGTTAGGACCATTGTAATAGTTAAATGTAATAGGTTGACTAGGAGGTATGTAGTTCCTCCTGGTCCTAGTAGTAGTAGGAGCAAGTCGTGCTCCTGGTCCTGGTCAAAGTCAAACTTTATTATTTGTTTATTATTCTGTTAGGATATGCATGAGATATGTTAGGAAAGGATATGCATATCAGTTTTACACGTTTTGTTTAATGCTGTATTAGGGTTTCCTTGTAGTATAAAAGGAACCTTAGGCAGAAGGGTTAGACACACCTTCACCAAACGTAGTTCTAGTGTTTATCAATATTAGAAATCCTTAGAAAGGATCAAGTCTTAATAGTTATTCTGTTCTTCTTTATTATATTTGTATTCTGCATTCATATTGTGTATAGAGTCTCTCTGTGGATTGACTTGTGATTACAGAAGTCATTCACCGTTCCTGACAGGCTGCAAGATCTACATCCAGTAGACCCAACAAGTGGTATCAGAGCCTGGGAGGGTCTCTATACAAGAAGAATCAAGTTTTCTTATTTCTGACATTATTGTTTTATCATGTCTTCCTCAACTTCTACTCAAACAGGAGAAGACAACACTCCTAAAATTGTGCAACCTTAGCAGATCGTTGCTACGGTTTCCAACACGAATGGTAAATTCCCTCTTATGAAAAAGGATGAATATGATAGTTGGGCAATGAAGATGGAATGGTGGATCACCAATACTGATCAAGACCTTTGGAAGATTATTCTGAATGGAAACAACAGGAAGCTAACTGGAAGAGACAAGAATGGTAATATTACTCTTCTTGACCCTAAATCTCATGAAGAAATCATAGCTATTCAGAAGGAGGTCAAAGCAAAAACAATTTTGCTTCAATCTCTTCCTGATGATCACATGGGTGACTTCTACCATTTGGATGATGCTAGAGAGATCTGGAATGGTATAAAAGCAAGGTTTGGTGGGAATGAGGAGTCAAAGAAAATGCGAAGATCCATGCTGAGAGATGAATTCACAGAATTCAAAATCTCAGAAACTGAAGGTTTACATCAAGGGTATGACAGGTTTCAAAAGATATTGAGCCAATTGAATCAACTTCGTTCAAAGCCTGATGATGGTGATATTAATGCAAGGTTTCTTAAAGCCTTACCATACTCATGGAATCAGGTGGTGATCTCTCTCAAAGCCAAAGGTGGGCTTGACTATCTCAACTTTGATGATCTATTTCATAAGCTCAGAACTTTTGAACCTCATGTGAGAGGATATTCCAGTGACTCTTTTCCCACTCCTGCTAATTCTGCCTTTGTGAGTTCTATGGCATCCAGTCCCATGTCATATGCTAGTAGCCCAAGCAATACTGTGTCCTCTCAACATACTTTTCAACATACTTCTGCTCCTGATCCTACTGCCAAGTCTGGTAGTATGGTAGAAGCCGTTCTTCATTCTTTTGTGGCTGATGTTGATGCTCAACAACAACTTGCTTTTGATGACTTCAAACAGGTCGATAAACTTGACCTGGATGAAATGGATCTTAAATGGCAGATGGCCATGCTCACTCTGAGGGTTCACAAGTTTGAGAAGAAAGCAGGTCGAAAATTCAATTACAACCCTCGGGAGCCAGCAAGATTCGACAGAAGCAAGGTTCGATGCTATAACTGCCAGCAACAAGGTCACTTTGCAAGGGAGTGTCCTAGCAAGAATGACCAGGAGAAGAGCAGGTACTCAGCCTTTAAGGTTCAGGAGATAAAAGATGACAAGAAGGCATTGGTATCTGTTGACTCTATGGTCAACTGGAATAATCATCAGGCTCCTAGAGCTTAGTATGAGCGTCTTTCAACTTTCTTGTTAAAGAATGGCTATAGAAGGGGTACTATTGACAAAACACTATTTCTTAGGAGGAATACCAAGGACATTATCCTTGTTCAGGTTTATGTGGACGACATTATCTTTGGTTCTACTAGGAAGGAATGGTGTGATGAGTTTGAACACTTGATGAAAGGCGAATTTCAGATGAGTGCGATGGGAGAGCTTTCTTTCTTCCTTGGTCTTCAGGTCAAGCAACAATCGGATGGGATTTTCATCAGTCAAGATAAATATGTTCATGAGATTCTTCAGAAGTTTGACATGGATCCTCTTAGACCAGCGGCAACTCCTTATGAAGTTGCTAAAGTCAAACTTAAGAATGAGCCAGACCCCCCGGTCAATGTTCACATGTACAGGTCTATGATTGGCTCCCTCATGTATTTGACTGCATCACGTTCGGATATCATGTTTGCAGTAAGTGCTTGTTCTAGACACCAGGTGACTCCAACGGTTTCGAACTTAAATGCAGTGAAGAAGATTTTCAAGTATATCAAGGCTCAACCTAAACTGGGCTTATGGTATCCTAGAGAATCACCTTTTGTTCTAGAAGCATATAGTGATAGTGATTATGCAGATGCTAATAATGACAGAAAGTCTACTATTGGTGGTTGTCAATTCTTGGGTCGTCGACTTATTTCATGGCAATGCAAGAAACAGACAATAGTAGCTACTTCTTCAACAGAAGCTGAATACGTTGCTGCTGCTAGTTGTTGTGGACAGGTTTTGTGGATCCAAAATCAGATGTTGGATTATGGTTTCAATTTTATGAACACCAAAATTTTTATTGACAATCAAAGCACTATTTGCATTGTGAAGAATCCTGTTTTTCATCAGCGAACAAAGCATATTGAAATTAGTCACCATTTTATACGGGATGCCAATGAGAAGAAGTTGATACAGGTTCTTAAAGTTCATACGGATGATAATGTTGCTGATTTGTTGACAAAAGCCTTTGGGTCCTCGGTTTAACCACTTGGTGGTTCACATTGGGATGGTCAATCCTTGAGGTCTAGGATTGAGGGGAGGCTAAGCCTAAGGGGAGGCTTTGTGTACATATTCTTAGGACAGAATAACGTATTGGTAGATTTTAGCAACATATTACATTGGTTCTGGTGGTGTGTGTTACTCCTGGTGGAGGATTTTGCTCACTTCTGGTGGTTATGGTCTTACATGACTGGCTTCTGGTCCTCATTGGTCAGCTTCTAGTCATAATTGGTTGGCTTCTGGTGGTTCCAAATTCTTCTTTGTCAAGTGGTGATTGGCTTTTGGTACTGGTCTGGGACACTGTTCATTCTTATTGTCCTTTGTTGACCACATTTTGCTTCTGGTCTGACTATTGTGTACTTTGACTTTTAGTCAACGCTTCCAATTCTAGTATTTACATTTTTAATTAACTTTGGTAACTTGGAATTTGGGAAGTATGTTAAAAGGGGCAAGTGGTTACTAAGTAATAATGTGAAATTTGAAAGGGCAACCCCCCATTAATAGGGGTCAATGAACAGTTACTACTTACCTTATTTATGGTCAAATTAACCCCCTTGACTCAATCATTCCATTCATCACACACACAAAACCGATCCTACTCTCTCAACCCTAACCAACATCCTCTTCCATTCACTTATTCAAGATCCATGGCTGCCCTAGTATACCAACCTGCTCACAACAAGGTCGCCTTTCTAGGCGATGGTCCACATCGTGAGGAGTTTACTGACATTCTGGATTTCATTGAGGCCTCAAACCTAAGGTATGCTTTTACTGTATGTCCCACTATTTATGATAGTGTCATTCGTCAGTTTTGGGCATCTGCTCGTCTTGTGGTTGTGGTTGGTCGTCCACGTGAACTCCATGCTACCATAGATGGACGTTTATATGTGGTGACTGAGGCTTCTATTCGATCTTCCCTTCATCTTCAAGATGATGGTGGTGTTGAGTCCATCCCCAATTTGGAGGTATTGGAGGGGATGGCTGCTATAGGGTACAATCATGGGGGGAAGTTTAACTTCCAGAAAAATAGGTTTTCCCCCCAATGGAAGCTTTTGGTGCATTTTCTGATTCATTGTTTAAGTCCCAAGTCTGGGAGTTGGGATGCTTTCCCTACTCCTTTGGCTATTGGTCTCATTTGCTTGGCTCAGGGTAGAGTTTTTAATTTCTCTCATTATCTGTTTGAGGGGATGGCTAGTAATCTATCTAATGCTGGTTCAAGGAAGAAGTTTCTTATGTATCCTAGGTTTTTACAACAAATACTGGTTTGCATTCCTCGTGATAGGACTGAACATGTGCCGTCTAAGCTTACTGCAAAAGTGTATTATAATATGGTCCATGGGTTTACCGGGGAGTGGAGGCCCCTTACTGAGGCCATGTTGGGGCTGGCTCAGGGTCCTCTGGAGGAGGAGGAGGAGGCTCCTGAGTTTGTTGTGATTGATGATGACCCTATGGAGGAGGAGGCTCCTACTGGTGGTGCTTCTCATGTGGTTGAGGAGGAGCTGGTTGAGGAGGTGGTGGTTGAAAGACCATCCCCTTCCACGGCTGGTCCTTCTTCAGTACCACAAAAGTCTCCATTTGTGGAGACTCCACCTCCTAGTCCTGCTCCACACTCTTTTGATAAGCCTTTTGGTGCTAGTACTCCTACTGTTGACGCATCTGTTGCTTCAGGCTCCAATGACGCCTTCCCTGACCCAAGTTCTCTTGGTGGGCAGGCGGAGGAGCCTACTACACTTATGTCGTTACTTGATCTTATGCACAGGTATCATGAGCGGATTATTTCATTGGAAGCTGATTTGAATCAACACCGGAAACTTACTAGGGAATTTGTTCTTCCTCTGGCTGATCGCATCAAAGCTTTGGAGACTCAGCAAAGACGACGAAAGAAGCAGGTGATTCACTCTGATTCTGATGAGGAGGGTACGGAGCGTGTTGAGGATGGTTTGACATTGTTGGCAAAGGCTGCCTTTACTGATAAATTGTATGATGATTTGCCGGTTCCTCCGACATCCTCCAGTGTTCCTTCTCCGGCTGGAGTTTCCACTCCTATGGATGGTGCTTCTGGTCCTGCTGCTGGTTCCAATGCTGGTCCATCCTATGATTCGAAGGGGAAGGCCCCAATGACTGATGCTCCCTCACCACCTCGCAAGCGTACACGCAGACAGCTTGAGGAGGAGAGGCTAGGTGAGGAGGCTGCTCAACGGATCCAAGCCGAGATTGATGAAGCTGAAAGGGCTGCGGCGGCGGCGCTACAACAGCAGAGGCGTGAACAAGTTCAACATGATGCTATGCATTGGAATGAGAGTGATTGGATGCAGGTTTTGACTATTCTTACCAGGGATTATGCCCAGTTTACTGATCTTTTGGGTGACGATGTGGATGAGCATAACTGTATTCCAAGAGCTATGGTGTTGATGCGCAAGCATCAGTTGGCCCTTGCTGCACAGCTTCGTGAGAAGAGAAAGAACAGACCTTTATCCAGAACTGAGGAGCGCAAGCAGATGCAGCGATATGTGAAGTATCAATCGGCTGCTTATTTTCAAGCTGGTTGGAAATGGGACAGGGTTCGGGCTTTGACTTTTGATGAGCTCAAGGCACTCTATGAACGTATGGTCAAGCATCAGAGTCAACCCATTCCGGAACGATTTATCTACCGTCCCCCTCCTCGTGTGGTGACCACTTCTTCTCCTGCTGTTACTACTAGTCCTTCATCTGATCCTACTCCTGGTTCTGCTGCTAGTCCATCAGTTTTTGTTGCTACTTCAGTTGGTACCACCACTTCTCCTTTGGTTGCTCCTTTGGGTTCTTCTTCCGCTCCTGCTACCACCACCACACCTGCTACCACCACCACACCTGCTACCACCACCACACCTGCTACCACCACCACACATGCTACCACCACCACCTTTGCTACCACAACAACTACCACTGCTACACCTGATATGCTATCCCCATCACCACCGGTTCCTGGAACTTAACCTATTCCTACTTCTAGTGCAGCTCCTATTGATCCCTTGGGTAGGAAAACTAATGAGTCTACTTCTCCTGCTCCCACTGCTGCTGCTGAGGTAAAGGTAAAGGTTGAACCCTCTCCAAGTGATTCCACACCTCGCCGTTCGCTTCGCCAGAAATCAGCTCGACGTGTTCGACGTGGCAAGACGGTCCCTTATGAGAAGCGTGATCCTGAGAATTTGATTGATGCAGCTTCTGACAGTGATTCTGATTTGCCTTTGGGAAATGGGCATATTACTGGTTGGACGGTTGAGCGTTCCACAACTCTTCCTGGTATGGTATCCCATAGAATTACTCTTAGTGATGGGTCTGTGCGGTTAGCTTCGGGTTTGCAGGGTGTTTTGTCTTGGGCTGATCGTAAGGCTCTTATGGCTTTATATGGGTTTGTGGATTCTGGCATGCCTTTTGATCCCATGGCTGTGTCTTCCTGGCCTGGTCTGTGCATATGGGCTGATCTTAAGCTGATGCTTGATGCACCTCCTCATGCTCCTGTTTCTGGTATATGGAAGGATCAGATGCAATGGGTGATTCAGCGATGGAAGTTATATGCGGGATGTGGTGTGCATATGTTGGAGTTGGAATCTGGTCATATGGTTTTCATGCTCACAAATGTGGATTATCCTTTGACGATTTCTTCGATGGAGGCTATGTTGGCTAGTCACTTGCAAATTTCCAATGCTCCATCAGGGAATGAGTCCTCTATGGCAACTGCGTTGGTGGAAGGACTTCAGGCTCGTTTGACAGCAGATAAGAAGGCTGCTTCTGGTCTATGATTTGGTTGGTTTGTAAGTGTTTTTGTTTTGTGTTTTTGCTCATTTGTTCATATTATCATTCTTTTCACCAATATGTAAAGTGATTGGTGAATTTCATTCTTTATAGTTTTTAACATATAGTTAAGAAAAAAAATAGAA
Source organism: Glebionis coronaria (assembly GCA_025667525.1). Lineage (NCBI taxonomy): Eukaryota > Viridiplantae > Streptophyta > Magnoliopsida > Asterales > Asteraceae > Glebionis > Glebionis coronaria. Next base: position 465,610,796 of record CM046876.1, on the reverse strand, counting down.
AAAAGATAATAATAAAAGAAAATATACTTTTTATGTAATATCTGCTTATACTTTAAACACATCTTGGATTTTATACTTGTGAATATGATACCATTTGATGCTTCACATTATGGGTTCTGGTTACTGAATTGTGCTTGTGCTGGTTACTGGTTTCACTTGGTGTTGGACTTGGTCCTCACAACAAATGGTTCTCAACTCACCATGTCTCATCGACAAGAAAAAGTTGATTCACCTTGAGGGTACGGCTCCTGGTGCGATTCTCAAATCCGTTGATGGTTTCCAGGTTACCCAAAACTGGATGGTTTTCACTTGTCATGGTCCTAGACTGAAAAGTGGCTAATCCAAGGGGGTACGGCTCTTGGTAAAGATTTTATCAAATCCGTTGATAGCTGTAATAGCTTGCTTATAGCTATAGGGTTTTCAACTCACCGATGCTTTATTACTAAGAGTTGGCGAGTCCAGAGGGGTACGGCTTCTGGTAAAGACATATCAAATCCGTTGACGGCTGTGACGGTTTGCCTAAAATCATCAGGGTACCCCCACTCACCATTGATTCACGTTCTAAGAGTTGGGTTGGGTTCTAGTCTCCCAGGGTGATGCTTATTCCACCAGAAAGACTGGCTAGGCCAAGAGCGAGCAGCTACTTGGTAAAGGCTCATCAAATCTGCTCTTGTTGCTGAAAGATTCACCACGATGCTGATTTGTTCCAAGCTTTGAAGAAGCTTCTAGTGTTTCATGTTGCGGCAGTTCTTCTGACTCTTATCTTGCTGATGCTGCTTTTAGTTTTGCTGATTCAATCCTCGGGCTTTCTTGCACGTTTTACAGGAAACTTGAACTCAACAGGTCAAATTCAAGTTTAGGGGAGGATTGTTAGGACCATTGTAATAGTTAAATGTAATAGGTTGACTAGGAGGTATGTAGTTCCTCCTGGTCCTAGTAGTAGTAGGAGCAAGTCGTGCTCCTGGTCCTGGTCAAAGTCAAACTTTATTATTCTGTTAGGATATGCATGAGATATGTTAGGAAAGGATATGCATATCAGTTTTACACGTTTTGTTTAATGCTGTATTAGGGTTTCCTTGTAGTATAAAAGGAACCTTAGGCAGAAGGGTTAGACACACCTTCACCAAACGTAGTTCTAGTGATTATCAATATTAGAAATCCTTAGAAAGGATCAAGTCTTAATAGTTATTCTGTTCTTCTTTGTTATATTTGTATTCTGCATTCATATTGTGTATAGAGTCTCTCTGTGGATTGACTTGTGATTACAGAAGTCATTCACCGTTCCTGACAGGCTGCAAGATCTACATCCAGTAGACCCAACACCTTATCTATGGCGGCGGTTCCATATCGATAAGGAACCGCCCCATACAGTTTGGGACCACGTACAACAGATGGTTTTTCTGAAAATCGAACTTGTTTAGGTTCACTAGTTGATGCTTCATCTGAGTTAAAACCTATACCAAGTCTTTCCTTAGAGTGAATTTGTTTGTTTAACATATCATCAAGAGCACTAGTACTTTTAATGAACTTTTCCAATTTAATGGAGGTGATCTTGAGATCTTCATTCTCTAACCTAAGTTTCTCACAACTTAAGCAACCTATATTAACTTCTTTATTTTTCTCAAGCTTGCCTAATTTTTCCCTAAGTTCATTAATCTCATTTTCAAGCTTAGTTTTAGTTGATTTTAGTGTTTTCTTCTTTTCTATGAATTTAAGGCTAAGTTTGTGTAAATTGTCATATTGGCCTTCTAATTCAATATCAGCTAAGGTGGAGCTATCATTGCTATAATATTCGGTTTCGGAATGTACCTCTTTAGAAGTGTGAGCCATGAGACATTTCTCCTCTTTGGGGTTGTCATCAACATCTTCACCGCTACCGCTCCAAGAACCACTAACGAATGCCGTGTGATTCTTATCGCGTGAAGGCTTTGGACACTCGTTAATGAAATGATTTGTATCACCACATCTAAAGCACTTCCTATCACTCTTTTCGTTCTTGGCAAACAGATTCTTTAAGAATGGTTTCTTGTCATTGTTAGGTTGCCTCACGTGTTGACCTCGTCTTTTGAAGAACCTCTTGAAATCTCTTACCGCCAATGCATACTCCTCGTCATCACTATCCGAGGAACTATCATGATCGCTTTGTGCCTTCTTGGCTTGGAGTGCAAGAGACTTCCTTTCACTCTTGGTCTTTACCAATTCTGAATCCTTCAAAATTATCATCTCATGAACCTTCAAGTTGCCTATGAGTTCATCGAGTGATAAAGTTGAGAGATCTTTCGATTCTTTGATCGCCGTGACCTTTGCTCTCCACTTCGGATGTAAGGCCCTAAGAAACTTCCTAACATTGTTCTTGCTAGAAAAACCTTCATCAAGTGCTTTTAGACTAGTAATAATAGTGTTAAATCTAGCAAAAGCACTATCAATAGCTTCATCTTCTAAGATGACAAATTGTTCATATTGTTGGACAAGAAGATCGATTTTGCTTTCTTTGACTTGGATATTACCTTGGTGGGTTACTAAAAGAGTGTTCCAAATATCTTTAGCGGTATCACACATAAAAATCCTTTCATACTCTTTCTTAGGTAAGGCATTATAAATCACCATTTTAGCATCATTATTTTTCGAAAGTTTCTTTTTAGTATCATCATTAGCTTTGTCAAAAGTGACCAATTCCTTTGTTTTAGAAACTTCATTAAATTGATAAGGTAAAAAATCACCATTGGTAATAACATGCCAAAGATCTAAATCTTTTGATTTCACATAAGTCTCAAATCTATTTTTCCAATAAATAAAACTATCGGTTTCAAAAAGTGGTGGTCTTTGCATAGATTGCCCTTCTAGGTACTTGTTGGAATCCATAAATCGATTCAAGTTTTAAAATATAATATACTTTAAAAAATACTTGAGCAACCCTCTCTGATACCAATTGTGGAAACTATAAGAGGGGGGGGGGGGGGGGGTTGGATAGTTTCTTATATTTACTTGTTAAATGATGGTTTCCAAAAAATCTTTTTCTCAAAAACTTAGGCTTGAGTAAATAAGTGAAATCTTCCTATGCACAATATGAACAATGATAGTGTAACTTAAACTAATACTAACTAATATATATGCATAAAGAATAAAGAATGTAAAGAGTTAAGGGTAAAGAAAGATCAAACCAAACACCAAGGATTTATAGTGGTTCGGCAACGAAGCTCACTCCTCGTTCCTACTCCACTCCTCGAGTACTCCTTACTCGAGAGTTCACTACACAACAAGCTCCTTATGGTGGAGAAAACCGTACACGTCGCTTAACCAATTTCCGACCCTAATTTAAAAGTCGAGCCCTAATCGTAGCTAGGACCAATCTACACAACTATACTTAGTACATACACAACTTCCAAATAGACACAACTACTTGGATCTTCACAACTATTACACAACAACAAATGTATAAGATTTGATCTTCAAAGGATCTTTGGTGGTGGACTCAACACTTCACAATGATAGTGTTATTCTCTTTGCACTTGAAGAGGAAGAAATGGATGAGATAGATTCACTTCTAAACAAGTAGTAATCAATCAAACAATCAAGGATTTGAGTGATTTAAGAAGTATGTTTGAATCTGGAAATTTGTGTGCGAAAGAGGTGAATTGAAAATCTGAGAAAGGTCCACTATTTATAGGACAAAGGGCCAACGGCTATATCTGCCCGCGGTTCCTTATCTTAGCCCGCGGTACCTTATCGATAAGGAACCGCCTAGGAGCTAAGGAACCGCTGGGCTAGACTCTGCTCCCTTTTTGTTCTTTAGTGGTGGAGGTCATATCTGGTATAAAAATATCCAGAAAGGATATTCCAAATCCAAAGGGAATATGCCATTTTCAAGTTTTCAAATATTTAATTTAATAAAACATTTTCTTATAAAGAAAGTTTAATTAAAACTTGTCACACTTAATAAAAAGTGAGTTTTAAGAAAAGATTAAATCACTTGATCACTTGATTAAGGTTAGTACTTGTTTATTCATACCTTAAGGGTAAAATGAAAAATACTTGAACTCAAGAATTCGTTTTTCGTTGTTTTTGTAAATGCTTGTTTTTACATATTGTCGTAATCAAAACTAAGCGAGACCGAAAAATGCAAGTAACGTTTTTAGGCATTATTGCATTAACAGATTACATACCGTTATAAACTTAGTCAAAGACCATGTAAGACTTCCTTGTATACAACATTTGTAGTTTTTTTACACACATTTCTGTTTGTGTCACATACAACAACCTTCAACCATTTCTTGCTTTTTACATGAGAGACAACTACATATAGTTGACCGTGAGTAAAAACTGGACGTGGTAAGTAGAGACCGACTTTAGAAAGTGATTGTCCTTGACTTTTATTAATGGTCATTGCAAATGAGAGTGAAATAGGAAACTGCTTTCTGACAATTTTTAGCGATAAACGCTTGTCAGATGGAGTTATTCTTAACCTGGGAAGGATAACTACCTTTCGTAAATGTGTTTCATTGATTATCCTGGCACTAATACCTGTTCTCGTTAGATTAAGCACATGCAACCTTGTTCCATTACACAATCCGTTTGGTTGATCGATATTTCTCAAAAGCATTATAGGCACACCCACCTTTAATGATAACTTGTGATTCGGGACACCTGAAAACTTCAATCCATTTATAAACTCAGATGAGAAAACAGATTCATCGACGGAAGCACCACGATCAGCTTCGTCTATGCTGTCGCAACTCAAATAGACAATCTCTTCGCCAGGAAATCTTTCCAACAACTTCTCGTTTATAGAGTCAACAATTTCATTAGTTGGCGCCAGAATTGCCTTTTCTTGGAAGTAGGAAGCGTCATTTATGTTGTCAAGAAGATTCGGGTACGTTAAATCCATAATAGACGTGACTGGATCGTCAGTCGCGTCTATCAGAATATATTCAGGCACATCTATTTCAACCTCTCCATCATTATCTTCCCCACGTTCACCGTCTCCTAACTTTAGTATCTATTCGGCAAAATCTCGTATCTCGTCAACATCCTATGGTCTTGAACCAACCGTAAGTCTCATATTCGCTGTCAACTTAAGCACTCTGCAATTATCCCACAAGTAGGACTGCTTCAGTGAGGCACTTACAATGTCTTGACGCGAGCCTTTTGGAACAACGGGAAGAACCTGCCTAAAATCTCCTCTAAAAACAGCTGTCATGCCTCCAAATGGATCTTTATTCATTTCATGCCTATTTTTCCTCAGTACGTCCTATAACGTGCGATCAAGAGCCTCAAAACAAAGTTTGTTAGCCATAGGAGCCTCGTCCCAAATAATAATCTTACATTTCTTTAGCAACTGGCCAAGATCACTTTGAGGACATATGGAGCAGGTAGACGTTTCATCTACATTTATCGGAATACGAAACCGGGAATGTGCAGTCCTACCTCCAGGCATCAACAAAGACGCAATACCGCTAGATGCAACGTTTAACACGATGTCTCCTCGTCTCCTAATACCAACGGCTGGTGTCTTCCATAGGAAAGTCTTTCCTGTACCTCCGTATCCGTAAACAAAATACACTCCTCCGCTCACCTCCTCAACAGAACCCATGATAGTGTCATAAACGCCTTTTTGTTCTGCGGTTAAAGAAGCGTACAGGCGTTCATACTCGTTCTGCAGCTCAACGAGATCATAATCAGTCTCATCATATATAAGACGATTTCCAAATGCAGTCATGTATCTGTCGTCTGGATAAGGCATCTCAGGCCAACTACGTAGGGAATAACCTTTGGATCGCATAAGTTCTTCTATATGTAACAAACATACATTCTTCTTTTCTTCATCGCCGACTCAAATCTGCAAAATAATAAAGTTTATCAAACAAAAATAAGCATATGGGAATCATTTCTTCAAATTTTAAATTACATGTTGTGTACTAAATACAGGAGCATAAAGGTTTACATGGATCGTTCAAAAGCTCTCTCTTCTTGCGTTGCACATCCTCTGCCATCAAGTGCCATGTTTCTAACCAAACTTCCAAAGGTTTGGTGAGTTCCTTTTGCGTCAGCAATGTAACAAAAAACTCACAGATTTGATCAGGAGGTGCCCAATGTCCAACGTCTTTAATACTCTCGACATACTCCTTGTCGTCCTCTAAAAGTCCAGCCGCATAGCAAGCTTCTTTGTATGTAGGATAAACAATCTTGTTAATTGTTTTTATCTCGTCATGGTCTATACAACCTTTGGCACTATTTAACAGCATCCTGCAATAGTAGGTGTCTCCTGTAGATATAGGCACATTATGAATTCTACCAATCGCTCTTCGTTTCTTCCTAAAGGTCCATATTCTTTTAGATGCGTTCCATACAAATTTTGTTGGAAACTCAGCATACGTATGCTCTCGTGCAACCGGATAGAGTTCATTCATTTTTAACCAACCTTCAAACATACTATGTCCAACAGTAGGCTTGTGAGTGACTGTTTCAAGGTCTGAGTTCTCGTCATAAACTATTTGCTGGTCCCCTGGTAAGTGAAACGACAACCGCTCAACAACAGGTGTTCGGTAATGAACCTCAAAACCAAATATTCTCCACACCGCCTCACACGCGGATAGATATCTACATTCTAAGTAAGCCTTGATTTCGTCTACAGGTTTTTCAACTTGTTCACCGTCTTTCGTTGTACCCGGTTTATACAACTGTGCCGAGACCCTATCTGGTCCTTTGTTAATGTACTTAAACAAATACTTTATAGATCCGGGCTAATTGCACCACTCTACATTAATGTGACACTGATATCGTTTTAGAAGAGTAGCATTATACGGTATAACATAACCATTATAGAGCTGAACTCCTTTAGCAGCTTCCACATACCTACCGTTATCACGTCTTTTATATACAGGGTACCCATCAGCGTCAACGGAGCTACGTTCGTAGAACTTAAATGGGAAACGTTTGCTACATTTACCATCGACCATACAAACCTGTTTAGGCTCGTCCGCACCGCAAGGACCGTGCATCATAAAATCAGAAACCAATTTGTATAATTATGGATCTTTGTTTTTATCCGGTATCTCTGCGGAAATGTATTTGTCAATTTGCTCATCATTTGACACCTTGTCGTCCCTATGCAAGAACAAACACAGATGCGCGTGAGAGAGACCTCTCTTTTGGAGTTCTATCGTGTACACAACTGTTAAAAGAACAATACTCGTAGTTTAATAAAAATTACGCTAATAACCAAAGAAATGTTTCATTATTAATAAATAGATATAAGCTAATAGTTTGTTGTATTTACCTGATTGGGTACGCCCAAACAATCGCATATCTTTCACGTCCTTCACCAGCAGGTCAAGTTTTTGTTTGAAAACTCTTGTTAGCACGTCCGGTCTGTCGAAAGATGTAAGGTTATTATCACGCATGAATCGTGCAACCTCTGGCCAGTTTGGATTACATGTTATGGTTATGAACAAATCCGGGCATCCGTACCATCTACATAATGCCATGGCGTCCATATAGTTCTGCTTCATGAACCTTGGACCACCGGTAAACGTAGAAGGCAAGGCTATCGGTTTCCCAAGAACTGTCGGGTCGGTATTCCCAGATGCAATGCTTTTACGGATGTTCGAGTATGTATCACACCTTAGTTTAGACTGATTGGACCGGTGGAAATACAAACGTTCAGTCTCCACCATTGTATAACCATCCACAAGAAACTGCTGAAACAAATGACCCCCACGAACAAATAAATTTTCTTGATTCGGTATGTCTTGTATTTGAAAAGCAAACCACTCACGCATACTAACATATTATCGTTTTTCCTCTTCGTCTTTGTTCTCCTCTTCATCCGAGTCCGGTATTCTTTGGACAAACTTTTTTTTATGAGGCATTTCAAGATAATAACCATCTTGTCCACGCGGCATCAACAAAGGGTACTGCAAAGGAAGATACATCAGATGGAAAATGTTGATACGTTGGAAACCTTCTTTACGTTTTTCGATGACAATATCTCTTTGATTTACGCAAGCATCAAAGTCACCTACAATCAGTCCAACGACCTTGTTAGTAGTTGGTAGATTGTAGTTCCGTCCATTTTTACCACGTTTGGCTACCAACTTTAATTTAATATTTTGCTCGGTGTCTTGATTGTAACTGTCACGCACCCTTCTAATTGTTTTAACCAAATTACTCGAGGTGTCCAAAACATCTTTAACTTCACGAATTATGTTTCTGTCCATAGGATGTTAGCGTTAGCAGGAGCGGACGATGTGTTAGAGCCGCTGCAATTTATACATAACATGTCAATAATATAAACTGTGTGGCAACTTTGGATTAAAACAATATGAAGAACATGCAAACAGTGAAACGAATAAATTACCTTAACGCTTTTACTCTGTTATCTACCTCGTTCTCAGTATCATAGATATACAGTTGTGCGAAGTTGGGCGTCTCACCATTCTCGGGAAGCAAGCTTCCAATTTTATGATATGTTTGTCCGTGCAAACGAAATACATAAGGTCCACGTGTTCTTATTTATTGAGTCGTCAACCGTCCCTCCCATGGAAGTAAAAGCAAACATATTGTTGTATGATCTGATGTTGTTTTTAAAATTTTGACTCTTTGCATCGTTGTTATTAAACAAATCAACCAACTTTTTTGGAGCCGGCGGGGGTTGTTTAATAAAAACTTATCCCTTTTGACAACATATATTATAAGGTTTGTTGTTTGGATTATAGTTGCCTGTTCTTGCTTCTTTCTCCCATACTAAAGCATGACATTCTGTGCACTTAAATATAGGGTCGCCATGGTCGTAGTATTCTGAGCATGAACAAAAATAATAAGCAAAATGTGAATAACAGAAAGTATTTTCAGTGTGACATTAAGTAGTAACGCTATGTTAATACCTTTAGATATTCCAACGTATTTATCATATACTTTTTTTACATTTCCATCGTCACCACCAAGATTAAATCGTACCGGAATTTGAGGTATTCGCGACATCCGCTTTTTTTTTGTTGGCAACCTTGATGATTCACCGACTTCGTATGTTGAGTTATTTGCTGATAGAGATTGCATGTTTTTTGTAACACCGGAATTAGAGTTACTTCTAACTGGTTGCCTAACACTTTGAGCGACAGATGTTTCAAAAATAACTGAAAGTTATTATATGTGACAATGAATCAGTTAATTGATAGTAAATAATAATTGAATAAACATATGGTAAGATTGAAATGTATAAAGTTGTTACCGTTTGTTACATCACTCAAGGGGGATTGTCGGACACGCGTTGATGAACATGCACCTGATAGATCCTTGGTAATACCATACGCAGCAGGAGACGTAGTAGCATTCACTGTCTTTCTTGGTCTACCTCGACCAATTTTGGGTTGTTTTATCGTTACTGAAACAAATATTCAATATGTTTATAAATGTATTTTTCTTTAAACGATGTTTTAACTAATTTATACATGAAATGTATAAAGTTCTTACCGTTCGTAACATCACTCAACTGAGATTGTGGGACACGTGTTGATGAACCTGTTAAAACTTGTATACCGCGTGACACCGGATTGTTTGCAGGGCTTATAAAACGATTAAAATTGATGTTGGTGCTGGTAAGTATTGGACTTTGGGACACTGCATACATATGATTCAGAGATTAACTTTCCAACTATATTTTACAAACATATCAATAGTGTAATGAAATATATGTGACATTACTGGTTGAGTTTCCAGATGCTGGATTAGTAATAATATCATGCGACAAAGGACGTAGTAACCTTTGGTGTTTTCCTTGGTCTACCTCTACCAACCACTGGTGTCACGATGTTTGTTTGTTTATCTTGCACAGACGCAACACGTTTTTTTGGCGTCTTACCATTTTCATTAACACTATTTTTGCCATTATTTGTAACAGATTGCTGATTTAAACCTAACATAATATAACATAATTTATAATGAATCAAATGTAAAACATACTACATAGTCATGTTAACCTCCAAAAATTGTTACTAAGGTAAGTAAATAACACACCTGATTGTGATTGATTAGTTTGAAGTAATGTTTGTCTAAACCGTGCAGGGTCATTCTGAATTAATGGTGATAGACTTGGCATGGAGGTTATATTTTGTGAGAAATCTAAAACATGATAAATAAACAGAGATGTTATGCTTACTTTAAAAAATACCAGTGTGCTAATGAAACTATATATGCCTTTTTAAGGTTACATACTTACAATTACCAAAGCCAGAAAGTAGTTACCGATTATTGCTTGCTTGTTGGGACATTGTATGCTGTGTTGAAGAATCTACTCATAAACAGATAATAAGTTTAGTCTAACCAATGGTCATGTAAGGAAACCTAAAGACAAATACACGACTAACAACATTATGAACTAACCAATATGTAATTCAGAAATTGTCAACCCTATTTGCCTAACTTGAGGAACATTGCCCAATGATGGTGATAATTGAGTTACAAATGCGTTCCTATTTATTCCCAAACATGTTACTTCATCTAATTGCAAGAGGTTTGGATGTCATTCTTTGGTTAAACAAACGTCACTCGTGTATTAACATAACTAAAAGTTAAATACTTTACACAACAGACAGGTTAACTTACAGTTACTAACGTCTGATAAAGGAAGCCTTGTTTGTTTCCCAGTATGCGTAGAAGAACCTATTACCGTTCAAACCAAATAATTAGAATGCATATTTTTTCATACATCTGTAAATCATTCTAACTATAATGATAAATACTTTGCATAAAGTATTTTAAAGGACAGTTTCATAAACCTGTGATATTGATTTGTCCTGTGAGAGCAGTGTTGTATTTTGGAACACCTCCATCAAGTGGATCATCTAATAACATAAGAACAAACAAATCAATATCTTTATTAACATGCAAAAAAACGAATAAATTATTTAATATGAACAACCAACTTACAATTGAGTATTTTAGCAAGTGATACTCTTCTTTTTGGAGCCGGTGTACTTTTTTCTGATGTAGGAACAGCTTGATTTGAATGTTGACGGCTCATGTTGACATTGAAATAAGAGTTTTCATTTGAATGCGACGTGTTTTGATTCACAGCAACTTTATTTTTACGCTTTCTTGATTAGATTTGATTGTTATTGTCCATGTTAATGGTTTAGTATAGACGTGGAGAACTTTTTTGTGTTTATGAATCTGTGTACTTGCATACAATTGAACAAACAATATTTATAAATGTTACATTTTAATATGCATGATTTTAGAGATTCTTATTTAATACTCATAAATCAGATGATTTATTTGTAGAAGTCACATTTATGGTAATTAGTAAAAATATTGTAACTGAAAATGGCACAATTAATAACAGATCAACACCAATTTTAATTAAAATCAAATACAATTAATGAGAGATTTCATTAACAAATCTTAAAACATTAAATTTACTACTTAAAAACATAAGACAAACATTTTTTGATAACCATATTTCCACCATGTATGTTTAATCATCATTGGAGCAGTTGATGTCAACATAGCAGTCATCGTCTAACTCAAGTCCCATTGCACGAAATTCATGAATCATGGCATCGACCTTAAGAAACCTGACACTCACGCGGTTCAAGACCTCTTGGCAATCATTATAATCCCTAACATTCAGTTTTAGCCAGTCAACCATACACAGAGGTGTCCAAATCAGTTGTAAAAAAAAAATTTGTGACGATCAACATACACACTGGTTATACAAAACTATAACGAAACTATTTAGAATTGTAACTATACCAATTCTAGTGGATTCAACTTTTTATAAGACAGAAAAAAGGAATGAAATCGCATCATCAACCTTTTGTTTTATTTTTTTGTGTGTTGTTCAGCCACACCAATGTTTGTACTGCCATTGACATCTCCTTGCTCATCCTTCTGTTTCTATTGTGGTTCTTCATTTGGTTCGTCAGTTGTTGGTTTGGATGAATCTTGAATGATTTCAGGTTTCAAATTAGCCATGATTATTATATGTTATGATTTGGAGGTCTATGAAATTAGTGAATGAATATAGAATGAGATTTAGGCTTTCATAGACGAATATGTTTTTTTTGTGTTATATGGGATTAACAAAGGTTCTATATATAAGAGTGTTTAGGCCCTTTATTTACACTTTTAGTCATGCAAAAAATACAAATGTCACGAATGAGTAAATTATAATGACTCTTTAAGCTAAACAAATGTTACACAACATATAATTAAACGATTAACAAAAATGATAATTAAAAAAATGTTTATTTATAGCTTAATAGGTTAAAAAAACATAAACGAAAAAAAATGAGCACCGAAACATAAAAATAAAACATATACTTATTTAACGAAAAACCGTACTAAACCTGTTTTTGCAATATTTCAATTATCGTCATCTTCATCGTCCATACTATCATTATCGGGATTATACTCATCATCACTTGCATCGTTACCCGCAGGTTTGTAATCTTCGTCATCCGAAACATCGTTATTTGAATCATATTCTTCATCAGTATCATCCTTTGTTGCACCTTCGTCATCAATAAAATCTACATCATCAGTAGTCTTCTATGGAGACTCTTTAGTAACATCATCTAAATCTTCTAAATCAATGCCATTTTCTTCATCAGTTGCTTCATAAAGGGCATCGTTAACAACACCTTGTGTCATGTTAATACTGGTGTCACTGTTAGGAATTTCCTCATCCGTGGTTTCGTCAATAAGATGTAAAGGTTCCGATTGTGTCATGTTAATAACGGTGTTACTGTTAGGAATGTCCTCGTCCGTGGTTTCGTCAATAAGATGTAAAGGTTCTGATATAGAGGGTAACGTCCTTGCTTTTTTTGTTGATCGGGAAAACGAAAAAAATTTGTCCTCATCATTAACCTAAAAATACAACCTGAACAAAAATATAAATAAAATAAAATAAAATTATGTATACATACTCAATGAAAGCAATGAGTTGTTACTTTTTTTCATTTTTTTGTTATCAACGTTTTTGTTCTCTTTATCCAGTGGAACAACATCTTCATCGTCAGAATCAGCAAGATGAATAACTTCTTCATCATCAACGATTTGAACAACGACATTTTCACTCAGGTCTTTGTAGGGCTGCAAAATTGTATTCTCAACAAATAATAAATTAGACATCTAAATTTAAACATATGTATAAAATTTTTGTTTAAATGATACGTTATGGATGATCTTAACACTAACATTATAGCTGATATCCTTGAAGGGCTGAAAAAAAAAATAGTTAAAAAAATTGCTATGTATAAAGGTATATAATATGTATTATTTAATCTAAATGATATGATAATTATATTGTAAAACTAACATCATCATCATCATCATCGGATAGATCAATTACAACTTTATTGTCGGCGTTTGACGACTTGTTTTCTCCTGAATCCTTCATATTCAGAGTATATAACATCCTACAACAAATAAAATTAACAAACATAATATCAAAATAATGATTGATAAAACATACATGAAAAATATAATAAGGACTTATGAAAGACACATTACTACCTTAGATGATGTGGTATAAGGTTTTTGATTGTAAGAAATAGTTTTTTGCATGTGTTTTTTAAAATGAAAACCATTAGGTCTTATAGGAATGAGAAAATTTTACTAAACATGTAATTGATCTTCAAAATAAAAGTATTTTTAATAAAAATAATACTTGTTGTTGAATGTAATAAACATGTTTTTACAAGCAATGCTTTTAGATGACAACAAAATCAACTAAATAATTGATGATTATGAAAAAAAAAACCAAAACATACACATTCCATAATGCATGCAAAAACTATACAAAATATATAAAGTACATAATGCATGCAAGAAACATATGCATCTTGTTAAACTTCTCATTAAACATTGATAATGTTTACCAAATAAATGATCTATTTTATTAACTATCCAATTTAATTAAATAAAAAAATATAGGCTATAGGTGGGAAACGTATAACCATAATAATTATGGTATCTCACTTACCAAAACACTCCATCCATATCAAAATTATCAAAAACATAAAAATCCCAAAACGGATGATCATTAACACTCACAGTTATTGAGACTCGATTGTTCTTCAGACTTATCTACAAATCAAGGTAAACTCATTACCTTTTTCGATTAATTTTCATAGTCAATTGATCATCTAGATGTCGCATGCATCATCTTATAAAAATGAACAGTGCAATAAATTGAATTTTTATGTTCTGAGATGTTTGTAAAGAGATTGAATGTTATTTATTGTATGATCTGTTATTAGTGATTGAAATCATACTATTATCAGTTGACAGTACCCAAAGATATAGGTCATCCCTTTTTGATTAAGATTAGCAGATAATATGATTCATGTACATATTAATGTAGCAGTTATTGGAATGGATCATTGATTTGGCTAATGTTTATGTCACTTTAAATCAAGATGTTAATAGTTTGATTATCAAGTTTACTAATTAGTTTTCCATTTTTTATGATCTGCATGTCTTTTTTATCCGTACAGTAAGTCCAATTTAAAGTGGATAATGATGAACTGAAAGTTATATTAATCATAGTAGATCATATTCAGGTTGCAACCCTGAAAAACGTTTTGAATGGATTATGGCATTTTATTGATTACAACATGGATCATAGCTTGTCTGTTTAAATATTTGCCATTGTGTTTTAAACCTTTAAAAAGTGAATTGATATAATTATGCATAGAAAATACCATATCAAGCCATATGGTATGTCCTTCAAAGATTGGTAAATCACCATTATTAGCCATTTTTTATTTAGAAAGTAAATAAAACTAACTAAGATTATATTCAGGTTGCAAACCTGAAAACTTTTTGAATGGATTATGGCATTTTATTGATTACAACATGGATCATAGCTTGTCTGTTTAAATATTTGCCGTTGTGTTTTAAAACTTTAAAAAGTGAACTGATATAATGATGCATAGAAAATACCATATCAGGCCATATGGTATGTCCTTCAAAGTTTGGTAAATCGTCATTATTAGCCATTTTCCATTTAGAAAGTAAATAAAAGTAACTAAAAGTATTCCATATGATCCAGTGAGAAAAAGTGTTTAATGCGTTTATAGTACATGCCTTATAAAAAATTGCAGCTTCTATATTCAGCTATTTAATTTGTTTCAGGCTATCATGGATGATGAATTTATTTTCCCAATGTGCACTGAAGAATACAAAAGCTTTTTGGCGCGTATTGTTACGTTTTCATTAAACACGTGTTAGATATTTACTAACAACAGATTGTTTTACATAGTAGTACCATGAGACATCTATGTTGTAGGTATTACCAAAAGTATTCAAAGTCAGGTTCTTCAATGGTCAGCCATACATTTTTGTTAACGGACCCAACAAGTATCGTTACGTATTCTTAATAAGAAGAGATGGAACAAAGCTGCATTTGTATGGGGACGAATGGGAAGCATTTGCAAAAGATAATTTGGATGATAATGTGCTGCTTCACTTTGTTAAAGAAGGGGATGACATGTTTTACGCAACAGGATATGTAAATGGCGGATGTGAAGCCAAAGGTTATGATCAGCGTGCTATGGGGAACCGAGTTGTGAGATGTCTTGTAAGGTTTACGCGCCGAGGGCAGGTACACATTATATAATATGCAGATTTTGTTTACAATGATGGTTGAACTGAAAACCTTTAGTGGAAAGAATCAAACAAATGCTTCTTTCTTTTGACAGGTTCTTCCGGGAGATTTTTTGCAAGACATTTGGAAGACCAGATTTAAGGTGTACGTGAACCACACAAGGTACAAACTCAACCATGAGAGGATTCAAATAGACCCAAATAGTGTTGTACGATCAAACTCCCTATTCGGGACCATGTGGGATAGGCTCGACGCTGACCTAAAAATTCAGGAAGGACATAATCTAGTTTTTACAAACATGGGTAACTATAGGCTACATCTGTCTGTCTTTAAGCACAATGGGATAGCAAAGTTTAATGATCATATCTATCCAACAATGTTGAGTCTTCTGGCTCATGAGATACCACTTTATGCTTCTAAAGGTATGTACATTGTATTTGTACTAAAGTTTTTAGAAATATAGTTGGCTACTTGTGGTAATTGCTACATGTACATATCATGACAGATAAAAGAGCAAGGCATTTCTGTGGATGGGAAGGGCATACTACTCACAACAATGAAGTGAACGTTGTCTACATTGAGTCAATGCACCTGTGTATGACCTTTCTCAATTGGTGAGCATCAAAGTTCAACTTTAGTAAATTGAATGTAGGCAGTAGTGTAAGAAGATATATAGAGGTTTGATTCTTTTTAAATCGAATGTATGTAGTAGTAAATTGAACATAGGCAGTAGTGTTAACTGATAATGTGTATTTAATATGTCTTAATCAGACATTACCGGCTGATTTCTGCGCAACACATATGATGCATACATACACCAGAGATCTTCTTGTTCATGATGATGTAAGGTTCCTTATGAAACTGAGAATGATTCCGGACCGCCTTTGTCCAGAAAGATTGTGCCACGTCAAAATGGCTAGGAAGTGGAGGGTATTTGGAGAAACTTGCGGTTTTAAGACACCCAAAATGACGCGGATGAAGCTAATGGATGTTGTTCAAGAGGCGTTAGAAGGTGAAAACATGCAGGTTCCCTTATTCCAAGTATGTTAAATAACACTTGTGATTGCTGATCACATTTTTATGTCTTTTGCTGCTGAGCATTTTTACGGATTGCTTGTTCTGTTTATTTGTATGTGATGCTTGTGTTTAGACTTCGTTTAAATGTTTGTTCTTAGGTTTGGGTCAAAACTTTGGTTGTTATGTTCACTGTTAGCATGGTTCTTTTGGTAACTTTGAATACTTATCATGTGGATGTTTGTGTTTTAATGTATGGAATGGTCAAATTGTGTCATAATGTGTTAGCAGATTGTATGCATTATGTAATTACCTAAACTGTGTCTAAATGTATGCAATTACCAAAGTTGGGCCGTATACAAATATATCATTAGTCTTGCGTAAGTCATAATGACTAATATTGGGCTTTCCATTATTAAACTTCTACATAAATTTAGGCTTCACATTATTTGCTTTAAAACTGGGCTTTCATATATATGTAATTGGGGTTTTAATATACATAACATTTGGGCTTTCATCTAAAATATATATCTTTTAAAAACTTTAAAGAAAATTAAAATGTTTTGATTTGGCTGGATTCATATGTTTGTATACATTTTTTTGTAATCGGTAACATATTGAAATAACATTTGAACTTAACAAAATAATGAAATCTTGGTGATTTCTCGCCATCATATGGCAAATAAAGGTCATCGTAATCATAAACCTCTATTTAACCAACATCATCAACATCACTTTCATGTTGTAATTCGTACGAAGAAACAATTGTTCAACAAAACTTAGTTATACTTACTTAAGGAATACAAACCATGTGAAAAGTGTGTTATTAAATTTGTGTTTGAAATAGTATAACGACATTTTGTTAAACCAATGTTTACAAACAAACAATATAGAACACTGGTACATGTATTTACATGATTATTTGAATGATAAAAACGCGCCATTGTCTTGATAAAAAAAGTTATGATGAACCACTATCAAAAATCATTGTCTTGAACAACCTCTACTTAAAAACTGTTGTTCCAGTCCAAGCTGTAGAATAATCTGATGAATTATTTTCTTGAAAATGCCTGAGTATAAGTTATTAGTCTAAACACATAACTTATAAAACAAATGCAATCAAAGATGAGAAAATTATAAAAAAACGTCTATGTTGGGACTCTTAAACAAATATTTTAAAGGAAATATTATGTTTTGTTCATAAAAAAATTAAGATTGGGACTCCCCAATCAAAAAGAAAACAAATATATTCATACTACAAAAACACTCGAAAAGTGTCAAAATATCGTCTTTATATAGTATGACATTATTCATAATAGCCATTCGTTGTTGAAGGTTGCAAATCATAGAGAACTTCAAGGATTGTTTTCCATCTTAATTTCAAGAACCTTCTTTTTTGCATTTGAATTTGCACTTCCCAAGTTGTCTTCACCAGCACGTTTGTCACCAGGACTTGGATCACCAACTTTTTTAGAAGACAATGGAGTGTGATTCTCATCTATTTGAGACTCAAGATCCTATGACATATGAATAAATAAAATATTAAATTACAAAAGTTATATGACAAAGAATATAAGTAACCAATAATTTAGATGTTTTCATTACCAACGGAATGGCCACAATTGCGGCAGAACTTGTGGCTTCAGACTCCTGTTTACATACAACACAATTTAACAATTACATTGACTATCAATATTAATACATATGGCCAACGTTTTTAAAAAAAATTACCTTTATAGGTGTTGCAGTTGGACGAAGACTTTCTATAATGTCTACATCTCCGGTAAGTCGCAAAACAGTAAAGACAGGGAGCATCTTCTTAGCATTGTATTCGTCTCTGCTAACCTTGAAGGAAAATTTCTTTCCCACCAACCCAGTAATGACCGGGGGGAAAACATCCAGCTACATTACACAGAAATGTAGCATTATTTTATGGTTACCATTAAACCATATGAAAGGTAAGTTGTATTACATAAATTAATAAATACCTTGCAAAATTTTTCACACAAAAGGAAGGCTGATACTCCAACCAACGATTATACCTCATCGTTCCACAACGTCGATGACATTATGCCACTCTCGTCTTGAACTCTGATTTGAAGCTTGAAACTACACAACAAAACAATAGTCAAAATAAATAATTGACAAAAATTCTTTAATCTATTTATTTATGTATTACTTACAATGTTTTAATCACTGGAACGATGTTGCACTTTTGACAACGCCATTCGTCTTTTCCATCCAATGGCATTGTAGGTTTTACATCCGTATCTAGATCAATAATATCCGACGACTTGACAAACTTCTTCTTACATGCTTTACATCCGAGATACCACCAGCCTTCCTCTTCGTGAATGGCTATTATAGTTCCAATTATGATGCTGGAAACACCCTAAGAAAAAAAATGAAGACATGGTTATAATCTATTGCACTTATTTATGATAAACAAATTTTTTAAATAACTTTATAATTTATTACATGTTCGACATCCAAAAGCTCAGTGATATTTCTAGGAGGAAATCCAGTGATGGAAACATCCTTTGTGGAATTCTTTGAAGCAATGGAGATATGGGTAACCGTATTTTCAGATTCCTCTTTGTTGTCATTAGAAAACAACCTGTAATAGGATCCCAAAATATATGAATACATGAAACTGCAACACGGACGCATATAAATACAAAACAAAGACTTTTAAAAAACTTTAAAAATACCTTCCACAGTATTCTTCAACGTCAGCAAAGTTCTCATCAGTAAATGGTTTAGAACAGTCGAACAGGAACAACTTAGTTGCATGGTATCCATTCTGAAGACACATATGTCCTATAATTTGAGTACAAAATCATAATAAGTATAATTTTTCAATTAAAAAAACCATACAACGTATTATTTAATACTAAATGTTAACTTTTATGTTACTTACCATCTCATGTTTTCATCATGGCCAATTGAACGACCATCACAATCTTAGCATGGCCAGCGCATTTATTCAAGAAGTCACTCAATTGTTGAGCATATTCTCCCCACATGGTAGCACGTAGTTCATTTCCTCTAAATCATAGAAGAAGTGCAAAAAATTAAACCTCTAATAACATTTAGTTTTATTCAGCCTAAATATGTTATTATTACTTACTCTGCATCGACTAACATGGATGTTTTCTTCTTCCCTTGTTTACCATTTTTATCATATGTATCTAAATCCTCACAGGAACGTATATGGCCTATGATATCTGGTAAACAGTTTGTAAAAACATAATTACCAAATGACTTAACGAATTGAACAGACAACAATACGAAAATTGTTTTGAAGTGTGATATTACATACCAAACTGTCCAGGCTCTTCTTGAGTTAGAGCAGTAATGGATTAAAAAACCCTAAATGCAAATCCATGGAGAGATCCAGTGTAGTCAGTACATGGCTCCACTTCTGTGTTAGACAAAAAACTCAACTGCAAAGCCCTGTCAACCATTCTGAACCTTGGTTGGATTTCTCCCAAAAGTGTATCGTTTTATAACAAACACACTTTCCTTCCACCAGCTTATCCTTGAACTGGTTTACTAATCCCATACGAACAGTGGCTTGCATTCTTGAGTTCTGCTAAGTAAAAAGTTACATAAACTACATTAGTTATGGATATATTAATTAAAAAACTAACGTATAAGTATATATTGTAATGGTATTGTGGCTTACATTCTCATCCATAATTAAAACCTCCATATTTTTTATGTTAGTTTTTCCATAAACCTCCTGCATCCACGTACTAAGCACACGCACCCTAAGCAACACGTTATCCTTAACACCAGAAACATCATTGATGTAGCCAGGCACGTAGGTAGCCATTTTTAACAGAAGTTTATTGCACCAAAAGTTAAGATAAGTAAGGTTTGATGTGCATATGTTAAAGAGTCTAGGTTGACTTATATAAGGATGAAATTGGTATGATTTGGTGTAATCCTACTCTTATTTAGACTGATATCGAAACTTATGATTTTACCAAATCATAACAACCTTCTCATATTTATAGAAACAACATGTTTTGATACAACAAACCATTAAATGTGTTTATATAAATGTCAACATTGTACAAAAATAACTTTTGAAAGATAAGGGTGTTTTCAAAGTTAAAATATTTTCTATAATCATTCCGAGATTATTGTATGTTCATTTGACAAAGATTTTTAAATTTAAAATCATAGAATTTATATAAACAGCATCTATTTTATAACATGATCACATATTTTACAAAATCAGACATTATTAAAGTTTAAACTGGGCTTAAGTCTTAATAGTTTGCATTACTTGTTGGTATTGGACTTAAGTCCTAATGACTAATATTGGGCTTTCTCTTGCTAAAGTTTAAACTGTTTGCTATATAGACATTTATAGAAAGTAAACAGTTTAAAATAAACATACACAGTTTCACTGAATATTCATTAAAGTTATTTGAACATTTCAAGATGTCCATTACATGATTTGTAAAGCAAAATATGAAGAACGAAAATAAAAAATAAATATAAATCTTGAAATTACTAAAATGTTTAAGTACTAATGACTAATATTGGGCTTTCCCTTGGTAATGATTAAACTGTTTGCTAATTAATCAGAATTAAAAAGTAGAATTTAAATTATATTGAATTGAACTAACAACAATAAACACACTTGAACTGAATATTCCTTAAATTTAATTGAACAATTACAAAAGATGTTCATTACATGATTTAAAACAACATATAGAAATTGAACTTAGGAGATTTTTTAGGGTCAAACGAATGATGCAATTCATCATAATCGTGAGACTCCACAAAATCATCTTCTTCGCTGTCCATGTCTTCTTCTGATTCACTAATTGGGTTGTAACGATAGTAAAAATCATCCTCACCCTCCTCCTCCTCCTCCTCATCTAGTTCCCTTCTAACCGCAACAAGTTCCTCCCTTTCCTCCTTTTCAAGTTGCGCAAAAATTGCTTCTTCATATCTTTCTTGCTGCTCCTTTCTTTGCTGTTCAATAACCGCTTTTTTTTTCCTCTTCCAACCTTTGCTGTTCGAGAAGCGCTTTTTCTTCGTCTTCCATCCTCCATTGTCGTTGCAACTATGCTTCATGGACCTAGCAATCATGCTCATCATATGGATCATCATGGTTTAGGATGGTTGTATCATTGTAGGGCTTAACTTGATTGTTAATTTGGGATTCTGATATTACTATGTCTTGTTGCGCAGAATCCAAACGCGATTTCCTGAAAGCACAAATTTGAAAATATAAGTTATTGTTAATATATGGAAAACAAATTACAGTTATTAAATAAAGTAACTTACTTGTTGGTATAGAATTGGATTTCTTCTAGGTTGGCAGCAGTTGAGTTTCTCTTGTTTGATCCAGAGATATTTTAATTTTTTTTAAATTATTTGAAGAGTGTATGGATTGTTTGAGCAATGATTTCGAGATATCCATTTCACCTAATGAGGTTTTTATATAATCGGACCAAAGAATATGAACAGGCAGAGTAGATGGTTACAGGAAGTTATATGCATGCGTGTATTAAGTATTTTGTAAACTTCTAAGAAAAATCTTAGTTTAATGTTAAATGCATTAAAATGTGTAAACATAGTTAATTCAACTAAATTTATTGTCTTTGTATTTATTGCTTAAAAATTGCATCCACCAATTATTACAAATTCAGTCCTAATTATATTTTATTTAAACATTGTAACAATGACAGTTGTAACTACACAATTTTATAAATTGCGTTTCCTAAAATTGCCTTTAAACATAGCGTTCAAAAAACGCTATTTATAAACGCAATTTTATAAATTATGTTTTAATAACTAGGATTTTACTTGGTTAAAAAGTTCGTTGTTCTCGGTATCTAATCGAATTGATCTCTGGTTTTAAGTGTGACTCAGTCGTCTTTGGTGAATAAAGAAATGGTGTCGTTGTCTATAACTAATTAAAGATAAAAATAAAAGCTTTAACGTAAATGACAAAATTAAAACAACTTAAATGATTAAAACTTAAATGACAGACTGAAACGAAATAAAGATAAAAGCTTGAAAAGATTAAACTAAAAATAAGACTTTAAAAGAAATTAAGTAGTTGAGTACAAATTAAAGCTAGATAAGAAGTAAATTTGAAAACTTTATAAAAATGCAAACTTGAAATAAATCTAAGACAAAACGAGTTAAAATAAAGCTAAGTAAAATGGCGGGAAAATTAAATTTGAAATTATTTTGGAACAAAAACGATTCAAATCCGCAATACCAAAAATGTAATAATTCCGCAATAAGCATAGGGGTATGATTCTGCAATATTCAAACAACCAACAACTCCGCAATATTGAAATGAAACAATTCCGCAATGCTTAATAAGGTACAATTCCGCAATGTTTAAAAAACAACAATTCTGCAATACGTAAATGGAATAATTTCGCAATAATGAAAATACACAATTCCGCAATCCTTGTAATGAATCAATTCCGCAATATTTGCAAGAACAATGATTCAGCAATGTTTTGGAAACAACAATTCCGCCATGTGGCAATCTTTCAATTTCGCAAAGATGAGGAAGGACTCAATTCCGCAATGACCAAAAGGACACAATTCCGTAATGATTCAATACATAGCGAAATTGAAACAGATTCCTATAAAAGTGGAACTTGGAAAAAGGACGAATTTTGGTACTATTTTTGCAACTTTTAAGAATAATAAGCCAACAAAAACACCAAGAAGCTAACCATGACTTCTAGATGAATGATAAAACTTATAATAACTTTAAATACGAACCAAGAAACGCGAAAAACTATAAACTTTATGTAAAAAGATGACGAAATGGATGAAGAATAAGAACACGAAATCAACACGAACAAAGATGATGAAAAAGATGAAGATTGAACAAATAAGAAAGGTAGAATGAGATGATTGAAAATCTTGGAATTAAAGATACAGATTCAAAACAAGGTTAAAACTTACATGAATAACTTGAAAGAAAGACAATATGAAAAGTGCTAGAAAAATAAAGTGGAGAACTAATGGTGAATTAGCTAACACCTCCTAATGACACATTAGGAGGGTATTTATAGGAGAGGAGAGTTGTTGGTGTGGTGCTTCTTTCTTTCTTTCTTTCTTTCTTTTGTATTCTCGTCTTTCGTCTTTGACAATAAACTCGTCATTCTCGACTTTGTCTCGGGATTTGTCGATAATTAATTTGAACTCGTCTTCTAATTTTCTTCTTTAATAAGACTTGGTTCTTCGACTTCGTTAAACTTCCGTCTTTAGACTTTTTATTCGATAAATCTTCAGAATAGGCCTTTGACTTCCGTTCTTTTTGCACTCTTGATCTTTTGACTTCGTCTTTTGTCTTTTTCTTCGATAAAAGCCCGTGTTTTCTTCCTTTTTCATATTTTGATCCTAAAACACAACAAAAACACAAACCACACATAATTTCGACATTTACGACTTAAAATCCACGTTATGGTCTTGTTTTTAATTGTAATAAGTGGTAAAAGGATGGGTGTTTTCACACCTATCAAATCTCCTACACTTGACCATTGCAATGCCCTCATGCAATGCATTAATTACAAAGCAAGATTTAAATTTTCCATCATAATTAACCCACCTTAGCTTTTATTAAACACAAGACATTAATGTAACTAAAAAGATAGAAAATAACAAAATACTTGAAGGGAGAAAAAGTAAAGAGATCGAGATCATTGTTATTATAAGTTAGCAAGCTAACACAAACTCAGGTGGCTCAATTATTCGCTTAGACTCCCTTATTCCTAGGTGTATCTATTATATTTTATTGTTGTCTTGAATGACCACGAGGATGCATTGTTGACTTATTTCGATAGTTATTTAGGCTGAAAATAAAGTAGGACGATTTAATCAATAGTTAGCTAAAGGACAAAATCTTTTAAAACTGCTTCTCGAGACCTCATAAAGTTCATATCTTGGCATAACTCGCTTCACGATTTGAGACCTTTCTTGGATCGATATTTGGCATTGACTTCATACTTCGAATCTTGAGAGATGATCTTGAAATAATGGTTTTCTCTTCATAATAGGAATTTCTTCACTTGAAGTTTTTGAGAGATTCTTCATACTTGGACCACGACTTCTTCATTTTTCTCCAATCTTTATCTGGGATTTTGATATACAACGATCCGCCTCCTTTTAGGACTTGGATCTATTTATCCTCATACCTTGCTAGGGTCTTTTCGGATAGACTTCTCCATGATCTTTAGGGGAGTATTTGCTTTTCGTCATGTGTCTTGATCCTTCATATTGATTTTTGATAAATGATTCTTCACATCACTTTGGATCTTTAGCAACAAAATGTAGCCCTCATGCCTTGTTAGGGCCTTTTCGGACTCGCCAATCTTCACATCCCGCTTCATTAAGTTATGCCTTGGCTATGAACTCTAATTAATACCGAGCAACTTTTAAACGATCTTGTGCTAGAAGCTAAGTAACTTTTCAAAACGTCCGACCTTATTTATTGCAATTATATTTATTAACAAGCGATGGGAGAAAAAGCTCATAATTAACTCACATAAATTCATGAAAGAATACCAAACTTATAATTTACTCTATCATCTCTCGTTCTCCACAATTTAAAACCTCAAGGAATGAGACTCGTGGATGCTTAGCCTATTAAATCAAAGTTTTAGGTTTTCAAGTCATCTATAGGATCTTGCAACTTCTTAGACTTTTTCAAGTTCAAAATTCGCATTTTAAAGTTCCCTTGATAAACGACTTTCTAGGATCAATTATAGGAACTTGGGAAAGTTCTTGTTCTTAACCCGTAAGAGTTAAGACTTTTGTGTTTTAAAGTTCCCTATATAAAAGCCTAGCAAAACTTGATTTAAACATGTTAAGGATACTAGCTAGAGTAAACTTGGATAAGTAAACTCGGGTTGAGTCAAAAGATTCATGACGGGCCTAATATATCAAAGACATCTAAACTTATTAAAACCATTTTATTAAAATTTATTCTAACGAAATAAAAATTAACGATAACAAAGGAAAACACAACTAGGCCAAAATAGATCAAAATTTTTGAAAAATGTCGAAAAATCTTTTCCGCTTAAAATGAGGACATATTTATGGAAAAGCCCACGTAACATCGATAGAAGTCCCCCCCTACACTTAATATAAACATTGTCCTTAATGTTTAAGCATGTGGAAGTAACCTCCCCTACACTTAGGACATTGTGTACGTTGTTTAAATCTTGCTAAGGAAGAGACAACTAAAGTGATTCCTATGTTAATATTAAAGAATATAAAATAGTGAATCGAAAGAGTTTAAGGATAAAACCGGGAAGACGGGTACACGGGATCACGGTTCATCAAAAGTCATCAAAAGTGGATCTTGAAAGCTCGAATCCCTGCACATCATACGAAAGAAAACAACAAACACATACTAGGGTCTCCCCCTACACTTATTAGAAAAACGGAATAAAAAAGGATAGATACTCGGGTTGCCTCCCCAGAAGCGCTTGTTTTTGTTCACCGAGTCGTGAGCCTGACTCGACCTTGATTACAATCGTAAGAACCTGGAAGAACATCCACCAGGGTCAAATACATGGTTTTCGTCCATCAAATAGCACAAAATTAAGGTGAACAAGACAAGCCAAAGTAGAGTAGGCAAGGTTCCCTTAAGCAGTTGTTGAGCACGGTGGTAGAAAGTATGATGAAGTGAAAGCATAACTCCATGGATTCCAAAAGTCTTTCCTTTTATTGCATCAGATGGATACTAAGATGGCTTAAAAATCGTGATACCCGAATCGAACACCTTTTCCTTTAGGGGAAAATAAGACTTGGACTCAGTAGACCTTGAAGATTCGCCCATAAACCGCACAATCTCATCCGAAGAAGGTGGAAAGAGAG
Source organism: Glebionis coronaria (assembly GCA_025667525.1). Lineage (NCBI taxonomy): Eukaryota > Viridiplantae > Streptophyta > Magnoliopsida > Asterales > Asteraceae > Glebionis > Glebionis coronaria. The sequence goes on along the minus strand of CM046876.1, from coordinate 465,584,296 downwards.
GTGTCAAGACATAGGTACTACGGATATTGGTGTCTTCCGATTTCTTCTCCTTTGAAACGGGTTTCTTAATATCCGAAGGAGGATAAAGACCATAATCAAAGTCTAAAGGAGGAGAATCATGCTTATTGGAAAAGTATGTATTGAGAAAAGTGGCAAAATCTTCCTCAAATGAGTAATTATCCAAAGTAGGATCAAGCATTGTTGGCGGAGGATCGTCATAAAAAATTGGAGCAAAGTCATCCTTAGAAGACATAACACGTGAAGAATCACTCGAAAGAGTATCAACATCATCAAAATCATCATAAGTTGGCATGTCTTTATACTCTGAAGAAAAATCATCATAAGTATCCACATCGGAACTAGAATCAGCATCATATGCATCGTAGATTGGTGGAGCATCATATATTGGTGGGGTATCCAAATTGGGAAGAGGATCTTCAGAATCTTCCACATTTTCTTGAAAAAGTGGATTATCATAGATAGGCTCGAAAAGAGGATTGTTGTAAACGATAAAATCATTGACATCAAGCTTTGTAGTTTCCAATGGAGTTGTGACAAACTCGTCTTGAAGCACATCAATCATTTTTACCGATTATCTTCCATTGGATTTGCTTGTAATCTTCCCCATCTTAAAAATTTATTGATCATTCTCGACCCTTAGATTGAGTTCACCTTCGGCAACATCGACTAAAGCTTTTCCGGTTCTTAAGAATGGTCATCCAAGTATTAATGGAATACGAGGGTCCATTTCATAGTCAACAACAACAAAATCGACCGGAAAAGTGAAGGTACCAACTTTAACAAACACATCTTCGGCAATACCAACGGGGTAAGTGAGAGTTCGATTTGCTAGCTCAAGAGTCATCTTTGTTGGTGTAAGGTCGGGTAATGATAACTTTTTCCAAACACTTAATGGCATCAAATTTATACTTGCCCCGAGATCGGCTAAGGCAGTAAATTCGTCGGTTTTGGAAAATGTACAAGGTAACACAAAACGACCGGGATCTCCAAGTTTTTCCGGAAGTTCTTTAAGAAGGACTGTAGAACAATTCTCATTTAATCGAGTGTTGACAAACTCTGCCATTTTTTACTTCTTATTAAGTAAATCTTTAAACATCTTAACAAATTTGGGAATTTGGGCAAGAGCTTCAACAAGGTTAATGGTGATGTTCACTCCAGAAATCTTTTTCAAAAAGTTTGACACTTGAATGTCATCCTTGGTCAGTAATCTATCCGTGTCTAACCAAGAAGGGTAAGGGATGTTAGGCCTAGATGCTGAAGGTTTAGAAGAAGAAGGACTCTCTTCTTGAGCAACTTTAGGTGGAGGGGTGGGGATGGAAGGAAGTGGTGTAGGAACCGAAGGGGAAGGTGTAGAAATGAAAGGAGGAGGTGAGGGAATCGAAGAGTTCCTCAATGGAGGAATGTCGCAATAAGTGGGTGAGGGAGGAATCACCGAAGGGGGAGTAGGATTACTCATTATGACCTTCGGGCCTTTTCTCTCCTTTATTGGCAAAGAGATGGAAGGTCCCTCATGGGTATTCCCACTTCTTGTGGTAATTGCACTCACATTAGCCCTTGGGTTGGTCACGGTATTCGAAGGAAGAGAACCCGAAGTAGAGGGTTGATTACTTTGGAAGAAACTAGACATCATGTCCCTCAAATCATTCGTTTGGTTGCTTAAAGAAGTTTGCATATCAATTCTAAGCTCGGTTCGAATATCATTCCCTTGTTTAGTGATATCACCTTTCAAGTTAATGATTTGGCTTTGAAGATTCTTAACCACCTCTCCATGGGTCCTCATGAAAGTTTCAACATCATGATTAAATGTCGTGGGTTGAGTGAGGGGTGGATCTTGGTGAGAGGGTGGTGGATATGGATTAGACGCTCGAGATTGGTTTGGATTGCTTCTATTGAAGTTGTTTGGGTTGTGGTATTGAGGAGAAAAACCGGGTGGTGAAAGAAAGTTGTTGGAACGATAACTTAGAAAGTTACGATCACCTTGAGGCCGAGCTTGATAGCCTTCCGTGGAATAGTTACCGTTAGCCGCATACACGTTTTCCGAATTGTCATAAGTAGTAGGACAATCAGTGTATGAATGAGGACCACCGCAAGTCTCACAAGAAAGTGCTACAGCTTTAACTTGTTGAAATTGGTTCGCAGTCATGGCGAAGAAATTTTTGCTCATTTTGGCTATTGTGCGGGTGAGTTCGGTCTTTTCGAGGTTGGAGGAAGTAGTAGAAGAAACGTTGACCCTCGGGTTAGTTCTTGAGGATGCGGATGAATCCCAATTTTTGTGATAAGTGGTCATGTTCTCTGTAAGCTCTCTACACTCCTCGGGTCTTCTTTTCATAAATGTGCCACCAGCGGCAACATTAATCGTATCACGATCACGAAAAGTCAAACCGTTGTAGAAAGTATCAATTAAGGTGACGGGGAGCATATTATGGTTAGGACAACGATCGATCAAAACATTATAACGTTCCCAAGCATTGAAAAGAGACTCATCGGGTTCTTGAGTGAAACCACTGATTTGATTCCTAAGACTACTTACCATGGATGGTGGAAAGTAGCGCAACAAAAATCGTTGAGTCATTTCGTCCCATGTATGAACTGAATTCTTAGGAAGACGATTAAACCATTTTTCGGCATGGTGGGATAAAGTGTGTGGAAAAGATGAAGGCGAAGAAAATCCATGGTAACACCGGGCAATTTCATGCTTTGAGTGACGGTTATGAATTTATCGAGGTGTTTGTTGGCATCATCATCCGGTAATCCGCGAAATGGACAAGTATTTTGAACTTGTTGGATCATGTGATGCTTCAACGAAAATTCGGGAGCCGTGATTTGCATCGGCGTAATCGGTCCTCCACGTCCATTCATAGTCGGTTGACATAGCTCCTCCATCGTACAAAGGTCGGGTTGAGGGTCATGGTTGTTATTATTCACAACGAGGTGAGGTGGGTTGTTATTATTATGCACACCGGCCATATCTAGGTCTCTACGAGTCTCGGGCTCAAGATAAGACAAAGATCGAGTACGCATACACAGACAAAAGAAAAATATAGCAAAGAAATAGAAGAAATAAAGTTAACGTAAAAAGAAAATCTTTTTGGTGCAAAACTTTGAAAAAGAAATGTTTTTAATGATTTTCTTTTGAAATGTTCTTGGATTTTTTGAAATTTTTAATTTTTATGAATTTTTGAAAAAATTTGAGCAAGAAAAATAACGTTCAAAAGTGAACGGATCCCAAAATCCAACGCGTCTCTCACAATAAACCGTTAATCTTCACGAAAAGAGCCGGCAGCGGCGCCATTTTAATAACTAGGATTTTACTTGGTTAAAAAGTTCGTTGTTCTCGGTATCTAATCGAATTGATCTCTGGTTTTAAGTGTGACTCAGTCGTCTTTGGTGAATAAAGAAATGGCGTCGTTGTCGATAACTAATTAAAGATAAAAATAAAAGCTTTAACGTAAATGACAAAATTAAAAAAAACTTAGATGATTAAAACTTAAATGAAAGACTAAAACGAAATAAAGATAAAAGTTTGAAAATATTAAACTAAAAATAAGACTTTAAAAGAAATTAAGTAAATGACGACAAATTAGAGCTAGATAAAAAGTAAATTTGAAAACTTTATAAAAATGCAAACTTGAAATAAATCTAAGACAAAACGAGTTAAAATAAAGCTAAGTAAAATGGCGGGAAAATTAAATTTGAAATTATTTTGGAACAAAAACGATTCAAATCCGCAATACCAAAAATGTAATAATTCCGCAATAAGCATAGGGGTATGATTCCGCAATATTCAAACAACCAACAATTCCGCAATATTGAAATGAAACAATTCCGCAATGCTTAATAAGGTACAATTCCGCAATGTTTGAAAAACAACAATTCCGCAATACGCAAATGGAACAATTTCACAATAATGAAAAGACACAATTCCACAATCCTTGTAATGAATCAATTCCGCAATATTTGCAAGAATAATGATTCCATAATGTTTTGGAAACAACAATTCTGCAATGTGGCAATCATTCAATTTCGCAAAGATGAGAAAGGACTCCATTCCGCTATGACCAAAAGGACACAATTCCGAAATGATTCAATACATTGTGAAATTGAAGCAAATTTCCTAAAAAAGTGGAACTAGGAAAAAGGACGAATTTTGGTACTATTTTTGCAACTTTTTAAGAATAATAAGCTAACAAAAACACCAAGAAGCTAACCACGACTTCTAGATGAATGATAAAGCTTATAAAAACTTTAAATATGAACCAAGAAACGCGAAAAGGTATAAACTTTATGTAAAAAGATGACGAAATGGATGAAGAATAAGAACATGAAATCAACACGAACAAAGATGATGAAAAGGATGAAGATTGAACAAATAAGAAAGGTAGAATGAGATGATTGAAAAGCTGGAAATTAAAGATAAAGATTCAAGACAATGTTAAAACTTACATGAATAACTTGAAAGAAAGACAATATGAAAAGACAATATGAAAAGTGCTAGAAAAATAAAGTGGAGAACTAATGGTGAATTAGCTAACACCTCCTAATGATAAATTAGGAGGGTATTTATAGGATAGGAGAGTTGTTGGTATGGTGCTTCTTTCTTTCTTTCTTTTGTCTTCTCGTCTTTCGTCTTTGACAATAAACTCGTCATTCTTGACTTTGTCTCAAGATTTGTCGATAATTAATTTGAACTCGTCTTCTAATTTTCTTCTTTAATAAGACTTGGTTCTTCGACTTCGTTAAACTTCCGTCTTTAGACTTTTTCTTCGATAAATCTTCAGAATAGGCCTTTGACTTCCGTTCTTTTTGCACTCTTAATCTTTTGACTTCGTCTTTTGTCTTTTTCTTCGATAAAAGCCCGTGAAAGCCCGTGTTTTCTTCCTTTTTCATATTTTGATCCTAAAACACAACAAAAACACAAACCACGCATAATTTTGGCATTTACGACATAAAATACACGTTATGGTCTTGTTTTTAATTGTAATAAGTGGTAAAAGGATGGGTGTTTTCACACCTATCACGTTTATAAATCGCAATGTTTTTGTAACAATGATAGTTGTAACCACACAATTCTTAATTTGAGGACGATAATAAGAGAAGTATCCATGCAATTTTTATAAACTTAAAATTGAATAAATTTATACATTAATATGGATTGCTGTGAATAAGTTTAAGCCATTCAATCATAATTACAGTATTGACATAAAATTGAATAAATTTACATTACAAAGTCTGATAATACACAACAACATTGATCCATCCATTCCAACTGTATCATGTTCGACATCCAACAACCATGTTGATTATGAATCTGCCTATTTTCCTTCAATTAACAGAATTAACAGAATCATAATATGCAACAACCAAAAAGCCATTGATCATCAAATCCACTATAGCCTGCATTTAACAGAAACATTGAATGAATATTTATCAGCCAAGGGATTAAACAGTCTTAATCTCCATTATAACAGATAGAAATTAGATCAAATGTTGTTGCATGAATGGACCTAAATCCATTCAATTCTTGGCAGCATTTTAATGACCAGCAAAACATATTATATGTGCAAATAATTAGATCAATGTTGTTGCATGAATGGACCTAAATCTATTCAATTCTTGGCAGCATTGTAATGATCAGCAAAACATATTATATGTGCAAACAATTAGATCAATACTGTTACATGAATGGACCTAAATCCATTCAATTCTTGGCATTATTATAATGATCAGCAATCCATATTATATGTGCAAACAATTAGATCAATGTTGTTGCATGAATGGACCTAAATCCATTCACTCCTTGGCAGCATTGTAATGATCAGCAATCCATATTATTGTGCAAACAATTAGATCAATGTTGTTGCATGAATGGACCTAAATCCATTCAATTCTTTGCAGCATTGTAATGATCAGCAATCCATATCATATGTCCAAACAATTAGATCAATGTTGTTGCATGAATGGACCTAAATCCATTCAATTCTTAGCAGCATTGTAATGATCAGCAATCCATATCATATGTGCAAACAATTAGATCAATGTTGTTGCATGAATGGACCTAAATCCATTCAGTTCTTGGCAACATTACAAAAGAAGGAGATTAAGAATAAAGTTTTAGGGATCTAATAGATTGCACAAACATGGATGCCGCACATTGTGAAGTTTGTGCTGCAAATGTGGTGTGGGGGCACTTATATAGGTTTTAGGTTTAGTTATGTTAGGATAGGAGCGTCAGGAATCAAACAAATAACGCGTTTTAATTTTAATTAATTTTAATGCCATAAAAATATTACTTAAAATAGTTCTAGCGTTTTGAAAGTTTGATTTTTTTTAAAAATTGAATTGCACAAACAGACGCTCCCTTTGGATAAATTATTTTAAGAAAGTGTGTTGGGCCAATTCAGTGCCTGATTTGTCCCTTGCAAAGGATTTGGATGTAAATTATCCTAAGTAGTGTTAGTCACTGAATTTCGTATGTTATAAGTTCAGTGTGTCATTCTTTAGAGTTCTTTAGAGTCTACGAGATAGACTCGTCATTAGCTGAGGCGGATCTCAGTAAGTGTGCAAAGAATCAAGGATGATGGAGTTAGTAAGTGATGACATAATAGCTTACTAACTCCTCAAGACTATTACTTCTTTACAAGACCTGAAGATATTAAGAAGACTTGAAGAAGTGTCTTAATTATTAGTGGGAACAAGTCTTATTAGCAATGAAGACAAAGATGATGACTTTGTCAAAGGTGCAAAAAGGAAGACTACAAAGTATAAGGTGGTTACTTGTATTTTGGTAAAGATTCTCAAGGAAGCTTCACACTCCCACTATATATATGTGGTACTTGTAATAGAATAGTCAATGATTCCCACCACAGAAAACAAAATGTAACACTTTAGTAGATAGGGGTTTCATCCTCCCATGGTTGCATAAGCTTAGCTAGCTATGAACATGGGAGTTTAGTTTGTCATTCATCACCCGGTTGTTATTCCTCAAACAACCGGGCAAGTCTTGTATATTTGTTGATTCATTATTAATAAGATATACATACGATGAAAAGTACAAGCTTATGTTATTAGTTAGTCAATTGGTTTAATTGTGCAAATGTTCTTCATAGATTCTTATTGATTCGATATTTGCACAAGTGTCGTGGACCAACAATTGGTATCAGAGCGGGTTGGATTAATCTTTATCCAGATCCGTTCAGAAAATGGCTGCTAATAACATATTTTTTGTTCAAAATCAATGGTGTTTTGTTTATAAAATCTGCACAAAAGTAGGAGTTTGTTGAAAGAAAGATAACACTATTGTATATTTTTTTTAAATAATACCCACTTATATCTTATCCACTCACACTCAAAACTGAAACCACCTATCCTTCTACCTCCTCCCACCGTCACTCTCCTTTATCCTTAAACAAAATTAACCAGATCCATTCTTAACTCCCACCTTCTCCCTTCTTTCTTCACCCCACCTCCGTCCCATTCTATTCCCATACCCTCCTTATCCCCCCACCGTCACTCACAATAAATAAAAAAAGCACCAAAATCAGATTCATAAATCCTCTCTCCTATACCGGATCTACAAAACTTCATCACTAATAAAAAAACACCCACCTTAAAAAAAATTAGATCGTGATGTACACACGAATCTATATACCAAAAAAAAAGTCAATCGAAACCCACCACACTCCAGTATACAAATCACATCGAGATTCAGATTACTCAACATCACCTCAAGTCGATTTCGTTCTTTGGCCATAGGATGAAATTTGGTTATCACTATAAATTGATGTTACTGTGTAGACTACTTGTGAGTTTATGGTATTAGTCAAGTGTGGACTGGGATTTCTTGTTCGCTTATTGAAGTATTGGTGGAGTAATATTGTTAGGTGTTGATGATGAATAGATGGTGTTGAAATCAGATATGTTTGTGGATTAGTTGGTGTTGGATGATAAATTTCGCTGGTCGAATTGGTTGGATTTGAATCATGGGATGTTTGGTGTTGCTGATGTCAGTGGTGATATAAACTGATTAAAATATCAGTGAAAGTGTTGGTTCAGCCCATTATGAAAGATGTTGAGTCGAAGTGAATACAACAAAGATTCGTGTTCATAATCTTTAGTTATTGAAGCTGTTTGAAATTTACCGCTGACGAGCTGTGGTTGCTCAAGGGTTTGTTTATCAGCTTAATAAAAGGCTGGAAAATGAAAGGGATATTTCAGCTTTAAATAGAAAATTATGAAAAAGTGTGTTTGCCTCAGGGAATAATATCAACAGCAGCTGACGACATGTAGCTGATGTTTGCGTGAGTAGCTGAGCCAAAACCATCAGAGATCAAACCTGACAGTTGTTCTTAACGAACACACTAGCACCAACTCCCTGAGCATGTGAAGGTCACTGAGATGACACAGGCTTTGAGTACATGTCACTGGGCATAAATGGTCGTTGAGTGAACTTCAGGTGTCGAACCCCCAGACTAGACTACTGGTCGCTGAAGCTTTTACATAAGGACCTGCTGAAAGTCGCTGATCCCGCACCTCCTAAGAACTGATATAAATGATCAGTTGTGTTTTGTATTGTTATCAGGTGTTTTGGCGATAAACCATCAGCTGCCTTTTCAGCGCTTTCGGCTTCTGGTTGGGGTTTGAAGAGCTGACATGGTTGGTGTAAAAGCTATTGTATTAAATAATACACTGGACCCAGGTTGAACCCTTGTCCCTGCATAACCCCAGGTCAGCGACCCCTGTTGCTGAACCCTGTCTTTGGACTGCTGAACCCCCCACCCGTTTGTGAAGTAAGCCTGTCGTTGAGCGAACACCTAGCCAACTGAACGAGTCCGCTGTTGATACAGATGTCGCTGACTTGAACCCCAGACCAGTGACCCTGTCGCTGAACCCCCAGGGTAGCTGAACATCCAAGTCATTGAATAAAAAGAGTTAGGCCAGTGAACCAGGTCATTAACCCCCTGAACATCCAAGTCATTGAATAAAAAGAGTTAGGCCAGCGAACCAGGTCATTACCTATACTAGGGAACCAAATCTCTGAACTTCTGTCTGTGGACCCTCCCAACCATGATCGCTGGACTTAACCCCCATGTCAAAGATACTCAAGTCAGCGAACCCACAAAGGTCGCTGTATAAACCCCCAGACCACTGGACTGTCAAACCGCTAGAATGATCTGATCAGTTTCTGGACCCCTGTTCCTGTTCTCTGGTCCCTCCAGCAATATCTGAACCCTCAAACGCTGTGACCCCCTCAGCAGATCCGAACCTTTCATTAGCGACCCCTGTCGTTATGAACCGTTAACCTCCAGCAGTCCTAAACCTTCTTCGCTGGACCCACTGTTCTTCAGCGAACCTGGACGTTGAGGCTTGAACCCTGTCGCTGAGCAAACCCACAGCCAAACCTCCAGCTGTTGATTTGAATTTCCCTCCACAGCTGTTGATTTCACAGCCAACTAAATCCACAACCAAACAGCCACATCAGGCGTTTGATAAGTTCCTCAGTTGTTGATCTCCACAGCCAAATTTTTTTCCAGATGATATCTTCAGAGCCTTCATATGTTGAAGGACTTGGTCACTCAGGAAATTTTTTTTTCTCACACCAAGATAAATAAAGAAGATATGTTCACATCCCCCCCCCTCCCCAAAAGCTGTCACCCTCCCCCATCGTTGTAACCCCAGCCACAGAGTTTTTGAGAGACCAGGCTGTGTTACAGGGAATTGGTGAAACATTGATTATATAGGGGTTTGATATCATCAGGGTTTGATAACATCAGGCGTTTGGTAGGAGATGAAATTCAGGGGGAGTTGTATTTCAGGCGAGATGAAGACCATCACGCTATGATTATGTACTAGTATGTAGCCGGTCAAAAGTTGCTTGGTTCCCTAGCAAATTTTGAGGGGGAGAGAAACGAGGACAGAGGTAAACTTGTGTTTATGTGAAGAAATATCAAGTTTACTCACGCTACATACATACTATCATACACAACACATAACCTTCGAGGACTTAGAATGTTTACATTTGGCTGATTGAGCAAAGTCACTAAAGATGGGTTGCTGAACAAGTTGCATTGTCTGATCTTTTATGGTTGCTGCGTCAACCATTGACCACACTTCGCTGGTTGAAGGTAAATGAACTCGTGATCTACATTAGATATAATATGCTACTTTAATATATGATAGGGTGAAGCATATGGTCTTTATGGTAAAGCATATAATATACTACACTGATGACCTAAGGTGAAGTTACCTTTATGAGTTCTATATAAGCATCAGGGAATTGGTTCAAGTGTTTCTCAAAGTACAAGATCAGACATTGCAGTTCAGTAACAACTACAACATGTACAAGACGATACAAGTTAGTGGATGACTTGAACTAGTGAAGCTAGTTATTCTTGGTATTCATTGTTGTAATATAGCAGGTAAGAAGAAGCCTTTATGCTCACTTACTGCTATTTAACTTAGGCTACTTTTCTATCCAAATAGGGGGAGATTGTTGGGCCAATTTTGTGCCTGATTTGTCCCTTGCACAAGATTTGGATGTAAAGTATCCTAAGTAGTGTTAGTCACTGAACTTCGTATGTTATAAGTTCAGTGTGTCATTCTTTAGAGTTCATTAGAGTCTACGAGATAGACTCGTCATTAGCTGAGGCGGATCTCAGTAAGTGTGCAAAGAATCAAGGATGATGGAGTTAGTAAGTGATGACATAATAGCTTACTAACTCCTCAAGACTATTACTTCTTTACAAGACGTGAAGATATTAAGAAGACCTGAAGAAGTGTCTTAAGTATTAGTGGGAACAAGTCTTATTAGCAATGAAGACAAAGAGGATGACTTTGTCAAAGGTTCAAAAAGGAAGACTACAAAGTATAAGCGGTTACTTGTATTTTGGTAAAGCTTCTCAAGGAAGCTTCACACTCCCACTATATATATGTCGTACTTGTAATAGAATAGTCATTGATTCCCACCACAGAAAACAAAATGTAACACTTTAGTGGATAGGGGTTTCATCCTCCCATGGTTGCATAAGCTTAGCTAGCTATGAACATGGGAGTTTAGGTTGTCATTCATCGCCCGGTTGTTATTCCGCAAACAACCGGGCAAGTATTGTATATTCGTTGATTCATTATTAATAAGATATACATACGATGAAAAGTACAAGCTTGTGTTATTAGTTAGTCAATTGGTTTAATTGTGCAAATGTTCTTCATATATTCTTATTTATTCGATATTTGCACAAGTGTCGTGGACCAACAAAGTGTTTTATGAGTTGTGCATTAAAAATCTTGTACATTGTAGCTATATTAGGAAACTAATTAAAAATTTTGTGCTTTAAAATACTTGTAAATTATTTTGGTTTATTATATAAAATAGATAAACTAAGTATATTGCGTATATTGGTACTTTTGAAAAAATAAGTTCGTATATTTAGCCTTTACCCTTTCTACAATTACAGCTTCTTAACAATATGTATGTGTCTATATTATCAACCACTAAAGGCGTATATTTCATTTATAGTTTTAAGTTGGAATACTGTTGTTTTTTTCCCGGATGTTTTACATAAGTATTAAACTAGGGTGAAGAATCTTACAGCCCTGTCCAAGCATTTATTGACCTACATCCCACGCACCTGATCATGGATCCCACCCAAGTCACTTACTTTTAATTCTACCAGTACTATTTATTTATTACTGGAACAGGTGTGAGAGACATATACAAGAAAGGGTTCTGGAAGAAAGAGAAGAGGTTAAACTTCCACACCAACCTGCAAATTAAAAAATTAGCTTGCATAACTTGAGTCCACTAATACCTGCTGAAGGTCTATATAGTTCATAACAATTACACAAAACCCTAAACGAGATCAAAGAACACATAGCGGAAGCGATTTAACAAAATCATAATAATAACACAATTATAATTAATCAAATTAGGGTTACATACCTTTACGCTAAAACAAATCCATAAGACGAAGAACGAATCACCAATTCGGGTTTATACCATATATAACCAAGATATAGTCTAAAGTAAGACTATATTACGATCTTGTACACACGTAATACAACGAGCTAACCGTGATTCTAGCACGTGTAAACCGAGCTACAACGCTTGTAATAAATCTACCCAACAACCCTAGAGAGGGGCTAGGACTAGATAATAAGTAAAATTGATCAAACAAGAAAACCAACCAAAACCCCTTTGTGGGTTGTGTCTTCCGATCGCAAAGAGAGAGAGAGGGAGGAGAGATTTGTGTTGTGTGAATTATGAGGTGGGGGGGTTTGTTTATATAGGCTTAATTCTTGTAACCCTAAAAAAATAAAAGGAAAGTTTCCTTTTCCCCTTCCCTCCTCCATAACCTGCGGCTACACCCCCTTCATGGGATGTTCCGGAATCTTCCAACCTTCTTTCTATTTAACTTACTTACTATATATTTATTTAACACTCGTTAATACTTAACTCTTAATTATTTAACAATGGTTAAAGTTATGTCTCGGTTTAATTTAATAAATACATAAATATATATTTATTAAATAAATAAATAAATATATTTATTAATTAAATTAACTCCTTACGTATTGTGTGTAATCCCGTAATCTCGGGTTCGATGATATCACACGACTATTAAATATAAGTCCATAAACTTTCAGTTCCCACTTGGACATATTTCGAATATCGTGATTACATTGACTAGCGTCTAGTTCAATGTCTCTAGTACAACTCGAGTGTAACACCCCCAAGTTGGTCAAATGTAGCGAAAAAGTATTTGGGGTGTTACTTGGGTGGATCGATAGCACATAGCATATAGAGCAATGATCATAAAATTCATTTAATACAAATTACATGAATTAATTGTACACACTTAGTATCTTGTTTGTAAACCACATTTATTATAAAACTGAAGTAAATATCCCAGCCCAATGGTAGACATGATGCTCCTAAAATGCTGGAATCCAATGCATGAACCTGCTTTATTTTCTTGAGAAAACATATAGAGTAAAATGTGGGGGTCAATACGAAGTTGGTGAATTCACAGGTTTAGTTAAATAATAAGTTAATAATATGCCAAAACATCACGAAGGTAGTAGAGCACTAAGCTACATACTATAGTAGTTCCTATTGCCCTGTAATAGAAGCTAGACAAAGAGTTGTTCAGTACGCCCATTTGGATCTGTCCTGATGTTGTTCCCTCAGTTCGACAATGATGTAAACCTGTTGCTTGGCCTAAGCATTTCGTGATAGCAAGTCACACAGGCCGGGTGTTGTCAATACCCAAATAGATCTATTCACACATTTCGCGCTACACTATTAACTATTACAGTCCACGGGTATGGGGCAAACAATAGGCAATAATTTGTTGTCATCAGTGCATGTTTTGCATATTTAAAATATGTAGAAACTAGAAGGGGGGGGGGGGGGTTGAATAGTTTCTAGTTAGTTTTCAAAACATTTCGGCTTAATCCACTGTGCGCGGTTCCTTATGTGTACCCGCGGTTCCTTATCAATAAGGAACCGCCGGTCCATTTATGGAACCGCCGACAGTGGACGAAACTGTTTATTACATGTTTAAACTTTGACAATCCTTTGTATCAAATTCTCGATCAAGCTTGACTAGATATGAGATGTGTTTGATTGAAAGATAAATACTACAAGTAAGTAAACACACAAACACATCAAATCAAGAGTACATCAAGCAATAGTCTAAAAACTAAGCACACACGTACTAAGCATAAGCTTTACCGCAACTAGGATGTTTAGACTAAGTGATGTACACTTGACCATAATCTAAACACGAAGCACACACGTACTAAGCGATAGCTTTTCCGCAACTTAGATGTTTAGATTATGAGATGCACACAACACACAACACAAGTATGCAACTATAAATACATCTACAAAGGTAAAGACATAAATGTAAAGGAAGGTACCGACACGATGATTTATAGTGGTTCGGTCACGAAGCTCCTCTTCGCCCTACTCCACTCCTCGAGTACACCTTACTCGAGAGTTACTTCACTAGTCAACAAACTCCTTAAGGTGGAGAAACCATACACAACGTCGCTTATCCAATTTCTGACTCTAAGCTAAAAGTCGAGTCCTAATCTTAGGTAGGACCAATCTACACAATGTCGCCCACTTCACCATTTAACGACACAAGGCTAGATGTCGAGTTCTAATCGAAAGCTAGAACCAATCTTCACGACTCTTCACTTTGAAGCTAAGTGAGAACTTCACACAACACAACTACTAATCGCTTTCAAGTTTAGTGAGAACTCACAAGACACAACCACATCACTTTATAGTTTAGTGAGAACTACCTAGACACAACCACATCACTTTAGAGTTTAGTGAGAACTACCAAGACACAACCTAATCTACCCACTAGTTATGTTTTATGGCCCAACATAACAAACCTTATGTTTTATGGCCTAAACACATAATCATCTAGATCTAAGCACACAACACTTAGATCTATAACTCTAACACTATATCCAAGTACTAACAAGACTTGGATCTACACAACTAACACCTAATCCAAGGATACCCATCACTTGGATATTCTACCCTTACAAACACATCCAAGTGTACCCACAACTTGGATCTTCTACATATACATAGTAGGAAGACAATAATCATGACTTGATCTAGAGAGATCTTCATCATGTTATGACTCTAGACACTAACACTTCACAAGGGTGAAAATGTTCTTCTCATTGCTCTTGAGGAGGATGAGGAATGGGATGTTGGAAGGTTTTGTGTGTTTTTGTGCAAGTCAAATGGAAGAGAGGAGTCTTCTATTTATAGCTAAACCTTGCCTTGGAGAGCACCTTTTTACCCAATGGATAAAAGAGTGGACTACCCATTGGATAAAAGAGTGGACTATCCATTGGATAAAAGGATGCACCTTTTATTCTTGGAGCCCAAATTCAAAATTTGAATTTTGAATTTATTAGTTTCCCTTCATCTTCTAGAAGCTTCCAGAAATCTTGAGTTAGCCTAAACCGGCTTGACTGCCCGCGGTTCCATATCTTCCCGCGGTTCGATATCACTAAGGAACCGCGTGTTCTATAAGAGAACCACGCGTCCTTCTTGTCTTTCATGACGAATGTAATCTTCAAGGTGTCGAGAGAAGTATACATAAGTATGCTTGAGTGATTACGAGTACCTTACACATTTTACATTATGTATTGCGAGTTATACGTTTGTCATCACCAAAACATGAAGGGATCATCTTGATTAAACATCGTAATGTTTGCACTAACAATCTCCCCCTTTTTGATGATGACAAACAAGTAAACCGCAACGCATAGTAAAATGTGAAACGTACTCGTTTACACTTCCTTCTCCCCCTTTTGTCGAATCAAAAAGGTAGTCGTCATTTGAGGAAGAGTAGAATCCATATCATTTGAGGAAGATCACGCATCCAAAGGTAGTCGTCGTTTGTAGAAGAGAAGAATCAACTTTGAGATAGCTTGCATCCAAAAGATATTCGGTTGAGAGGCGAGAATCCGAACCGTAATCCCATCATCCAAAGATATTGAGCTTGCGTCATCCTAGTGAAGTCTTCAATCACCATAGGTTAACCACCTCCATGTCTTCAAGATCCCATAATTCATTACTTGCAAGATGTTCAATGAATGCAATTTAAGTGAGTGAACGATCGCAAATGTAGTGAGTTGAACTCTTGAAAATGATCCCCCTTGATATGAGCTCCCCCTTGCTTGAGGCACCAACAAAGCAAGAATAGTGACGAGCTACAAAAATGGGTTAGAAGTATCCTACAAAACAAGGTTAGTAGACAAGAGCATATATAAAAAGAGCATATATTGTCGAGAGGACATACTCCGCTTTAATATCTTGGCAAAAATACCAAACTAAAGAGAGTATGACATGGACAATAAAAACAATTCCACATAGTCGAAAAGAGAGAAAGAAGGACTATGATGAAAAGAAAAAAAAAGAGGATGATAAACAAGTCGTTTGCACAAACAATGACAAGCATTGAAGAAAGAAGTGTGCACGCGATGCTATCAATCCAAAAACAAGTCAAAAGAGAGGATCTTGACAAGATCAATTAATAATTGTTGGAATCACCCAATTGTAATGATAATATGTCAAAGGGTAAAAAGCTTAGAATTTTTGGAATCACCCATCAAAATTCAAGATTTAACCCTCAACTCTCAAAAAAAACAAGAAGAGGATTTTGAGGAAATCAATTCAAAATTGTTGGAGTAGAGGTAGAAAAGAAACATCCAAGAATTTGAAGATATCATCTCAAGGGGTTAAAAACTTAGAATTGATGGAATCACCCATACCAATTGTAAATTTTAACCACAATCAACTCTTAAAAAGAGGAACAAAAATATCTCAACCTAGAGAAATTTTTGACAAAAAAAAATAAAGGAAAACCAAAAGCGGATAAATTGACGCTTTAAGAAAAAATTGGGATATAGGACATTATAGGCAAAAATGAGTATGAATGTCGACACCAAATGGTGTTTAGCATACGATAAACTACATGCTCAAAGTTTCGTAGCTCTTCTCAATCATTGTGGATGTTCAAAGAACAATTACATGATGAGGAAAGGGTAAGGCTCGACTCAACTTAGTTTAGTAAGACTAGAAGAAAGAGACTCGACTTAGAAGAGCATGATTAAAATGAATTGAGAGAGACTCAACAAAGAAGTTAAGGATAACTTCACAAATTGATTCATGAATACTATACCTTAGAAGGTGATAGTGAAATCTCGAAAGAAAATGAGAGAAGAAACTCAAAAGAAGCTCAAGAAGACATGAAGAGTTAGTACAAAATCAAACACATAATCAAGTAAGCACATAGGATAATTCATGCAATGCCTAATGAAGTCTACAATAAACCAATTTAGAGAAGGTGCGCAATTAACACATATGGCATGCAAGAAACATGATTACTTAAAAAGAGAAGACTAAGTAAAACAAGTTAGCACGTAGCATTTAAGGACATGCATGAGTTAGACACATCTAAGAGATATTATATCGGAATTGCTTGACAAAGACAAAACCTTTATAATAAGCATGCATTTAATAACTAATCAATTAAGCATATAGCATACGGATAAGCAAGAAGATATATAAGCAAGTAGCATACAAGAAAGTCATCTATCTAGATATCACAAATCAAGCTACATGTAATGTAAATCTCCAAGAAGATTCCCAATTCTTATTAGTTTAAGAAAAGGACTCAAAATAAGAGAAAAGAAAGAAACAAAATAACAACAAGGTCTAAGACTCAAAGAAAAATCATGTTGAAAAACATGAAAGGAAATACAAGAGAATAAAGATCATACAAAGATGTATATAAAAAAACAAGCCTAAAACTTAAGCATAACTTTAATCTTAGTTACACTAGAATCCTAAGATTTGCTTAAATTACATGTCTTAGCAATAAGCAATCCACATGCTTAAATGAAAGACAAGGGTGGTGGCAGAATTTGGTGGGGTGAAAGGTGAAGTCTTTGAAGGGGTAAAAGGTGAAGTCACCAAGGTATCAACAAAGTCATTCACAATGGGAATGCTTTGGATGGGTTGAGGTTGGGTAGTCACATCTAAGAGAGTACTTGGAGTGAAGGGTGAGGTTAGCTCATTCATTCTAGATTGGAATGAGGAGGAGGTAGAACCATGTGAATGGTTGGTACCATGGGTTGAGGTAGTCTTGCATGGAGCAAGAGGTGGTGAGGGTGATGAAGAGATGAGAATTGGAACAATCTCATTCTTGGGTGTGTGAAAGGGTGAAAAGTTAAGTTTGGGTAACTTAATCTTAATTTTGAGGTGCCTCTTTGAAGAGGAGGTTTTGGATGAATTGAAGGTTCTTGTAGAAACCATGGTAGTAATGGGTGGTTTAAGGGGTAAGGATGAATGGTTTGAGGTGTGAAGAACAAGGCTAACAAGAAGGGTTTAAAAGGGTGAGGGGATGATCGAAACTAGTAAAGGGTTAAAAAGGGAAAGCCCAAGATATTTTGGGAGTGATCAAAGGTTTGAAACAAAGATTCCAAAGGGTGTTGGAACAATTGGGAATTTTCAGAAAACCCGAATTTGAGAGCTTCTGCCCGCGGTTCTTTATCTCCACCGGCGGTTCCATATTGATATGGAGCCGCGGTCTATTTAAAGAACCGCCTACAGAGGCTTGGTTAAGGTGGTGAGGCTTGGTTTAGGTGGTGAAGGAGGATTTTCCAATTAAGCAAATCCTAATGTTCTAGTCTAACTTATCATAAAGTCATGCTTAAGAGCAATAAAAACTAGAACACACACAAAGGAAAGACACATAGGTTCAATTAGCACGTAAGAAGAAAGCTAAGAAAAACCTAATGGCTACAAAAGAAAAAGACTCCTAATGACATACAAAGTTCATCAAAGTAAACTATCATTAGTCATATATAGGAAGAGCCATTTAGCCAATTTAGAGAATGAGTATGAGACTATCACTAGAGGTGCTCAATTAAGGCTAAACAGGACCATTTTTACGATTTATACACCAACTCAACTTCCCACGTGGAAGTAATTCAACCGTTAGGTCAAATTAAGATCCTAATGCATAAATTCTCTAGTAGTCATTCTCAAGTTAGACAAAATGTAATTCCAACATTTGCCTAATAAAGTTTAGCAAGGATGAAACTTGCATGGCGACACAATGCATGACCTAATTAGGGTTAAGAATGCACCATTGCATATCTTGACAAAAGAGTCTAGTTAAGGTTAATTACCTTAATAGATCTTGAGGCCAATAACATTGAATTGTACAAACCAAGTTTATAAAATTTGTTAGAACACTCTTGATTGGTCTTTCGGAAATGACACATTTATAAATTGCATAGCAATGTAAATTACTTGAGTATTTCGGATGAAACATCCAAGTTATCAAACCGACTCTATTGTGCATTATAAGTAATTATTAAACAAAATATGTCTAACAATTTGAACAAGTAGATTCAATATAACACCATCAACACAAGTGTGAATTATGATCCGATGTATATTATTAATAAACCACATTCATGTCTACACTAAAAAACATGTCAATTAGATTCGATAATGATACCAATCATAGTTTGAATAATGCATTGATATTTAATCGAAATCTTTCTTGATTCCCACAAACACTCTTTTAAGATAAAATAGCTAAGATTTTCAAAGGGTGTTTCATGTTTTATAGTAAGACATTTATCTACTTGAACTAATAACACAATGATCGAGTAAGACGACCCAAATCAATAGATTTGATAAGCTCCCAAAGCTTTCAAACCTAAGAGTGTTAAGAAACATAACGAGGTGTACATGATGTTTATATAACATATATAAACCTAGAGATGTTGATCCTATATGCAATGCACAAATAATGTTGCAACCAAAATGCAAGAAATCTAGCATACATCCTAATTAGGAAAAACTAGATACTAACAAATACCAAGCAAGGCACAAGAGACTAGACATATAAGCAATACTACTATAAATAGCAAGGAACACTTAATAATGTCTACATATAATAATAACACACAAGGAAACATACACAAATAATTAGTTTCACACATAAAACCATTCGTCCATGTTTTGAGTGTTAGATACAACAAAGTATTCATAGCTTGATTTTATATGAAAATAGTCTTTGACCCATTTAAAATTTAATTAAGTTTAACACTTTGTAAATATATCAATTTTCAAAGATATATCACCAAGAGATGTTCAACTTAATAGAAAAGAGTAAAACACAAGTTTTACGACAAACTGACGCTCAATACTTTGGACAAAGTATGGAACTTAGAAACCATCCAAATTTTAAAGTTTGAATAAAGGTTTGGAAGCATTTTTAATTGAAAGAAAATTCAATTACGTTCGAAATGACGGGTGGCACGACTTCTACGGAATTACGGTTGATTTTATATGATTTTTCAAAGTTTTCAAAAATCTGAGTCAGACTGACTGCGGTTCCTTATTGATAAGGATCCGCGGGGAACAATAAAGAACCGCGGTCAGAGGACAAAAAATGAGTTTTTGGCCAAAATCATTTGGTAACTTTTTGGAAGGACTTAGGACTCTAAAAAATCATTTTAGACACATAGAACTCGTATTTTAGAGTTAATTATGACACAAAAGATTTTTATACTTCCAAACATGAAAAGATTTAATTCAAGCTATTATACAAAGTTTATTTAACACCAAAACTTGTACGAATGAAACAACGAAACACATGTCATAAGTAATCACTCTTCATGAACAATTTGATACAAAGATCGTCTCTATTTTTAAAAACCGTTTTCATTTTTAAAAACCATTTGTTTTGAAAAAGAGAGCAAAGATCGATCCAAGCTTTAAAGTACAATATACTTCAAAGATCTTGAGTAACCTTGCTCTGATACCAATTGTAGAAACTAGACGGGGGGGGGGGGGGGGGGGGTTGAATAGTTTCTAGTTAGTTTTCAAAACATTTCGGCTTAATCCACTATGCGCGGTTCCTTATGTGTACCCGCGGTTCCTTATCAATAAGGAACCGCCGGTCCATTTATGGAACCGCCGACAGTGGACGAAACTGTTTATTACATGTTTAAACTTTGACAATCCTTTGTATCAAATTCTCGATCAAGCTTGACTAGATATGAGATGTGTTTGATTGAAAGATAAATACTACAAGTAAGTAAACACACAAACACATCAAATCAAGAGTACATCAAGCAGTAGTCTAAACATTAAGCACACACGTACTAAGCATAAGCTTTTCCGCAACTAGGATGTTTAGACTAAGTGATGTACACTTGACCATAATCTAAACACGAATCACACACGTACTAAGCCATAGCTTTTCCGCAACTTAGATGTTTAGATTATGAGATGCACACAACACATAACACAAGTATGCAACTATAAATACATCTACAAAGGTAAAGACATAAATGTAAAGGAAGGTACCGACACGATGATTTATAGTGGTTCGGTCACGAAGCTCCTCTTCGCCCTACTCCACTCCTCGAGTACACCTTACTCGAGAGTTACTTCACTAGTCAACAAACTCCTTAAGGTGGAGAAACCATACACAACGTCGCTTATCCAATTTCCGACTCTAAGCTAAAAGTCGAGTCCTAATCTTAGGTAGGACCAATCTACACAACGTCGCCCACTTCACCATTTAACGACACAAGGCTAGATGTCGAGTTCTAATCGAAAGTTAGAACCAATCTTCACGACTCTTCACTTTGAAGCTAAGTGAGAACTTCACACAACACAACTACTAATCACTTTCAAGTTTAGTGAGAACTCACAAGACACAACCACATCACTTTATAGTTTAGTGAGAACTACCTAGACACAACCACATCACTTTAGAGTTTAGTGAGAACTACCAAGACACAACCTAATCTACCCACTAGTTATGTTTTATGGCCCAACATAACAAACCTTGTGTTTTATGGCCTAAACACATAAACCATCTAGATCTAAGCACACAACACTTAGATCTATAACTCTAACACTATATCCAAGTACTAACAAGACTTGGATCTACACAACTAACACCTAATCCAAGGATACCCATCACTTGGATATTCTACCCTTACAAACACATCCAAGTGTACCCACAACTTGGATCTTCTACATATACATAGTAGGAAGACAATAATCATGACTTGATCTAGAGAGATCTTCATCATGTTATGACTCTAGACACTAACACTTCACAAGGGTGAAAATGTTCTTCTCATTGCTCTTGAGGAGGATGAGGAATGGGATGTTGGAAGGTTTTGTGTGTTTTTGTGCAAGTCAAATGGAAGAGAGGAGTCTTCTATTTATAGCTAAACCTTGCCTTGGAGAGCACCCTTTTACCCAATGGATAAAAGAGTGGACTACCCATTGGATAAAAGAGTGGACTACCCATTGGATAAAAGGATGCACCTTTTATTCTTCGAGCCCAAATTCAAAATTTGAATTTTGAATTTATTAGTTTCCCTCCATCTTCTAGAAGCTTCCAGAAATCTTGAGTTAGCCTAAACTGGCTTGACTGCCCGCGGTTCCATATCTTCCCGCGGTTCGATATCACTAAGGAACCGCGTGTTCTATAAGAGAACCGCGCGTCCTTCTTGTCTTTCATGACGAATGTAATCTTCAAGGTGTCGAGAGAAGTATACATAAGTATGCTTGAGTGATTACGAGTACCTTACACATTTTACATTATGTATTGCGAGTTATACGTTTGTCATCACCAAAACATGAAGGGATCATCTTGATTAAACATCGTAATGTTTGCACTAACAAAATATATATAGTTTTTGTATGTTTTCTCCCCCAGTTATAAAACAGTAAAGATGGGGCCATGAACTCACCTTAGTGATAGTGATGTGAGGATGATGTCACTGAATAAACTGGCACAGTATGATCACGAACTGGAGTAATTACCTAAGTAATTTTAAGTGCCTTAGTAAATGCATAATTAACAATGCATGATGGATGTATGATTGAAAGAATGCATGATCACAAATTAATAAACTGTTACGACCGTTTAAGTGTTTACACTGATAGTAAATATATATTTTTAGTTTCTAAAAATATAAATAAATTGTTTAGTAAGGTGGGTAATAAATTAAATAACTATGTTATACGTTATTAATTTATTGTAAGAAAATAAGTACCATTTACTTTTCTTAAGTCCTCAAAATATAGTTAACGGAATTTGTCAGTTTATAAGGTTTCGCAAATAATTTAATAATTATCCAAACGGCTAAGTTAATTTATTAATAAAATAATTTATTAATATTTTTAATTAACTTAAGTTACACATGAGTCCTTGTTAGTATAACAGTTTACCAAAATACCCTTTAAGGTTTCGTTCGTTAAGTACAATGCGTCATTAGTCCTTGTCCGTTTAATTTATTTATAAAAACGTCCCTAGGGCTTACAAAACTTTGGGGAAATGACCAAACACCCCCCCAAGTCTCAAAAATTAATTAGGTTAGGGTTAGGGTTTGTTTTAGTTTGCCAAAGTGACACAAATGGTCCTTAAACTTTCGGATTTGTTAAAAAGGAATAGTTAGGGCTTGTATTAGTTTCCTAAAATGACACTTCTAGTCCTTCATGTCTCGGCTTATTTAAGTATTAAGCTAGGGCTTATATTAAGTTTCTAAAAGTGGCAGAAATGACCCTTAAGGTATCAAATATTAACAAAACAACGCTAGGGCTTATATTAAGTGTCTAAAAGTGGCAGAAATGACCCTTAAGGTCTCGAATATTAACAAAACGAGGCTAGGGCTTGTAATAGTTTTCAAAATGGCAAGGATGACCCCTTGAGGTCTCGGATTATTTATTAAGGTAACTAGGGCTCGAATTTAGTTTAAGTATTGGCAATAATGGCCCTTGTGGTTTCTTTTAGCTCACGGTTTGAAAACAAACGCACCTTATAGTTTGTAAACTGACACATTTGACCCTTGTACTATTTTTAAGTCACGTATCATTAATACATGTTTTATAAATTTACCAAATCAACCAATACTTTCACCATTTGTCATAATAGGCATGAAAAGTCTCCCCTAATTGGTTTTGGGCTTGACCGGCCCATTTAGGTCTCGGCTTAGGTAAATTGGGCCTATAGGGCTTGTTTTAAGTTTAACTAATATTTACCAAGTGGGCTTGTACCTATATTTTTCTTATGGGCTTACACTTTAATATTTCTAAGTCCAAAATTAAGTTATGGGCTTATTTGGGGTTTGGCTTATTTTAGCTCATAGGAGGGTTTATACAACTTGGCTTATTTTAATATTTCTAGGGCTAAAATAAGCTAGATTAAATATAATTAGGTCCCGGCTTATATATCTTTTAGGATTTTCATGGCTAGCTCATCTAGGGTTTTAAGTTTCGGATTACATAAGTTATTTAGGGCTTAAATGACGTGGCTTATATGAGTTATAGTTTTTGGCTTATATTAGGTTTTATAAATCCTATATTATGACTTATATAATTTCTTATGGCTCGGCTTATATTTATTTTATGGGCTTAAATATCCAACTTAAATATGATTAGGCTTTTATAACTTATGGGCTTATATAAGCTTAAGTATTTTGGCTTATATTAGTTTTTATAAGCTTACATGGCATAGTGATTTACTCTAGGGCTTAAATAAGTTCTTTAAGCATAACCTTACGAGTTTTAGGCTTTTAAAGGCAAGAGTACCCATATACATCATACAAGCCGTGGGCTTATATGTCGTCTAGGGTTTTGTTTAGAAGTTTCAAACGTATGCATGTGCTTCTAACTCTATTATTGTAGTAAAAACATGCATGAGAAGTAAAATAAGGAAGGAAAGCTTAGTGAGGGTTTATACTTACTTGTTTCAAGAAAAACGAGATGATGACTAGGGTTTTGGAGCTCTAGACGTCGGTTTACTCTTGTGGTGACTTAGGATGATCTTGAGTTCGACTTGAATGCTAGAAATATCTTGTAAACTTGCACTAAATGCTTGGGAAGACTAAGAGTAAATGCTAGGAGTTGTCTAGGCGTTTTGTTGAGAGAATAACCGAATGTGGGAGTGTGAGTGATGTGTAAGGCTTAAGTGTTTGATAAATATCCCAAGTGTGAGATTGAGAGTTGTGGTTCGGGTTGTATACACGCTAAGAGAGAGACAGAGAGATAGGCTAGATTGTGAGAATTTTGGGAGTGTACTATGGGAGTACATGTTTTAATGACCAAGGTATGTACATATGTCATATACATCCTCTTTGCCGTCGCATATGAGGCTTCCAAGGGAACAAAAAGAGCTTGTATAGTGTTTTCATTAATTGGAAAGTTGTACACATGAATTCGTTGTGTGGATGTGTGTTATCACACGTCTAATGACACAAGAAAGGGTTCTAGGTGGCTTGTTTATGTGATGGGAGTATGGTAAACCTAGTACATCCTTTAAATGCAATGTTTGTACATGGTGTCATGGTTTTAAAATAAACCAGCGATATATGGCTAGTCAAAGGAAGGAAAAAGTGTTTCATATAGTGTAAGACTTAAATAAAAATAGGTTGTACAAGTTTAAAAGTCAAAAGTGTAAATGGTAAAGGTTTTGGTATTTAAATGTTATGTATGTATATGTATTCGGCTATAATTGAGTCTAGGGTATTTTTATGTTTAAGTTTTGTGTCTAAGTATAGTCACTAAGAGTATAGGTATAGTATTGTGTGAGTATGTTTAAGTCTAGGTTGATTTTGGTTGAGTTTGGGATCCTTGGTGAAAGTATGGTCATTTTTAGATGAGAAATTACTTTACTATATTAAAAGTATGACAACTTAGTTTAAATAAGTTAAAATGGTTAGTGGTAATGTTTAAATATAAAAACAGTTGGTGTCATAACGTAAAATCATTTATAATGTAAGAAAAATATATATATATATCAATATATTTAAAGCTTAAGAATTTATACTTGAGTAAATATTATTAATTGTGATCATGAGTTTGGATTTATGAACCAGTGTGATGAATGCTTATGATTATATGTTCAGGTGACTAAAATGTCCCAAAAGGAGTGATTGGTTATTGTCCTGCATGTTCATATAATGTAGTCATCCTAATGTGACTGTCCTTGTGATTAAGTGACGAAAATCAGAATGTATGCTATGAGATTAAATGTATCCATGTTTTGATGATTAAAATAATGTATGCTCATGTATGATGCATATGATTGCTCAAAGGATTTCATGCAAATGTGGTAATATATATTCAGATATCATAAGGTGACGTATACAATGATGACATAGTCAAAACCTGAAATTTACAGGTTTTACAGCATTAACCCGTTATTTTTAGCTTTGTACTCAAAGCTTAAGATGACGTTACTGCTCAGGTGAACATGTGTGGGTACTTAGCTCTAAATGAGTCTTCGCGTTCCCATGTGAACTCAGGACCTTTCCTAGAGTTCCATCGTATCTTAACTAACGGGATTTGGCTTCGCTTTAGCTTCTTGACTACTCTCTCCATGACTTCCACTGGTTCTTCTATGAACTGGAGTTTGTCATCGAAGTGGACTCCCTCCAATGGCATAGCTAGCGGCTCATCCGCGTAGCACTTCTTCAAGTTTGAGACATAGAATGTAGAGTGTACCCGACTCAACTGCTGGGGAAAACTCTAGACGATAGGCGACTTTACCTATTCTAGAAATCACCTTGAAGGGTCCCACATAACGTGGATTTAGTTTCCCACGTTTCCCAAATCGGACGACGCCCTTCCAAGGTGATACCTTCAGCATAACACGGTCACCTACTTCAAACTCCATAAGGATTTCGTTTCCTGTCTGCATAGCTCTTCTGTCTATCCTGGGCAGTCTGAATTCGCTGCCTGATGAGAGTGATCTTCTCAGTCGTCTCTTGGATTAGTTCGGGTCCAGTTAGTTGGAACTCCCCCACCTGTGCCCAGCATACGGGCGATCTACACTTGCGGCCATAAAGGGCCTCAAATGGTGCTACTTTAATACTGGCATGGTAGCTGTTGTTGCAGGAGAATTCAACTAATGGTATATGTTCGACCCATCCTTTCCAAAGTCGATCACACATGCTCTTAGCATGTCTTCTAGGGTTTGGATTGTTCGTTCACTCTGGCCGCCAGTCTACGGATGATAGGCGATGCTCATGTCCAAGTTTGTTCCTAAACTTCGTTGGAAAGCTCTCCAAAAGTTTTACGTAAATCTACCATCTCGATCACAAATGATTGAGACTGGTATGCCATGTCTAGTCACTATTTCCTTTAGGTACAACTTAGCTAACTTGTTTAGAGAGTCATTCTCTTTGATGGGCATGAAGTGATCGGATTTTGTGAGTCGGTCAACGATTACCCAAATTGTATCGTAACCGTGAGACGAAGTAGAGAGTTTGGTAATGAAGTCCATGGTGATGTTGTCCCATTTCCATTTTGGTATTTCAGGTTGGACTAACAAACCGGATGGCCTCTGATGTTCTGTCTTTACTCTGGCACAAGTCAGACACTTCTTCACGTATGTGGCAATGTCTGCTTTCATGTTTGGCCACCAATATAATTTCTTCACGTCTTGATACATCTTTTCAGATCCGAGATGTATAGAGTACTTAGACTTATGAGATTCGTGCATGATCACGTTTCTCAAGTCTCCGTAACATGGTAACCAACTTCTTCCGAGTAAACATAACGTTTTGTCTGCTCTAGCTTCCAACTTTTCCTTGCTTAGGTCAGTCCTAAGCATTCCTCCTATGTCTTCTTTTCCGATCTTTTCAGGCTTCTGTGCTTGGAGTTGAGCCTCTAATATCTACTTGGGTAGGTCCAAGCTAATGGTCATGACTAGGGCTCAAACTCTCATGGGAGGATCAGTTCCTTTTCGACTTAGTGCATCCGCAACTACGTTGGCTTTACCTGGGTGGTATTTGATGTCGCAGTCGTAGTCATTGAGCAATTCTATCCAACGACGTTGCCTCATGTTTAGCTCCTTCTGGTCTAGGATGTGTTGCAAACTCTTGTGATCAGTATGTACTGTGCACTTTGTTCCATACAGGTAGTGTCTCCAAATTTTCAAAGCAAAAACTACAGATCCAAGCTCTAGATCATGGGTAGAGTAATTTTGCTCGTGTTTCTTCAATTGTCTTGCATCATAGGCAATCACTTTCTGTCTCTGCATCAAGACAACTCCTAAGCCTTTGTGTGAGGCGTCACAGTAGACAACGAAGTCTTCGTTGCCTTCTGGTAAAGCTAAAATGGGTGCACTACACAACTTCTACTTAATGGTTTGGAATGCGTCCTCTTCTTTTTCTCCCCAATCGAATTTTACGCTTTTCTGAGTAAGCCTTGTCATAGATTTAGCTATCTTAGAAAATCCCTCTATGAATCTCCGGTAGTAACTGGCAAGACCTAAAAATTGGCGAATCTCCTTTGGCGAAGTGGGTGATGCCCAATCCTTCACGGATTCGACTTATGCGGGATCCACTTGAATTCCCTTGTCATCGATCACATGACCGAGGAAATGAACTTTAGGAATCCAAAAGTCACACTTCGAGAATTTTGCGTACAGCTTCTCTTCCTTAAGTAATTTTAACACTTTAGTAAGATGTTCTCCGTGCTCTTGCTCATTCTTTGAATAGATGAGTATGTCGTCGATAAACACAATCACGAACTTATCTAGATAGGGTCTACACACGCGATTCATGAGGTCCATGAATATGGCTGGAGCGTTTGTCAGACCAAATGGCATGACTTGAAATTCATAATGACCGTAACGAGTTCTGAAAGTTGTTTTCGGTATTTCCTCTTCTCTGACCTTCAACTGGTGATACCCCGATCGTAGGTCAATCTTGGAGTATACACTTGATCCTTGTAACTGATCAAATAGGTCGTCGATTCGTGGTAGTGGGTAACGATTTTCACAGTTAGCTTATTCAGTTCTTTGTAATCGATACACATTCGGAAAGATCCATCTTTCTTTTTGACAAAAAGTACCGGAGCTCCCCAAGGTGAGGAACTGGGTCTGATAAAACCTTTGTTCGATAGTTCTTGAAGTTTTTCTACGAGTTCTTTCATCTCGGTTGGTGCTAATCGGTATGGTGCTTTAGCTACAGGTGCAGCTCCTGGTATCAAGTCAATTTGAAATTCCACTTGACAAGTCGGAGGCAAACCAGGTAAGTCGTCCGGGAAAACTTCGGGATAATCACGGACAATTGACACGTCCTTGATTTGTTTCTTCTCTGGTTCCTCCTTTTTGTCGGTTTTTGAAATATGTGCTAAAAAGATAGGGCATCCTTTTAGTATATACTTCTGGACTTTAGTGCATGAGATAACACTCAGTCTGGTGTCAGTTCTATCTAAGTTTCCTTCTCCTCGAACGATTAGACTTTCTTTTCCACATGGTATATGGACTAGCTTTTGGTCGCACACAATGGTCGCGTGATATTTAGCTAACCAGTCCATACCAATGATGACGTCGAAACTACCCAAAATTACAGGTATTAACTGAATATCGAATGGATGATTTAGAAGGTTTAAGGTACAACCTCTTAAAATAGTGTTAGTTTCAATGATCTTATCGTCTGCTAATTCGACTCTGTAACAGTCGTCTAACGGTGTAGGTGTGATGTCTAGTAAGTTACTAAATTCTATGGATATGAAACTTATATCGGCTCCCGTATCAAATAATATATTTGCATAGCGATTGTTTAGAAGGAACGTACCGGTAACCACATTGGAGTCTGGGTTGGTCTTGGCGTCTCCTATCACATAGACTCTAGACGGTGCTCCTTCTCTTCTCTCGTTCCTAACTGCTCGCTTTGGGCAATCAGGGCTGATGTGTCCGATCTCTCCACAACCATAGCAACGAATTTCCCTACGAGTCGTGTTACCGCTGCCAGTGTGCTGGCGGTTTCCCTGCTGTCCATTTCCACGAAAGTTCTGACTGTTGCCATTGCGGGGCTTGTAGTTGGTGCTGGAGTTGTTCCTGATGGCTGGAACATAGGTGTTGCCCTGTCCGGGTCTTCGGCATTCAACAGTAGAGAAATGATGGAAATTTCACTTGATGCACTTCGGCTTGTTGCCTGAATATGGTGGTGGTGCTGATGAAACAACACTACAGATCTGGCCTAAGTGTACGTTTAGGAAAACGTAAACACTAATGACCCTTAAGGTATGAAAGTCCAAGTTCGTTTCCCAAGGAGGTATATGTGTGTGACTAAGATGTACAAGATTTGAGATTAATATTTGGTTTAGAAGGGATGAGAAAAGAAGATGACGAAGACGTGAAAATTACTACTAGAATGTTAAAACGTAAAACCGTAAAAACTTCAAAAATAAAAATTAATTCTAAAAAATTACCAAAAATTCACCAAAAATCAAAATAAATAAACTAAGAGTTTACCAATGATCAAAACTTTTTCAAACCTTTAAAATAATTAAATATTCAATTTTTAAATGCTAATTAAAGCCCTAAAAATCAAATAAATTATCAAAAAGCCCAAATAAAGATTTTTTAAATTAGTAAACCTCAAAAATGACCTAAAAAGATTAAAAACTATTTTTAGAAATTTTTAAACTAATAAAAACTATTTAAAATGATTTAAAAACTATAAAAACTTAAAATAATTATAAAAATTAATCTAAAAGTGATAAAATTATTCTAAAAGTTGCTAAATTCCTATTTTAATGTATTAAACCTAAGAAAAATGTAAAAAGTTGGAAAATTTGAAATTTTTAAAATAATAATAAAATAATAATAAAATAATATTAAAAATCCAAAAACTATAAAAAATTCTAAAAACTTGCAAACTAGTTTATTTTAACCTAAATAATCAGAAAATCAAAGTGAAATGACCAGAATACCCCTATTGGGCCCTTAAATGGGCCAAAACCAAAAACAGTCAAACCAAATGGGCTTTTGGGCCCAAAAAGTCAAACTTGGCCCAATTGACTTGGAAAAGCCCTATCTGACTCAAAATTCAATTCTAAGAACAAAACTCTAAAGGCCCAAAAGCTGAATACGAGCTTATCACAGCTTATTAAGCACACAACTTATTCTTATTGGGCTTTTCAGCCCATTAAGCAATAAGCCAATGCCATAAGCTCTAATTTGACACACAACCTTCTTTTGGGATGCTTATGAGATCTGTAAAAAGAAATTTTGAAAAAGCACACTCAATAAGCCAGAAATAAGCAAAGTATTATTTCACTAAAAGACAAAATAGTCGTTTTTGAGAAATAAGACACCTCAGGACTTGATTCAACTTGCAAAAGATCACAAATGGACTCAATAAGCCAAATCAATCAACAAAATTACAATAAGCACAACCAATAAGCCAGAATAAGCACTTATGAACTTATGAAAAAGTCAATGAAGTTGGTTTTCTAGTCAAACCCTAAAGTCAACCCACCAAATGCTCCAGTATGAACAAATGGGTCAAATAATGAGCACCTATTACAAAATCCAAGTTGTTGCTGGTTAGAATAAGCTATTATAGCTTATTGATAAGCTGAACCCAATTTTACACTAGCAGTGGTAACCAGCAGGGGAAAGGAGTTCCCACTGCCTTGACTATTTGACTAAGCTTTTTAGAGAGTTCTGGTTGGATTCAATTGGAAACAAAGGCACCCTTGTGATCAGTGAACCACAAGGAGTCAATAGCAACAAGAAAATCACAATTTGGTTCACACAATAAGCCACAATCAATCAAACAGTTGCCAGATACCACATAGACATGGACAAATAAGCAGTTATGCAATAATAAGCAGATTAAGCCTGAATAAGCCAATCAAACTCAACAAGATGCACACACAAGCTATATAAACTATGAATGAGCACAAACAAACTTAATTCAAACACGGAATCAAAGAGAATTAACAGAAATAAGCAAGTGAAGGTTACTGATGAACACTAACATGCAATTGATGAACACTAACTCTTTGCTGATCTATTTGACCACAGATCCAATTTCAAGCCTCAAATCCTACTTCCCTGGTGTAGTTAACCTAGATTTAACACTTGTTAACCCTAGTCTATGATTAGATCTAGGTGTCCCCTAAATTTCAGCCAAATTCACCAAGTAAACAAGATTTTATGACCTATTTTATGAATCTATATGTTTCAAACCTTAAAACCTGCAAACAGATGAACAAATGCACTCAAATAACAGATACCAACACTTGCAAACAATAAACCACAACTTAACAAGCCACAATCCTAACTTATGCAGTAAACCCAAGCACCCTTTTAAAACTTGTTTTCATAATTTTTCAAAGGCTTATGCAGATTTTACCCACAAATCAGTCTAACAACACTTCATAAACATCAAAACAACACAAATAAACCAGATTCAACAATAATATCACAGATTCAAGCACAAATCCACAAAAATCACAATTAATCAGAAACTTAAAGAGAAAATGAAAAGGGAAGAAGATGAAAACCTCCAAGACCTACATCCAGGCCTTGGATTGTTTGAGATGAGGTACTAGCAGAACAAGTACCAGCTTCCAAGCTGCTAAGAAGAACAAACCACAAAGGTGAGATCAAAATAAACCAAACTTCTGATTTTTGAAACCCAAGCTTTATCAACTAAAACTTTGCCTCAAAAACCTTCAAACAAGATTATGGAACTCAGATTTTAGCTTATCAAACACCAAACTTTTATAAATAACAGATTAGAATTCAAAATTTTCAGAAATTCAAACTTTATTTCATAAAAAGGAATTACAAAGATTTAAAAGCTAAAATCTGGAACAAAGGGACTCTCACATGTTGAGGTCTCCTTTTATAGGCAAACACTATTCACAAACCCTAGAACTGAATTCCCTATTATGCCCTTGAGTCTTCTAGATGTTTGTTGTTGATGAGCTGTCCAAAATGATCCCAAGAGTTCATTTTAGCTTTGTGATGAAGCAATGAGTCATAGCTGTTGATTTTGCCACGTTGGATGACTTGGAGGACAAGTAGTGATGTGATAGGTGAAACGGTTTGAATGGTGGGGTCCTTTGGGTGAGTGGGAGTGTGAGTTTAGGCATGGGATTGATTCGTGTGAAGGTTAATTGTGTTTTGGTGTAGGTAATTGTAAAAACCCCCTTGCTGGTAAAAAGTTAAATCTGGGTTCATACATGTGAACAGTGCCACGTTTGATCCGAATTTAGTGGGGAATTTGTGTTTGGCGCGTGTTTGTTAAGTTTAAACTTCTAAACTTGGCAACTTTGGTCCTTTTTCTTCCTTTCTTCTTTCATTTGTCTATAAAAGTGTGTCAGCGCCCAAATCCTTTGTAACAACTTTCAGGACTTGACACTTTTGGCACCAAACTTTCCAAAAAGGTTTATAAGGGTTATTTTTGCCACTTTTGCATATTTGAAGGACTGATTTTGGACATTCTTGATCTTCAAAGGTCTTAAATGTATCTTTGGCTTGATGAGGGACCATAATTGGCAATTTGGAATTGTTGAGGGACTAAACTTGCCATTTCTTCAAAGTTAAAGGACCTTTTGTGTAATTTTGACAAACTTAAGGGACCAAACTTGTAATTATGAATATACAAGGGTTTTAAGTGTCATTCTTTTAATAAATGAGGATCAATCTTGTATGTCTTCAAGTCTTCAAGGGTATTTGTTGAGTATTCCATGAATTAGGGCCCGGTTCTTTGTACGGCTTCGTTTTTCGTGTTCGTTTTTCCTTGTATCTTGTGATCTTTTGTCTTTTTCACGATATCCATACCTAAAATACACAAGTAAACAAACACAAGCATATATATGGTATTTTATGACATTTTTATGCATTTAAAGCCCGAAAAGAACGATGAGATCATGTATAAATGCCATCTCATCACTCCCCCATACTAAGCCATTGTCGTGCCCTCACGCAATGCTAGAATAAAGTATCAAAGCATCACCAAAGTTCAAATTGTTAACCTTTATTGAAGAGTAAAAGACTTGCAACATACTACTAAGATGTGTAAAGACATAATGTATGATTTTCATCATGAAAGTGACTTTTAGGGTCAAAGAATAGAAACAAGTAAATGTCCCTTAGAGTAAACTTCTTCATCCTTGATTGTCATACATTCCATGCTAAGTGCAAAAACGAGATCATTGTTGGTATAAGTCACAATGCTAACACTACTCATACGTCCAAATTGTGTAATACTTTTTCTCCCCGCAATCCTAGTTATTATAAAAGAAAATGGGTTACTAGCATTTTTTATCTATTTGTCATGGATCACAAGTGATTCATATTGACTTACTTGAGTAGTTATTAGTCCGAAAGCAAAGTAGCACGATTTGATCAATAGTTAGCCGAAGGACAAAATCTTTTAACACGGCTTCTCGTGTATCTCCTTAAGTTCATATCTTGGCATAACTCGTTTCACGATTTGAGACCTTTCTCGGACCGATATTTGGCATGTACTTCATACTTTAAATCTTGGGAAGACGTTCTTGAAATTATGGTCTTCTCTTCATATGTTTGGAAAATCTTCACTTGACGTTTTTGAGAGATTCTTCATATTTGGACCACGACTTCATCATTTTTCTTCAATCTTTACTTTGGATTTTGATATACAACGATCCGCCTCCTTTTCAGACTTGGATATATTTATCCTCATACCTTGTAAGGGTCTTTTCGGATAGACTTTCTCCATGATCTTTAGGGGAGTAATTGCTTTTCGTCGTGTGTCTCGATCCTTCATATTGATTTAGGAATAATGATACTTCACATCATCTTGGATCTTTAGCAAAAATAGAGCTCCTCATGCCTTGTTAGGGCCTTTTTGGATGATCGCCAATCTTCGCGTCTCGCTTCAATAAGTTATGCCTTGGCTATGAACTCTATTCAACCCCGAGCAACTTTTAAACGATCTTGCGCTAGAGGCTAAGTAACCTTTCAAATCGTACGACCTTACTTATTGCAATTATGATTTATTCCTAATGCATTGATCTTATTGGAAGAAAAAGCCACAATTAAAAACATATGAGTTTTTGAAAGAACATTTTCATGTTCTACGTTTAGCATGATCACTTGTCTAATTCTATCATCTCTCGTTCTTCACTATATAAAGACCTCTAATTAAAGAGACTCGTGAATACTTAGCCATGCAAGTCAAAATTAAGCTAAATTTGGATTAGCTTTCATTAAGACTATATCAAATCAAAGTTTTGGGTTTTCAAGCCACCTATAGGATCTTGCACTTTCTTGGACTTTTTCAAGTTTAGAGAATGCGTTTTATAGTTCCCTTGATAAGTGACTTTCTAGGATCAATTATAGGAACTTGCGAAAAGTTCTTGTTCTTAACCCGTATGAATTAAGACTTACGCGTTTTAAAGCTCTCTATATAAAAGTCTAGCAAAACTTGAATTGAGCGGGTTAAGGAATGTAAATGGCTCCAAATGCCCATCAAGTCAAAATTAACTCTTATTCTACCCAACGGAAAATATACATTCGTGTCTTAAAAACACTTATGAAAACTAAGAAAAATTTTAAAATTTGGCCATTTTTAGCCTTATTAGCAATAAAAACAAAACATTGAAAGTTGGAAAGTGTGAGGGCGTAGTCTAAGGGTGGAACACCCCCATACTAGAGATGAAGAGTCGAATGCTTAGGATCTAGCATGGAAAGGGTGATCAACAATATATCTAAAGCCGTTTATTAAGTATGCTAAAAGATAATTGTTAGAACAATAAAGGATATGTCATGGATTCGTGAGAAACTTCTTCAAACAAACGATGGAGGCTCACGTAAACGAACACGAGAGTCTTCAATCGTAGATGATGATGATAATCTAGATAACACAATCACAAAAAACCACGAGACAACGAGTTGAAAGGGTACAAGTCCCTTTATTAGTGAATAGTAAGCATAAAGGATAAGCATGGGATCTACCCCACGAGGCACCTCGTTTTTGATTACCGAGTCATGAGCTCGACTCGAACCCCTCAATGCTAATTATCATTGGGGAAGGTGACTTGGTCGAGGGCAACCATTGAAGGAATTTCCCCACCAAAGTAGTGCTTAAGCCTATGTCCATTCACCTTAAAATTAGGACCATCATCTTGAGCTAGCTCGATGGTCCCGTACGGAAACACTTGTGTAATGGTGAACGAACCCGACCAACGAGATTTCAATTATATCTTAAGTCGAGAGTTAAAAAGTAACACTTGATCACCAACGTTAAAAACCCGGTTTTTAATCTTTGAATCATGAAACTTTTTAGTCTTTTCTTTAAAAATTAATGAATTTTCATAAGCATTATCTCTTAATTCATCCAATTCATTCAATTGTATTTTCTGGTGATCTCCCGCGGTCTTCAAATCAAAGTTTGCATGCTTAAGGGCCCAATATGCCTTATGCTCCAACTCAATGGGCAAATGACAATTCTTCCCATAGACTAACTTATAAGGAGTGCAACCGATAGGTGTCTTATAAGCTGTCCTAAAGGCCCATAAAGCGTCATCGAGTTTGTCGGACCATGAAGCACGGTTTTCTCCAATTGACCTCTCTAAAATCCTCTTCAAAGCTCGGTTCGAAACCTCGACTTGCCCACTCGTTTGCGGGTGATAAGCCGTAGAAAGACGATGACTAACTCCATATTTCTTTAGAACCTTTTCGAATTGGTCATTACAAAAATGGGTTCCACGATCGCTTATAATAGCACGAGGGGTTCCGAACCGAGAGAATAGTTGCTTCAAAAACTTCACTACCACACGAGCATCATTAGTAGGCAAAGCCTTAGCTTCCACCCACTTAGAAAGGTAGTCTACCGCGACGAGGATATATTTGTTGCCATGAGACGATGGGAACGGCCCCATAAAGTTTATTCCCCATATGTCGAAAATCTCACACACTTGAATTATGTTTTGCGGCATTTCATCACGTTGAGACGATTTTCCTTGACGTTGGCACGAATCATACGACTTCACAAGTGCGTGTGCATCACGATAGATAGAAGGCCAAAAGAAGCCGGCATCGAACACGTTCTTAGCCGTGAGATTAGCAACGTGGTGACCACCCGTGGGTCCCTCGGGACAAGCTCTTAGGATATTAGAAGCTTCGGCACCAAAAACACAACGTCGAACGAGTTGATCCGCACAAACCCGAAAGAGATAAGGGTCGTCCCAAAAATAGAACTTGACGTCACGAAAGAATTTTCGTTTTTGTTGTGTCGTCATACCCTTGATTATGAAATTGCCCGCATGGTAATTTGCAATGTCGGCAAACCATGGGGTGGTGTCTTTAGAATTCACTACACCAAGAGTCTCGAGAGGAAATGTTTCAGTGATTTCCTTGTTCTCGAAAACATCTTTGTGAGGATCTTCTAGACGAGAGAGATGATCGGCCGCTAGATTCTCGGCTCCTTTTTTGTCAAGCACGGTGACATCAAATTCTTGGAGGAGGAGCATCCAACGAAGCAATCTCGGCTTAGCATCTTGCTTAGCTAAGAGATACTTGATAGCCGAATGGTCGGTATACACGATGCTTTTAGTCAAGACGAGATAAGGTCGGAATTTCTCAAAAGCATAGACCACGGCAAGGAATTCCTTTTCTGTTGTGGTGTACTTTAATTGAGCCTCGGTCATTGTCTTACTAGCATAGTGGATAGGACGGAAATGCTTGTCATAACGTTGCCCTAAGACGGCCCCTATAGCATAATCACTTGCATCGCACATGATTTCAAAGGGTAATTCCCAATTAGGAGCAACAAGAATGGGAGCTTCGGTAAGTTTCCTTTTTAGAGTTTCGAAAGCTCTAACACAATCCTCATTGAAATTAAAAGGAGCATCCTTCTCGAGAAGGTGTGTCATAGGTCGAGAGATTTTCGAAAAGTCCTTGATGAAACGACGATAAAAGCCCGCGTGGCCTAGGAAACTCCTAACTCCCTTAACGGTTTTGGGATGAGGTAACTTGGCGATGACGTCTACCTTAGCTTTATCGACCTCAATCCCCGCTTTCGACACCTTATGTCCTAAGACGATTCCTTGTTTACACATAAAATGACATTTTTCCCAATTAAGCACAAGATTGGTTTCTTCACAACGTTTTAACATTTGCTCGAGATTAGATAAACACGACGTGAACGAATTGCCAAACACCGAGAAGTCATCCATAAACACTTCCATCGACTTCTCGATCATATCGTGAAAAATCGCCATCATACACCGTTGAAACGTACCCGGTGCATTACAAAGTCCGAAAGGCATCCTACGATAAGCGAACGTTCCATAAGGACACGTAAAAGTATTCTTCTCTTGATCACGAGGGTCGATAGGGATTTGAAAGTAACCGGAAAAACCATCTAAAAAGCAATAGAATTCATTTCCCGCAAGTCGCTCCAACATTTGATCCATGAAGGGCAAAGGAAAGTGGTCTTTACGAGTGGCGTCATTTAACTTTCGGTAGTCAATACACACCCTCCAACCGGTCACAACACGAGTGGGAATTAACTCGTTGTTTTCATTAGGCACAACGGTCATTCCTCCCTTTTTAGGGACACAATGGATTGGGCTCACCCATGGGCTATCGGATATAGGATAAATCATTCCCGCGTCAAGGAGTTTAAGGACCTCCTTTTTAATGACATCGTGAATTTTGGGATTCACCCTTCTTTGACTTTGAATTGCGGGTTTGTAGTCCTCCTCCATTAAAATCTTGTGAGTACAAAATTTTGGGTCAATACCTTTAATGTCGGATATTTTCCACGCAATTGCCCCTTTATGAGCCTTAAAAACTTTCAAGAGCTCGGTTTTTTCATCATTAGCAAGACCTCTTGCAATAATAACCGGCAACTTGTCATCACCTTCCAAGAATGCGTATTCAAGGTGAGAAGGAAGATCTTTCAATTCAAGGATAGGTGGTTCCTCGATTGAAGATTTTGGTTCAACACTCATAACTTCCATCGGCGAAAGAAATGGTGGAATAGAAGTATCATCACTAATCAACACCTCATCTTTATTGTCGATTTCATTTGAAGTGAGATCGCCTCCTTGGAATGGAGTGAGATTTGGTATCGAATTAGCAAGAATCGGATCCAAAATAGTGGGATTGCCACTTGACGATCTATCGGAAAAACCTAACACTTCTTGTGAAAAGTCATCGCAAACCACATCAACGATGTCAATGTGATTGATGGTAGCGATTGCATAAACATGAGAAGGTTTCGAGTTTTGAGTAGCGTTTATAACAAGTTCCTCTTCGTTGAATCTCAAAGTGATAGTTCTCGCATGAACATCAATAAGCGATCTCGAAGTGTCTAAAAATGAACGACCTAAAATTAGAGGAACTTGAGGATCCGCGGGGATGTCAACTACTATAAAATCAACGGGATAGTAGAACTTCCCCACTTTCACGAAAACATCTTCGGCTACTCCACATGCTAAAATCGTAGAATGATCGGCCATCTCGATAGACATGTTCGAAGGAATGAGAGCCGGAAGCGAAAGCGATTTCCAAATGGAAAATGGCATCAAATTAATGCTCGCACCAAGATCGGCTAAGGCGAGACATTCTTTCATATCTTGTATGTCACAAGGAATGAGAAACTTTTCGGGATCACCAACTTTTTCCGGTATGCGGTTAAGATAAACCGAAGAACATTTAGCAAGCTTTGAAAGCTTTTCCTTATCGCTCATCATACTTTTAAAAGTGGAAGCGAAACGAGGCATATATAACAACGCGTCGGCTAAACTCACATCAAAATGCACTTGTTGAAACATTTTTATAAAAAGCTCGATTTGTTGTTTGTTACGTTCTTGCAATTTCTCTTTGTTTCGTCTCGAAGGGTAGGGTAAAGGTGGTGTGGGTTGGTCATTAGGCAACGGCCTTGGAAACTCGGGTTCCACAATTGGTATTGGTTCAACCGTAGGTGTGGTTTGAGCGGTACTTCGTGGGATTGTAATATGCTCCTTTTCGACCATCACCTCGGGTTCTTTCTCGATTTCCTTCTCCGTAGAAGTACTTGGACGAGAGATTGGTTCCTTGAAAGTTTTACCACTTCGTGTAGTAATAACCTTCATTTCTCCCTTCGGGTTTGCAATGGTATCACTAGGAAGACCACCCGAGGAAGAGGGTTTACACATGATTGCTTCAAACATCTTAGCCATTCGGTCCTCAAATTTTGATTGCCTAGCATCCGATTTTAATAACTCTAGCTTAATCTCATGTTGTCCTAATTCCATCTTTTGTTGATTTTGTTGAAGACGTTGGACATTTCCTTCCATTTTGTTTGCATGAGTTTTAAGTTCATTAGCAAGTTCATTTTTAAGCTCGTTTTTCAACTCGGATCTTAAGCTAATCATCTCACGTTGCATGTTATCAAATTTAGCATCATTTGCTTTAGCATAATCCAAAAATTCTCCTTGCAAATTTTTAGTGTGAGCATTTTGAAAACCTTGTGTAGTGTTTTGAAAATCACGGTTTTGGTTTTGATTAGTGACTTGTCCATTCCCACTTTGATAATTCCCCTTGTTGTAGTTGCGTGAATTGCCTTGGTAATTACCACCTTGGTTGTTGTTTCGATAATTATTAACATTTTGGTTTGGTGGAGCTTGATTTGGGCGGGAACCTTGACCGTTTTGGTTGTAAGTTCCCGTTGCTACATAAGCACTCGAAGTGTTACCATCTGCGGTAATGCACTCGGAAAGATCATGAGCTCCACCACAAGACAAACAACTCTTAGCAACCGCTTTAACCGAAGCGGAATTTGAAGCTTCTTGAGCTTTCCAATGGGACATAAGATTAGCAAATCTATCAAAAAACCGATTTTCCTCATTAGCTTCATCATGTAAGGCATCAATGCTACGAGACGATGACGATGAAGACGAACCCAAATTGGCAACACTCGGTGTGTTACGAGGGCTATAAACCTTAGATCTATTCTCGATGATTTGTAAAACCTCATTTGTCGTTTGCACAAAAAATTACCACCCGCGGCGGCATTCAAATAATCTCGTTCATGATCATTAAGCCCATTATAAAAAGTATCAACTTGATGTAATTCCGTAAAATCATGGTGTGGACATTCATGTAACATTTCTTTAAATCGTTCCCATGCCATTGAAAAACTTTCATTATTTCTTTGCACAAATCGTGAAATCTCATTTTTCAAATGTGTTGTTTTAGATGGTGGAAAAAACTTGTTCACAAACTTAGAAACGAGATCACCCCATGTCAAAATCGAATTTGGCGGTTCTTTCTCAAGCCAAATTTTTGCGGGTCCATCTAACGAATATGGAAACAACATCATCTTAATGGCGTCATGTGTAACATCCTTAAACTTGCTAGTAGCGGTGAGACGATTAAAATTCCTTATGTGGTAGTGCGGGTTGTCTTTCTCATGACCTCTAAACTTATTTGCTTGCAACATCGACATTAAACCCGTCTTAATCTCAAAATTCTCCGCAAGGATGGCGGGAATCACAATAGCCTCTCCAAAACCCTCGGTGGGTGCTTGTAGCAACTCCATCATAGTACGATTAGCCATGACGACTTCTTGTTCTACAATAGGTTCAACAATTGGAGGTTGTTCAACAATCAACGTCTCTTGATTGGCTTGCTTTTGAAGACGTTTACGAGCTTGTTTTGCTTGATTACGAGTGATCATAAACTTCACGAAGAATGGGAGGTGAGCAAAGAAGATTTTTTTTGGGTGTTTTGTGAATTTTCAAATTTTTTTGTGTTTTTGATTATATTTAATTTTTTTGGATTTTGGTGTATCTTCGTAGACAACAATCTACAAAATCTCTCCTCGAATCAAACTCTTGATTAAAGAAGCCTCAAAGGAATGAAAACGATCACGTGGAGTGAACGCCTTCGAATGACTTTAGAACTTTGGTGAAAACCAAATTGTTCAAGAGGTTTTAATCACAAAGAAAACAAGCAAATATATTATACGTAATAATACTTTGGGCGGCAAAACCCTCGATTAGCCTTCAATTTCAAAATACTCACAAGCAAGCGGGGAAACGAGGCGGCGCGAAGCACTTAAGAGCCTTTTTCCTTAGGGTATATTTTATAATACCCGCCTTATACCCACCTTATAGTTTGTATTTTTCAAAATCGAGCTTCACGAAAGTATTTATCTATTTTTGCCTTTTTCTTTTTGTTTGAGATTCGAATACAATGATCGAGTGATGAAATCCCGAATCAAGGTTGTGTTTTCACACTTTTGGAGATATTGTTTATTGATTGTGATACTTAATAATATAGTAATAATATTTTCACAAGAAAAACCAAGAAAACCGATAATACGTATTAGTAGATTTCTACTAATACAAATACTATATATGGTTAATATTAAAAATAACAATGCAAATTAATCACGATACACCTCTCCGGCAGCGGCGCCAAAAATGATTGTGGTATAAATTACGTCCTTTGGGAAAAGGAGCGTAAAAGCAGTAAGTATTAAGTGTACGTTTAGGAAAACGTAAACACTAATGACCCTTAAGGTATGAAAGTCCAAGTTCGTTTCCCAAGGAGGTATATGTGTGTGACTAAGATGTACAAGATTTGAGATTAATATTTGGTTTAGAAGGGATGAGAAAAGAAGATGACGAAGACATGAAAATTACTACTAAAATGTTAAAACGTAAAACCGTAAAAACTTCAAAAATAAAAATTAATTCTAAAAAATTACCAAAAATTCACCAAAAATCAAAATAAATAAACTAAGAGTTTACTAATGATCAAAACTTTTTCAAACCTTTTAAATAATTAAATATTCAATTTTTAAATGCTAATTAAAGCCCTAAAAATCAAATAAATTATCAAAAAGCCCAAATAAAGATTTTTTAAATAGGTAAACCTCTAAAATGACCTAAAAAGATTAAAAACTATTTTTAGAAATTTATAAACTAATAAAAACTATTTAAAATGATTTAAAAACTATAAAAACTTAAAATAATTATAAAAATTAATCTAAAAGTGATAAAATTATTCTAAAAGTTGCTAAATTCCTATTTTAATTTATTAAACCTAAGAAAAATGTAAAAAGTTGGAAAATGTGAAATTTTAAAAATAATAATAAAATAATATTAAAAATCCAAAAATTATAAAAAATTCTAAAAACTTGCAAACTAGTTTATTTTAACCTAAATAATCAGAAAATCAAAGTGAAATGACCAGAATACCCCTATTGGGCCCTTAAATGGGCCAAAACCAAAAACAGTCAAACCAAATGGGCTTTTGGGCCCAAAAAGTCAAACTTGGCCCAATTAACTTGGAAAAGCCCTATCTGACTCAAAATTCAATTCTAAGAACAAAACTCTAAAGGCCCAAAAGCTGAATATGAGCTTATCACAGCTTATTAAGCACACATCTTATTCTTATTGGGCTTTTCAGCCCATTAAGCAATAAGCCAATGCCATAAGCTCTAATTTGACACACAACCTTCTTTTGGGATGCTTATGAGATCTGTAAAAAGAAATTTTGAAAAAGCACACTCAATAAGCCAGAAATAATCAAAGTATTATTTCACTAAAAGACAAAATAGTCGTTTTTGAGAAATAAGACACCTCAGGACTTAATTCAACTTGCAAAAGATCACAAATGGACTCAATAAGCCAAATCAATCAACAAAATTACAATAAGCACAACCAATAAGCCAGAATAAGCACTTATGAACTTATGAAAAAGTCAATGAAGTTGGTTTTCTAGTCAAACCTTAAAGTCAACCCACCAAATGCTCCAGTATGAACAAATAGGTCAAATAATGAGCACCTATTACAAAATCCAAGTTGTTGCTAGTTAGAATAAGCTATTATAGCTTATTGATAAGCTGAACCCAATTTTACACTAGCAGTGGTAACCAGCAGGGGAAAGGAGTTCCCACCGCTTTGACTATTTGACTGAGCTTTTTAGAGAGTTCTGGTTGGATTCAATTGGAAACAAAGGCACCCTTGTGATCAGTGAACCACAAGGAGTCAATAGCAACAAGAAAATCACAATTTGGTTCACACAATAAGCCACAATCAGTCAAACAGTTGCCAGA
Organism: Glebionis coronaria; assembly: GCA_025667525.1. NCBI lineage: Eukaryota > Viridiplantae > Streptophyta > Magnoliopsida > Asterales > Asteraceae > Glebionis > Glebionis coronaria. The sequence continues at coordinate 465,540,838 of CM046876.1, read as the reverse complement.
TACCACACAGACATGGACAAATAAGCAGTTATGCAATAATAAGCAGATTAAGCCTGAATAAGCCAACCAAACTCAACAAGATGCACACACAAGCTATATAAACTATAAATGAGCACAAACAAACTTAATTCAAACACTGAATCAAAGAGAATTAACAGAAATAAGCAAGTGAAGGTTATTGATGAACACTAACATGCAATTGATGAACACTAACTCTTTGCTGATCTATTTGACCACAGATCCAATTTCAAGCCTCAAATCCTACTTCCCTGGTGTAGTTAACCTAGATTTAACACTTGTTAACCCTAGTCTATGATTAGATCTAGGTGTCCCCTAAATTTCAGCCAAATTCACCAAGTAAACAAGATTTTATGACCTATTTTATGAATCTATGTGTTTTAAACCTTAAAACCTACAAACAGATGAACAAATGCACTCAAATAACAGATACCAACACTTGCAAACAATAAACCACAACTTAACAAGCCACAATCCCAACTTATGCAGTAAACCCAAACACCCTTTTAAAACTTGTTTTCACAATTTTTCAAAGGCTTATGCAGATTTTACCCACAAATCAGTCTAACAATACTTCATAAACATCAAAACAACACAAATAAACCAGATTCAACAATAATATCACAGATTCAAGCACAAATCCACAAAAATCACAATTAATCAGAAAATTAAAGAGAAAATGAAAAGGGAAGAAGATGCAAACCTCCAAGACCTACATCCAGGCCTTGGATTGTTTGAGCTGAGGTACTAGCAGAACAAGTACCAGCTTCCAAGCTGCTAAGAAGAACAAACCACAAAGGTGAGATCAAAATAAACCAAACTTCTGATTTTTGAAACCCAAGCTTTATCAACTAAAACTTTGCCTCAAAAACCTTCAAACAAGATTATGGAACTCAGATTTTAGCTTATCAAACACCAAACTTTTATAAATAACAGATTAGAATTCAAAATTTTTAGAAATTCAAACTTTATTTCATAAAAAGGAATTACAAAGATTTAAAAGCTAAAATCTGGAACAAAGGGACTCTCACATGTTGAGGTCTCCTTTTATAGGCAAACACTATTCACAAACCCTAGAACTGAATTCCCTATTATGCCCTTGAGTCTTCTAGACGTTTGTTGTTGATGAGTTGTCCAAAATGATCCCAAGCGTTCATTTTAGCTTTGTGATGAAGCAATGAGTCATAGCTGTTGATTTTGCCACGTTGGATCACTTGGAGGACAAGTAGTGATATGATAGGTGAAACGGTTTGAATGGTGAGGTCCTTTGGGTGAGTGGGAGTGTGAGTTTAGGCATGGGATTGATTCGTGTGAAGGTTAATTGTGTTTTGGTGTAGGTAATTGTAAAAACCCCCTTGCTGGTAAAAAGTTAAATCTGGGTTCATACGTGTGAACAGTGCCACGTTTGATCCGAATTTAGTGGGGAATTTGTGTTTGGCGCGTGTTTGTTAAATTTAAACTTCTAAACTTGGCAACTTTGGTCCTTTTTCTTCCTTTCTTCTTTCATTTGTGTATAAAAGTGTGTCAGCGCCCAAATCCTTTGTAACAACTTTCAGGACTTGACACTTTTGGCACCAAACTTTCCAAAAAGGTTTATAAGGGTTATTTTTGCCACTTTTGCATATTTGAAGGACTGATTTTGGACATTCTTGATCTTCAAAGGTCTTCAATGTATCTTTGGCTTGATGAGGGACCATAATTGGCAATTTGGAATTGTTGAGGGACTAAACTTGCCATTTCTTCAAAGTTGAAGGACCTTTTGTGTAATTTTGACAAACTTAAGGGACCAAACTTGTAATTATGAATATACAAGGGTTTTAAGTGTCATTTATTCAATAAATGAGGATCAATCTTGTATGTCTTCAAGTCTTCAAGGGTATTTGTTGAGTATTCCATGAATTAGGGCCCGGTTCTTTGTACGGCTTCGTTTTTCGTGTCCGTTTTTCCTTGTATCTTGTGATCTTTTGTCTTTTTCACGATATCCATACCTAAAATACACAAGTAAACAAACACAAGCATATATATGGTATTTTATGACATTTTTATGCATTTAAAGCCCGAAAAGAACGATGAGATCATGTATAAATGCCATCTCATCAGCTCCTGAAATCTCTGGTTGTAAGTCGTGATGTCATGATTTAAGCATTTGAGGTTTCACAAGTCAATCTCTAGCTTCTTGATTTCACCTCGAGGACAGTATTTCGTGGTAAGTCTTTCCTTAAATGCATCACAGGTCATCCCATAGGCTTCATCATGCCTAAGGGTAGCAACTAGGGAGTTCCACCAGGTGAGAGCATGTTCCAAGAGAGTACAGGTGGTAAATTTCACATTGTTCTCCCCGTTGCAATCACTAATGCGAAATACTGTCTCGGTCCTTTTGAACCATTGCATGAGTCCAATTACCTCTTCCTTGCCCTTGAAGTAACTGGGCTTGCATTTCAGGAAGTCGGGATAGGTACATCCTTTGGCAATTCGATCTCTGGCACTCGAGTTTTGACTGTCGCCCTGGTTTCCGCTGGGGTGTGTTTCCCTGTCGGCTAGGGCATCAGCAATGCCTTGACCGATAAGCACTCTGAGTTGTGCTTCTGAGACAGTCGCTGAAAGAGCAGCGTTAGTTCTCTGTCGAGTGACCCTTTGTGCCATTGTTCTATCATACACAAAGATGAGATTTATTAGTTGGTTAGTAAGATTATTATATTAAGCTACATAGAACTGGGTATGCATAGAATTCACAACATATTGGATAACCTGTCAAGATTTCATAATAATATAAATTCAAACAAACAAGTAAAGGATAATATATCAGTGCTGGTGAACATCAATATAATACAAATACAACCGATCTAAGACAGCGATACAACCATCTTGTCTGAGATAGTGGTACAAATGTTTGTAATACTACAAAAGATAACCTACCTACTAAGGTTAGGTGCTACGATATAGATACAAATGAAATGGAAATACAAGTACAAAAGACCTAAATCATGCGAGCTGAGATGCAACTCAATGCTTGTCATGATGTACAATGGAATCTAGCCTACACTAGTATGGCTGTCTGCAGGTGCAGGTGGTCCAGCTGGTGGTGTGGGTGCACGATCATCCTGCATACGAATCATCGCCCTCATGGTCTCTCTGGAGAATCTCATAGTCTCGAGAAACTGGTGCTGACGTGCAGTATCGGCACTCCGTAGATGGTCTGTCTCAGCAATGAGTCCCTGATGGCAAAGGTCTGCCAAGTCTATGAACGTCCGAAAAGTCTCCTCCTGAGTGAGGATAGCAGCTGGGTCTCGTATGAGTGACCCTCTAGTGCAGCTAACCGGTAGCAGAGGTAAGCAACCTCATCCAATAACCAATGCATAGTTCCCTGGGTCATACCCAGAGAACTCTGTGTGGTGTGTGACTCACTAGCCACAACCCAGTAGAGAGAACCGTATCTCTCCTGAAGTAAGGCGCGACCCTGATGGTCCGCCTGCAATAGGGCATGAATGAGAGTGGTGTCGTGTGCCTGTCGAGCTACAAGTGCGTCGACCTGTGCATGTAGGACACCAAGACTGGGTTGTCCAGCTCCTGATCCCTCTCCTACCTCGAAGGTCGAGTCAGGAACAAGATCACGCCTCCTCTTGCGAGGTGGCAGAGTACTGGTGGGGTAAGGGTGATGTACAGAAGGTGGTGGCAATGGTGGTAAGGAAGGAACAACCTGGTCCATCTCCCTAGGAGGAGATGCAGGTACTACAAGCAATGGTGAAGTAGGGGATACAGTAGGTGGTGATAGAGTAGGTGAATCTGAAAGTACGATGACTCCATCTGGCTGGTCATCTCTGGACTCGGTGTCGGATGCGGGTCCAGCAAATACTGATGTCGGTGATAATGGAGTGGTGGTAGGAGCCGTGAGCTCCTCGAAGGTAGTCACCATAGTAGGTGGCGTCATGATATCTGAAAATAGCATTTCAAAGTTGAGCAAGTTTTTAACTTACACAATTCAAAAAGTTTTTAAAGTGCATATGCGATGCGGTTTATGTCTTTTAACTATGCTTGTTAAAAGTATAGGTAGATACTTAGGTGATTCATTAAGTTATAAATCAGTGTTAAACTAGTTCACATAATATGTATGCTCTATGTACTATATGCCTAGCTTATAAGGGTTCCCCAAAAATCAACTTTCTTTTTTGTTTCATTGATTTTTAAAAGTTCAGTTATAGTCCAGTTTAAAAATTTTATTATATTTAAATTTTTTATTATCGATATGGTTCTTTATAACTATGCGCTCTGATACCCTTTCTGTAACACCCCCAAGTTTGTCAAATGCAGCGGAAAAGTAATTGGGGTGTTACTTGGGTGGATCGATAGCACATAGCATATAGAGCAATGATTATAAAAGTCATTTAATACAAATTACATGAATTAATTGTACACACTTAGTATCTTGTTTGTAAACCACATTTATCATAAAACTGAAGTAAATATCTCAGCCCAATGGTAGACACGATGCTCCTAAAATGCTGGAATCCAATGCATGAACCTGCTTTATTTTCTTGAGAAAACATATAGAGTAAAATGTGGGGGTCAACACGAAGTTGGTGAATTCACAGGTTTAGTTAAATAGTAAGTTAATAATATGCCAAAACATCACGAAGGTAGTAGAGCACTAAGCTACATAATATAGTAGTTCCTATTTCCCTGTAATAGAAGCTAGACAAAAAGTTGTTCAGTACGCCCATTTGGATCTGTCCTGATGTTGTTCCCTCAGTCCGACAATGATGTAAACCTGTTTCTTGGCCTAAGCGTTTCGTGATAGCAAGTCACGCAGGCCGGGTGTTGTCAATACCCAAATAGATCTATTCACACATTCCGCGCTACACTATTAACTATTACAGTCCACGGGTATGGGGCAAACAATAGGCAATAACTTGTTGTTGTCATTAGTGCATGTTTTGCATATTTAAAATATATATAGTTTTTGCATGTTTTCTCCCCCAGTTATAAAACAGTAAGGGCCATGAACTCACCTTAGTGATAGTGACGTGAGGATGATGTCACTGAATAAACTGGCACAGTATGATCACGAACTGGAGTAATTACCTAAGTAATTTTAAGTGCCTTAGTAAATGCATAATTAACAGTGCATGATGGATGTATGATTGAAAGAATGCATGATCACAAATTAATGAACTGTTACGACCATTTAAGTGTTTACACTTATAGTGAATATATATTTTTAGTTTCTAAAATTATAAATAAATTGTTTAGTAAGGTGGGTAATAAATTAAATAATTATGTTATACGTTATTTAATTATTGTAAGAAAATAAGTACCATTTACTTTTCTTAAGTCCTCAAAATATAGTTAACGGAATTTGTCAGTTTATAAGGTTTCGCGAATAATTTAATAATTATCCAAACGGCTAAGTTAATTTATTAATAAAATAATTTATTAATATTGTTAATTAACTTAAGTTACACATGAGTCCTTGTTAGTATAACAGTTTACCAAAATACCCTTTAAGGTTTCGTTAGGGCTTGTTAGTATGGGGAAATGACCAAACAACCCCCAAGTCTCGGAAATTAATTAGGTTAGGGTTAGGGTTTGTTTTAGTTTGCCAAAGTGACACAAATGGTCCTTAAACTTTCGGATTTGTTAAAAAGGAATAGTTAGGGCTTGTATTAGTTTCCTAAAATGACACTTATAGTCCTTCATGTCTCGGCTTATTTAAGTATTAAGCTTGGGCTTATATTAAGTTTCTAAAAGTGGCAGAAATGACCCTTAAGGTCTCGAATATTAACAAAACAAGGCTAGGGCTTATATTAAGTTTCTAAAAGCGACAGAAATGACCCTTAAGGTCTCAAATATTAACAAAACGAGGCCAGGGCTTGTAATAGTTTTCATAAATGGCAAGGATGACCCCTTGAGGTCTCGGATTATTTATTAAGGTAACTAGGGCTCGAATTTAGTTTAAGTATTGGCAATAATGGCCCTTGTGGTTTCTTTTAGCTCACAGTTTGAAAACAAACGCACCCTATAGTTTGTAAATTGACACATTTGACCCTTGTACTATTTTTAAGTCACGAATCATTAATACATGTTTTATAAATTTACCAAATCAACCAATACTTTCACCATTTGTCATAATAGGCACGAAAAGTCTCCCCTACTAGGTTTTGGGCTTGACCGGCCCATTTGGGTCTCGACTTAGGTTAATTGGGCCTATAGGGCTTGTTTTAAGTTTAAATAATATTTACCAAGTGGGCTTGTACCTATATTTTTCTTATGGGCTTACACTTTAATATTTCTAATTCCAAAATTAAGTTATGGGCTTATTTGGGGTTCGGCTTATTTTAGCTTATAGGAGGGTTTATACAACTTGGCTTATTTTAATATTCCTAGGGCTTAAATAAGCTAGATTAAATATAATTAGGTCTCGGCTTATATAGCTTTTAGGATTTTCATGGCTAGCTCATCTAGGGTTTTAAGTTTTGGCTTACATAAGTTATTTAGGGCTTAAATGACGTGGCATATATGAGTTATAGTTTTTGGCTTATATTATGTTTTATAAATCCTATATTATGGCTTATATAATTTCTTATGGCTCGGCTTATATTTATTTCATGGGCTTAAATATCCAACTTAAATATGATTAGGCTTTTATAACTTATGGGCTTATATAAGTTTAAGTAATTCGGCTTATATTACTTTTTATAAGCTTACATGGCATAGTGATTTACTCTAGGGCTTAAATAAGTTCTTTAAGCATAACCTTACGAGTTTTAGGTTTTAAAGGCAAGAGTACCCATAGACATCATATAAGCCGTGGGCTTATATGTCGTCTAGGGTTTTGTTTAGAAGTTTCAAACGTATGCATGTGCTTCTAACTCTATTATTGTAGTAAAAACATGCATTAGAAGTAAAATAAGGAAGGAAAGCTTAGTGAGGGTTTATACTTACTTGTTTCAAGAAAAACGAGATGATTAATACATGGTTTTAGCCAAGTATAAAAAAGTTTATCGTCCGATCTTTTCGAATTGATTACTAGTTAAGAGTGCGACTCAATCGTTCTTGGTGGAAAAATAAATGGTTTGGTTATCTATTTTAAACTAAAAGTAAATATGAAAATGTCGTTGAGTAAAATAAAAGCTTTAAAAATTAAACTAAAAATTACAAGAAAAACACTTGGTAAAAACAGAGATTTCGGGAAGCGTGCAATTTTTGGCAATTAAAACGTAATGAATTTAAAACTTAAAACTTAACAAAAAATAAACAAAAACTCAATTCCATCGGAATGTGATCGGAATCCCGTCGGAATATAGCATCGGAATGCTTCCGTCGGAACCCTGATCGGAAAGTAATCGGAATAAGCTAAAAACAAGACTATCGGAATGTCGTAATCGGAATGAGTAAAAAGGAACATGATCGGAATACTTAAACTAAAAGCTGTCAGAATAAAAAAGAGTCCCCCCATTGGAATCCAGATCGGAATAGAGATAGGAATGCAAAACCCTTTTCTGATCGAACGATCGGAATACAAGACCTCTAATCAAAATGTGATCGGAATTGGGAAACCCTATTCCGATAGGAAAGAAATTCGAGATAAGCTAACCAAATAAGCTACTTAAATAAGCAGAAATAAAAACCTTATCAAATCTATATATAAACTAACTAAATAAGAACGATTAAAACTTACAAAACTATAAATAAGCAACTTTCTTAAATCAAACTCTAAAAGGACAAAACTTTTAAGAAAACTTTTAAAACAAATAAGCTAAATACAAAAATAAGCCAATAAGCATGTCAAGCTCAAAGCATAATCCGTATTAAACCCTAGAGATGAATAAAAAGATAAACTTTTTAATCACATAAACATCAAAATGAGACAAAATCCAAGATTATCACGAATCAAAAGTAAATAAAACCAAGAAAGATAGAATGAGAATGATTAAAACTTGAAATTAAAGATGAAGATTAAAGATTCAAGTACAAGATTAAAATGAAAAGCTTAAAACTCTAAAGAAAAACTAGAGAGAGAAAGTGAAAAACTAGAGAGAAAGTAAAAACTACACTACTCCTAATCTAAACTAACTAACCCCCTCCTAATGACACATTAAGAGGGTATTTATAGGAGGAGTAAAATGTTGGTGCTTTCTTCCTTCTTTCTTCTTGTCTCGACTCGATTTATTCTTTGTCATTCTCGACGGCGTATCGGGATTTGCCGATATAAATTGAACTCGTCTTATAATTTTCTTCTTTTAATTAGACTTGGTTCTTCGACTTCATTAAACTTCCGTCTTTAGACTTTTTCTTCGATAAATCTTCAGAATAGGTCTTGGACTTTCGTTCTTTTTGCACTCTTGATCTTTTGACTCCGTCTTTTGTCTTTTATTCGATAAAAGCCCGTGAAAGCCCGTGTTTACTTCCTTTTTCATCTTTTGGTCCTAAAACACAATAAAAACACAAACCACACATAATTCCGACATTTGCGACATAAAATACACGTTTTGGCTTGGTTATTATTATAAATAAGTGGTAAAAGGATGGGTGTTTTCACACCTATCAAATCCCCTACACTTGACCATTGCAATGCCCTCATGCAATGCATTAATTACAAAGCATGTTTTACATTTTTCATCATAAATAACCCACCTTGGCCTTTATTAAAAAGATAGAAATATATACAAAACAAGTAAAGAAATCAAAGACTTACATTGGGGTTTTGGTTGTCATGAATGTTTATCATCCTCAAGTTTCACGTTCCCCATACCAAGCTTAAAAACGAGATCATTGTTATTATAAGTTAGCAAACTAACACGAACTCATGTGGCCCAATTATTTACTTAGACTCCCTTATTCCTAGGTGTATCTCTTATATTTTATGATTGTCTTGAATGATCACGAGGATGCATTGTTTGACTTATTTCGATAGTTATTTAGGCTGAAAATAAAGTGGGACGATTTAATCAATAGTTAGCTAAAGGACAAAATCTTTTAAAACTGCTTCTCGGGACCTCTTAAAGTTCATATCTTGGCATAACTCGCTTCACGATTTGAGACCTTTCTCGGACCGATATTTGGCAGTGACTTCATACTTCAAATCTTGAGAGACGTTCTTGAATATGGTCTTCTCTTTATAATAGGAATTTCTTCACTTGAAGTTTTTGAGAGATTCTTCATATTTGGGCCACGACTTCTTCATTTTTCTCCAATCTTTATTTTGGATTTTGATATACAACTATCCGCCTACTTTTAGGACTTGGATCTATTTATCCTCATACCTTGTTACGGACTTTTTGGATAGACTTCTCCATGATCTTTAGGGGAGTATTTGCTTTTCGCCGTGTGTCTCGATCCTTCATATTGATTTTTGATAAATGATTCTTCACATCACTTGGGATCTTTAGCAACAAAATGTAGCCCTCATGCCTTGTTAGGGCCTTTTCGACTCGCCAATCTTCGCATCCCGCTTCAATAAGTTATGCCTTGGCTATGAACTCTAATTAATACCGAGCAACTTTTAAACGATCTTGGGCTAGAAGCTAAATAACTTTTCAAATCGTACAACCTTATTTATTGCAATTAAATTTATTAGCAAGCGATGGGAGAAAAAGCTCATAATTAACTCACATAAATTCATGAAAGAATACCAAACTTATAATTGACTCTATCATTTCTCGTTCTGCACAATTTAAAATATAAAGGAATGAGACTCGTGGATGCTTAGCCAATTAAATCAAAGTTTTGGGTTTTCAAGTCATCTATAGGATCTTGCAAACTCTTAGACTTTTTCAAGTTTAGAATTCGCATTTTAAAGTTCCCTTGATAAACGACTTTCTAGGATCAATTATAGGAACTTGCGAAAAGTTCTTGTTCTTAACCCGTGAGAGTTAAGACTTTCGCGTTTTAAAGTTCCTTATATAAAAGCCTAGCAAAACTTGACTTAAATACGTTAAGGATACTAGCTAGAGTAAACTTAGATAAGTAAACTCGGGTTGAGTCAAAATATTCACGACTTTGAAAAATTTAAAACCACTTTATTGAAAATTTATTCTAGTAAAGAAAGTAAATAAAGATAGCAAAGGAAAACTACAATACAACTAGGCCAAAATAGATTAAAAATTTTGAAAAATGTCGAAAAATCAATTTTACGGTTAAAATGAGGACAAATACATGGAAAGCCCACTTAACTTCGATAGAAGTCCCCTCTACACTTAATATAAACATTGTCCTCAATGTTTAAGCATGTGGGAGTAAACTCCCCTACACTTAGGACATTGTGCACGCTGTTTAAATCTTGCTAAGGAAGAGACAACTAAAGTGATTCCTATTTTAATATTAAAAAATATAAAATAGTGAATCAAAAGAGTCTAGGATAGAACCGGGAAGACGGGTACACGGAATTACGGGTCGTCAAAAGTCATCAAGAATAGATCTTTGAAAGCTCGAATCCCTGCACATGATAAGAAAGAAAAACAACAAACACATACTAGGCTCTCCCCCTACACTTATTAGAATAATAGAATAAAATGATAGATAATCGGGTTGCCTCCCAAAAAGCGCTTGTTTTTGTTAACCGAGTCACGAGCCTGACTCGTCCCCGAATTAAATGGTCCATGGGGAAGCCTCAAATGTAATACCGGGATCAAAGACCTTGTCCTCGTTCCCGGAGGACATTATAAAGGAGAGGCCGGAGGATAAGTCTTAAAGGGTAGAAAAGTCCTTTCAAGATAGGAAAAGTATGTGAAATCATGATCCACGGGAGGTGGGGTGGGTAAAGGAATCAAAATGTCATCCCCAAAAGACATATGATTATCACTGAGCGGCAAAGCCGTAAAGGTGTCAATCATGGAATGGTCAATGTCACCCCCCGGGTCAAAGCACTCATCCTCCGTAATGGTGTCTAAAGGTTGGGATAAAAGGTGCTCGGGAGGGGGACTTGGGACAATACCTTCATGCAGCAAATTATCAAAAATAATATCCCCCTCCGTATCATCATCATCAATACCCGGAGGTATTGAGAGAATGTTGATTTCCTCCATAGCTGTATCATTATTCTCAACTGAAGTAATAGACGGAGGTAAAGAGTCAGAAATAGGAGAAGAATTCAACGCGTCAATCTTTGCAATAAGAAGATGAATTTTCAGTAATTTGTCGCGAAGAATAACGTCTTCCACCTCATCTATAAGACCAAGTTCAGTGGTGAACTTCTCGTATGTCGGAGAGAATAAATAAACATCGCCGTCATCGCCCGGTGGAGAAGGAGAAATTTCAAAAGTGAAATTCTCATAGCATGGAGAAAAATCATCATCATTAAGAGCGACCTCGTCCGTAAGCTCAGCAAAAGTAAGGACATCACAAACCTCATCAAAGAATTTATCAAGACCAAAATCACTAATCTCACTCGATGTATCACTATCCTTAGACGCATTAGGGATATCAAGAGCAGGAGTAGTAATCTCAGAAGATGGGTTGAGATTATAGATATCATCCTCGTCATCATCATAATAGTAGTAGGGACGCACAAAAGGAGGAGTATAAGTACTAAGATTAGATACTTGCTCTTGTCGTTGATCCTCTTCCAATTTATCTTGGAGTCGAGTCATACTTTGAATAATGTTTTCCAACTAGTGAGTGTTTGATCCAAACGAACTTCCTGAGAGGAATGATGATCGAGGGTAGGTTGTGGGGGATCAAAATTTTGAAAACCGGAATTATAGCACGGATGTGACTCATAGTAATTCATCAGTTGAGAAGAATTAGAACACAGATTTGGCTCATAATAATTCATCGGTGAAGAAAACCGAGGACACGGATTTGGCTCATAATAATTCATTGGCTGACAATAAGAAGTATCGTGAGGGCCCCCACAATAATTGCAACACGGGTATTGAGAAAAACCCGGTGCTTCATGTAGATAGCTGTTACCATTGTCATAACTGTAAATCGGTTCTTGCTCGCCATGAGGCGGGTATCGAATTGAACACGAAACATGCCAATGAGAATCGCTTCCACAATATATGCAAGGGGGGATAGTAGGTGGATTAGAAGAAAAGGATGAATTAGTCGAATTGCACGATGGACAAAATCCAAATAGTGAATCGGTTGAAATGGGTGGAAGATCTTTTCCGCATTGCTCGCATGAACACCATTGACATGATTCGCACCCATATAATCATCTCCCACACCCTACGCAATGGACATAAGAATCCATGAAGAATTATAAATTAGAGGGGTTGAGAAAAAGAATTAAACACAATAGAGGGTTAAGAGGAATATTTTTGGTGCAAAGCTTTGGAAAAGAGATGCTTTTTATGACTTTTTAAATGTTTTTGTATTTTTGAAAATTTTGATTTTTTATGGATTTTTTTGAAAATATTTTGAAAAATACAAGAAAAATAACGTTCACGAGTGAACGGAACCCAAAATCCAACGCGTCTCTCACAATAAACCGTTAATCTTCACGAAAAGAGCCGGCAACGGCGCCATTTAATACATGGTTTTAGCCAAGTATAAAAAAATTTATCGTCCGATCTTTTCGAATTGATTACTAGTTAAGAGTGCGACTCAATCGTTCTTGGTGGAAAAATAAATGGTTTGGTTATCTATTTTAAACTAAAAGTAAATATGAAAATGTCGTTGAGTAAAATAAAAGCTTTAAAAACTAAACTAAAAATTACTAGAAAAACACTTGGTAAAAACAGAGATTTCGGGAAGCGTGCAATTCTTGGCAATTAAAACGTAATGAATTTAAAATTTAAAAGTTAACAAAAAATAAATAAAAACTCAATTCCATCGGAATGTGATCGGAATCCCGTCGGAATATAGCATCGGAATGCTTCCGTCGGAATCCTGATTGGAAAGTAATCGGAATAAGCTAAAAACAAGACTATCGGAATGTCGTAATAGGAATGAGTAAAAAGGAACATGATCGGAATACTTAAACTAAAAGCTGTCGGAATAACAAAGAGTCCCCCCATCAGAATCCAGATCGGAATAGAGATAGGAATGCAAAACCCTTTTCCGATCAAACGATCAGAATACAAGACCTCTAACCAGAATGTGATCGGAATAGGGAAACCCTATTCTGATAGGAAAGAAATTCGAGATAAGCTAACTAAATAAGCTACTTAAATAAGCACAAATAGAAACCTTATCAAATATATATATAAACTAACTAAATAAGAACGATTAAAACTTACAAAAATATAAATAAGCAACTTTCTTAAATCAAACTCTAAAAGGACAAAACTTTTAAGAAAACTTTTAAAACAAATAAGCTAAATACAAAAATAAGCCAATAAGCATGTCAAGCTCAAAGCTTAATCCGTATTAAAGCCTAGAGATGAATAAAAAGATAAACTTTTTAATCACATAAACATCAAAATGAGACAAAATCCACGATTATCACGAATCAAAAGTAAATAAAATCAAGAAAGGTAGAATGAGAATGATTAAAACTTGAAATTAAAGATGAAGATTAAAGATTCAAGTACAAGATTAAAATGAAAAGCTTAAAACTTTAAAGAAAAACTAGAGAGAGAAAGTGAAAAACTAGAGAGAAAGTAAAAACTACACTACTCCTAATCTAAACTAACTAACTCCCTCCTAATGACACATTAGGAGGGTATTTATAGGAGGAGTAAAATGTTGGTGCTTTCTTCCTTCTTTCTTCTTGTCTCGACTCGATTTAAATTCTTTGTCATTCTCGACGTCGTCTCGGGATTTGTCGATATAAATTGAACTCGTCTTATAATTTTCTTCTTTTAGTTAGACTTGGTTCTTCGACTTCATTAAACTTCTGTCTTTAGACTTTTTCTTCGATAAATCTTCAGAATAGGTCTTGGACTTCCGTTGTTTTTGCACTCTTGATCTTTTGACTCTGTCTTTTGTCTTTTTATTCGATAAAAGCCCGTGAAAGCCCGTGTTTACTTCCTTTTTCATCTTTTGGTCCTAAAACACAATAAAAACACAAACCACACATAATTCCGACATTTACGACATAAAATACACGTTTTGGCTTGGTTATTATTATAAATAAGTGGTAAAAGGATGGGTGTTTTCACACCTATCAATGATGACTAGGGTTTTGGAGCTCTAGACGTCGGTTTACTCTTGTGGTGACTTAGGATGATCTTGAGTTCGACTTGAATGCTAGAAATATCTTGTAAACTTGCACTAAATGCTTGGGAAGACCAATAGTAAATGCTAGGAGTTGTCTAGGTGTTTTGTTGAGAGAATAACCGAGTGTGAGATTGAGAGTTGTGGTTCAGGTTGTATACACGCCAAGAGAGAGAGAGATAGGCTAGATTATGAGAATTTTGGGAGTGTACTATGGGAGTACATGTTTTAATGACCAAGGTATGTACATATGTCATATACATCCTCTTTGTCGTCGCATATGAGGCTTCCAAGGGAACAAAAAGAGCTTGTATAGTGTTTTCATTAATTGGAAAGTTGTACACATGAATTGGTTGTGTGGATGTATGTTATCACACGTCTAATGACACAAGAAAGGGTGCTAGGTGGCTTGTTTATGTGATGGGAGTATAGTAAACCTAGTACATCCTTTAAATGCAATGTTTGTACATGGTGTCATGGTTTTAAAATAAAACCGATGGTATATGGCTAGTCAAAGGAAGGAAAAATTATTTCATATAGTGTAAGACTTAAATAAAATAGTTTGTACAAGTTTAAAAGTCAAAAGTGTAAATGGTAAAGGTTTTGGTATTTAAATGTTATGTATGTATATGTATTCGGCTATAATTGAGTCTAGGGTATTTTTATGTTTAAGTTTTGTGTCTAAGTATAGTCACCAAGAGTATCGATATAGTATTGTGTGAGTATGTTTAAGTCTAGGTTGATTTTGGTTGAGTTTGGGATCTTTGGTAAAAGTATGGTCATTTTTAGATGAGAAAATACTTTACTATATTAAAAGTATGACAACTTAGTTTAAATAAGTTAAAATGGTTAGTGGTAATGTTTAAATATAAAAACAGTTGGTGTCGTAACGTAAAATTATTTATAATGTAAGAAAAATATATATATCAATATATTTAAAGCTTAAGAATTTATACTTGAGTAAATATTATTAATTGTGATCATGAGTTTGGATTTATGAACCAATGCGATGAATGCTTACGATTATATGTTCAGGTGACTAAAATGTCCCAAAAGGAGTGATTGGTTATTGTCCTACATGTTCAAATAATGTAGTCATCCTAATGTGACTGTCCTTGTGATTAAGTGATGAAAATCAGAATGTATGCTATGAGATTAAATGTCTCCATGTTTTGATGATTAAAATAATGTATGCTCATGTATGATGCATATGATTGCTCAAAGGATTTCATGCAAAGGTGGTTATATATATTCAGATATCATAAAGTGACGTATACAATGATGACATAGTCAAAACCTGAAATTTACAGGTTTTACATCGAGTAAGGTCTCCTGTATAAATTTAAATGATTCATCATTATTATTATCCTTTTATTTCTAATACAACGTTAATAAGGTTATAGATCTCAATCATTCCTTTCATTAACCATTCTGTTTCTCGTTCACAGATTCAGCAAGATTACCAAACAAATTTGGGTGTGGCCACACAAACATCTTACTAATCCGACGAGGGGCTCAACTGTATTAAAACTCCAAAACGAAATTGGAGGAAATAAATTTCATATTGACTACGAGCAAAACTTATGAATTTTCAATACTTCCGAAGATAATCCTTATAGCTACCAGTTACGTTTAGCGTTAGATTATTCCACAGATATGCACTAGATTCATAACAGTTTCCTGGTATCTCAAGTCTAAGGATAACTATATATGTTTTACTTGATGACAAAGATCCACAAAGTAAAATCATATAGTTGGGATAATTCCAATATTCGATTCATCTAATATCATCCAAAATCGATCAATATACTTTCAAGTATACTATATCGCAATTTTGATTTGTCTTAATTTAATAATATTCCTATATTATTAACCGACAACGAACATTTAGCATAACAATTTATTCATGGATTAAAACATGTAAAATAGGATACAAAATTAAATAATAAGAATAAACGAAACCGAATCTTTATTTTATTAAATAATAATGTCATAACATCCTTTATTCAAATACTAATCACATACTTATTGCATGAGTTCGCTAGCTAGTTGCAGCCCAATCGCCTTGGCATGCTTAACTACCTTTGGTCTAGGAAAAGCCTTAGTTAAAGGATTAGCTACGTTATCATCTGTGTGAACTTTTATTAACTTGATTTCACGAGCTTTAACTTGTTCTCGGACGTAGTGATGTCTACGCTTAAAGTGTTTGGCGCCTTTCATGACTCCAGAATCATTGGCAAATATTATTTCGGTAGAATTGTCGCAATACATATCAATATTATTACTCCAACAGGTGGTATTACATGTTTGTTACTAAGGCTTCTAATGATGAGTCTAACTTATGGCATAGGAGGTTAGGTCATGTGAATTTCAAGAATCTTAACAGATTAGTGAATAGAAATTTGGTCAGAGGGTTACCTAACAAATCTTTTTAGAATGATTTCACATGTACTGCTTGTCAAAAAGGTAAACAACATAGAACCTCTTGTAAGACCAACACTGTCAGTACTGTGACAAAGCCTTTGCAACTTTTGCATATGGATTTGTTTGGTCTAGTTTCTATAAGGAGCATTAGTCATAAGACCTTTTGCCTAGTTATAACTGATGATTATAGTAGATTCAGTTGGGTTTTCTTTTTAGCTCTTAAGAGTGAAACCAATGAATTACTTAAGGATTTTATCACTTTAGTTGAAAAGCAGTTCACTAAACAAGTCTTAATCATTAGGACATAATGGGACAGAATTCAAGAATGCCGAATTTGATGAATTTTGTAGGTCTAAAGGCATCAAGAGACAATTTAGTAATCCTAGGACTCCACAACAAAATGGAGTGGCTGAAAGGAAGAATAGGACACTCATTGAGGCTGCTAGAACTATGTTGGCTGATTCTCTTTTGCCAAATACATTTTGGCCAGAAGCAATCAATACTGCATGTTATGTGTTAAATAGAGTCTTAGTGACCAAGCCTCAAAACAAGACACCTTATGAACTTTTGACCGGTATTAAGCCAACCATAAGTCATTTAAGACCTTTTGGATGTCATGTGTCTATACTAAATACTCTTGATCAGTTAGGAAAGTTTGATGGAAAATCTGATCTAGGATATCTTGTAGGATATTCATTTCAAAGTAAAAAAATGTAGGGTTTATAATTTGGCATCTAAAAAGGTTGAAGAAAATGCCCATGTTAATTTCTTAGAAAATAACCCAATGTCCCAGGAATAGATTATGCTTGGATGTTTGATTTAGATTGTCTAACTAATTCCATGGTTTACTATTCTGTGCAAAAGGATTGTCAAACTAACAATGCAGGTGAGGAGTTTGGTACAACTAAGTCAGGTACTCAAGGAGAACCTTCTTCATCAGACTCTCAGGATGATGATGTTCACATCTATGTACCTAGTATGCCTATTGTTACTCCTATGGCTGCTACTCCCCATAAACAAACAATTCTATCAACTGATGATCATGCCTCCCAAGAGCTTCAGATGCTTCAATATCAAGAAAAGAATGCTACATATGCTAATGAGCATTCAGGAGAAAAATCTTTTGAGTCACAACACTCAGCAGTACATATTACACCTAGCGGTACCTCGTCTGCAAGTACTGCTAACTCAAAATCTGCAAAGTCTGTTGATTCATTAGAAGATATTTTACAAGCTATGGACGATGAAGACATTTATGCTAGTCCAGCTGAAGGAATATTCTCCAAAGCTTCCTATGATGAGCAGGGTGCAGTAACTGATTTCAATAATTTGGAAACTGAAATTCCAGTCAGTTCTATTCCCACTCATAAAGTCAACAACAACCATCCTACTACTCAGATTATTAGAAATCCCAAGTCTTCTGTGCAAACCATAAGACAACTTCAAGCCAATAATGAAACTCATGCACTTGTGAGTTATTTCAAACAACAACAGAGAACAAATCATAAGGATACTCAGCATTGTTTGTTTGCCTGTTTCTTATCACAAGTAGAGCCCAAGATTATTTCTTAAGCTCTTGATGAAGAAAGTTGGGTAGATTCCATGCAAGAAGAATTAACACAATTTGAGCTACAAAAGGTTTGGATTCTTGTGGATCTTCCCTCAGGTAAAAGGGTTATTGGTACTAGATGGGTTTTCAGGAACAAGAAGGATGAAAGAGGAGTTATTGTGTGGAACAAGGCAAGACTTGTTGCTCAAGTCTATAGACAGGAAGAAGGGATAGATTATGACAAGGTTTTTGTACCAGTGGCAAGGATAGAAGCCATTAGGTTATTTTTGGCCTTTGCATCATATATGGGTTTTATAGTCTATCAGATGGATGTGAAAAGTGCCTTTCTTTATGGTACTATTTCAGAGGAGGTATATGTTTCACAACCTCCAGGTTTTGTAGATCCTAAATTCCCCAACAGAGTCTACAAAGTTATCAAAGCTCTTTATGGTCTACATCAAGCTCCAAGGGCTTGGTGTGCAACTTTATCCAATTTTCTGTTAGAATATGGATATAGGAGAGGAACCATTGATAAAACTCTATTCATCAAAAGGAATGCTAAGGATATTATTCTTGTCCAAGTCTATATTGATGACATTATTTTTGGTTCAACCAAGAAATCATAGTGTGAAGAGTTTGAGGCTTTGATGAAAAGAAGATTTCAGATGAGTTCTATGGGAGAACTTACTTTCTTTTTTGTACTACAAGTCAAATAGAGGAAAGATGGAATATTTATCAACCAAGATAAATATGTTGCTGAAATCTTGAAGAAATTTTCATGTATGGATTCAAGGAGTATAAGTACACCTTTTGAAGCTAAGAAGTCTTTATCAAAAGATGAACATGGTGAGAATGTTGATATTCATCTATACAGGTCAATGATTGGTTCGTTGATGTATCTTACTGCTTCAAGACCAGACATTATGTTTGTTGTGTGTGCCTGTTCAAGGTTTCAAGTTAATCCAAAGGTGTCACATCTACATGTTGTGAAGAGGATTTTTAAGTATCTTAAAAGTCAGCCTAATTTAGGATTATGGTATCCTAGAGATTCAACCTTTGAATTGGAAGCTTACTCAGACAGTGATTATGATGGAGCTAATCATGATAGGAAATCCACAACAGGAGGTTGTCAATTCCTAGGCAGAAGACTCATATCATGGCAGTGTAAGAAGCAAACCATTGTTGCTACTTCTACAACTGAAGCTGAATATGTAGCTGCTGCTCATTGCTGTGGACAAGTACTTTGGATTCAAAATCAGTTGTTAGATTATGGGTTCAACTTCATGAACAACAAGATTTACATTGATAATGAAAGTACTATATGCATTGTCAAGAATCCAGTCTTTCACTCCAAGACCAAGCATATTGAAATAAGACATCACCTCATAAGAGATGCCTATGAAAAGAAGCTTATTCAAGTCTTGAAGATTCATACAGACAACAATGTAGCTGGTTTGTTGACCAAGGCATTTGATGTAAAAAGATTTGAATTCTTGGTGACACATATTGGTATGCTCAACCAATAGACTGCTGCATATGTTGAGGGGAGGTAATAACTGTATAATTTTATGATAATTCTTATTGTATAGTGTATGTTTTTGTGTTTTTGATGTGATTGCAGGTTGATAGAATAAGATAAAAGGGGTTATTATGATAGTGGAATGCATGAACTAGTCAAATTTGTGAGGTACCGTTATGGATCCAAGTACCGCTAGCACAAATCCAAGTATCGAGTATGTTCCATGTACCGCTACATGTCCCTTGTACCGTAAAGGGTCTCTTTTGTAAATTTGGCGATTTCTTCGCGCTTGGGTTTGTTATTTACATAAATACTTACTCCAATTATACAATTGATTCACCTAATCTTTTATTCTTATCTCTTAATTCTATAACCTTCTCTCTAATTTTTCGATCATCAAAAATACTAATGGATGCTTTACAAGTGATCTCTAAGCACAACTTGGTTGCGAACCTTGCTCTGAATGATGACTCTCTTGGTTTCCATGAGATTCTTGGATTTTTATCTCGAAGTCATATTCGTTTGGCACTCACTGTAAGTCCCATAGTCTATGTTCCTATTGTTGAACAATTTTGGAATACTGCTGTCTTAGGTACTCGTTTTGATCAACCTTGCATTAAGGCTAGGGTAAATCATAGAAATATCTATGTAACTGAGGTACTACTAAGGGTTAGTTTGAGACTAAATGATGAAAATGGACTTAGTATGCTTAATAATACAGAGATACATGATGGCCTTGCAGCCATGGGTTATGGGGGTGGTAGGGAAAGTCTTACTTTCTTTAAAGCTTTGTTTTCACCACAATGGAAATTGCTTTTTCGTGCCATTATTCACTGTTTAAGCTCCAAAAGTACTTCTTTTGATCAAATCCCTCCTGCATTGGCATTAGCTGGTATTTGTCTAGCAAATAACAGAGTTTTCAATTTTTCAAAATTATTTTTTGAAGGCATGACTAGGAATTTGTAAGGAGTTAAGAAGATTTTAATGTATCCTAGATTCATTAAGACTTTAGTTAATGACCAAATCCCTAACCAACCAGAATTAAAAAATACATGGGCTGTTCCTACATTCACAAAGAGAAATTTCTCTCTCTTGACCAAACAAGGCAATGCCTTTATAGGAACTGTCACACCATAATTTGCTCATATGTTAGCCCAACCTGCTAACCAAGAAGGTGAGGAACCTAGCACTGCTAGTGCTTCTCAGCAAACTCCTTCTAACCAGAGTTCCCATCAGAGGATTCTCAATCTTCTTCTCACAATATTAGTAATCCACCCAATTCAGATGAGATGATCCATACACATGCTGCTTCCATTGCTGCTAGTGGTTTACCAGAAGCACAGGCACCAAAGGTGGTGGATGTTGCACATTTAACTACTTTGTGCACTAGCTTGTCCAAATAGGTACAGGTGTTGCAAAAAGAAAAGCTTGTTCAAGACAAGAAAATTGCTGAATTGGAGGCCAGCCTAATCAAGTTAATGAATAAGATATCCCCTTGGATGAGGCAAAACAGGTCTATTCAGAAAGCTGCTCTTAAGAAGAAATGATTCAGAAACCTCAAGAGAAGGCAACTGAATGCAACCAAACAGGGGATGAATTATGAAGAACCACTACCTTCTTTCGATATTCAAACAAGGTTCTCTGGAAATGACATCAACTTTGAAGTTGATGATGATGTCATTGGAAATTATGAAGATGGCAATGGTTTAGAGATTGGTGTGGAAGAGCTTACTAACATGGAGCTTCAACAAGAAGAACCACAACCTACTCATTAGGAACCACAGTTTGAAGAAATGTTGGTAACTCAGCCAGAGCCACAACCTCAATCACCATAACTTCAAGTTAATTAGAGTAGTTTCTATGAGAAGATGGAGGAGATAAGTATTAAATTTCCTATATATTCAACTCCACCACAAAGAAAATTCTGGTTTCACAAGAAACAGTCTTTACAAGTACTGTCAAGATCAAGAATGAGCTATGGATCAGACAAGACTGAGGAGTTACAAGTTGAGAAGATAGCTTCAGTAGAAGAAAAGGTATCTGGAGATACTATTGTGATTGAAGAAACAAGTGTGTCTTATACTGGTGAAGTCAAAATTGTTGAAGATCTAAGTACTTCTAGGCCAACTAAGCCAACTGCAAGTACTGCTGACATTGTTGAAGACCCAAGTACTGCTAAGGCAACTAAGCCGACTACAAGTACTGCTGGTGATCAACCTTCACTAGAAAGTCAAACTCCTTTTGGAGAGGATGAGACTTTAGCTCAAATATTGCTTGATCTAAGAGAAAAGAGTTCAGCTGAAAGAGCAAAACAAGCAGAGTTTAAGAAGAAGACACAACAAGAAGTTCTTGCAAAAAAGGATCAAACTAAAGGTAAGAAAATTCAAGCTTCACAGCCCACCAAAGGTATTGTTATTCAACAGCAAGCTAATGAGGATGAGGAAAGACCTTCCAAGCTGAAGAAAAAGTTACCAAAGATTAATCTAAAGGATAAGGGCAAGAAGCAGTTACCATCAGAATCTGAAAATGAAAGTGATTCAGATGATGATATCAGCAAAGTCATGTATAGATTTAATTAATTAGACCATGATGAGGAATATGCTTTCAGAGTGCAAGCACAAATTCGTGAAGAATAATTACAAGAGGAACTTGCAGCAAAGCAGTAATTGCTTGAAGCTAGGAGAATACAACAAGAATGGAATATACAAGAGTATGATAGGATTCAAGTTGAATTACAAGCAAGTGAGCTTCTTGCAGACTCATTAATAGCTGAAGAAAGGGATGCTTATGATGAAGAAGAGAAAGCAAAATAGATTGGTGATCTGGTAAGGGAGCAACAAAGATTCTTTGCTGAGAAAAAAAGAAGAGAAAAGATTAAGCCTCCAACTACCATGCAGATTAGGAATCAAATGATGACTTTTCTCAAGAAAGTTAAGCATTTCACTCATGCTCAATTGGTCAAGAAGAATTTTAAGGAAATCAAGGCTTTGTATGAACAACACAAAAGAGCTGAATTGAATTTTGTTGCGATTAGATCTGAAGCAGATAGGATAGCTGTTGAAGAAGCTAGAAGACATCTGCAACAACAAAGACAATTTGGAAGTGCTCCTAGATTTGAGTCAAGTACTGTTGAACATACAAGGACATCTCCACCTATCAATACTACATATGTGAGAAAAAGTAGAAAGGAGAAGGTAAGTTCAAAAGGGACAGAGACTGCTCAAAGAATGAATGAAGGAGATAAAGCTCAAGATGTTGATAAGACTGAAAATGTACAAGCAGTACATACACAGTCAACAGTACATACTGAAGAAACGGTACATACAAACTTGGAAGAAGGTTCAATAGAAATGGAAGGAACCTCCAAGGGTGTTAAGAGAAAAAGATCAACAAAGGAGAAGCTAGAAGCCAAGAAAAAGGCTAAGTCAACAACATAAGATAGTGATGATGATGAGAGCTTAAAAAGGTACTTGAAGATAGTAAAATTTGAAGATCAATGTATTGATACAGAGATTTTAGGAAAGAAGTCATCCATTGCTAGATGGATATACACTATGGATCAAGGACTGGAAGCTCATGGAATAGAAAGAACTGATGGCACAATAAGAATGTTTAGACTTTTGGAAGAAATTCTTCATATTCTTGACAGACAAGATATTCAAGATCTTTTCAGGTTAGTTCAAGAAGCCAGTGCAAGTAAAACTAAGGTATCACTACTATACAATGAATTATTCTTCATGCATGAACCACACAACTGTGATCAGAAAATGTTGAAGGAATTAAAGAATCAGGTTCCTAGTTACTGGAGATATTATAGGTCATATGGAATTCACATTTTGGATATAGATGATGTTACTTATTGTATGCTACAAGAAAAGAAATATTTGTTTGAGAGAAGATTGTTGGAAAGGATGTTGGAACAACAATTGGAAGTCTCAGAAGAATCTGTTGGTGCTTTGGAGTTGATCAGACTAGTTAAACAACAAATCAAGGATTTGGTAAGAGGAAGAAGCTGAGAAGAGCCGTAAGTGTTTGACTTTCAGTCACACTTCACAAATGGTTCTCAGTTCACCATGTCTAACACACATAAGAACTGGCTAGTCCATAAGCAAACGGTTTGTGGTAAAGACTTCTCAAATCCGTTGAAAGCTGGTAGTTTGCTAAAAATTATATTGTTCTAACTCACCTTGTTTCGAGACAAAGAGTTGGCTAGTCCTAGACAAACGGTACTAGGTAAAGACATAATCAAATCCGTTGATGGTTGACAGTTTACCAAAAATTATAGGGTTATCAGTACACCTTATATTTATGAATAAAGTATTGGCTATACCAGAGGGTACGGCTAACTGGTAAAGAATAAATCAAATCCGTTGATAGTTGATGATTTGCTAAAAATCATGAAGCCAATACAGATTGGTTTTTGTTGTTAACTATTTTATCTCATGTATGAAGTTGCAAGCAAAGAAGTATTAAAGAAAAGATGCTTTAAAGGTTTTGTCTCATCAAATCAAGACAGAAGTTCATGATTCAGAGTTCATAGATTTAACTCAAGAAGACAATCACTGTTGCTGCAAAATCAAATGAATGGTTACAAGACACAAGAAGATCATAGTTTGAAGACAAAGATGATGTTCATAATGCTTGAAGGTTATCTTATCAGAAGAAGATTTGCATTGAAGTGTTTGGCTACATTCAGTTGGATACAAATACAAATTACCAAGTTCAATCCAAGGTTGAAGAGAAGACCGAAGACATGTATTCTAAATACATTCAGTACAAAGAGAAACAAGAAGACAACGAGTTATCATTCTTGTTTAGGGGAGGATTGTTGGGAATTATTTGTTAAGTGTCAAGTACCGTTAGTATAATTTAAGTACTGTTAGTATCTTTCAAGTATCGTTAGTGTTAACGCGGTACATAGTAAGTACTGCTACTTATAAAGTAAGTACTGCTACTTATAAAGTAAGTACTGCTATATTGATTAGGACGAATATATCTTTGTATAAGATATGTCATAGTTATAGTTAGAGTATATCTTATGTGATATACTTAAATAGTTAGAATATTGATAATATATCATCTGTGATATACTTATCTTTATAGAATATTCTAAGGTTTTCTAGGGTTCCTTACTCTATAAAAGGAACATAGGTACGATGTCATTGACGTACCCCATTCAAGTCGATTAATAAGAGAATCGAATAGTTAAAAGTAATTCTGTTCTTCTGTGCTTTATAAGTTAGATTCCACATAACTTATTTAGCTTGAGTAAGAGTTCTCAAAGTATTTTAGTTTGATTACAAACTACTATACTAGTTCTTAACAGAATATAGATCCAATCAAAAGGATCAACAGTTTAGTAATGACCTTTGAAAGATAATTAAATCTGTTGCATGTCATAGAAATTCCATCAGAATTAGGTTTTTGGTCTTGTTTAGGTCTCCATATAAAACTAGATAAAGCTTTAGACCCCTTTCCCTTAGGTTGTAAATACCTATTGTTACTTGGTCTAACATAAGATCTAACAGCAGCTTGTCAGCATTGAAATTGTTCCTATCAGTGTTAAATTTGTTACTGTCAGCGCTGAACTTGTTCTTGTCAGCGCCCAAATTAGGGTTTGCTACAGGAACCCATTGTTTGTTAGACCAAGTGTTGGTCTTTTGAAAGGGCCTTTGTCCATGAGGTATTTTTCCCTTAAGACAAGAAGGGATTTGGTTTAATGACTTGTGGGCTTGGTTGGACAAAAGGTCTGGGTTTGAACATGGTTGACCTATTGTCAGTGGTGAATTTAGGGCCACTGACACACTTATAGGCCAAATGAGAAAAACTCTCACATATGTAACAAGCTTTTTTAGACATAACCTTAGGTCTAGATTGAAAGAACCCTGTCCCATTAACACTAGCTTGACTTTGGGTTGACCTAGGTTTTCTATACATTTTAGCATATTTAACACTAAGTTTTCTCTTAATTGGTGAGCCAAGGTCAATGGGTTTTCCAGTAGTGGGGTTGGTTACAGTGATAGGTGTAGGCACAAATGGACTTTCATTAAGCATTCCACCCTTAACAAAAAGAAAAGGGTTGGCTGCTTTCCATTGTTCAAGATCAGTCACATTTTGTTGATATTCCGCAACTGGGATAAGCACTCTAGGTAGAGGAATAAATTCCTCTTCTTGGAGTTCTAAAATACCAATCCAAGAGAGATCTTTTCTCTGAACACCATAGAAGTTCCCAACAGGTGGTGGAACAGCAACATATTCATTCATCCCAATCCCAGACTTGTCCCCAGGGCCTCTTTGTTCACTGACACACTTTTCTAAGGTTTGACTAGCTTATCAAACTTTTCAATCTTAAGCCATACATTTTCTTTATCTTTAATGGCTTCATCTAACTTTAGTTGCACATCTGCTCTAGATCTCATTAAAGTATCCCTAAGTTCAATACTAACTTTAAGATGCCTAGTCAAGACATTAATTTGATCTTTTACGTCAAATTCTATTTTCTTATATTCCTCTATAGTCCCTTCAGTTTGTGGAAGTGCCATTTTATAATTTGTTAGCCTGCATTCTACATAAAAAACATTTGATTTTAACTTTAAATTTTCTTTGTTAAGATTTTTAGTGTTTAATCGACACCATTTACAATAGAAAGCATCATCATATACCTCATTATTTGATGAAGATGTGGAGTTGGTCATGAGAGCAAAGTTAACATGTTCTTCTTCTTCATTCTCAGTAATCAAAGCCTGATTCTCTACCACATCCTTTGCCATAAAAATCTAGTCCCATCCAACACCATCAATATCTTGTATGGTGACCATAGCTTTTGGCTTAACATCTTCCACCTTCATGATTTGGCTTGAAGTCTTTCCAGCATCAGATCTTCTTAGAGATCTGCACTCCCTCATGAAGTGTCCCATCCTATGGCAGTTATAATACTCAACCTCGGATTTATCATATCCAGTTGTGTCATTAGCATTAAAGGTCATCTTTCTTCTAAATCTCCTATTCCATCTGTTGGACCTTATGCTTGCAAGTGCCATATTCCACTTGATATCTATTTCTTCCAAATTCTCATCACTGATTTGCTCAAGATCCTCATAGGTAATTAAGGAACCATTAAGCAATGCAGCAATGTATGCACATACTGTATCCAAATCAATACCAGCAGGTTTAAGACTTGGTGAGTCAACATTGTATGTGTCAGCGTCAAAATTTGAGCCGCTAACAAAGGTTGATCCACCGCTGACACAAGTTGATCTAGTAACAGGATGTACATATGAATCTCTTTCACTGATTTAAGCTTCACTATGTGAGATGGAAGCCATATTTACAGATGTTGACTTGCTTCCATGATCAAGTAATATCTCACCCTCCACAATCTTTAACTTATTGTAGACGTCATCAAAGGACGAAATCTTATGGGAATTGGTAGCAATTATTGACCTAGCTTCATTTTTCCATGCATCACCAAGACCTCTAAGGAAAGTAGCAATGATGTCAGCATCATCATGTTTTGTTCCCATAAAAGACAACTTGTTAGTGATGTATAGAAGCCTACTTCTCACCTCACGTAGCTTCTCATTGGGATGAGCCTTAAACACCACATATTCATGCAAAAGTTGCTTATTCCTTTCTTTGGCAGTATCTTCATTACCACCATAGGTAACTTGAAGAGTTGCCCAAAGATTTTTAGCAGAATCAAAACTTTTGTACTTGTGTTGATTCTTTGGACCCAAGGAAAGTTTAATAATGTTAGAAGTCTTCATATCATTCCTTCTTGCGGCTATATCAGCAGTTGAGATAGCTCTTCCATCTTCAGGTCTTTCAGCACGTTCTGTAGCAATAGAACCAGTTGTGCTTCTTCCTGCAATAGCAGCAGCAATCCTAGCTGCTTTGTCAAATTGATTGCTAATAACTAGATTTCACTTAGTTATGAAAGAGTTATCGTCCGATATTTTCGAATTGATTACTGGTAGAAAGTGCGACTCAATTGTTCTTGGTGGACGATAAAAAGGGTATGATTATCTATTTTAAACTAAAATGAAAATGTCGTTGAGTAAATAAAGATGAAATCTTTGAAATTTAAAACTAAAAATGAAGTCTTTAAAAATTGAAAAGTAAAGGATTAAAACTTATAAAAATGTGAACTTTAAAATATTAAACTAAGACAAGACAAGTTAGATTAATTCTAAGTAAAAAGGTGGGAAAAACTTGAAATTCAAAAATGTAAAAACAAAACCTTATCCAAAATAATATCCGGATTGTTATCCTGAATGAAGAAGAACTCCTTATCCGGAATAATACAACTGGAGCTTATTCTGAATAAACACTACTGCTAATCCTGAATGCTCCTACTAAATCTTGTCCGAAATGAAGGATCGAAAGTTTATCCGGAATACTATCCGGAATCAAAGCTGAGTTCTTATCCGGAATAAATGAAGGTACATCTTATCCGGAATACTTTACTGGTGCTTATCCTGAATATATTCCGGATAGTTATCCGGAATATCTTATCCGGAATCTTTGAGGAGACAGTTAATCGGAATAAAGGAAATGAGGTACTATCCGGAATATTCGACCGAGAGCTTATCCGGAATATTCAAA
The DNA here is from genome assembly GCA_025667525.1 of Glebionis coronaria. Taxonomy (NCBI): domain Eukaryota; kingdom Viridiplantae; phylum Streptophyta; class Magnoliopsida; order Asterales; family Asteraceae; genus Glebionis; species Glebionis coronaria. Next base: position 465,512,624 of record CM046876.1, on the reverse strand, counting down.
GAAGCAGCTTATCCGGAAAAACAAACTTGGGAGGCTTTATCCGGAATACTGGGATATAGGACTAATCCGGAATAAAAGGGTTAAGATCCTTATCCGGAATAAGCTATTGTGAGGCTTATCCGGAATATTCTGCTACGACCACTAATCGGAATAAAGGGGTTTGGGACAATTTGTTCCGTAACATGAAGTTTTAAGAAAATAAGCCAACAATCAATAAGCACTTTACCAAAAGTTAAACCAAAATGATTTTAGAAAAAGATGAATAAGCTAGAATTTAAAAACTTTTAAAACACTAAATAAGCTAGAAATCAAAAAGCACTTTTTATAAAAACTTAAACTTATTTAAAAAAACTTAGTTCTAAAAACTATTAAGCATAAAGATTAAGAAAAATAAGCACTTTTATATAAAAGCTTTTAAGATCACCAATTTACTAAGCACAACCAAATAAGCTAAACAATCAAATCATTAACAAGATTAAGATAAAACTACATGATTATCAAGATTAAGTAAAAGATTAAGAAAGGTAGAATGAGAATTAAGGAAATAAGCTTGATTGATTAAAGATTAATATCAAAAGATTACAAGATTAAATTTGATAAACTTGGAAGACTAGAGAGAAGAAAACTTAAGAAAAACTTGAAAACTAAAAACTAACTACTAAAAATTAACCACCTAACCACCCCCCTAATGACACATTAGGAGGGTATTTATAGGAGGCGGGGAGATTACATGCTTAAGCTATCTAATTTCTTTCTTCTCGACTCGACTCGACTTAATCTTTGTCTTTCTCGATGTTGTCTCGGGATTTGTCGATATAAGTTGAACTTGTCTAATAATTTTCTTCTATAACTAGACTTGAGTTCTTCGACTTCATTAAACTTCCGTCTTTAGACTTTTTCTTTGTTAAATATTCAGAATAGGCCTTGGACTTCCGTTCTTTTTGCATTCTCGATCTTTTGACTTCGTCTTTAGTCTTTTTCTTCGATGAAAGCCCGTGATAGCCCATGTTTTCTTCCTTTTGCATCTTTTGGTCCTAAAACACAATAAAAACACAAACCACGCATAATTCCGACTTATACGACATAAAATACACGTTTAGGTCTTGTTATTATTGGAAATAAGTGGTAAAAGGATAAGTGTTCTCACACTTATTAAATCCCCTACACTTGATCATTGCAATGTCCTCATGCAATGCACTAATTTCAAAGCACGGTTTACATTTTTCATCATAGATAACCCATCTTGGCCTTTATTAAATTCTAAACACTAAGGAAACTATAAGAACAAAACAAGTAAGAAATCAAAGACTTACATTGGGTTTTTGATTGTCATGAATGTTCATCATTCTCAAGTTTCACGTTCCCCATACCAAGCTTAAAAACGAAATCATTGTTATTATAAGTTAGCAAACTAACACGAACTCATGTGGCCCAATTATCACTTAGACTCCCTTCTTCCTAGGTGTATCTCTTATATTTTATTATTGTCTTAAATGATCACGAGGATGCATTGTTTGACTTATTTCGATAGTTATTTAGGCTGAAAATAAAGTGGGATGATTTAATCAATAGTTAGCTAAAGGAAAAAATCTTTTAAAACTGCTTCTCGGGACCTCATAAAGTTCATATCTTGGCATAACTCGCTTCACGATTTGAGACCTTTCTCGGACCGATATTTGGCAGCGACTTCATACTTCAAATCTTTGAGAGATGTTCTTGAAATTATGGTCTTCTCTTCATAATAGGAATTTCTTCACTTGAAGTTTTGAGAGATTCTTCATATTTGGACCACGACTTCTTCATTTTTCTCCAATCTTTATTTTGGACTTTGATATACAACGATCCGCCTCCTTTTAGGACTTGGATCTATTTATCCTCATACCTTGCTAGGGTCTTTTCAGATAGATTTATCCATGATCTTTTGGGGAGTACTTGCTTTTCGTCGTGTGTCTCGATCCTTCATATTGATTTTCGATAAATGATTCTTCACATCACTTTTGGATCTTTAGCAACAAAATGTAGCCCTCATGCCTTGTTAGGGCCTTTTCGGACTCGCCAATCTTCGCATCCCGCTTCAATAAGTTATGCCTTAGCTATGAACTCTAATTAATACCGAGCAACTTTTAAACGATCTTGTGCTAGAAGCTAAGTAACTTTTCAAATCGTACAACCTTATTTATTGCAGATAAAGTTATTACCAAGCGATGGGAGAAAAAGCTTATAATCAACTCACACAAATTCACGAAAGAATACCAAACTTATAATTGACTCTATCATCTCTCGTTCTCTATAGTTTAAAATCTCAAGGAATGAGACTCATGGATGCTTAGCCAATTAAATCAAAGTTTTGGGTTTTCGAGTCATCGATAGGATCTTGCAAATTCTTCGACTTTTTCAAGTTTAGAAATCGCATTTTAAAGTTCCATTGATAAACGACTCTCTAGGATCAATTATAGGAACTTACAAAAAGTTCTTGTTCTTAACCCGTGAGAGTTAAGACTTTCGCGTTTTAAAGTTCCCTATATAAAAGCCTAGCAAAACTTGACTTAAACACGTTAGGATACTAGCTAGAGTAAACTTAGGTAAGTAAACTCGGGTTGAGTCAAAATATTCACGACTTTGAAAAATTTAAAACCACTTTATTGAAAATTTATTCTAGCAAGGAAAGAAAATAACCATAACAAAGGAAAATACAACTATACAACTAGGCCAAAATAGATTAAAATTTTTGAAAAATGTCGAAAAATCAAATTTTCCGGTTAAAATGAGGACAAATTCATGGAAAAGACCACTTACTTCGATAGAAGTCCCCCCTACACTTGATATAAACATTGTCGTCAATGTTTAAGCATGTGGGAGTAAACTCCCCTACACTTATGACATTGTGCACTTTGTTTAAATCATGCGAAGGAAAGGGCAACTATAGTGATTTCAATGTGAACATATAAGATATGAAATATTGAATCACGACAGTTTTAGGATAGAACCGAGAAGACGGGAAGACGGGATCACGGCTCGTCAAAAGTTATCGAGAATGGATCTTTGAAGCTTTAATCCCTGCACAGAAGAAGAAACAAGACAACAAACACATACGGGGCTCCCCCTACACTTATTACGAAAACGGTAAAGGATAGATCAACGGGTTGCCTCCCGAGAAGCGCTTGTTTTTTATAACCGAGTCACGAGCCTGACTCGACCCAAAACAAGTTCATGGGAAACGTGGTGAGGGATGGAAGCATCTCATGAGAGATGTCCACACCAAAGTACAACTTCACGCACTGGCCATTCACCTTAAAATTTGGCCAATTTGGCTGAGAAAGCTCAATGGTGCCATAGGGAAAGACTTCGGCGACGGTGAATGGACCAGACCAGTGGCTCTTCAACTTGCCCGAGAAGATCTTCAACCGAGAGTTAAAAAGTAAGACTTGATCACCAACGTGGAACTCTCGGTTCTTAATCCTTGCATCATGGATGATCTTGGTCTTCTCCTTGTAGATCAGTGAGTTCTCGTAAGCTTCATTCCTCAGTTCATTAAGCTCGTTGAGTTGAATCTTCCGAAGATCACCGACATTGTTGATGTCGAAGTTAGCCCACTTCAAGGCCCAGTATGCCTTATGTTCCAGCTCAATAGGGAGGGGGCATGCTTTCCCGTACACAAGACGATAAGGTGTACAACCGATCGACGTCTTATAGGCGGTACGGAAAGCCCACAAAGCATCATCTAACTTATCGGCCCACGAGGCACGATGCTCTCCCACAGTACGCTCCAGAATTCGCTTCAATCCGCGGTTAGATATCTCGGCTTGCCCATTAGTTTGGGGATGATAAGCGGTGGAAAGACGGTGATTGACACCGTACTTAGCCATGACTCTTGCGAATTGATCATTGCAAAAATGAGTCCCGCGGTCACTGATTATAGCACGAGGAACACCAAATCGAGCAAAAAGTTGCTTCAAAAAGTTCACAACCACCCTCGCATCGTTCGTAGGGAGAGCCTTGGCTTCAACCCATTTAGAAACGTAGTCAACGGCTACGAGGATGTACTTGTTCCCTTTAGATGATGGAAATGGCCCCATAAAGTCGATACCCCATACATCAAAGATTTCACATTCTTGTATGAAATTTTGAGGCATCTCATCTTTATGTGTGATCTTGCCTTATCTTTGGCAAGCATCACAACGTTTAACCATTTCATGAGCGTCATGATAAATGGTGGGCCAATAAAATCTAGAGTCGAATACTTTCTTCGCGATGTAATTGGGATCAAAGTGACCACCGGTGGGTCCTTTATGGCAAGCATCAAGGATTTGTAAAGCTACCGGGCCATCAACACATCGACGAATGACAAGATCCACACATTGTTTGAAAAGGTAAGGGTCGTCCCAGAAATAGTGTTCGATGTCTTTAAAGAACTTTTTCTTTTGTTGGGACGTTAACCCTTCCTTGAGAATGCCGCCCGCTAAGTAGTTTGCAATGTCCGCAAACCACGGGGTGTCATCAAGATTGGAATTTATAGACATTAAGGTCTCAAGGGGAAAAGAGTCATTGATCTCTTGATTCGGATGATCCCCTTGATAAGGATCCTCAAGTCTACTTAGATGATCCGCGGCTAGGTTTTCGGCTCCCTTCTTGTCATGAATTTCAATGTTGAATTCTTGAAGGAGTAAACCCAACGAAGAAGTCTTGGCTTAGAATCTTGCTTAGTCAACAAGTACTTCAACACGGAATGATCGGTATACACGATGGTGGTGGAAAGAACAAGATAGGGGCGGAATTTTTCAAAAGCATACACTACAGCTAAAAGCTCTTTTTCGGTAGTGGTATAATGCAATTGAGCCTCCGTCATTGTCTTGCCAGCGTAATGGATTGGTTGGAAGTGTTTGTTCACTCTTTGGCCCAAAACCGCTCCAATAGCAAAGTCGCTAGCATCACACATCAACTCAAAAGGTAGCTCCCAATTAGGAGTAACCAAGACCGGTGCCTTAGTTAGCTTATCCTTAAGAAGATTGAAGGATTCAAGACACTCTTTGGAAAAGATGAAGGGAGTATCTTTTTCCAAGAGGTGGGTCATCGGGCGAGCTGTTAGCCCTATATTTTATATAGTCGAACAAGAATGTAATAGGTCATCTTAGTCGTTAATGGTCTTGTATCGTAATAGGTTAGTCGGGAAAACCGGGCTTGGACTTTAAGCTAATATTGTATAAGTTAGGGGCGTAAGCCCAAAACAAAGCCAAGCCTGGCCCAAGGATTCTAAACCCACGGCCCATATGCCAAGGGTATATATACCCTCTTCCATGTGTGGAAGAGGGTGTTGGTTCATTTTACTTTCTCTCTCTAGTAAACATAAAGCCTTCAAAATCTCTCTTGTTTCTCTCTCTACTTTTCTTCTCTTTCTCTCTCTAAATATCTCTTCTAAATCTTGTGTTATGGATTAATATGGGATTAACATTTGGTATCAAGAGCCTATAGTGGATAGGTGATTGAAGATTCGTGTGTTGTGTTCTTGATTTTTCGTGCCTATCTTGCTCTAAAAGTCACGTACCAAAATCTTTTTGGTGTTTTTATGGTTTATTCTTGATACAAATCATCTACTTACTATTGGTAGTGATTTGGTATTGTTATCTTGGTTAAAAACACAAAAATTTTGGGTGCTTGATTCATTTTTAGGCTAAAAATCACGAATTTGTTGTGTTCTAGTACTATCCGAGAAAAGGGGTATTTTTGATTCCTTGGTACGATCTGTGTATTGCGATTGCATAAACCTAGGGTTTCTACTTGCGATCCAATATCACGATCACTGGTTACGATCTAGAGTGCGATCACTCGCTGCGATCCAGAGTGCGATCACTCACTACGATCCAAGGAGTACGATCATTCACTACGATCCAGAGTGCGATCACTCACTACGATCCAGAGTGCGATCACTCATTACGATCCAAGGAGTACGATCACTCACTACGATCCAGAGTGCGATCACTCACTGCGATCACTCACTATGATCTGGAGTGCGATCACTCACTGCGATCAAGGAGTGCGATCATAGGCTACGATCACTTGTTGCGATCACTGACTACGATCCATCGTTACGATCTGAGTACGATCTAGTGACTACGATCCAAGAGTACGATCAAGGACTGCGATCTAAGAGTACGATCTAAGAGTACGATCTGAGAGTGCGATGGGTATTGCGATGGACAGATAAATTTTGTTTGAGCAATTTTTAGACTTAGCCACTATCTAGACTAGTTTTGGAACTTAGTTTACACGAAGATTAAAAAAAAAAGTTAAAAAATTTTAGGTAAAGTAAATTCAAATTTTTTCCCTACTAGTTTTTGGCTATTTCTAACTCAATTTCGAAATTTGGCGATACAAAATTTTTTGGCTTACCGTTTTGTCGGACTGAGGAATTTATTGTCGGACTGAGGAATTTTCTTGAATTTTCAAAATTTTAACCACACCTCATCATAACAAATCCACTAAGATCTGCAATTCATTCGCAAGTATTCACCATGTCTAACAACAACATCAACATAGCAACTGCTAATCAAATTCGTTTGGAACAAGGTGGCAACGGTAATCCACCTGTGCTCACTGCCGGTTGCTACGTTCAATGGAGATCTCGTTTTCTCAGATTTCTCGACGGAAAAGAAAACCGAACTGCTCTTCGTCACTGCCTTGAGAATCCACCTCCAGTTTTTGAATTCAGACCAATTACCACACAGGTAGAGGATGGTACTTCATCAACTATACGAGCTATGGAGGATTTTGACACATGTTCTGCTGAGAAAAAAAACTCCTCCAAGTTGAAGCTAATGCTGTAAACTTCATACTCACTAGAATTGATAACGATATCTTTTCCACAGTTGATGCATGTCCTAATGCTATGGAAATGTGGAATGCAATTCATCGATTGAAGCAAGGTGAGTCAATCAATGTTCAAGATCTCGAGACTAATATACTTTGGGAGTTTGGAAAATTCACATCTGAAGATGGTGAATCCATTGACTCATATTACTCGAGATTCTACAAAATGATGAATGAGCTTGTCAGAAATCAGTGCACCATCTCCAACCATCATGCCAATGTTCAGTTTCTACTTCAACTCAAACCGGAATGGAAAAGGTTTGTGACTTTGGTTAAACAAAGGGAAGATATCAAGACCATCTCCTATCACAAACTTTATGATATCTTAAAACAACATCAGAATGAAGTGAATGAACTAAGGGCTGAAAAGGCAGAACGACCTGCTAATTCTATTGCCTTTGTGGCTGCTACTTCAACAAAACCCGTTCCCCGTCAACAACCACCTACTCATTCATCAAAGTCATCAAGCTCATCACCAAACCTCTAGCTGCTGCTAAACACAAAGCAAAAGCAATTGTCCCCACTCCACCTCCAAAGTATGACACCGAGTCAGATGGAGACAGTGATGATGAACAAACTTCAATGGACAAGAAGATTGAGGAACTCATGTCTTTACTCACCACAACTTATAAGAAGATCTACAAACATACCAACAACAACCTCAGATCATCATCCAATGCTAGATATAAGGAAGCTGATCATGCACCTAGGTATGATCGTGATGCTAGGTATGATAATTAGAGGATGCTGAATTAATTTAGGGCTAGAGATACTGTAGGGCACTCCAGTGGTGCAGAAGACTGGGATTCAATGCTTCAACTGCAAGGGATTTGGGCACATGGCTAGGTAATGCAAGAAGCCAAAACGGGTTAAGGATTCCGGATATCACAAGGAAAAGATGTTGCTGTGCAAGAAAGAAGAAGCAGGAATTCCACTCACAGCAGATGAAGTTGACTGGCGTGATGACACTGATGATGAAGCCGATAATCAAGAGTTAGAGGCACATTATGTGTACATGGCAAAGATTCAAGAAGTGATTCCAGAGATTGCTGAAAATTCTGGACCAATCTTCGACACTGAGCCAATTGAAAAGGTACCATCAAATGATAACTATAATGTGTTTGCTAATGAACGACGGCATCCTGAGCAACCCGAAAGCATCAACGACACATATGTAATGGACACGGAGGATAGCAATATATCTACGGATTCACAGCATATGTGTAATGATGACGGAAAAGCTGTTCAGGATACTGACTCGGATGAGGACCGTGATTTGCTTGCGTCTATTATTGATTCTTTAAAACATGAAATTAAGGAAAACAAAGAGGCAAATAAACGTTTGAAGCAAGCAAACACATCCTTAGCCGAGGAGATAGACAGGCTTAAAGAGTGTGATTATATAAAAGAAGCTGATCGACGGGTTGCGATAGCTAATGGTTTGGTATATGAACGTAAGGTGCTCAATGAACAATATTGTTCTGAAGTAACACACGAAATTCATATGTCAAAACAAGAGATATTGGACCTTGAAGAACAACTGCTGCTACATAAACTCCAAATTACTGAATTAGAGTCGGTTAACAAGGAACAAACTGAGCTTTATAAAACTCGTGAAGAAAAGGATATTGAAAAAATTCTTGCTTTGGAAAAGAGAGTCGACACGTTAAACAACATTGTTTACAAAACGGGTCAGTCTATTCAAACTATGAATATGCTCAATAGAAATATGAAAACGAGTTTTGTCAAGCCTGAATATCTCAAGAAAGTTCAAAGTACCAAGCCTGCTCTTTATGATATCGGGTGTTATGTTGATAATCTTGCTCTTATGCTTTCCCCTGACTGCGACGAAATCATTCGTCAACAAGAAGAAAGTCGATCAAACTTAAGTGATTTAATAAACCTTTCTGATTCTGATAATTATATTAAGTTTGTTCCTCAAAAAGAACTTTCCAAAGAACAAAAGATGTACAATAGTGTTCCACCACCAAGTGATGAACCCCAAAAGAAAGTTTCTCTAAAAAGGAGTTTCAAAAAGCAATCAATTTTGTTAGAAAAACAAATTTCGGATGAAAAACGTAAATGGGATGAGAAAAGAAAAAGTGTTCAGCAATTTGAGTTTATAAAACAAGGGGTTTTAAATTTGTACAAAGGTGTCGTCGACTATGAAAAAGTTTCTAGGGATACCATTTGGAATATTAAACCTAACCCACAAGTAGAAGTCGTCATTCAACAATGCATTGTTCCAACAAATGATGATCTTTTAAAAAATGTGGAAATGTTTTATAATGCTCTCACTGAGGAAATGTTAACTGATTTAAGTTATGTTAAATCTCTTGAAGATGAAGTTGATTTTCTTCAAATTAAATTAAAAATACAAGAACACCAACTTTCTAACGAAATTGATCGACTTTCTAAGGAATACTTTTATGCTGACCATATGAATGCTATACTTAGTGTGTATACCGATCTTGATCAATATTGTCATGTAGCATGTCTAGTGTCAGAATCGGACGAGAAATGTCGCAATCTTGAATCAGGGCTTTCAAAACAAATTCAGTCATATAACAAACTTTCGAAAAGTTTTTCTCAACTTGAGAAACACTCCATTTCTCTTGAACTTGCTTTACAAAAAGGTGAAAATCTCATAATCATAAAAGGTATCAAGAAATGTCAGCTTCTTCGTTTCGTCTACTAATTAAAAAGATTTCGAAATTAATGATTTGAAAGCTCAGCTAAAAGAAAGGGACATAGCCATAAGTGAGTTACAGAAACTCATTGAGAAAATCAAAGGAAAGTCTGTTTTGGGTAAACCATCCGCCGTTCGTCAACCGAATGCGGTTAAATGCCCTAAATCATCTATTTTGGGACAATCCCCACAGACTTTGCCTAAGATAGGAAATGATAAGAGTACAAATGTGATAGCACCTGGAATGTATAAGATGAACACTAAGCCCACTCAAACTGGAACATCGCGGTTACCTCAGAATATTAAGAAAACTAATCTACATGTGTCTTCTTCTACAGGAGTAATCCCCACTACTAGCGTTATCGGACCACAGCTTAAGAGCAATAGAATGCAAGATAAGGTCATGCCTAACAATAGTCAAGGAAAGAATTTGGAAGTAGAAGACCACCGTAGGAATTTTAAGTTTTCTAAGAATAAAATGTCTGTAACTGCATGTAATGACAGTTTAAATGCTAAGACCTTGAATGTAGAATTTGTTTGTGTTGAATGTGGCAAATGTGTTCGTACTTTCAATCATGATGCTTGTGCTCTTAATCATAATGACATGAATACTAGAACTAGGAAGCCTATTCGTGTGCCCACTAGTACTAGTGAACCCACAAGAACTTTGAACCAATCCACTGATCAACCACTTAAGAAACAAAGTGCGTTAGAATCCACTACTCTACGTAAACAAAGCAGGTTAAAGAAGCTTTACGAGAACATGATTAGGACATGTACACGGGGGTATTCAAGATTTACACCACCCGGATACAAATGGGTACCTAAGACAACCCCTATTCTAATTGGGTCTATGAATGTTAGCTTGCCTTTAGAATCTAGGTCCACTACTATTTTGAAACCCGTTTCTATCATGGGCTCCCATTTGTCAAATGCTACATTGTCTTCTAATTCTTCTGCAGCTCGTCAAAATCATCCTATTCATAATGGACTCCGGGTGCACAAAGCACATGACGGGAAATCTCAAGCTTCTCATTAACTTCGTGGAGAAGTTTCTGGGTACGGTGCGGTTTGGAAATGATCAGTTTGCACCGATACTTGGATATGGAGATTTGGTTCAAGGAAATCTCACTATCAAACGGGTTTATTACGTCGAGGGACTGAATCACAATTTATTCTCGGTTGGTCAATTTTGTGATGCGGATTTGGAAGTGGCTTTTCGGAAATCTACTTGCTATGTTAGAGACTACGATGGGAATGACCTTCTTACAGGTTCTCGTGGTTCTGATCTCTACACAGTAACTCTTCAAGACACATCTTCAACAAATCCAATTTGCTTAATGGCTAAAGCTTCATCATCTCAAGCATGGTTATGGCATCAACGATTGTCACATCTCAACTTTGACACCATCAACTTGCTTTCGAAGAATGATATTGTGACCGGTCTTCCTAAGTTGAAATTCGTCAAAGACCATCTTTGTTCTTCTTGTGAGTTGGGGAAAGCAAAACGGAAGTCTTTCAAAACAAAGACTACCCCAAGCTCAAAAGGACGATTGGAACTTCTACACATGGATTTATGTGGTCCCATGCGTGTAGAGAGTATTAACGGGAAAAAGTATATTCTCGTGATTGTTGATGATTACTCTAGATACACATGGACTTTCTTCTTAAGGTCCAAAGATGAAACACCAGAGGTTCTCAAAAACTTTCTCAAGATCATACAACGCAATCTTCAAGCTCAAGTCTTAACCGTAAGAACGGATAGGGGTACTGAATTTTTGAACAAGAACTTGCAATCTTACTTTCAAGAAGAAGGCATCGAACATCAAACGTCTATTGCTCGAACTCCTGAACAAAATGGCGTTGTCGAAAGACGGAACTGTACTTTGGTTGAGGCTGCTCGAACAATGCTTTCTGCTTCAAAATTACCGCTATTCTTCTGGGCTGAAGCAATTGCAACTGCCTGTTATACTCAGAATCGTTCTCTCGTCATCCCTAGACATGAAAAGACACCTTACCACATCATCAATGGTAGGAAACCTACTGTCAAATTCTTTCATGTATTTGGATCTTTATGCTACATCCTTAAAGACGGTGAGAATCTCGACAAGATGAAAGAAAAAGGTGATGCATGTATTTTTGTGGGGTATGCTACATTGTCGAAAGGATATCGAGTCTATAACAAGAGAACAAAGATTATTGTCGAAACAATTCATGTGAACTTTGACGAATTGCCGAAAATGGTACTTGATCACAATAGCTCAAGTCCCGCACCTCAATGTCCAGCGATGACACCTACACAAAACAGTGTACGTCCCGTGCAAGAATGTCAAGAAATTACTCCTACAGCAGACTCGACGGATACAACACAAATGAATGAGTTGGTTGATTTACATGATCCAATGTTTGAAGAATATTACTACGGAAACAATCAAGTTGTGTCAAAGCCTTCCGCTTTCAATACTGCTAATGAACCCGAACCATGTTCACAAGACACAACTGCCTCTACTTCAGCAACCGTTGCTCAAGAGAATATTCCATTGGATACTCAACAAACTCAAGAAACAGTCATACAACAAACATCACCAACCGTCAATATTGAAAGAGGAAACAACAATCAAGCAGTCGATGCACAACCTGACAAAGAAGAATTTATCAATCCGTTCGGTACACCGGTATACGAAGTCAGAGAGTCTTCTAATCAACATGTTGATCCCTCCAACATGCATACATTCTACCAACGATATCCATCCACTCACCATTGGACACGTGATCATCCATTGGATCAAGTCATTGGAAATCCTTCACAACCAGTTCGAACACGCAGACAACTCGAAACCGATGGCGATGTGTGTATGTATGCACTCACCGTGAGTTCTACTGTACCTAAAAACATCAAACAAGCCATGACTGATCATGCGTGGATTGAATCAATGCAAGACGAAATTCATCAGTTTGAACGCCTAAATGTTTGGGAACTTGTTGACCGACCCTATGGAATGTCAATTTTAGATTTCAAATGGATCTGGAAAAACAAACTGGATGAAGAACAAACCATCATCAAAAACAAATCTCGTCTTGTGGTTAAGGGATACCGTCAACAAGAAGGCATAGACTACGATGAATCATTCGCTCCAGTCGCTCGTTTGGAAGCAGTCAGGATATTCCTTGCTTATGCTGCACATAAGGGCTTCACGGTTTTTCAGATGGACGTTAAAACTGCTTTTCTCAACGGTCATTTGAAGGAAGAAGTGTATCTGAATCAGCCAGAAGGATTCATCGATCCTCATCATCCTGACAAAGTCTATCGTCTCAAGAAGGCTGTATATGGACTTAAACAAGCTCCAAGGGTATGGTACGAAGAACTTTCAAACTTCTTGGTGTCCAAAGGATTCTCCAAAGGTTCTATTGATCCTACTCTCTTTACTAATAAATATGGGGATGACATAATGCTGGTGCAAGTTTATGTTGATGACATTATTTTTGGTTCTACGAACCCAAAACCTTCAAAATGTTTTGAAAAATTAATGCACAACAGATTTGAAATGTCAATGATGGGGGAGCTAAAATTCTTTTTAGGCCTCCAGATTCATCAATCCCCACGTGTTATCTTCATTAACCAAGCTAAGTATGCTTAAGAGATACTTAAAAAGCATGGTATGACCTCATGTGCTCGTGTTGGTACACCATTGTCGACCACATCCCTAGACGCTGACTTGTACTCGTATCCCGTAGACCAAACGCGATATCGCAGTATGATCGGGTCACTTATGTACCTTACAGCCAGCAGGCCTGATATTCATCATGCCACATGCTATTGTGCACGATATCAAGCCAGACCTACTCAAAAGCACCTCAAAGAGGTTAAACAAATCTTTCGATACCTAAAGAATACCATTCACATGGGACTCAGGTATCCGAGGGAAACCGGTTTTCATCTAACAGCTTTTTCAGATTCTGATCACGCAGGTTGTCTTGATAGTCGAAAAATCACTTCGGGTAGCATACAATTTCTAGGGGAAGACAAGCTTGTCAGCTGGTCATCAAAGAAGCAGGATTGCACTTCGCTCTCATCCGCTGAAGCAGAATATGTGGCTCTATCCGCGTGTTGTGCTCAACTCCTCTGGATGAGAACTCAACTCACGGATTATGGCTTCCACTTTGATAAAATACCTATGTATTGTGACTCAAAGTCGGCCATAGCCATATCTTTCAATCCGGTTCAGCACTCCCGCACCAAGCACATCGATGTTAGATATCACTTCATCAAGGAACAAGTGGAACGCGGCATCGTGGAATTATACTTTGTCAGAACTGAGTACCAGTTGGCAGACTTGTTTACAAAAGCTCTCTCGAAAGATAGGTTTGCGTATCTCGTTGGTCGTCTTGGTATGAAGTATATGACTCCAGAAGACTTGGAGGTTTTGGCAAATGAAGTTGCTTGATATTCTCTCACAATGACTTCTAAGCACATCACAGCTTAGGACTCAGACCTCAAATAAGGAAAGTTTATCACGGAGGATAACTTATCCTTCTCAACGAGAAATTAATATTTCTCGGTCATGAGCTTCCTATAAAAACATTCAAAGTTTTTAAGTTCATGAAAAACGATTTCTAAGTAAATGTCAGCTTAGACCTCGAACTTCAACTTAAGGAAAGTTTATCACGGATTATAACTTATCCTTCACAACGGGAACTTTATTTTTCTCGGTCATGAGCTAGTCACAAAACAATCAAAGTTTTGAGCTCATGAAAAACGGACCCGAAAGGGAGGTGTACGTTTCAGTGCGCTTTCCCTAAGCAATAGAAGAGAAGTCTTCTATCCTGATTATTTTAAAACCGTTGAACACAATTTTTCAAGAATTTTTCAAAAAGGTTTTTCTAAATCTTTCAAAATTTTGTGTTCAACACTCCCTTCCTCATATGTGGTTTATATCTCTAAAATGTCATATGTTATTTTGATCAATTTTTGAGAGGGAGCGTTTTAAAATCAAGCCTTTAATGTTGTTGGGTACATCTCTAAAGTTGTCATATTTTATGTATCCAACAAATTTCGAAAATGATATTAAATCTGTCATATATTATCGGTAAAGGCATCTCAACTCCGTACCTCAACATATTTTGTGGTGTCGTTTTTTCTAAAATTTTGTCAAATTTTGTCTCAAGACACACATATATTGTTGAGGGGGAGCGACCCGACTGAAAGTGTTCCATGATTCATGCGTGCACACATGTTTCTCTCCCGTCTATTTTTTAGAAAATGTCATATTTTAATCAATTGGTATCTCTAATATTATATTTTATATTAGAGATAGGGGGAGAAAATGTGATTAAAATGTAATATATCGCAACATGTGATCTTAAAGACTCAAGTGCAACTCTTTCCTTCACATGCCAAACTATTTCGTTTATCGATGCATGTGTGTAGGGGGAGCTTTTTGAAAATATAAAACTTTCAAAGTGTTAAAAGTTTTGATTTTTATCAAGCACTTTGAATTGTTTTCAATGGTTTTATGGTTACGATCTTTACCCAAAACAACCTACTATCCACGACGGAACGATGGAGTCAAAAGGTGGTTTAGGATAGGAAACTAAGTCCTATGATCCAACCAACCAGAGGGATCTACCCAAGGACATTCCATAGCTAGAAATAGTTGTCCTTAGGAAAGATGGAGTGGAATGAAGCTGAATGCGGACCAATTACTTAAGTTAGCACTAGAAAAATCACAACAAGGTGTTAATGATGACGTATTGGTAAGCATTGAAAGAGTTGAATATTCTATGCAACTTAGGTGAAAACCGGGTTAACACATCTTTTGAAGACAAGTGTCATGGACCCAGTGATGCGATGCACAACCCTTCCCCAGCCATTCGAGTTTCTCTCAAAAGAAACTTGTCTCATTGTCACGGAGATCAACACGTATCTATTGACTTTCTCATTTCGAGTCAGTTAATATTGAAAAGGTGGCAGTCTGCTCCAGCCTCCGAATACCAAAATGCACTTATTGAGTCTAGAGCCAAACGAGATCTATCTATCATCTCATTAGGACACAATCGAGTCCTACGCATTATCCTTGTGATATTGCCAGAACATCTGAGTGATACGATTCACAATAAAGATGGAAATCCTGCTTGAGCCAACATAAAACAAGCTCATGGTAGGTAACTTGTGCGATTCTACACGAATCAAACTTGTGAGAACTGGAAAGCAACTAAGTTTGGATTCTTAACTGATTCAAACTTGATTCCAGGTTTCTTCGCAAAATCTATGTGATCTTGCCAGAACATTCAGAGTGACACTCATTAGTGTTCACAATGACGAATGGAAATCCTTCCAGTGTCAACATCAAACAGCACTGCGGTAGGTAACTCGCAAGATTCTCTATGAATCAAGCTTGTGACAAACTGGAAAGCAACAATGGTGCGATTCTTTTTGAATCAAACTTGTTCCAGGAACTCTGAAGTGACGACTCTAATCAGACGGATAATTTATCCTTATGATTCACTCTTTACGTTCGCAGTCTGCTTTGAGACGGTCGAGTAAAGAGAACTGGCTACTACCGCCGGGAAACCCTGTCAAGGAGGTTCTTAATCGAATCTACCCGATCACAGGTACGGTATCTAATACCGTCTAACGATCTTCACCGACCGGAGGTAAAACGCTACCGAGTTAGGGTGAAATGTTCAAAGCCATTTCATCCGTGTCTATATATATTGATGCATATCAAGAAGGTGGCGTAGCTGTGCAACCAATGTCGATTCAGAAGTTACAAGAGCACAAGATGGCGATAATCAAGATACCTAAGAATGTAAGAATGTAATAGGTCATCTTAGTCACAAGGAGTATAAATAAAGATCTCAAGCACTCAAAGTCAAATGACAAAGGCTCAAGATAAAGATCACGAAAGCATGAAGGAACAAAGCTGTTAAAAACAAGATCAAGACCAAGATACAAGACCAAAGCAGGAAGATCTCCTCTACAAGAATGTATTCACTCAACCATTTTATGCTTTTTAAGCTTTTTAAGATGACCGATACATTGGGGGAGATTGTTAGCCCTATATTTTATATAGTCGAACAAGAATGTAATAGGTCATCTTAGTCGTTAATGGTCTTGTATCGTAATAGGTTAGTCGGGAAAACCGGGCTTGGACTTTAAGCTAATATTGTATAAGTTAGGGGCGTAAGCCCAAAACAAAGCCAAGCCCGGCCCAAGGATTCTAAACCCACGGCCCATATGCCAAGGGTATATATACCCTCTTCCATGTGTGGAAGAGGGTGTTGGTTCATTTTACTTTCTCTCTCTAGTAAACATAAACCTTCCAAAATCTCTCTTGTTTCTCTCTCTACTTTTCTTCTCTTTCTCTCTTTAAATATCTCTTCTAAATCTTGTGTTATGGATTAATATGGGATTAACACGAGCGATTTTAGAACAATCTTGAATGAATCGACGATAGAAGCCCGCATGACCCAGGAAACTTCTCACACCCTTCACGGTTGAAGGTGGAGGTAATTTGGCTATGACATCCACTTTAGCACGGTCAACTTCAAGACCGGCTTTTGAGATTTTATGTCCAAGCACAATGCCTTCTTTTACCATGAAATGGCATTTTTCCCAATTTAGAACAAGGCGAGTGTCTTCGCACCGCTTAAGCATACGTTCCAAATTGGCAAGGCAATGAGAGAAAGAATCACCATAGACCGAGAAATCATCCATGAAGACTTCCATAGTTTCTTCAACCATGTCATGGAATATAGCCGTCATACACCTTTGAAATGTCCCAAGAGCATTGCATAAGCCGAAAGGCATTCTTTTATAAGCAAATGTTCCATAAGGACAAGTGAATGTGGTTTTTTCTTGGTCTTTGGGATCGATGGGAATTTGAAAATACCCGGAGAAATCATCTAAGAAGCAGTAATAGTCATTACCCGCTAGACGTTCAAGCATTTGGTCCATGAAAGGGAGGGAAAAATGATCCTTTCTCGTAGCATCATTGAGTTTGCGATATTCTATACAAACTCTCCACCCTGTAACGAGACGAGTAGGAATCAACTCGTTGTTTTCATTGGGCACAACGTTGATTCCGCCTTTCTTAGGCACACAATGGACGGGACTAACCCATGGTGAATCCGAGATAGGATAGATCATTCCCGCATCAAGAAGTTTGATAAACTCTTTTTTGATTACGTCATGGATCTTAGGATTCACCCTTCTTTGGCTTTGAATAGTGGGTATAAAGTCGTCCTCCATGAGAATTTTATGTGTGCAAAAGTGAGGATCAATTCCACGAATATCGGAGATTTTCCAAGCAATCGCTTTCTTGTGATTCTTTAGCACAGCGATAAGTCGGGATTTTTCTTCTTCTTTCAAGTCCTTAGCGATGATGACGGGTGACTTCTTGTTGTCTTCAAGGAAAACGTACTCGAGATGAGACGGTAGGTCCTTAAGCTCTAAATCCGGAGGATTGTCGATGGAAGGCGTAGTCAAATTCGGTTCATCGATAGAGATATCCTTAGGAGATGGTGGAGAGATATGGTCCTCATTGAGAAGTTTCTTAATGGTACGAATGTCTTCATCCCAATTGGTGGGAGAATCGTCATATTGTAAGTCAACATCTCCCAAAGTGGCTTCAAAGTCTTTGAAAAGAAAATCACTTTCTCCAAATGGAGTTAGTGATGGAGCAATAGAGGCAACGGTCTCAACAATGGGAAGAGAAGAAGAACCATTTTTACAAGCATCTTTGAAATGTTCTTCACAAGCCTCATCAAGAACGTCAATGAAATTAACACTCTCGTTTTCAGAAGGCTGCTTAGAAAGTTTACCCATGTTGAAGACGATTTTATCGTCACCAACTCTCATGATTAATTCGCCCGCGGCTACATCAATGAGAGTGCGACCGGTCCTCAAGAATGGACGTCCAACGATTAATGGAACACGGGGGTCCATCTCGTAGTCAACGACAACAAAATCCGCCGGAAAGGTGAATTTGTCGACACCAACGAAGACATCTTCGGCTATCCCCACTGGATAAGCAACCGTACGGTTAGCTAATTCCAAAGTTATTCGTGTGGGGACTAGCTCGGGTAGAGACAATTGTTTCCAAATGCTTAGAGGCATTAAGTTGATACTAGCACCTAGATCGGCTAGGGCCATACAATTCTCTACCCCAGGGAAGTTGCAAGGAATCAAGAAACGACCCGGATCACCAAGTTTGGTTGGTAATTTCTTTAAGAGCACTGCGGAGCAATTCTCATTAAGTTGGGTCTGAACGATATCGAGAAGTTTCTCCTTATCACTGAGAAGATCTTTAAACATTTTAGCATATTTCGGCATGTGAGAGAGAGCCTCAGCAAAGGAGATATTGAAATTCAGTTGTTTAAACATTTTTAAGAAAGTTAGAAACCTGAATATCATCCTTGTTCTTCAATTTCTCTTTCCTCAACCTTGAAGGATAAGGTATATTGGGTTGAGATGAAGGCTTTGGTATGGAATTCTCACTCACATCCTTGGGTGGTGGAGGGGTGGAAGTAGAAGGTGGTGGAATTGGAGAAATAGAAGGTGGAGGAGTAGAAGTTGGAGGAATTGGAGAAGGAGACTCGTTTTCCTTTGTCACAATCACCGGTGTAGGTGTAGGAAGCTCGGGTTCCTTTAAACCTTTTCCACTGCGAGTGGTGATTGCTTTCATCTCCCCTCTTGGATTAGCAATGGTGTTACTCGGAAGAGAACCAGATCTAGAGGCTTGATTACTTGGGAAGAAACTAGCCATCATGTTCCTTAAGTTATTCGTTTGACTTGCCAAAGTGTTTCGCATATCGGCTCGAAGATCGTTTCCTTGTTTTACCATATCTGCTTTCAAGTTGAGCATTTCCCGCTGAAGATTTTGCACTATCGCATCATTAGTCCTCATGTAAGTTTCAACGTCTTGGTGTAATGCGGTGGGTTGGTTGGGAGGAGGAGCATGGTAGGCGGGTGGTTGATAAGCAGGTTGTTGGTAAACTTGGTTGTTTCTTTGAGGTGGATATGAGGTTCTTTGGTTTTGATATTGATTTGGAGCACGAGGTTGGTTTTGATTGTTGCGATTGAGGTTGTTTGGGTTTTGTGGGGGAAAACCGGGTGGTGAAAGAAAGTTGTTTGAGCGATAGCTGAGAAAATTGCGGTCACCTTGAGGACGTGCTTGATAGCCTCCTGTAGAATAGGTACCGTTGGCGGCATACACATTTTCCGGATTGTCATGAGTCGAAGGACAATCGGTGTATGAGTGAGATCCCCCGCAAATTTCACATGATTGAGTCAAAGCACTAGCTTGGGCAGTGATAGCTTTGGTATTGTTGGCGGCTTGGAGAGCAAGTGATTCAACAAGCGAAGTAAGCTTATCAATTCTCTTGTCGCTCTCATTAGTGCTAGCACTAACCACATTAGTCCGAACACTCTTGGTTTGCACTCTAGACTTGTTCTCAATAATATCCCAAGTGGCATTAGCAGACTTAACGAAAATGTTACCCCCCGAGGCACTATTTAGTGAATCTTGGTCACTCATGCTTAAACCATTGTAAAAAGTATTGATTTGATGAACTTTTGTTAAACCATGTTGTGGACACTTTCTTAAAAGTTCCTTAAAATGGTCCCAAGATTCACTAAATGTCTCGCCGTACTTTTGTTCAAAGGTAATTATTTCATTTCGCAAAGCGGTAGTACGTGAGGGTGGGAAAAAGTAGTTGATGAATTTGGTCTCTAAATCCGTCCACGTAAGAAAACTTTGTGGCGGTTCCTTATCAAGCCAATGCCGGGCTTGTCCCTCTAGGGAGAAAGGAAAAAGTTGCAAGCGAATTACCTCTTGTGAAACCCCATTATACTTAACCGTATTAGTGAGTTGAAGAAACCTTTTAATATGGTCATGAGGATCATCAATTGAACGCCCCAAGAAGGGTTGAGCAGAGACCATTTGAATGAAGCCGGATTTAAGCTCAAAGTTGTTGGCTCCAATCTCGGGTATGACAATAGCATCGGTGTTGCCCTCTACGTGCGATTGCAAAAGCTCGATCATTGGTTGATTGTCCATGGTGACAATAGGTGGAGTAATGACTTCGGCTTGAGCTACTTTCTTCTTACGAGCACGAGTACGCATACACACCTATAAAAGGAAAAGCAAAATAGACAAGAAATATTTTTGGTTTTTATATGTTTTTCTATTTTTTTTGTATTTATGAAAATTTTAAGGCAAGGAAAATAACGTTCAAAGATGAACGAATCCCAAAATCCAACGCGTCTCTCACTTAAAACCGTTAATCTTAACGAAAAGAGCCGGCAGCGACGCCATTTAATAACTAGATTTCACTTAGTTATGAAAGAGTTATCGTCCGATCTTTTCGAATTGATTATTGGTAGAAAGTGCGACTCAATTGTTCTTGGTGGACGATAAAAAGGGTATGATTATCTATTTTAAACTAAAATGAAAATGTCGTTGAGTAAATAAAGATGAAAGCTTTGAAATTTAAAACTAAAAATAAAGTCTTTAAAAATTGAAAAGTAAAGGATTAAAACTTATAAAAATGTAAACTTTAAAATATCAAACTAAGACAAGACAAGTTAGAATAATTCTAAGTAAAAAGGTGGGAAAAACTTGAAATTCAAAAATGTAAAAACAAAACCTTATCCGGAATAATATCCGGATTGTTATCCTGAATGAAGAAGAACTCCTTATCCGGAATAATACAACTGGAGCTTATTCTGAATAAACACTGCTGCTAATCCTGAATGCTGCTACTGAAGCTTGTCCGGAATACTATCCGGAATGAAGGATCAAAAGTTTATCCGGAATACTATCCGGAATCAAGGCTGAGTTCTTATCCGGAATAAACGAAGGTACATCTTATCCAGAATACTTTACTGGTGCTTATCCTGAATATATTCTGGATAGTTATCCGGAATATCTTATCCGGAATCTTTGAGGAGACAGTTAATCGGAATAAAGGAAATGAGGTACTATCTGGAATATTCGACCGAGAGCTTATCCGGAATATTCAAAGAAGCAGCTTATCCGGAAAAACAAACTTGGGAGGCTTTATCCGGAATACTGGGATATAGGACTAATCTGGAATAAAAAGGGTTAAGATCCTTATCCGGAATAAGCTATTGTGAAGCTTATCCGGAATATTCCGCTACGACCACTAATCGGAATAAAGGGATTTGGGCCAATTTGTTCCGTAACATGAAGTTTTAAGAAAATAAGCCAACAATCAATAAGCACTTTACCAAAAGTTAAACCAAAATGATTTTAGAAAAAGATGAATAAGCTAGAATTTAAAAACTTTTAAAACACTAAATAAGCTAGAAATCAAAAAGCACTTTTTATAAAAACTTAAACTTATTTAAAAAAACTTATTTCTAAAAACTATTAAGCATAAAGATTAAGAAAAATAAGCACTTTTATATAAAAGCTTTTAAGATCACCAATTTACTAAGCACAACCAAATAAGCTAAACAATCAAATCATTAACAAGATTAAGATAAAACTACATGATTATCAAGATTAAGTAAAATATTAAGAAAGGTAGAATGAGAATTAAGGAAATAAGCTTGATTGATTAAAGATTAATATCAAAAGATTACAAGATTAAAGTTGATAAACTTGGAAGACTAGAGAGAAGAAAACTTAAGAAAAACTTGAAAACTAAAAACTAACTACTAAAAATTAACCACCTAACCACCCCCGTATTGACACATTAGGAGGGTATTTATAGGAGGTGGGGAGATTACATGCTTAAGCTATCTAATTTCTTTCTTCTCGACTCGACTCGACTTAATCTTTATCTTTCTCGATGTTGTCTCGGGATTTGTCGATATAAGTTGAACTTGTCTAATAATTTTCTTCTATAACTAGACTTGAGTTCTTCGACTTCATTAAACTTCCGTCTTTAGACTTTTTCTTCGATAAATCTTTAGAATAGGCCTTGGACTTCCGTTCTTTTTGCATTCTCGATCTTTTGACTTCGTTTTTAGTCTTTTTCTTCGATAAAAGCCCGTGATAGCCCATGTTTTCTTCCTTTTGCATTTTTTGGTCCTGAAACACAATAAAAACACAAACCATGCATAATTCCGACTTTTACGACATAAAATACACGTTTTGGTCTTGTTATTATTGGAAATAAGTGGTAAAAGGATAAGTGTTTTCACACTTATTAATTGCCATATTCAATGATTTCCCAAAGATTATGGTCATGAATTTGAATGTATTGTCCAAAATTGAACTTCCATTGTTCAAAGTTGTTAGGATTGAGCATAGGGATTTTTAGGTTGTGATTTGATGAGGATGAAGATTCTGTGGTAGACATCTTGTTTGGTTTTAGAGTTTCTGGTGATTTTAGGGTTTACTGTCCTTTTAGATCAAAGTTCCTCAACAAGCTCTGATACCACTTGTTGATCCCAAACCTAGATCGATTAGCTTTGTATTAAACGAGATTGAATCAAGATTAATACTTTGAGAAACTTTGTTGTATTTAACAATCCAAGTGTTATGCGGAATTAACACTTAGAATAAAGAACAAACAAACAAGTAAACCAAACTTTCACTTTAGATTGATAAACGAACTTGCTTACAATGAAAGTTATAAAACCGAGTAATGTATATATAAACTACAAACCCTACGGCCTCCTTTTATAACACAAGGAGTCGTGTACAAAAGTTTACCTATCAACTATTCTAGGTAAAGATAAATATAGAAAATACAATGTTGATCATATCTTTACTTCAAATACAAAACGTGTTGACTAAGTATTCCTATCAGTGGTTTGGACTTCTTCTTGTCAGCGCTTGAATATTTCTTGTCAGTGCTTGATCTGTCAGCGCTTCATTTCCTCTTGTCAGCGTCCAAATTACTCTTGTCAGCGTCTCAGTGACTTAACTCATTTTATTTCCAACAATAGATAGTGGAATCAGACGTGGCGTTAATAAACGTAATAAAATAATGACGTGTATATTACCGTGCCACGCTGTCGGTAACAAGTTACCAAATGGATAACTTGGAAACGATTTTGAAAGTAGAATAGTAAAGTCACGAGATAAAATAGTAAGTGCTTAAAATCGACATAAATCAATAAGTAAAATGGTATTTTATAGCTTTTACCCTTTATAAAAGAGTTCGCTTGGTGTCACATTTATTAATAGTTTCTAATATTAAACAAAGTATCAAACAATTTAATGTTTGCTTTTTCTTGGTTCAATTAAACGGCCTGGCCGTCCAGGTCCCGGTTCAACTGAGCGGTTCGGTTCGATTTACAAAACAAAGTTAGCATGATTAATTTCGGCCACAGGTATCATGCTTAATTTCGTTTTTTAACCAAGTTTAATTCAAAAATAAATGTTTTATTTTTCATAGAGCAAATGCAAAAGTGATAAATGTATCACTTTAAAGAGCAAATCATCTTGTAGCTAGTGGCGGATCCAAAAAATTAGAGAGTGGGGGGCAAAATTTTTTTTTTACAATAATAAGGCAAAAAAAATAAAATCCGAATTAAAAACCGAATATTTTAACGTAAAAATGAAATTTTTTAAGTTTTAGAGTGTTAAAAGTTGGATTTTAATGTGTGAATGAGGGGCAATTTGCGTTTTGAATGGGGGGCATTTAAAAAAAAACTGTCAAAATCGAAGAAAAAATACACTATAATATCGTCTTTTTGGTCGAGCTATGGGGGGCGCCGCCACCCGTAGCTTCTACATATGTCCGCCCCTGCTTGTAGCACACTTCAAAAAGATTACAGTATTACTTTGTACACTTAAAGTAGAACATCATCGAAACAATGCTACAACATAGTATTAGAATGTTGAGTGAACTTTATTGGTTGGTCTTGTATATGTTTCCTTTCGCTCACCTTTTCTATCGTATATAGTTGTATACTACTCGATCATATGTAAAAAAACATTGTACCGAAGAAAACTTGTATCATAGAAAAATTTTGTTTGCAATTCGAAGAAAACATTGAATGTTAATTTACTTTCCTAAACAGTACCAATGGCTAGCCGAATTGCACCAGAACATTTAGCCATTCCACCGACTACATTATGTTGAATCTTGTTTTCATTATTTAAGATTATTTAAAGGTGTTTGTGTTTGCGTTACGAAGTAACTTATCTACTTATTTTATTTAAAAAATGAAGTTAATCTAAAATAAGTGTTTGGTAAAAAAGAAAGAACAATTTAAGTAGTGAAACGATATATCGTTAAGCAACACAAAATACAAATCGTCACGAAAATAAAATTATTTTTCTATAAAAGTACATATGTATATATACTTTCGATCAAATTTTTTTTCAATTATTTTCTTAACTCACTTTAAGAAAATCATATATGAAAAACGTGAATGAATTATATATGATTTTTTAGACGTGATTAAAAAGAAATTTTAAAATTGAAATTTTTTGCACGTGCCCCTTTATAAAACGATGATTTAATTTTCGCGATTATGTATTTTTTTTTGTTTGATAATTTATATTTGTAAAATATTTAATTTTTAAATGTGAGTTTTTTTATTTTTAATCATAAAATAAATAGCCATCCTTATTTTTTTTACATATTTACTAAATTATAAAGGTACATTGATTTTATCTATTCTATTATCCATCCGTTCAATAATTATAATTGAGTAAAAAAACACATAATTGAAAAAATTATTATTTTTATAATTTTTTTTACTTTTTCCACAGTTTTATCTTTATTATTTGTTACTTTTGTAATTATAAGAAAGAGAGGAGTATGTTTTATAAAAAGGATATTTTCAAAAATAGCTCTTAAATAAGGGAAAATTATCAAAAGGTCCATCGACTATTATTCTTTTTCCAAAAAACACCTTAATTTTTTTATTTTTTTTTATAAATGGTCTATTTTTTTGGCAATAGGACAATTGGGTGCAGAATGCGCCACATGTCCTCTGTTGCCCTATATCTTAAGACAATCTGTCAGAATTGCCCTAATTTTTGGACACTTGTCAAAATTTGAATGGTTGTTGCCCTATATTCTTTGTTGTTCTTTCGATGCCCTAGACCTTATGAAAAAACATGTTTCTTAGACTCAATTACGAATTGCTTAAAATTGAAGGACTCTTTTGATAATTATCAATAAAGGGTGTTAACTCTTTTTAACTTCTAAAATGATCCAAGACAATTAAGGTAAGTGACGCAACTTATCTATTTTATTATTAAGACACGTGTCACGAAAATAGATAAGTTGTGTCGATTGCTTTTGATTACTCGGTTGCTTCACTATTCCCATTTAAGAGCATACGGTGTGGTAGCTGATGGGCTGGCTGACCACGACGACGCGAGGCCACGACGGCGCCAACCACACCGTGGCTCGCGTCGTTGAGTTTGGGCTGGTTACTACCAGCCGACGCTATGGCGACGACGCGACCCCACGGCGGCGCCAACCACACCGTGGCTCGCGTCGTCGGATTTTTTTAATTTTTTTAATTTTTTAAAAAATTTGAAAATGTTACCGTTGGGGGTAATTGTATTTTTTTTTATTAATAAAAATTTAAGTTTATGTTAATTAGTTGTTAGAAAAAAAATGTTGGGTGACGACGACACGATAATTCTCGTGTTAACCAGGGAGGGGGTTGAGCCATCGTGGGGAGTTTTGGTGTCATGGGAGTAAAAAATGATGTGGCATCACTTTTTGCCCACAACACGAGCACGACGACAAGGGAAGATAAATTACCTCGATTAATTCGATTACCTTAGGTTATTTTGGAAACAAATGGCGTTAAGGATTAACGATCATAAGGCTGGGGGAAGTGGTGATAAAAACCCACGGGTGGGTCTGAGGTGTCAAAAACTCACGCGTGGGTTACCAAGAACCCCACAATCTCACCTCAAAAAGCCACGCGTGGGTTGTTGTTCCCAGTGCAAAAAAAACTCGCTACAGATGAGTTTCTCACCCTTCGTTATACACACTTTTGTGGGCCCAGATTATTTCAAAAATGAAATGAAATGAAAAAAAAAACCTGGTGTGGTGTACTTGTTTTTGCTGAAGACGAAGAAGAAGGGAAGAAGGAGACGGCTGAAGACAGAAGAAGGAGACAGCTGCAAAAAAACCTAGACTTCTCACATTTTCAAGTGGACTTTTTTTTAGTGGACTAGATTACAAAAATAGGCTTGGTAAACTTCAAATAGTTTTATAAATAAGTAATTAAAGGTTTAATTAATTTTTATAAATTGTTGAATTTTAGTTTAAAAATAATATATAAATAAATAAAAATGATAGTGGAAAAATGAGGTGGAGGTGGGATGATGGTGAGTTTTTTTTTCCTTAAGAACCTTGAAAGGTGAGTTTTTGATAGGTTAGTGAGAAGAGTAAAAAAACTAAGGTGGCCTAAGTGGAAAGCTTTTCATTTTAGGATCATTTTAGGATCATTTTAGGAACCACATAAGTTTTACAAAAACACATCCACACAATGATGTGGCAAGATGCTTCAACTAATCATTACTTTCTTATTCCACTAACTCTTTGTTTCATTACAAATCATCTTCTTACACCTCATTGTGTGGATATTTTTTTTTAAAACTTATGTGATTCTAGCATTTTTCTTATAAAACACCAATAAAAAAACTGGTGGGGTTGATATACTAGTAGATTACTAGGTACCCTAGTAAGTCATTGTCCTAGATCCCCTTTCGTCACTCCCACATTCTCACTCTGAAATGCCGATGGATCCACCAACCCGCACTCGACCTCGAAGCCGCCGTCGCACCACCTGTCCACGTCACCCAAACACCCCCACCACCGGTCTATGCGCATTATGCCTCTCCGATCGTCTCTCCACTCTTGACAACTCATCTTCAACCACCCAAATCATCTCATTCCCAATGAGCCGCCGTACCATACCTTCCGCTCAACCGGACCTCCGCCGCTCCAAATCCGTCGTCGGTCGAAACCCCGACTCCCTAATCCCAGATCAACGCAGAAAATCATGTGATGTTAAGGTTTCTAGTAATAACCTCAATGATCTCTTTGGTTTTGATGACGTCGATGGTGTTAGGATCGAGTCGAAGAATCTCGAGTTTTCGAGTCTTGTCGAACCGGTTTTGGAGATTTTTGAAGACAATGAGGATGATAATGAGATTAATGATTTTAATGGAGTTAATGAAGTTAAGGTTTTTAATGATGATATTGAGTTTGATAATGAGAATGATTTGATGACTATGAAGGAACATATAGAGATCGAACTGCGAAACAAGAAGGCGAATGTTTGGGATAAGTTGCGAAAATGGGGCCGAAATGGGAAGAAGAAGGAGAAGGCGTGTTTTAAGGATGAGAGTGATAAGGTGGAATGTGGATTAGGGAGGAGGTCGTGTGATACGGCGCCTAGGTTTTCGTTAGATGTGAATAGGTTGGATGATGGTAGATCGTCGTATGATGAGCATAGGGCGTCTTGGGATGGGTATATGATTGCTAGGACGATACCTAGGCTTACGCCAATGTTGCCTATAGTTGATGATGTGATGTTGGGAGGTGTTGATAATCGTTTGGTGACGAGGATAAAGGAGGAGAGTTCGAGTTCTGGTGGGTCGGCTAAGTCTAGTTCGGGGTCGTGTTCGTTGAATACAGGGAGTAGTTCGAGTTCTATGAAGAGTTCGAGTTCTAAGACAGCTGGGTTAGAGGAAGGGTCGAAGCTGGTTATAACTGAGAAAGAATTGAAAGATTGGCATTTGAAGTCTGTTAATGTTGACAATGTTAAATCGGCGGTTAATGCATCTATTGCTGCTCGTGCGGCTGTCAAGAATTCTGATGGGGATAAAAAGGAAACGAATAGTAGGTGGAGAAAGATGTCTAGTTTGTGGAGCTATAAGCATAAACCTAGTGACAAAAAGAACTGTGATCATATTCATGAAAACAGGTCTTATGTGAATCGAAGCGATGAGATGAATGGAGTTGAAAGAAGGAATTCAAGTGCGAGGCTGGTTAGAAATGGTAGTATGGCTGGTTCAAGGAACAAAAGTGAATTACATCGAAACGGTTTAGAGGGTGGTAGGCATTCTATGAGTGATATCGACAGTGGTTTGCTTAAGATGTATTTGTCACCGTTTAGTAAGTCTAGGACGAAACTGCCCCAATCTGTGGTCGCCGATGGTTAACGGGTCGAGTGATATTTAGGTATTGGCACAATTTCTTAAAAGTATTTGTAGAACCCTTGTAGAGTCTGTTAAATTGTTTCCTTTGTTTCTAATCTGCACAAAAGCATAGCATAATGTTACCTTTCCTATGCTTGGTGCTCTTTTTTGGGAGATGATAATAATATTAGATGAATTTTTACTTTGTTGATACAGTACTGTTTGATGCATAATTTCACCACTAAAATATGAAGTCTGTCTCTAATATTGATAATAGTTTACATTTGTTGTCATAGTTGTCCCATTAACAAGCGTTGATGACATTGTTATCGTAAACAGTCTTAGCATCCATGCTTTTACTCTCACGAGGTGGCCGATTTATATGTTAGGTTTCGTTCCAGCAGACATAACCGTTCAACTTTCAATGCACCCTCGTACTTGTTTGGCGAGGACTTAAATGCTTTGGTTGTTGACCACCTGTCCTTGCTCTGTCACATTGTTGGGACTTGGGGCTATAATACATAGTTGTCCGTACTTGCTTTGTTGCATTGTTGGAGCTTCATTAGTTACTTCAGTTCATACCATTCTTGCTCATAAAACACAATGAAATAAGTTCTTTTGTTGCATGTTGATAATACTTTTTTCATAGGTAAGAAAGATTTTCATGTACACCTTAATTTTGCAGTATTATTCTTTTTTGTCACAATTTGATTGAAATTAGAGCTGCAATATTGTCCACCATAAATTACACACTTTACCTTGTATAATTACCAACTAATTAAGAAATAGGGAGTATAGTTAGACTGCAATCTTGATAAGTTACATGACGTTTATTAAGATAACTCATAATTTAAACTCCATTACATAGGACATAACATTAGAGTACTAGACCTTACAAGCTGTTTAAACATCTACATGCTACATTCTCATGCTGAACCCCAATGAGTCTGTCTAATCAGTATCCCGAGTTCCTCACATAATCAAATGATCATCGCAACAGATCTTTTACTTGTATGCCACCTTGCTACGACCACAAAAATTCCTAGATTTAGCACACTTAAAACAGCCAAAAGCCAGAAGAAGTTCTGTAGTTTCCCATAGTTTAGGTTGTCTGGTATCCACCCAGGGCCCCCGTCCTCAGTAGTAATTTTTGTAACAATGGTTACAAGTAAAGAACTCATATAGCTCCCTAGGGCAATTGTCGTGAGCCGCAGGGCTGAACCAAAGCTCCTCATCGAGTCGGGCACTTGCTCATAAAAGAACTCCATCTGACCCACGAGTGTGAATACTTCTGCACATCCAATAATAAAAAACTGCGGGACCTGCCAAAATATTGAAATGGGTACGGGCTTGATTTCATAATAGTTCTGTCGTTCGACAATGTCCAACCTTATAACTTCCAAGATCCCAGCAGCTAACATCGAGAATATTAAAATGAAATGTCCGGTTCCCATTCGTTGCAGTTGGGTTAACCCGTTTGGGTGACCTGTGAGTTTTCGGGCAAGTGGGACTATAATTTGGTCATAGACTGGGACCCAGAATATGACACTAAGGGTGCCAACAGTGCCTAATGAAGCTGGTGGAATTATGAAGCCAGAGTTGTCAATTTGTGTGTCCATGAAAGAGCCTTGTAAGACGAACAAATTGTCCACTTGGCCGCGAACACTGCTGAATATGATACCAGTGAACCAGATTGGTAGCAAACGTATAATGGCTTTCAGTTCTTCAACTTGGGTAACTGTGCAAAGTCTCCATGGGTTGATTGATCCCTTTGCATGATCTGACGGCGTCTCCACAGCTGCCTTGTCAAAGAAGCTGAAACGAAGATCAAAACAAAGCAATTCTCATCATATAAGGTAGCAATTTCAACCCGTTACTTATGAAAGGATTGATTTGGGTTTTGTTTGGTTTCTACCAGCTTCTATGAGGCAATAAAATGTAGTTTTAGGGAAAACAGGTCACACGAGTTAAAAGTCATGAAAAGTATTTTTAAATGCATGCAACCTTATAAATAATTTATGAAAAGTTGTGTTATCATAATAATTATGTAGTTTTTGATGATTTTTTAGCTTAATAGTTATATAAGATTGAAGAATTTGGCAAAATGTGTTTTCGGTTAACCCAGTCGAAATAAAAGTACCCGTTTCAACTAGTTTCCCACTCTCTTAGCCTGTCTGTTTTGCTACTTCTGTTAGAGACGGACCTAAGGTTCCTTGTATGGTTAGCTTGACGACTTCTGGTGGTAGATGAATTAGCATCAGCAATCTCATACAAAAGGGATGCATCTTTCGGCACACTGATTCTTTTCTTTCTTAATGATGCAACAACCACTTGGAATAAACTAGTCAAAGGGCTGCCCCTGGGCTTATGGTTCCTATAAAACCAGGTACCCGAGAAGAAAGAAACTACTCCCATTACCATAGCCAAAGCAGGAATACCAAAGCCCCAATCCCAACCCACATTATCTTGTACCCAAACAATTAAAGAATGAGCAATGAGGCTGCCGATATTCATCATCTGATAATACCAGTTGAAAAAAGAACTCTTGAGCATTTTCTCGGCCTTATCATTGTCATCAAATTGATCTGCTCCATAAGCCGAGATACAAGCTTTGACTCCTCCGCTTGCCACTGCCACCAAGTAAAGTGCTGTGAAGCATGCTGCAGCCTGATACCCGGTTGCTTCATAAACATCTGTTTTGAACAAACGAGGTGCCAAAGCTGATACTGTCAACAGTGTCATCCCCTAATTTGAAGCAAGATACAAAAAGATGGAAATTAAAGGTAACTAAGAAGTGAAGAAGCATAGAAATTTGAACTAATAGCATGGTTTGACCTTGAACATCAAGTAAGTTGACTTACAATGGCATACAGAATCGAAGAGCATGCTATAGTCCAATATTTTCCAATATAGCCATCAGCGATAAAAGCTCCAAATAAAGGGGCAATGTAGCATGCACCAGTCCAATTGGATAAATTTCTTGAGGCGGTAGCGCTGTGCTGATTGAGTTCAATCTTGAAATACAGAAGCAGATTGGAACTCATCCCAAAATATGCTAGTCTTTCAAGACTTGCAGTTGCTGCAGCAAGTGTTAGAATATAAAAACAGTCTTAGAGTAGCACTTTTTTGAAATCTCAGGTGCATAAAATTTTCAGTGACATAAATGAGTGATATGTTAAAGGTACCGATGAAAGATTAAAAGTACCAACTATGAAGAAGCAGGCCTTCCAACGTCCCGTTTTTAACTTGTTAGCGGGATTGTTGTGGTAATCCAATGATCCATCTTTGGTGTTGACACAATCTTCTCCCTTTTTTTCAAGCAATAGATACACGCCAGTTTCATCCATCTAGAAGTATGTTTGGGATAATTATCACACGCTAAGTAACATCTCATACTAAACCTAATGAAATGATCAATCTAAGTGGTAATTCACCCACTCCTTACAAGAAATAACCTATATTGTGCACATTAAACAACCACCTCACAACTACTTAAGGGGATGTTCGGGATTGTTTAGTAACACAGCTCATTAGTAACGGCTAATCAGTTGTAACAAAACGAAATGTAGGAGCCAGCGTTTGGATTCGCTTTTGGTATGAAACAAAACACAATAATTAGACAAACTGTTTTTTCAAAATTGGTTATTTCACCTTGGAATAAAGAAGCTTATTAATATATTATCATAAACAACTTGTTTCCATCAAGACACTCCAATTTAAACTTCTTATCTGCTACTGTATATAATAACGCAGAAGCCAGTTATAATCAGTTAACAAATACCCCCTAAATAAACGCTCTCATATAAAATTGGTACTACTAGCCAACAAAAATTTAGAACACCATATAACCTAAGAACATGTAAAAATCTAAATCTGCAACAACATTATATGAGAAGAACATTTTTGTGAACTAAACATGCGAAATCAAGTAGTATAACAATTCTTTTTTTTTGAAAGGCAACTAGTATAACAATTCAGCAAAAGAATTGCATACATTATTCCTTAAAATAGAAACACAAAAAGAAAGTGTACTAAAAGTTGAATGACCTGAAGAGAGGATGAAGTGAGTAGCAGCCATGAATGGTGAAAAAGAGCACCATGTGACTTACTTGGTAGTTGGTACAAAGGAGCTGAAAATAGGGCCCACGTGGCCAATTATTGTTGTACTATTTTCCGTACAGATTGTTTATATTCTTGTTTTGTTTGCAAATTTGTTACTGTATTACCACCAACTAAACTTAAAAATACCTGCTTATGAGAAGTCTTAAGTCAAAACACTCGCCCGCTCGGGTAACTGAAGTCGGAAACCTCATCCATTAACTCATTTTTCAAAACCGGAATACAAGTAATTAAATGATAATCACAACTCGGCTTTGGTACAAGTGACTATAATTTATGCAATTTCCATGTTATTACCTAATGTACAAACCACAAAATCATCTCATTGATGCATCGATGCATATGATACATCATGTTACATGTTTGTAACGTGCAGGATCACTTTTGAAGCAGATAGTAACACGGCGAAGAGAAGCAGATTCACATATATATATATATATATATATATATATATATATATATATATATATATATATATATATATATATAATTAAAAACATGAAATGTCATTTTGATTATCGGAGTTACAAATATATGAAACCATTTGTTCATCTTTACAAACAGAAATGTACAAAGTACAAGAAACTTATCTACATCCATCTTGATCTAAGTAGCAAATTTTCAGTGGTTGATTCGCCTCAGTAAACAGCTGATGCAGGTTTTTTGTATGTATGCCTTTGCGCCAACACGATAAAAACTCCCAAGTTCACAGCACTTAAGCAAGCCAAAAGCCAGAAGAAATAATCGAGGTGCCCGTAGTTAAGATTGTCAGTTATCCACCCTGGACTACCATCCCGAGTGCTCATGACTGTCACAATGCTCACGAGCAAAGCACTTGCATAGTTCCCGAGGGCAGTAATAGTTAGCTGGAGAGCCGCACACAAACTTCTCATTGAATCGGGAGCTTGCTCATAAAAGAACTCCAATTGCCCTATATTTGTAAAAACTTCACTACACCCAACAAGAAAATATTGAGGCACCTGCCAGAATATCGACATAGGAATAACCTCGAGTTCATAATAATTGTTTTTTGACACAATATTGAGCCTAATGACTTCAAGAACACCGGCACAGACCATGCTGAATATGGATATAAAGAGGCCAGTTCCGATCCGTTGCAGTTGGGTTAACCCATTTTGTTGACCCGTGAGCCGCCGGGCTACATTTACAATGACATAGTCATATACTGGAACCCAGAATAAAACACTTATTGTGTCGAAAATACCAAGTGAGGCAGGTGGGATCTCAAAAGATGGGCCCATTCGAGTGTCTAGTGTGGACCCTTGTAACACAAACAGGTTACTCATTTGCCCATTAACAGTGGAGAAAATGATACCAGTGGCCCATATTGGAAGCAAACGTAAGACCGCTTTAAATTCCTCAACCTGGGTCACTGAGCAAAGCTTCCATGGGTCTATCGACTCGTTTGTATGATCCGAGTGTACAACCACAGCCGCCTTATCGAAAAAACTGAAAATTAACAAGTTAATGCAACCACAGATTAGCAAATAGATGGCTTTGCAAAAGGTTTTAGAGGTCATGACTTACAAGAAATCTGAAGTGTGATTAATCTTGCTACTTCCGGGATTAGAATAACCATCATCTGAAGTATCGTATAGGAGCGAACTATCTGATGGCACCTGTAAATTTTTCTTTCTAAACGAAGCAATCACCACCTGGCACAAGCGAGTGAGCGGGCTGCCACCTGGTATCTGGTTACGATAAAGCTTTGTACCCGAAAAGAACGAACAAACAGCAATTCCCATAGCAATAGTAGGAACTGAGAACCCCCAACCCCACCCGACATTGTCTTGGACCCAAACTACAACAGAATGAGCCAGAAGTGCACCAATATTTACAACAAAATAAAACCAATTAAAGAAAGAACTCTTCTGTTTTTTCTCAACCTCATCATGGTCATCAAACTGATCTGCACCATAAGTTGATACACAGGGTTTAATTCCTCCGGTTCCCAGTGCCACGAGGTAAAGGGACGTGAAACATAGGGCGGTTTGAGCTTTTGTTGCACTGCAAACATCTTTTTCATAACATGTTGGTTTGAGTCCAGGGACTGATGCCGATAATGTTAACATCCCCATGCCCTAATAAACAAATACTAAGCCTTAGGATAATGAAATAGTGAAGGTAAATATATATTTCCTTTGGATCATGATACTCACAAATGCATAGATGATTGAGAAGGTGGCAATCGTCCAGTATCGACCAAAATAAGTATCAGCCACGAACGCTCCGATCAATGGTGTAAGATAGCAAGTTCCAGTCCAAGCCGAAAGATTTCTAGAAGCCGTTGAACTATGCTCATTTAGATGATACTTAAAATACCGCACTAAATTGGAGCTCATTCCATAAAATGCCAATCTTTCACAACATTCATTGCCTATAAATATAAATAACTAAGTCACTAAGATAAACCAATATAAAGCAATATAAATCTACAATATAAACGAAGATATTCTTAAAACATAAATTTGTATGCACCTAAGATGAAGCGGCATGCCTTCCAAGTTCCCGTTTTTTTCTTATTAGCTGGATTATTAAGATAATCCACAGTCCCATCTTCTGTGTAGATGGCATCTTCTTGCTTTGACTCTAGCAAAGTACTTGATTCCGTATCTTCTTCTTGAGAATCACCTGCACAGAGAACTTCTTAACTGATTCTGTATGCACAGATACTAGAGACCGCGAGAAGTCATGTTGTGATATTTGTGGGAACGAACAATAAACCGATCCCATTATATTACTTTTACCATAATTGGACCATTATATATGCGTAATATATATAGGCACATGACATAGATATGCAGATAAACATACTTTATTAGATGTTTCACGTGTCTTAAGATACTTGTTCTCTCTTCATCAAAACATCAAGCTTTCCCATATGTCATAAACTCATTTTTTAGTTGCTCTCTAGGTTCACATTATAGGCTTATGAATCATTTCCCTTTATTTCATTACTCCGTAACTATTTCTGTTTACATTCATCAACATGACCATCTTGAGATCAATATGATAGATTTGTCAATTGTAATACCACCCCAAACCCAAAGCCGAAAATGATTGACTACTCAGATATCTTAATTTCAGGTTCAACTAAAAAGTTGGTGCAAGACATTTACAACCCACAATTGTATGCTTATAAGCGTGTTGCTACATGATCAATTCACAAAAATGTGCATGCTAAGTTGTGCAAGAACATGGTTTTCCTTGATACAAAGTACATGTCTTAAGGTCAAATACCATGCAACCATCACGAAAGTATAGTTTAATTTACAACCAACCACTCAAGGGCTTCCTAGCGACAAAAGGCTCGTGATTAACATGTGTGAGCCTGAAGTGTCTACGCAGGGAGCGTTTTAAAAGGATTGAATCTGTGTGGCAGTGGGCTCAAACCCTAAGGCTTAGTCGACCAAAAGGTCGGAAACCATGGTTATCCAAAAAGCTATAGTTTACAACCAGTACCAATAACTGGTATGCATTTACTGATTTACCTCAATGTACTAAAAGTGAATTCTAATATTCCCTTGGGCTACTGGATAGTCAGTTTTTGCAACTAAGATGAAGCGCAAATTGGTAAATTTAACTTAACTAGTTTTGCCAAGAAAACTAAATCACAAACAAAAAATCTACAGCTATATATAATACAGTATTAAACAATACTCTCTCCGTCCCATATTCTCCGCCAACAAAAAGCACACGGTTTAAGAAAAGTATCATCATTACAGCTTTCTCTCTTTGTTTTGGCACAACGACAGTTTTACCCTTGGTCAATTAACTTGTTTAAAGTTTGTAATTATCACCTCAAGTAAAGGTAATTCGGTAAACATAATCTAAAATTCCATTTTTATATTTGGAAGTCGACAATTAATTTAGCCAACCCAAAATGGAAACATGAACTATAATTATGGGACTTGAGTACCAAATTAGTAATAATTACAAGATTGATACTATAGTTGTTTCCAGCAATTAAAAACAAAGGGTTGACTTAAAAACTTAAAAACTTAAAAACAAGAACATGAACTATATACTTTTCAAATAAATGCATACAAAAGCAATGATCAAACAAGAAAGCAATTAGCTAATGCAAAGATTGAAGATAATTAGATCAAATTATATTGAGAGTACCCATTTGAGAATCTTGCTCCAGTTTCAAGTCAACCTTTGGACACTTGATAGAATCTTTAAGTTTGATTCATTTTTGGTCGGTTATATTTTTATGTGGTTATAGATTGGTGGACCGTTGGATTTTTAAAGTAAAAAAATAAAATAACACCAACTAAGGCTCAGTTTGTTTTTTTTTTTTTTTTAAGTTTTTCCTTTTTATCTACAAACCATGTCTATAAAAGAGTAAAGTAAAAAAAAATTACACCAACTAAGGCTCCGTTTGTTTTTTTAGAGCTTTTCCTCTTTATCTACAAACCATGTCTACAAAAGAAGAGGTATATCTAATGTCTTCATCTAAAAAAAAGACCATTTGCTTTTGAAGAAAAGAGGTGATGTTAGGATAGTGATGATAGTGTTTCTGTTTTAAGAAGAGAAGAAAAGAGGAAAAAAGAGGAAAATAATAGTCTACATTGTGAAGAGGAAAAAAGAGCTTTTTAGCTCTTTTGTCTGGAAAAAAAAAACAAAAAACCTCTTCCCGCTTCAGAGAAAAGAGGCAAAAAGAGGTAAAAAGAGGTTTTTTCTAAAAAACAAACAAGGCCTAAATTTACACCGTAAAATAACTCTTTTCTTTTCGTCTCAAAATTATTATCCACATTACTATTTTAACATGTCTTAAATTAATTATCTATTTTCAAAAATAGATAAAAATGTATATTAAGTTTACCACACCACCCTCACTCGAATGTATTATTACAAACAATAAAAAGTTGTAAATTAATTGGTTAAAGGTAAATTTTCATTGTGTAAAAAGTAAGAAAGAAACCTAAAATAGTGATGTTTTTATTAAACTACGTGTTTTTCGTCGATGGACAATAATATGAGACGGAGAGAGTACAAAAACTTTTTGAAAATTGCACACATTAAAACAACAGTTTTAAAGATGCCTTTGGCTTTTTGTGACTTAGAGCATCTACAATGCTTCAAGTCCTCAATGACTTGAAGCATTGATGGCAATACATGTTAATGTCATTTTGTCTAGGATATATCTATTGCAAGAATGAAAAGTGAAAAGCTATTTCCTTCAAAGATTTGGCACAAGTCAAGTCTTTCTTCCAAATCTTTTAAAAAGCCATTCCATATAATGGGAAAAAGCTTTTGAAAAACTTTTCAAAATAGTGAAAAGTCTTTTGTAAAACAAGTCATTGTAGATGCTCTTAGAGCATCCACTATGGTAGGTTTATGAATAGGTTTATAAAAGTATGAAGAGGTCTAAAAACTTATTAAACACAGTGAAGAACCATTTCTTGCTTATGTGGCATGAAGAGGTTTATAATCTTAAACCTCTTCATAATTAAATGTATTTGATTAATATATGAGGTTTATAAAAGTTTGTGAAAATTTTACATAGTGAGGATATGTTCAAGGTTCATAAATTAATGCTACGATCCAACTATAAACCTATTAAAAAGTTTACCATTGAAGATGCTCTTAGGGGGTGTTTGGGATTGCTTATTGAAAACAGATTATTCGTTTTGAAAATGAATAATCAGATAATCAGCAGTTTGAAAACGCGATTTTGAAAAATAGTGTTTGGATTTAGTTTTGTTGTTTCAAAACGAAATAATCAAATAATCATTCCTTTGGGTGTTTGGGAAATTTGATTTTTAGTTTAATTGAAAAGTAAAATTACTAATATAGATATTGTTTGTATTCGTTAATTTATTTAATTTTGATATATAAAATAAAGTTTTGTAAAAGTGAACATTTTTTGTTCGAGTTTTTCTTAAAGTAAAATAAAATTATGAAAAAAACCAATCAAATAACAAGATTTTCAATTATAAAAAATCCACTAATATAGAGAAGATTGTAACTTGATTTCACTAGATTAGGATTTGTTACATGGAAAAAGAAAAAAAGATTAGGATTCATCAATACCAAATCACTTTGTTGCAAGAGAAAATAACAACGACAAAGGAAAAAAGAGATGAGTACATTAGGAATAATTTGGATTTTTTTGGTAAAATTGACTGAAAAACAAACCTTCGTTTTGTAACTGTACCCTTTGAGCCACTTTTTCAAAACAACGTTTACCTCTTTGAAAACGGAATTAATCACGTTTTACCTTTTTTCCCCAATGAGTTATGAAGCTTCGAAAGCAACACATGTTTTTGGATTCAAATATTTACTATGGCATGTTAATGGATACAAGGCCTGTTGCGGTTTAGTTATTGAAAGGAATGAATACTTTTAAAGGGTATTTGGGATTTGCGTATTGGAATTGTTTGCAGGGATTGTATATTATCTAAGATTGCATATCGAAACCAGGGGCGGAGCCATGCCCAACACAGTCGTTGATACAAAAGTTGGGGTAGACCGAGCTTGACTCAAATTAGGCTTAATTTGGGGTCTTGTGGACTCCAGCTCTTGCACCAAGTGAAACTTTCTTTGAGGACCCTGCGCACTAAACGGACACCGTTAGGCTTACCATGGGTTTGTGACCCACGATTAGACTCCGGCGTCAGAGTAAGTAATCGATTTGAGTATGTAGTGTTTATGGTATTGTGTGTATCGTACCTTTGTGGAACCTATGGGGTTCCTTTTATACCCGAGAGAGTCCTGGCTGAGCTCTCCTACTCTTGCGTCCAAAGGAAGAGATAATGACCTAAATTAGCTTGATCTTTATCGTATAACCAAGGCAAGTGTATATCTCTTCACTCTAGGCGAATATATCTATATGATAGATTATACTCTTGTCTGATCCTGTCGCGCTGCGTCAAGGACCTGGTTAAGTAATTAACCTCTTGTGCGACAACGGCTTACCGGGCCTACTGGGCTTACGCGCGCACATCGCACAAGCCTTTAATCCATTCCTGATAGATGCGGGTAGTACCCGTGGGTCGGGCTATCTAGCCCAACCAGGGACTATACGTCATCATGTCCCCCCCAGTCCAGTGGTCGCAGGTTCCAACCGCGGTTGCTAGACTCTAAATCAACAAGACCCTTCGCATAGTCCAGATATGAACAAAGATTTCAAACATTCCCGCCAAAAATACATTCATCCCCCCTTTTACCTAACCTCCTCGGTAACCGGAAAAAGCGCCTGCCACGTCATAGTTACCTCTTCAACTTCTACCCTTGGATCAAGCAAATGGAAAACACGTGGCACATATCTAACCATGAACAGTAATTTAGTAGGTATATATATATACCCTTGACGCCTCCTTTTGACTGTTTACCATTCAAAAAACACTCAAACCTCCATTAACGTCTTCAACACGCCATCACCACCAGATCTTTAGCGAAGGTAATCTGCGCGACTACCATTTGACACATATAGCACCATGGTGAAACAATTATCCGTCATTACGTCAACCTTGACCATAGAGCAACTAGACCAATTCACCACAGAGTTCTATATACCCAACTATTTGCACCTAGAAGTTCCTAACCCTCGAGATAATATAAGTCGGGCACCTGCGGGAAAGATGGGGGTGTACACCCGGTTCTTCGACTATGCAAACCAGCGTATACCCATGTCACGCTTCCTTCTTAGCGTGTTGATGCATTATGAGACCCATGTCTCTCAATTGCATTGCATAGGGGCGGCCATAATTTCAAATTTCGAAATAAACTGCCGCACCCTAGACATAGATCCCACCGTAGACCTTTTCTGTGTATTCTACCAGCGGCGATTAGCCAATGGTTGGGTGTCTTTCGCTAAGCGAAAAGGTGGAATGCAATGTTATAACGGAAAAGTAGAATCCCTAAGAGACTGGAACGACATATTATTCTGGCTTGACGACGCCGTCTTTCCTTTCCACTTTCCTTTTTTGACCCCCGAGATGGTGAGGAAGGAGCCCTTACCTGGCCGCCACTCGCGGAAAGTCACCTGGTCTGAAGGAGGTCTTGCGTACCCTAGAATCATAATAGCCTTTCATATTTGCTATTGACTTAGCTTCGCGGATTGTTGTTAACTCTCGCCGCTCCTCGATTATGTCTAAGTTCAATCACAGCTCATCGTCATTAGTAACCATGTCTACTTCCGCTGTGCGGAGTGTTTGCAATCCGATCTCAGCTGGAATGACTGCCTCTGTACCATATGTTAGGGCGAAAGGGGTATCACCCGTGGCTGTCTTGATCATCGTGCGATGTGCCCACAAAACATGTGACAACTCATCGACCCATTTCCTATTGTGTTCCCCCAATCGTGCTTTTATGCTATCTCCCAAAATCCTGTTTGCTCTTTCCACGAATCCATTCGTTTGTGGATGGGCGACCGATGCGAACCGTCGGTGTATTCCATTCTTCGCGCACCAATCCTTGAATGGGTTCTCTGCGAATTGCTTTCTATTATCAGAGACTATTTCTCCGGGCAGTCCGAAACGACATACTATGTTGTCCCATACAAACCTTTTCACCTGGTTCCCCGTGATCGTTGTGACTGCCTTCGCCTTAATCCATCTTGTGAAGTAATCCATCGCGACTATGATGAACTTACCCCCCCCCCCGCGCGGCTACGGGAAAAGGTCCCGCAATATCTATTCCCCATTTGAAGAATGGCCAAGGGGAGGTGATCGGTGTGAGCTCCTCTTGGGGCTGCTGAGGTACTGGTCTGTGCACCTGGCAGTCATTGCATTTATTAATGAGCGTTCACGCGTCTGTATGCATAGTTGGCCAGTAGTACCCGCTGCGCAACGTTGTTGCTACCACGGACCTTGGTCCTGCGTGCATGCCGCATGACCCCTCGTGGATTTCGCTATTGATGTACTACGCCTGGCGTGGCCCTACGCATCTTAACCATGGCTGGAGGAATGATCGCTTGTAAAGGACCCCATCTCTGACTTCAAATTTCCTGGAACGTCTTCGCATTCGTCGTGACTCGTTTTCGTCATGCTGGAGTGAATCATTCGTCAAATAATCCACAATCGACGTCATCCATGTAGGGCCTTCTTCCTCTACGACCGACGTGACCTCTTGCTCTTTAATGGACTTGTCCTTGAGAATTTCCACCAGGACTTGCTTTGATAGGTGTGCGAAGCTGGTAGATGTTATTTTACTAAGCGCATCTGCTTTCTTGTTCTCCCCTGGGTACTTGGCGTATTCGGAACTTATTGAACCCTTCAATTAATGCTTTGGCTTTTTGTAAGTATTGCACCATGTTATCTTCTTTCGCCTCTTATTCGCCAAGTATATGGTTTGCTACCAATCGAGAATCTACGTTCACTTCAAGATTATGCACACCCATTCGTGCTGCGATTCTCAGCCCTGCTCTGAGCGCCTCATATTCTGCCTCATTATTTGTGGCTGTGAACTCAAAACGCAATGCGTATGTGAATTCCATTCCTTCGGGGTTGGTAAGTATGAGACCCGCGCCTGATCTGTCAGTGCAAGAGGACCCATCAGTGAACAAGACCCACGGGGTTGGGTCTTCTTCCTTTTGACCTAGCTCTTGAACGCCCTCTTCTAGCTTTTCAATGATGAAATCTGCCAAAATTTGCCCCTTTACGACAGGGCTGTAAGTGATGTTGTGTTCCCCTAATAGAACACTCTATTTCTGGAATCTACCTGCGACCTCTGGTTTTGATATTACCTGCTTTATGGGTTGGTCAGTTATCACCACTATTGGGTGCGCTTGGAAGTATCGACGCAACCTTTTTGCCGCAAACACCAGCGCAAGTAATAATTTTTCCATTGGGGTGTAATTTAGCTCCGAGCTTTGCGACACTCTACTTATGAAGTATACTGAGGTTTGCACATTTTCTCTATTCGTCATTAGCACTGCGCTGATCGCTCCGTGTGTAGCAGACAAATACATTATCAGCTCCTCGTTAGGTCGTGGTGCGACTAACATAGGGTGCGAAGCCAAATGTGTTTTCAATTCCTCGAATGCCTTTTCTACTTCCTTAGTCCAATTGAAGTCCCCTTTCTTAATGCACCTTATGAGCGTTTTAAATAAAGGGAGTGACTTCTC
Organism: Glebionis coronaria; assembly: GCA_025667525.1. NCBI lineage: Eukaryota > Viridiplantae > Streptophyta > Magnoliopsida > Asterales > Asteraceae > Glebionis > Glebionis coronaria. The sequence goes on along the minus strand of CM046876.1, from coordinate 465,469,753 downwards.
CGCTGACTTAGACAGGAATCTATTCAGCCCTACGAGTTTACCATTTAGTGACTGTATTTCCTTTTTTGTCTTTGGGCTTTGGAGTTGGATGACCGCATCTGTTTTTTCCTGACATGGTTTGATTCCGTTGGGGTCAATCATGTATCCTAGGAACATGCCTTCCGTTGCCCCAAAAGTGCACTTATTGGGATTTAATTTCATGTTTATTCTCCTTAGTGTCGAGAATGTTTCCTCTATATCCCGGATAAGCTCGCTCTCTGTGTGACTTTTGATTACCAAGTCGTCGACATATACCTCCAAATTTTGCCCTATTTGGCTTTCAAACGCTTTATCAACCAGCCGTTGATATGTGGCCCCTGCATTCTTGAGTCGAAATGGCATTTTTATGTAGCAGTACACTCCCTGGCTGGTATGGAATGCTGTTTTTTACTCGTCCTCTTCCGCCATTTGTATTTGATGGTATCCCTTGTATGCGTCCAGGAAGCATTTGAAGGGGTATCCGCACAACGATTCCACGTTCCAATCTACCTCCGGGAGTGGATAGCAATCTTGGGGACAAGCTTTACTGAGGTATGTGAAATCAACGCACATGCGCGAACTACCATCATGTTTCTTCACCATTACTGGGTTAGCGAGCCAGTCATGATAGTAAACTTCCCTCATGATTCCTGCGTCTACTAGTTTTTTCACTTCCTCGAGTATCACCTTATTGCGTTCTAGAGCCTGTCCTCTTTTCTTTTGCCTAATCGGAGGGTACCCTTCGCGGATCTGGAGCTTGTGCTCGGCTATTGACCTTGGTACCCCTGTCATATCTTTGGGTTCCAATGCGAAGATGTCTAAGTTGTCTTATAGAAGGCAACACAAGTCTGTCTTTCCTTTGTCAGACAATGTTCCTCCGATTGTAATCTCTTGATCCGGATACTGCGGATGTACTTCTATTTTTAGATTTGGCGGTGAGTTTACCTTAGGTTCCATTGTGACCCGTGGAGGTTCTGTGATCGCGTTACACTCCAGGGGAGTTATCGTTGTATTGAAGATCGTTACGATTCCTCCATCCACTGGGAATTTGATCATGCCATGAGCTGTGAAAGGTACCGCTCTCATTGCTAGTATAGCTGGTCACCCTATAATCCCGTTATATTGCGATGGCGACCGTATGATCAGGAAACTCATGGAGACGTTTGTTGAGTGCTCATCGTCTCCTACCTTCACTACTAGCTTTAGTTGGCCTAAAGGCCACACCGCTTCTCCACTGAAACCGATGAGATGGGAGGTTGCAGGTATCATTTGGCTCTGTACTTCTGCACTAAGTTTCAAGAAGCAGTGCTCATACATTATTTCTTATGATGAACCTCCATCCACATACATGCGATGTATGTTGTGCTGACCAATGCTTATTTCTATAACTCTCGGGCCATCTGCGACGTTCCTCGCATTGAGTGGGGGAAGGAAATGTCTTTTCCATTCGAGAATTTCTGGCTCACCTTCTGTCTGGTCCTTTGTTGCCATGATTCCACCATGTAAATATTCGCGCTAGCGACCTTTTGTCTATCGTCCTTCGTGGTTTCCTTGACAATGTGTTTTAGCTCGCCTTTCTTTACCATATTCTCGATATAATTTTGCAGTTGAATACATTCATTCGTAGCATGACCCCTCTCATCATGGTATTCGCAGTATCTATCACCGACGCGTTTTTCGACCGGGGTGGTCATTGGCGTTGGCCTTGGGAAACTCGTACCTTCTGATACGAGGATTTCTCGTGGGGTTAACTTAAGGGGGGTAAACCTAGAGTTATAAGTTTGCCCCTCTATTCTCCTTCCTAAGTAATCAAGGCCTAGAGGTCTACCTTGCTTGGGCCCTTCACTGGGCGCGCGGATAGATCTGTGATCATAAGTGTTTCGTGCTACTTCTGAAGCAGCTGATTCTCCTTGTATGAAAGACCTTACCCGCCTTAGCACTCCATCGAAGGTTTCAGGTGTTCTTTCATCCAGCTTCTTTATTAGATCACTGTTTCGTATACTCGCCATGAAGCAAGATACTTTCAAAATTGCTGGGCAGTCTTTTATTTGAAGACACTCGCTCTTGAAATGTTCCAGAAAGTCTTTATGGTATTCGCCTTGGTTCTGCTTTACCCTGGAAAGTGATACATCACTCCTATCATGTCTTTTTTGTTGCACATAGTTTCTTTTGAATGCTTTCCACAACACTTCATACCCGTTGATTGTTCATGGCGGAAGCCTATCGAACCACATCCGCGCGTTACCTACGAGTGTAGAGTTAAACATGTTGCACCATACGGGTTCTGGCCATTGTTCGATACCTTCCTGGGATTCAAAGACTTTTAAGTGGTCTTCTGGATCTGACGTGCCATCATAAGTTTTCACGTTTGATGGCATGCGGCGCTTTCTTGTGTCTCCATAATACTGTATGCGCCTCGTAAAAGCGTTTTTCCTGGCTATTCTCCAAGGTTGTGAGAAGCTTTGGTCATCCGAGGAGTAACTTGCGCGTATATGTTTTTCTGGGGGGTTATCACTTGATCCTGACATATTGCTTTCTGAGGATGTGGCGTGCTTCGCGCGCTTTGCTTCTTTTACCATCTTCTCATGTTTAGCAACCAAAGGGATGAGGGCTTGTAGGTTATTAGCTACGTACTCCTCCATCATGCGTGCCTCCGTAGCAACGACTTCCCCTCCCTCCTCTTGGAGCGTCTTTCTTTTTTGTTTATTGGGAGGAGGCCGAGTTGAATCTCGTTCGACGCCTTTTCTCCCGCGGCGGATAGGGGAGTTGAGAACAGTCCTCCTGTTCTTATGATGGGAGGGTTGTTTACATCGCGAGTGTTTGCTTCACTGGTAGATCCAGGAGTAGCATTCACGGATGTGATACGGCCATCTACCATCGAGGATCCTTGACGGCCTTCATTCTTACCGCTTTTCGTCATTCGCTAGAGCTTAGTGTAGGCCCCATGGATGGCGCCAACTTGTTGATACAAAAGTTGGGGTAGACCAAGCTTGACCCTAATTAGTCTTTATTTTGGGTCTTGTGAACTCTGGCTCTTGCACCAAGTGAAACTTGCTTTGAGGATCTTGCGCACTAAACAGACACCGTTAGGCTTACCGTAGGTTTGTGACCCACAATTAGACTCCAGCGTGAGAGTAAGTAATCGATTTGAGTATGTAGTGTTTAGGTTATTGTGTGTATCGTATCTTTGTGGAACCTATGGGGTTCATTTTATACCCGAGAGCGTCCTGGCTGGGCTCTCCTACTCTTGCGGCCAAAGGAAGAGATAATGACCTAAATTAGCTTGATCTTTATCATATAACCAAGGCAATTTTATATCTCTTCACTCTAGGCGAATATATCTATATGATAGATTATACTCTTGTCTGATCCTGTCGCGCTGCGTCAAGGACCTGGTTAAGTAATTAACCTCTTGTGCGACAGCGGCTTACCGGGCCTACTGGGCTTACGCACGCACGTCACACAAGCCTTTAATCTATTTCTGATAGATGCGGGTAGTACCCGTGGGTCGGGCTATCCAGCCCAACCAGGGACTATACGTCATCAACAGTGGAGGCAACTACCCCCAACAAGTTCCTCTATAATAACATATTTTAGTGTAAAATTTTGACCTTAAATTGTGATGCCCTTAGAAGAAAAATAAGAATTTACCTATCAGATATGCCTTAGGGGCTGTTTTGACTTGGTATTCAAAACTTGATCGTGCTCTCTTGAATCTTGAATGTTGCAAGGAAGAAAATAAAAGGTTGTTTCTTTGTTTCAAGAAAAAGGAAAGGTTTAGTTGAGTTTTCAAGATTTACAGAGAGAACTTAGGCAACTACACATAAGGTAATTTGAGCTATGATTTTCATCAAGCATAAAGCTAATTATATATAACTTCGAGATCATTGAAATTTGGTTTTAATATTTAGTTTCGTACTAAAGGCTAATGAAGACCTCGGGGAAATGTATCCAAATTTTAAGGATTTTGCGGGAGATGGAAACCAATAACAGAGGGTGCTAGCTTTGGAAATCAAGCTTACTGAATCACTTTAGGCGAAGAACTCAAGCATTCAATTCCGAAGGTAATTCATAACCAAGGGTGTCAATCTCGCTATATTTCTCAATGTTGATTTCATTTATATTAATTATGTAACAAAATAGATAATATCAAATGGTTAGTCACAAAAGTAAATGGGTCAAATTGGTAGAACGGTTAGAAACTCTGCAATGTATTCAATGGCTTATCAAATTCTAAACATGTTTCTAATAGACGTTAGACAATTTATGATGCCATTTACAGGTTTTGGGTAAGTGGACATCTGTATGCTAAGAAACATTTTGTAGGTTGTTAATTTGTATGCTTCTAAAACACTTTTGATATTGTCAAACTGTCAAGTCTATCTTGTGAACTCTAGGTATTGGAGCAAATCTATATTTTGAATAAGTTCTTCGTCTTAGAGGTGTCAAAATAGGCGGGTTGAGTAATGGTTTAAACCAAGCTCTCGCCAAAATGGGTCGTTTATTGGTATAGGTTGGATTAACGTAAAACAGTCGTGTGAATGATGATATGGCAACAACAGGATGGCACCGCACAAGGTGTATGCTAGCGTTAGACGCTAAGAGTAGTATACAATAGTCCAATACAACGTGCCTTAATGGTGTTCTAAATAAGTATATACGTAACTACATCATCTTATATAAGTAACTCTTCCTGTTGTTTAGAATCTTATTACGTAGTATTTATTTTTTGGATGATACTTTCAGCTAATTAAAGTATCTACAAATAACCTATCGAACGTGTAATTTTTCTTCTTATATTTAATCACAAATGAGGCATTCCCTCATCTTAAAGGTGCATTGCACATACATCCTATTAAACACGAGTGACAAGAGTAACTAAAGCCAATTAAAGATGGATACATATGTGGTTTATCAAACAACTTACTTCCTCTCAATCAGTAATAGAGGCTTGTGTCGGATAATCTTTGACATGGTATAGTAAGAAAAAGATAACCACGTATTAGCATGACACCTTATTTTTAATATATTTCATTTTGTAAAATTTGTATGCTTTTAGCGTTTCTCTTCACTCATATCCTGCTACTTATTGGTATTAACGATTTACATTTGCGAATTTTGTTATTGGTATCCTTATTAATGAAGGCCTTAAATACAAATTATTGCTTATTCTTCATGTTCACGATTATAATCAGGTAGGATTGAATTCTGTTTTCTTTGTATTGATTATGTTGATCCATTTAATTGAAGCCTAAATTAATAAGTACCATTTGTAGTCAACATATTGTGTTACAATTTATATGTTATAAATTACTTGACTTCCCTTAACAGCTCTCTTTTTGGCTCAATTATACATCATTTTGGAACTTTGACATGTATTTTGACAGAATATTGAAGTAACATTTATACAGAGAGCAAGCATCGTCCCTTTTATGTTTCAAGTGGGAGTGAAAATGGGTAATAGTACTCATATAGTGCAAATTACCTTTGTTATTGATATGTAAATTTATATTAATTTCATACTCTTAGTGGTTAAAGTTTCATATTCAATGTTGTGCATGAGAATTACGTGATCAAGACTATAAAAAACGATGGCAAGTGTGTTGTTTTTGTTTAACTGAAGCTTAAATGGTTCATTGTAGAAATATACTATGTTTTACCATTGGAAAAAGGAAACATAATTGTGATTCGCTTCTAATATGTTTCTTTAACGTTCTTTACAAATTTGTAGTTTTATTAATGATTATTTCATTTGGGTTTTCTTGCAGAAAAATAGTGAAGAAAAATAATGAAGGAATGAGACTTGAGGTCTGAGTTTTAGGGATGATGTACTTTAGCTTCATGGCTTGATGCTTCATATCTTTGAAATTCAACACTACAACGCAATGGTATATGCGTAATAGAATGGGACTTAGAGGGGGCTTTAGTACATTTAGGGATGTTTCAAGACTAAATTATCTTGCTCAAGCACATTGAAATATATTTTCCGCTATGATATGGCATGTGCCATCTTCCTTCGAGTTATCTTTTTTCCATTGGTATTAGTTAAAGCACATTAAATGTGTAATTTTACCCGACTTATTTTCTATGCGGACATTTAACTAAAATTCAATTACAATGGCCTTATAGTTTGAAATAATTAGTACTTTTTGCACCTGTATATGTGGCCTATTATATTTATAGATTGTTATTAATACATCATGTTTTGAATGTCGCCCGCGAAATCCACGCGTCTATAGTCTAGTACCAAATAAATGAAAATGTCTGTTGCTTGCTTGTAGGCAGTAACGGAACCAGAAAACTAAGATGTAGGGGGCAAAATATTTTTTTACGCAATAAGAAGATAGATAAACAAAAACTCCAATTATACATGTTATAGTGAACAACAAAATGTGGTTTTTGCTAAAGATAAAATCAAAGCAAACACAACTAATATTTCAAAGAAAAAAGAACTATGACAAAATTAGCAAACAGAAAAAGAAGTTTATGCTGAAAGATAGTAGCAGGGTACCCGCGCGATGCGGCGGCGGGTACCTTGTGACAAAATTTTCTAGCGAACAAATGTTATTTCGTTATTCGTTTTTAACAGTCGTCACGTCCCCGAAAAATCCATTATTGTCTTCCCAGAAAATCACATCACCAGGACCACAACAATCATAAATTACTTATTGATATGAGGTATTTTAAAGGTATGAGTTTTTATGTGTGTTAAAACAATGACCGTATATATTTCTCATGTTAATAAGGTTTTTCATATAGATTGGTGTTCACGTCGTCGGCTCTGCCGATATGTCACAGAATCTTAGTGTTGCCGTCACTTTTTAGGTTTTTTTCATAGATCTTTGTATTTATCATGTTTTAGAGGTGAAACATATATACCTTATTGTTGTCAATCTATAATATTTATGTGAACATTATTTGGAAAAGAAAAAGCTGGTGATTGAGTTGTACATTATGTTCTTTATGTTTAGAAGGGGTTAGGGTGTATTTATGTTATCATTAATTGCTTTTTTTCTAGGAAAAGTTTGAATTGTACATCATGTTCTTGAACTTGTATTACTTAAAATCAAATGTAAGTTAATGCATTAAAAGGATGTACAGTATGCTATTGTAATTGTACTACTTAATTTTTTGCATTTATGAAGGAAAGGGATGCTAAAATGCTTAATATGTAGTATAAATAAAAGATGAGCTTAAACATACATAAGTAAAGCTTAAACATACAAAGGTAACATTGGTCTCATTTAATATCAAAATTTTTATTTTTTTATTAGCTTTGCAAGGTAAGATGGGCCCAACTGGTCCATTAACATCTAATCGCAAATGTTTTGATCTATAGAAATACGTAATAATAAGTTAATAACATATACTAACTTATTATTCCATACATACCAAAACAACATTTTAAATATTACACACATTATAGCAGTCTATCTTCTTCCCCAATATCATCTTTCTTCATTAAAATCTTTTACTAAAAACTCAAAAATCATCAATAAAACATACACTTTTTTAGCTTTTCTTAACCGGGTGGGGGGAATCTCGATTATTGAATGAGGGCATAACAATTAAATTTCAAAAATTAACCTTAAAAAATATGATTATTCAAGAACTCATGGGGGCAGTTGACCCTCTATTATCTACATAGATCCGTCCCTACTTGTAGGGTACAATTTGCATATACATTTGACACATGTCATGTAATGTAGTGAAGAAAAATTGTTCCTATGCTGATGATAATAATATATAGTAAATATTATCACTGAATCTATTTCAAATCTCGGATCACGGTTTAGTTGGTTAAGTGATGAATTTGAAGAGGATGATAACTTCACATTTCACTCAACAACATGGGATGGTCGGAATCTAATTCTCATGACGATAAAGAAAATAGAGATGACATCATAATCACTAGACTTTATTTGAAGAAGAACTAGATCTCGATAATGAAGAAGCTCAAGTCACCCAAACTGATGGAGAGTTATCCTTAGTCACCCAAACGAGTGTTCACCAACTAAGTTGAGGGGGATGATTTGGTTGATGAAGATGTGAAAGAACGAAAATTTATGGCATTATTGGATGTTGAGTGTTATTTTATTGGGCGATGAAAGGAAAACTTGTTTATCAAGCTGATGCATATTACTATTAAGCAAGTTCATAGAAAAGTTCGAATTGAAGTTCGATATTTGAGTCAATTCATTTGTGATGTAAATGATGCATGTGATGACCTAAGTTCGGGTACTAGGAAGATTGTATGTGCAAAACATGTTCCGGTAGCATCGAGTAGGGAAAAGAGTAAGCAAAATGTTCGGGTTTGGAGCTGTGGATATTTATTAGGATTTGAGGTGATTGAGGGATTAATGGAAGGCAATACTTGTGATGTGTTTGAAGATGAGGATATGTCTTGGACGCATCAAGCGATACTACATTTTGGAAACATGTACGGGAAATGTTGTATCCAACCTCCGTGACACGTTACATATGAGGTGTCGTCAGGCTAATGATGTTAAACTTAGCGCTACCTGGGAGGGAACCCCGTGGTTTGTAGTGTGTGTAAGTATTTTCTTTTGTAATTTATTTTTATTTTCTTATTTTTCATGGGTTAAAACTTTGAGGGTGAAAATCCCTAAAATACGACTGAAACGATTAGCTTAAGGATTAACAACACATGAAATACTTTTCAAACGTAGTACTTTATTATAGTATAAAAAGCATTACAATGTGTTATGGATCACACAGTTTGAGTGACAATGTATGAGATACCCTTTGGACAAGTAAACTTAGCGAAGATGATAAGCTTACTCGCAAACTCTAAGACACATGCACAACTGTTCTTAACTGAGCTTGAAAGAGTTAATGCACTAAATCTAACAAAGTGAACGACATTAAATCTTTGTTACATTCTCTATTTATAGTGGTACGAGGTTGACTAGGTTGGTAGGGTTGACAGTGACTTAACAAGACTAGTGGGGTCAGACATCTGCCAAAGATGCTCTTCTATTCTTGGTAAGCTGCTACATAGCTTTCAGCAAACAATGTTGACAACTTTTGTTTTTTCTTCACCAACTTCATACTTTAGGAAGCTTTAATTCAAAACCACTATTTTTCCTCCTCAAATATATCATGCCTAAACACTAAGAGATATCCAAAGGGTACAGACTATTAACATTGTATTATCACACCTCTTAATACTTAACCACTGAGAGTCCCTGATACATCTCAGCTGTAATCAATCACAGCTGGTGAGTATGTCTTCAAGTAATCTTTGGCTTCCTTGACAATGTCTCTTACTTGACTTCTATGTGGTTTCTCTTAGAGGTCAGAACCTTTGTGAGACTTTCAATACATGTTTGTCTCCTAGGCACAAGCAAGTTTACACTACTCAACGTATTTATGGTTAAATCTAAGATTAAGAGAAAACTAACAGGCTTAGTTTCCCAACAATCTCCCCTATTTAAACATAAATAAAGTTAGGCAGTAACGAGTTATTGTAAGTGAGTACACAGCTTCTTATTACACATAACAAGCATTAATTGAAACAATATAGAACATAATTTTATAAATAACAAAACATTACAAGTACAAAAGTACAGAGTTTAAAAAATTATGCCCTTCTTGTAAGTGTACCACTTATGTTGTCCCACCTCAGGGGTGTACCATCTCTAGTGTCCCAATTCTAGTGTACTAACTTTAGTGTACCACTTTTAGCTGTAAAGTCTTCAGGCTTCCATATTAATACTCATCATTCTTGATTCTTTCTTCATCTTATTTGATGTCATTTCTTGAGTCGAGAATCACCTGAATTTCATTGTGCAATTTCTTGGAGTACTTTGTGTTGATCTTAAGTTTTTTCTTTAGAACTATCAGCTAAATTGTGGAAGCTTATGTTGTTCCACTTATGTTGTCCCACCTCAGGGGTGTACCATCTCTAGTGTCCCAATTCTAGTGTATTAACTTTAGTGTACCACTTTTAACTGTAAAGTCTTCAGGCTTCGATATTAAAACTCATCATTCTTGATTCTTTCTTTAGCTTATTTGATGTCATTTCTTGAGTTGAGAATCACCTGAATTTCATTGTGCAATTTCTTCGAGTACTTTGTATTGATCTTCAGGTTTTTCTTTAGAACTATCAGCTAAATTATGGAAGCTAAGTTCAACTCACTTTCCCTCTAGAAACAATATTGACATCCTCTGCTAAGGTATACCATCCCTTTTACAAGTTTAGTATATGCATGTCCATCTATAGGACATGTGATTTCCTTTTGTAGCACCAATTCCTGTGCATACCACTACTCGGATGTCTTGAGTGAAAAATTGCTCTTGGAGAAAACTCTAAGATCATTTCCTTTTCTTCTCATCCTTGGTCAACTCATTTTCAAATAGCTAAGGTAAGGATCAATCTTTAGTTTCTCATCCGTTTCTTGTAGCTAACCAAATTTAGCCTTTAAAGTTTTAAGCAATAATAGAGTTGCCTGTCCTTGCTTCTTGGCAGCTAGGTTTTGTAATTCATTCCATTCTGTTAAGTCGAGCATCTTCATGAATGTGCATGTTGTCTTATTGGTTCTTTCTCCAGATCACCATCCGTGTCTTCTTAGTAGTCTTGTGGATGGTGTATTTGAATTTTGCTATTTCATCAGGATGGAATTTGTTATTTACACATGCATCATATTCAGCTTTGATTTTTTTGGTTTTACTCTGCGTGATTCTGTTCTATTTATCTCAGAGTGTTCCTCTGTTCCAACCTTTGTTGTGGTGTCATCTTTCTGATCTTGGACTTGTTCAACTCTTTGGCCTTCTTGATGTTTTCTAATCTTTTCATTTCTAACAGCTGTACTTTACCTTCTTCGGCTGTCATAGGATTTTCACCAACTACTTTGAAGGTAGAAAAGTTTGACACATCAGTTTTCGATCCACATGTCTCTAGCATAGAAGTTATCTTCCTTAGCATTTCTTCATTATCCACCAGGACTAGCTGTTTCACTTTGTTTGGATTTTGTGGAGAGACAAGAGAGAAAGATGTCGTAGTTCCTTTAAATAGGTTTTCAGCAAATTGAGCATATGATTCTTGAGATCGAACGACCTTGGGTATGAAGTCAGCACCGAGCTTAGGTCGTTTAGGTGGTGGTAGGTCTGATTCCTCAGGCTTGTCATTTTGTTGTAACTAATGTTAGTGTGCCTGATTTATCTTTAGCCTATGTGATTGTAACCTCTATATCCTTTTCAGCATGTTCATCGATTAAGGCAAGATCCAAGGTACATGTGTAAGTAGAGGTGTTGATAGTGTTCTACTCCCCCCAAGTATAAACACTTGAGTTATGGGGAATAGGGTTGATGATGACGTATAGTCCCCAGCCGGGTCATGAACCCGGCCCACGAGTACTACCCGTATCCGGCCCATCACAGATGGGTGGGAATAATGTTATTTGAGCTTATGGGCTTGGATGGACAGTAACCGCACACACGTGTGTGGCCCACGGCCCGGCATGCCTGGTGCAGGGTTAGACAGAATCATACTCCTATTATGATTAGGATTTATCCCAAAGGAGAGGATATTCACTCACTATAATTAGAAGATAACAATCAATCTAAATCTGGTGATTATCCTTGCCTTGGGGCCGAAGCATCAGTGACAGCCCATTAGGGTTTCACTGCCTATAAAAGGAACCCCCAAGGGTTCCACAAAGGTATTACATTCTACACACTCTCAACTCTCATCCGATTCCTATAACCCTAATCGATTACTTACTCTCACGCTGGAGTCTAATCGTGGGAAACATTCCCACGGTAAGCCTAACGCGTGTTGTTTAGTGTGCAGGATCCCAACCATACGATTCACTTGGTGCAGGAGCCGGAGTCCAGCCAACCCGAATTAAGCCTAATTCGGGTCTAGCAAGGATCACCCAACTTTTGTATCAACAAGTTGGCGCCATCCGTGGGACCATTACACTAAGCTAGAGCAAAAATCTCATCTTGAATCTCAATGACGAAGGGGCATCCGCAGGGAAATCCCAGGAACACAAATCCTGGAAATCGGAAGTCCCAAGGGGAAGGGATACTCATTCCCAATCGATCCCCTAGCCATCAAGCTGGCGGACCAAACAGCCGGAGTGGTCTTCAGTCCATGGGGGTGACAAGTACGTCCTCCATGACCCCACCACCTACTTCGACCTTGGATAATCCTGATCCAGGGAGTGCGCCCAATCCCCCTAAAAAGGAGCCGCGCAGACCATTGATCGAGGAAGAAGTAGAGGTCGAACCACTCAGCGAGGAAGATCTCACTCGAGTTCTCACGCAGAACTTTGATAGGATCGTTCCAGGGATTGCATCAAGATTGAATCTAGGGAGGGACCTCCAATCTAGACTCAATTTTGGCAATGTCGGACCAAGCACCTCTTCTCAAACTCAGAGGAAGAGAAGGACACGACCTCAGGAGCGGAGCCTCTTTGAGGAAACTCCCCAGCCCAGGAATGTGTTCGAACGCATAGGGGATTAATATAGAATGTTTGCTAGTTGAAAGTTCGTTTCTCGGTATCTTCTCGAATTGATCACGGTTCAAAGTGCGACTCAGTCGTTCTTGGTGGAAAATAAAATGGTTTGGTTATCTATTCTACTTAAAAGGTAAATGCACAAAATAATAACAATAAGCTAAAAGCAATTAACTAATAAAAACAAAACAATATAAATAATAAAACGTAGATTAGAACGAAACAATTAATAAAAATAAAACTAAAAGACGAAATTAACTATCGACTCGAAAATAAGGTTTACTTAATGAAAAAGGAGAAAATAAAACTAAAATGGTACTTTAAAGCTAAACGAGGCAAAACCTAAAGCTGGTACTAAATAAAAGATAAAACTTAAACTTTTGGAAAAAATATTAATACTAAAAATCGACGAAAAATTCAACTAAAAATATGTAACTTTCAAAATTAAAAACGGAACAACTTTCAGATAAAACTAAATAATTACGGAACAATATTAATTAATAAACAAGCTAGCAGGTTAGCTGCTGGAAGCAGCCAGGCAGCCTGGTGAAAATAGCAGGAAACGGTGAAAAGCTGGCAAGCAGGCTGGTGAAGCTTATTTACTTTTGTTCGGAAGATTTTTTATTGGTTCGGAACTTTTCTTTTTGTTCGGGACTTTTTTCATTGGTTCGGAACTTCCAAAAATCACTGATTCAGAACTTATTAATAAAACTGATTCGGAACTTTTTAAAGATCCTTCATTCGGAACATTAAAGAAAGACTGATTCGGAACTTTTAAAATAACTCGATTCGGAACTTTAAAAATAACTTGATTCGGAACTTTAAAAATACTGGTTCGGAACATTTAAAACTTACTTCATTCGGAACTTTGAAAAACACATTGGTTCGGAACTTTTACTGGGCAATATTACCAGTAGCATGAATGAAGAACAGGGGAAAGAAGTAGAACACGAATTTAAGCAAAATCAATCAAGATCAATCAAAAGATTAAACCAAAACAACCAATTAACATCAACTAACAATAATCAATCAAACCAAATCAATAAAACTAACAAATAAAGCCAAATCAATCAAAACCCACTTGATTGAAAACCATAAGAACATCAAGAACACAACCACAAAGATTAAACATAAACAAGAAAGGTAGATGAGAGATTAAACAAGAAAAGTAAAGATTTAATAAAACTTACTTGAATTAAAGAGTGTAATACAAGAAATTGAAGTGCAAGAATTTAAATTGTGCAAAATGAAAATGGTGGAATAGGTGGGTTGTCAAACCACCCAACAACAACAAATGACAACTACAACTCATATTTATAGGAGGAGGGGTGGCTAGTGGAAGCTTCCTCCCTCTTTCTTCTTTCTCTAATTGTGTCATTAAGTCCTTAATCTTCATAATCTTTTGACTTTAATGACCTTGTCTCGGGATTTCTTCAAACTCGTCTTGACATTTCTTCATAATTAAGACTTGAGTTCTTCGGCTATTTAGTAAACTTCCGTCTTTTGACTTTTTCTTCAATAAATCTTCAGAATTGGTCTTGGACTTCCGTTCTTTTTCCACTCTTGATTTCTTGACTTCGTCTTTCGTCTTTTTCTTCGATAAAAGCCCGTGAATGCCCGTGTTTTCTCCACTTTTCACCTTTTCGTCCTAAATCACAATAAAAACACAAACCACGCATAATTCTGACATAAATGACATAAAATACATGTTTTAGCTCGGTTATTATTGTAATTAAGTGGTAAAAAGGATGGGTGTTTACACACCTATCAAATCCCCTACACTTGACCATTTCAATGTCCTCATGCAATGCATTAGTTACAAAGCAAGATTACATTTTTCATCACAATCAATCCATATTGGCCTCTATTAAAAAGATAGAAAATTATAAACATTCAAAGGAAGAAAGTAATCAAAAACATACCTTAGGGTTTTGAAAATGTCATGAATGATTATCATCCTCAAGTTTTCACTTTCTCCAAACCAAGCTTAAAAACGAGATCATTGTTATTATAAGTTAGCAAACCAACACGAACTCATGTGGGCCAATTATTCACTTAGACTCCCTTATTCCTAGGTGTATCTCTTATATTTTATTGCTGTCTTGAATGATCACGAGGATACATTGTTGACTTATTTCGATAGTTATTAAGTCTGAAAATAAAGTGAACGATTTAATCAATAGTTAGCTAAAGGAAAAAATCTTTTAAAACTGCTTCTCGGGACCTCATAAAGTTCATATCTTGGCATAACTCGCTTCGCGATTTGAGACCTTTCTCGGACCGATATTTGGCAGCGACTTCATACTTCAAATCTTGAGAGACGTTCATGAAATGATGGCCTTCTCTTCATAATAGGAATTTCTTCACTTGAAGTTTTGAGAGATTCTTCATAAATGGACCACGACTTCTTCATTTTTCTCCAATCTTTATTTTGGACTTTGATATACAACGATCCGCCTCCTTTTTGGACTTGGATCTATTTATCCTCATACCTTGTTAAGGCCTTTTTGGATAGACTTCTCCATGACTTTTGGGGAGTTTTTGCTTTTCGTCGTGTGTCTCGATCCTTCATATTGATCTTTGATAAATGATTCTTCACATCACTTGGGATCTTTAGCAACAAAATTTAGCCCTCATGCCTTGTTAGGACCTTTTTGGACTCGCCAATCTTCGCATCCCGCTTCAATAAGTTATGCCTTGGCTATGAACTCTAATCCATACCGAGCAACTTTTAAACGATCTTGGGCTAGAAGCTAAGTAACTTTTCAAATCGTACAACCTTATTTATTGCAGATAAATTTATTAGCAAGCGATGGGAGAATAGGCTTATAATTAACTCACATAAATTCACGAAAGAATACCAAACTTATAATTGACTCTATCATCTCTCGTTCTCCACAGTTTAAAATCTCAAAGAATGAGACTCGTGGATGCTTAGCCTATTAAATCAAAGTTTTGGGTTTTCGAGTCATCTATAGGATCTTGCAAATTCTTAGACTTTTTCAAGTTTAGAAATCGCATTTTAAAGTTCCCTTGATAAACGACTCTCTAGGATCAATTATAGGAACTTGCGAAAAGTTCTTGTTCTTAACCCGTGAGAGTTAAGACTTTCGCGTTTTATAGCTCCCTATATAAAAGCCTAGCAAAACTTGACTTAAACACGTTAAGGATACTAGCTAGAGTAAACTTAGACAAGTAAACTCGGGTTGAGTCAAAAGATTCACAACGTTTGAAAATTTAAAACCACTTTATTAAAAATTTATTCTAATAAGGAAAGAAAATAACTATACAAAGGTAAAAACAACTATCCAACAAGGCCAAAATAGATTAAAAATTTTGAAAAATGTCGAAAAATCAAATTTTCCGGTTAAAATGAGGACAAATACAAGGAAAAGGCCACTTAACTTCGATAGAAGTCCCCCCTACACTTGATATAGACATTGTCCTCAATGTTTAAGCATGTGGGAGTAAACTCCCCTACACTTAGGACATTGTGCACTTTGTTTAAATCTCGCTAAGGAAAAGACAACTAAAGAGATTCCTATTTTAGTATTGGAAAATATAAAATAGTGAATCGAAAAGAGTTTAGGATAGAACCGGGAAGACGGGAACACGGAATCACGATTCGTCAAAAGTCATCAAAAGTGTGTCTTTGAAGCTCTAATCCCTGCACATGATAAGAAAGAAAACAAGAAACACCAACGGGGCTCCCCTACACTTATGGTGAAAACAGGTAAAGATAAATAATTGGGTTGCCTCCCAAAAAGCGCTTGTTTATATTAACCGAGTCACGAGCCTGACTCGTCCCCGAATTAAATGGTCCATGGGGAAGCCTCAAATGCAATACCGGGATCAAAGACCTTGTCCTCGTTCCCGGAGGATATTAACAAAGGAGAGGCGGGGGGATAAGTCTTGAATGGGAGAAAGGTCCTTTCAACATACGTAAAGTATGCGAAATCAAGATCCACGGGAGGTGGTGTGGGTAAAGTAAGCACATTGTCATCCCCCAAAGACAATGGAGGCTGAGCATTCGGCAAAGCCGTAATGTTATCAATGATAATAAAATCAATGTCACCTCCCGGGTCAAAGCACTCATCCTCCGTAAGAGTGGCTATAGGGGAGGATGAAAGGTGCTCGGGAGGGGGACTTGGGTCAATACCTTCAAGTAGCAAATTGTCAAGAATAATATCCCCCTCCATGTCATTATCATCAATACCTGGAGGCATGGAGTGAATGTCGATTTCTTCCAGCAATGGGTCATTATCTTCAACGGGAGGAATAGATGGAGGCAAAGACTCGGAGAGAGGAGGAGAAGTCAACTCTTCGATTTGAGCAATAAGAAGGTGCACTTTCCGTAATCTATCGCGAAGAAGCACGTCTTCCACCTCATCCACAAGATCAAGTTCATCGGTGAACTTCTCGTAAGCCGGAGAGAACAAATCGTCATCGCCCGCATCTCCCGGTAGAGATTGAGACATTTCAAAAGTGAAATTCTCATAGTGTGGGGAAAATTCGTCATCACTAGGATCGACCGCTTGCGTAAGAGCAACGTCCTCCTCAAGCTCCATAGTTGGTAAGTCACAAACCTCATCATCCAATAATTTGTCGAGACCAACATCACTAAGCTCATTCAACGAATCAAGATCCATAGACGCAGTAGGAACATCAAGAGTAGGAGCAGCAACTTCAGAAGATGGGTTGAAAGTGCATACAGCATCGTCGTCATCATCATCGAAATAGTATGGATACACCGGAGGAGGAGTATAAGTCTTGATATTCGATATTTGCTCTTGTTGCTGTCGCTTTTCCTCCTCCCATGCTTTTTTTATCAGAACAACGGCTTCTTGAAGTTGCAAAACAATGGAGTGTGTTTCGTCATTCAAAGTAGTGAGTTGTTGGGCAAGATGAATTCTCTGAGGGGATTGATGATTGAGGTTGGGGTGTGGGGGCTCAAAGTGTTGAAAACCTGAATTATAGCATGGTTGTGGCTCATAGTAGTTACACGGGTTTGGTTCATAATAATCCATTGGTGAAGAAAACTGAGGACACGGATTTTGCTCATAATAATTCATTGGCTGACAATAAGAAGTATCGTGAGGACCCCCACAGTTGTTGCAAAACGGGTGAGGAGAAAGACTGGGTGCGTCTTGTGGATAGCTATTATCATTGACATAACTGTACCCCGGTTCTTGCTCGTGACCATACGGGTATCGAACCGGGCACGAAACATGCCAATGAGAATCGCTTCCACAATAGATGCACGGGGGAACAGGAGGTGGATTCAAAAAGGATGAATTAGTCGAGTTGCACAAGGGACAAAAGCCGAATTGTGTGTTGTCGATATCGTTTCCGCACCGCTCACATGTACACCATCGACATGAGTCGTTCCCGTATAATCGTCTCCCACACCCGACGCAATGGACATAAGAATCCATAAAGAAAAATAGATAAGCAAGAAGAATATTTTTGGTGCAAAACTTTGAAAAAGAAATGCTTTCTATGAGTTTTCAAATGTTTTTGGATTTTTGAAAATTTAGGACACGAAAAATAACGTTCACAAGTGAACGAATCCCAAAAGTCAACGCGTCTCTCACAAAAAACCGTTAATCTTCACGAAAAGAGCCGGCAACGACGCCATTTTAATATAGAATGTTTGCTAGTTGAAAGTTCGTTTCTCGGTATCTTCTCGAATTGATCACGGTTCAAAGTGCGACTCAGTCGTTCTTGGTGGAAAATAAAATGGTTTGGTTATCTATTCTACTTAAAAGGTAAATGCACAAAATAATAACAATAAGCTAAAAGCAATTAACTAATAAAAACAAAACAATATAAATAATAAAACGTAGATTTAGAACGAAACAATTAATAAAAATAAAACTAAAAGACGAAATTAACTATCGACTCGAAAATAAAGTTTACTTAATGAATAAGGAGAAAATAAAACTAAAATAGTACTTTAAAGCTAAACGAGGCAAAACCTAAAGCTGGTACTAAATAAAAGATAAAACTTAAACTTTTGGAAAAAATATTAATACTAAAAATCGACGAAAAATTCAACTAAAAATATGTAACTTTCAAAATTAAAAACGGAACAACTTTCAGATAAAACTAAATAATTACGGAACAATATTAATTAATAAACAAGCTAGCAGGCTAGCTGCTGGAAGCAGCCAGGCAGCCTGGTGAAAATGGCGAGAAACGGTGAAAAGCTGGCAAGCAGGCTGGTGAAGCTTATTTACTTTTGTTCGGAAGATTTTTCATTGGTTCGGAACTTTTCTTTTTGTTCGGGACTTTTTTCATTGGTTCGGAACTTCCAAAAATCACTGATTCGGAACTTATTCAATAAAACTGATTCAGAACTTTTTAAAGATCCTTCATTCGGAACATTAAAGAAAGACTGATTCGGAACTTTTAAAATAACTCGATTCGGAACTTTAAAAATAACTTGATTCGGAACTTTAAAAATACTGGTTCGGAACATTTAAAACTTACTTCATTCGGAACTTTGAAAAACACACTGGTTCGGAACTTTTACTGGGCAATATTACCAGTAGCATGAATGAAGAACAGGGGAAAGAAGTAGAACACGAATTTAAGCAAAATCAATCAAGATCAATCAAAAGATTAAACCAAAACAACCAATTAACATCAACTAACAATAATCAATCAAACCAAATCAATAAAACTAACAAATAAAGCCAAATCAATCAAAACCCACTTGATTGAAAACCATAAGAACATCAAGAACACAACCACAAAGATTAAACATAAACAAGAAAGGTAGATGAGAGATTAAACAAGAAAAGTAAAGATTCAACAAAACTTACTTGAATTAAAGAGTGCAATACAAGAAATTGAAGTTCAAGAATTTAAATTGTGCAAAATGAAAATGGTGGAAGAGGTGGGTTGTCAAGCCACCCAACAACAACAAATGACAACTACATCTCATATTTATAGGAGGAGGGGTGGCTAGTGGAAGCTTCCTCCCTCTTTCTTCTTTCTCTAATTGCGTCATTAAGTCCTTAATCTTCTTAATCTTTTGACTTTAATGACCTTGTCTCGGAATTTCTTCAAACTCGTCTTGACATTTCTTCATAATTAAGACTTGAGTTCGTCGGCTATTTAGTAAACTTCCGTCTTTTGACTTTTTCTTCGATAAATCTTCAGAATTGGTCTTGGACTTCCGTTCTTTTTCCAATCTTGATTTCTTGACTTAGTCTTTCGTCTTTTTCTTCGATAAAAGCCTGTGAATGCCCGTGTTTTCTCCACTTTTCACATTTTCGTCCTAAATCACAATAAAAACACAAACCACGCATAATTCTGACATAAATGACATAAAATACACGTTTTGGCTCGGTTATTATTGTAATTAAGTGGTAAAAAGGATGGTGTTTGCACACCTATCAGGGATCGTCTCCTGCAGGAACTAATACAGTCCAGAGAAGAGGGAGATAAGTCTGACGGTTCACCCGAACGACCAGATCTGGAACTGACCAGAACCAATCGCCGCACAAGCGCGCGGGATAGGATGAATATCGGGAAGAAGGCTCCTGGCTCTTTTCACAAGAGCAGCCCTCACCCAAAAGATGGGGCACCACCTCCTACTCACGTTCCATCAGGAGAGGACTCGGATGACCATCCGCCCAAGCGTCGCCGACCTAGGCGTACTCCTCCACCACCACCAGACAATGAGGAGTACTATGGCGGTCCCTATTACCGAGAGACGGAAGCAGAAGATCTTTCCCAACCGTGGTGTGACCCTAGTCTCACCCGTCCATGGGCAGATCCTACGGAAGATCCTTTTACTCTCCGCATACGGAATTACTCCGAGGACACAAAACGTCGCATGCCGGCGTATGTCAAGACTTATGATGGTACTGGTGATCCGGATGATCACCTCAAGATATTTGATACGCAGGCGAAAATTGAGCGATGGCCCATGCCTATATGGTGCCAAATGTTCAATTCAACCTTGATCGGCAATGCTCGTGACTGGTTTGAAGGACTTCCTCCGTGAAGCATTGATAGCTTCACTGAATTACGCACTGCGTTCAAGAATAATTATACTCAACGGAAGAAGTATAATAGGGACCCGGTCTCATTGGCAACCGTCAAGCAACGGTCGGGGGAGTCTACTGAAGCCTTCACTGAACGCTTCAATGACGAGTGCACATGCACAAAGACAATGTCGAAACTCCTGAAAATTTCTGACTATATGCATGCCATAACAGACAGGGAATTAATCAGACGTCTCAATGACAAGCGTCCGGAGAGGTATGAAGACCTCATGGAAAGGGTTAGAAACTTCATAGAGGGAGAAACCGCGGTAGCCGCGGCCTATCCTTCAAAAGGAAACAGCTACCGATCGAACGACCAGTCCAGGAGATAGTCGGGCGACCAAAACAACCAGAACAATGGGAGGGGCTCAGATTACAAGAGCCAAAACATGGGAGGATGGCCGGACGATAAGTTTACCCCTCTAAAGATGTCCTACCGGGAGATCTTGCTGACGGAAGGGGCCAATTTCCCGAGACCTCCCCCAATGACGACTCCGCTGGACCGTCGTCAAGGAAATCGTTTTTGCGAATTCCATAACGACAAGGGCCATGGTACGGAGGAATGTATCCAGCTCAAGAAGCACATTGAGTCACTGATCAAGTCAGGTAAACTCAAGCATTTGGTCAAGGATTGGAAGGATGGAAAATACAACAAGAAGTATGACAAGAAGGATCCCCAAAAGGACAAACCTTCAACTATATATATGATCCAATCCAGACAGCGCCATACGAGGCAGAAAATTAGTCAAAAAATTTCACGCGGCAGAGAAATCTCATTCCCTCCCATCACAACAAGCGATGTGATTGATGCGCCTCTCACTATTGAGATAAGCATTGGAACACACAATGTTCGCCGTATGTATGTGGATGGAGGGTCATCAGCAGAAGTACTGTACGAACACTGTTTCGTACAGTTACGACCAGAAATAAGAAGCCCATTAGTACCAGCCACAGCGCCGCTCATTGGTTTTAGTGGAGACACCATCTGGCCAATAGGGCAACTGCGTCTGCTTGTAACCATTGGGAATGAAGAGCACTCCACCACGGCGTGGATGAACTTTATGGTGATACGCTCACACTCTCCATACAATGGGATCATAGGCAGACCAGGTATCCTGGCCATACGGGCGGTACCTTCCACGGCACACGGGATGATCAAATTCCCTGTGGAAGGAGGAATTGTCACCATCTATAACACAATCGTACCAGCATCCGAGTGTCATGCCGTGACAACACCGGTTCCACCTGTTCCCCCCAAGGACGGATCACCACCTCCCAATTGGAAGGTGGCAATCCATCCTGATTATCCGGAACAAGAGGTATCCATAGGGGGAACGCTCTCGGGTAACGGCAAGAGGGCCATGTGCTCTCTCTGGAAGGCAAACTTAGATGTATTCGCATGGGAGCCCAAGCATATGACAGGCGTACCGCGCGCGATAGCAGAACATAGGCTCCAGATCCGCCAGGGATACCCACCCGTCAAGCAAAAGAAGCGCGGTCAGGCACCTGAGCGTAGCCAAGTGATATTGGATGAGGTACAGAAACTGGTGGATGCGGGTATCATGCGCGAGGTATACTACCACGAGTGGTTATCCAACCCAGTCATGGTCAAAAAGCACGACAGAAGCTGGCGCATGTACGTGGATTTCACGGATCTGAATAAAGCCTGTCCACAGGATTGTTACCCGTTACCAGAGATTGACTGGAAGGTGGAATCTCTATGTGGATATCCCTTTAAGTTCTTCTTAGACGCATATAAAGGATACCACCAGATCCAGATGGCGGAAGAGGACGCAGAGAAGACGGCGTTTCATACTAGCCAAGGCGTATACTGTTATACAAAAATGCCGTTCGGACTAAAGAACGCCAGGGCAACATACCAGCGGCTTGTTGACAAAGCCTTTGACTCACAGATAGGCCGCAACCTGGAGGTCTATGTGGATGACTTAGTCATCAAAAGTCATACGGAGGATGCACTTCTCCGAGATGTCCAAGAGACATTTGACACATTGATGAGGATTAATATGAAGTTAAATCCAAAGAAATGCACGTTTGGGGCAACGGAAGGAATGTTCCTTGGATATATGATTGATCCAAATGGCATCAAACCTTGCCCAGAAAAAACGGACGCAGTAATACAGCTACCATCCCCTCAGACACGGAAAGAGGTCCAGTCCTTAAATGGGAAGCTGGCCGGGCTAAACAGGTTCTTATCAAAGTCCACAGAGAAGACACTCCCCCTATTCAAAACACTCAAGAAGTGCATTAAGAAGGGAGACTTCCGGTGTACAAAGGAAGCTGAGGAAGCCTTTGGTCAACTCAAGCAACACCTCGCATCTCTCTCCATGCTAGTAACTCCCCGACCAAAGGAGGAGCTCATTATGTATCTATCAGCCACACATGGAGCAATAAGTGCGGTAATTATGACGGATAGGGATGCAGTCCAAACTCCGGTCTACTTCATAAGTAGAACACTGCAAGGGCCGAAGTTGAATTACTCCTCTATGGAAAAATTGGTTTTGGCATTAGTGTTTGCTACAAAACGGTTGCACTGATACTTTCAGGCGCACCCAATTGTAGTCATTACTGATCAACCAATAAAACAAGTCATCTCTAGACCAGATGTGGCAGGTAGGCTACAAAAGTGGAGCATTCTATTGGGAGAACACAACATATCTTATAGACCAAGGACGGTTGTTAAAGGCCAAATCTTGGCGGATTTCTTGATAGAGAAGCCGGATGAAGAAGGACCAATCGTACAACAAGACGAAACTCTAGCAGAACCATGGGTGTTATTTACGGACGGATCTTCGTGTACGGATGGGTCAGGAGCTGGTCTCATCCTTACGAATCCGGAAGGAATGAAGTTTACGTACGCCCTTCGCTTTGAGTTCACAGCCACCAACAACGAGGCAGAATATGAAGCGTTGATTGCGGGTTTAAAAATCGCCGCTAGAATGGGAGTCCTCAACCTTGAGGCCTACGTGGACTCACGGCTTGTCGCGAACCACATTCTGGGATGATATGTAGCTAAGGAGGATAACATGGTTCGATACTTGGAGAAATTCAAGTCACTCATTGCGGCTTTCAGCAAGTTTTCTATCAAGCAGGTACCAAGAGGTGAGAACAAGAAGGCAGACGCTCTTAGCAAGATCACGTCTACAAGTTTCGCCCACTTATCCAAGCAAGTCTTGGTGGAAATACTCAAGGAAAAGTCTATAACAGAGTGGGAGGTCGCTGCTATAGTTGAGGAGGACAGACCTACATGGATGACCCCGATTGTCAACTATTTGACTAATGAAACCCTTTCGGACGAGTAAAAAGCGGCACGACGCATCAGAAGGAAGTCGTAGCACTTCGAGCTTCGAGAAGGTATTCTTTACAAGCGCTCTTTCTTGCAGCCGTGGTTACGATGTGTTGGACCACGCCAGGCCACTTACGTGATCAGTGAGATACATGAAGGGTTATGCAGCATGCACGCGGGTCCCCGATCCGTGGTGGCTCGAGCCCTACGCACAGGATATTATTGGCCTACCATGCATAGGGACGCACGCGACATGATTCGCAAGTGCAGTGATTGCCAAGTGCACAGACCGTGCCGCGACATCCGCAGCAGGAACTTACACCTATTACATCCCCATGGCCATTCTATAAGTGGGGGATCGACATTGTAGGACCTTTCCCCGTAGCTGCGGGGGGAGTTAAGTTCCTGATTGTCGCGATGGACTACTTCACACGCTAGATAGAGGCCAAGGCAGTCAAATCCATCACAGGCAAACAAGTTAAAAAGTTTGTTTGGGAGAACATTGTGTGCCGTTTTGGCTTACCAGGAGAAATCATCTCAGACAACAGGAAGCAATTCGCGGATAATCCATTCAAGGACTAGTGCGCGGCATTGAATATCAAACGGCGCTTCGCATCTGTTAAACACCCGCAGACAAATGGTCTTGTGGAGCGAGCAAATAGAAGCTTGGGTGAAGGCATCAAGGCACGCCTGGAGGAACGAAGTGCCAAATGGGTGGACGAACTGCCACATGTGCTATGGGCACATAGGACTATGATCAAAGCAGCCAACGGGGACACCCCATTCGCATTGGCCTACGGCACCGAAGCTGTTATACCAGCAGAGATAGGAATGCCTACCATCCGCACGGCGGAGGTTAATGTCGTCACAAATGACGAGCAACTCCGGATCAATCTGGATTTGTTGGAGGAAAAAAGGGAGATAGCGGCTATCAATGAGGCCAAGTCCAAGGCTCGGATGAAGGCTTATTATGACGCCAAGGTTAAAGGTGTTTCTTTTCGACCGGGAGATTATGTCTATCGTGCTAACGAAGCAAGTCGAGCGGAGAATACATGAAAGTTGGGCCCTAAGTGGGAAGGACCGTATGAGGTCACAGAGGCCTTTGGACGGGGCGCGTACAAGTTACGTGACATAGATGGTCGCGATCTGGAACGCACATGGAATATCTACAATCTCAAAAGGTGTTATCTTTAAAAGCTACGGCTTCCGCATGGACACTTCGCTATATTTGGCTTTAATGAAGATCCATGTGTTCTCTTTGTTTTGTTTCTTATGCTTTTATAGGTTCTTTTTGTTTTTAGGGTTTCCCATTCTTGTCAAAACAAAAAATGTAAACGTTCTAATAAAATGCCGTGGTGCCTAGCTAGCTCCACGACTAGTTTTCTGTGCAAATTGTTTGGTTATTCTTTATATTCTATTATAGTCATATGGATTTAGTTATTATTATAATATGCCATGTCTCATTCATATGCATTCATTCAATAACCGTACATGTACTATACGCCTCCAGGCGGGGTAAGAGGATTAAGTGAACCTAATAATTCAACTTGTCGCATAAGAGGGATGCAACCCCAGCGACACAGATCATGTATCCTTACTAGACACCTTACTCACAAGACGTTGTGATAAGTTTCCGTATGCTGTACTCACGTAGTGCTTTGCATAGTAAAGACGCACGCCGCACGTCTAGTAAAATATAGACTTGATTGTATTTTTTTTTGAGTAAGACGTGACATGTCATGTAGTGTAGGTATACGATATCCAACAAAAAATACACAAGTTTCAAACTCATAACAAAATAGCCGTGGTTATCACGGATTTACTTGCATACATATGACAAGTTATTTCACACATTAGTCTTAGCCGTATACATACACGGATGAATAAAAGATACAAATGTTTACAAGGTAAATTACAACGGAGGTAGGAACTCCTCTATATCCTTCTTCCCTTCTTCGATCATGGCGCGGAGGGCCTCCCCGCGAGCATTCTTCCCATCCTGTGCCTTGATCATATTCGCATCCAACGCCTCGGCAAGCAGTTTTTCACCTTTCATCACCTTCGACACGGAGTCGTAGGTAGGCAAGGTCAGTTGGATGGGATCGGTAGTAAGCTTGGACATTATTACCTCATTAGGAGCTCAGCGCTTCTAGCTCGTCCAAGAGAGGATGTTGGATTTCAGCGAGAGCATCCATTGACGCAGTCATCTTGTCTGCGGCTAAGGGTTTGTGGTAGGCGTGCTGGGTAATATCTTCCTTCTTACCTATTAGCTCCGCAGCTTGGACCAGGCCTGCGTTCCTACCACGGTCAATCCCATCCGATACGACGTCTGCGAATGCTTGCAGCAGGTAAGGATCTTCCATAACCTTGCTCACGACAAGGCGCATTCCCTGACCAATCATCCACCTGCGCCCAGCTATGGCTGTTAGCAAAGGAGGACACATCCTTTCAGCATAATCCGTGGCCATCTTGCTTAGCTCCTCCTCAGCTGTCGCAGCTTGCTCATCAAAAGTAATCTGCACTTGGGTTAGCTCATCCTTCAGCGCGTCGCGCTCTTGTGCGATGTTGAATGCTTGTACGGTTACAGCTTTGGTGGAGGCTTCGGCTGCGGACACCTACATATGGCACTTAGAGTTATCACAAGGATAATGTGGTTTTTTTTCTTGTGTACAAATAAACATTCATATTGAAAGCATACCTTCTCGTTGGATGCGGCTACAAGGGCCTCAAGCTCGGCGATGTGTTTCTCCCGAGTGTTGGCGTGATGGGCCTGCTCCTTCACGGTGGACTCTGCTACAACCAATGCCGTCTGCAAGGATGTGATGGTTTTCTCGTGCTTCACAACTAGTGCTTCACGACGAGCTATCTTTTTGTCCGCACGCTTCACATTCGCCAAAGCCTTGATCAGACGACGTCTTAAGGCTGCACCCACTGTCACTTGGTGTGCGGATGACACATCGAACTGCTCCAACAATGACTCATGGTCTAGTTTGTCCAAGTCTTGAGCCAAGGCCGGAGGAGTGATATGTTCGATAAATTCCGTGCACTTGGACTCAGCCTCCAACCTTGTTAAACTGGATAAATTCCATGCTAGGCGCAGGCTGGTCTCCGGTCCTTCAGGAAGTGGCTCCTCGACATGTGTCACAGGAGGGGATGGAGGTCTTATTGATGTCGTGGGTGAAGGTTCCCTTTCCACCTCTTCCTCTTCGGCTACTGTCGACGGATCCGCCCTGTTATTAACAAATTAATTTTGTTTATGCATTCTATCCTTAAAACAAAAAAAGAAAAAAAGAGAGGATAAAGAACGAGAATGTGCTTACGTGGTACCAGTTGTAGGTTCCGGGACGGTAGGAGCTACGGTACTCACGGGGGTGGCCATCCAGACTTGTTCTTCTACGTGCGGTGTAGGGTTGACCTGGGCCGTCGTAGTACCGCTTCTTTCCTGGTACTGAGGATGGTCTTTTCTTAGTTTATTTGGGGGAGCGTTAGAGGCCCCCGCCCCATACCCTAGTGTCTTTTCCACCCTCCTGGTGGTCTTTCTCTTTCTGGATACGGGCTTGGGGGACCCAGAGGCTTGGGTGATTTCTTCATCCTCACCAGTAAGGTTGATGAAATCCTCTTCTTCTGCATCCTCCTGGTGCGGCACGGCGCCCTCCAGCAGCAACTCTCCACCATCTTCATTGTGGAAGTCAAGAGGGGATTTATCGATAATAGGCTCTCCCTCATCTGATCTTTGCTCGGAAGTTTCTTCAAGAGGGATGGTTCGGTCTGCGGTTGCATCAAGAAGAGGTAGTTCATTCTCTTTCAGCGGGCAGAATCCTTCGGGCACTTACATTGGGTTGCCCTGGCGCAATAGTCCATGTAGGTTCATCTCTGCGGACATATGCAATTGTACGGATTAGTAAGTTCCTGACATACAAATGACATTTATCATATCTACAAATATAAGTAAACCTACCCTGCCTACGTTCTGTCAGGAAGCACGGATACATGTCTTCCCTCCCATAATAGTGGCGGCTTAATCCTACTAGGCACAGAAAATGCTACGGCAACCCCCTATGGAATTCTGTAAGGTGGGTATCTAGTATTTTCAAGTCTTTGCTGCTATAGTCTTTGGATTTGGGCGGAAAATCTTTGGGTACTCTGGTTTTAAGGACAAAAGGGATAGGGAATACTTTCTCATCAACAAAAAAGTAATGATCGTACCAGCTCTTAAGGGAGTCTAAGGGCTTCCTATACGTCATGGGGGCGTTCCAGGATCGTTTTTTGAACGACAGCCACCCATTTACTAGTTGGGGGGAGTAAAAGACCCTAAATAGGTTTACGGTCGGGGTTACTCCGCATGTATGGCATGTAATCTCAAATTGATTGATTTTACACGCCCCTATGCAGTGCAGCTGGGTTATGTGGAAATCATAGTACAGAAGCAGATCTACCAAGAACTTGGATAAGGGGATGCGGTAGTTAGCCGAATCGAATAGGCGCGTATATACACCTATCTTTCCCCTCGGTGCATCCGTAATTTCTTCACCGTCACCTGGATAGGTTGGGTGTACGCTTTTGGGGATGTAATACTTAGACAAAAAGTCTATGTATTTTTCCGCAGGCATCACATTCAGGACATCCGTAATAACGGGATTGTCCTTTACCATGTTTTATAAAAAGGGTTTGAAAGGCGTGATGGTTTAACCTGCGGTGATGGAAATCCGTGGAATAAGAGGCAAAAGATGGAAGGGAGAAGCTTGGGAATAACACTGGCGGAATGACTGTGAACTGTGTGTGTAACAGTATCACACGCCAACTCTTATATAGAGTGGACTCGATTTCCGAGGTAACGTGGATGTTTGCCACGTGTAAACCACTACGCCCATCCAACGGGTGGGATTTCTGACACTTCTGAAAATGTTAGAAGGGACCCATGGGTCACTTCTTAACAGTTTTACGTGGCTCAATGATGGGCATTAATGGTGCACTTTTTCAGGTGTGCGACTGATTAGTTAACTATCATTAATGCATTCATTCTTGTGTCGGGTTATGCGGTCATACGTAAGACTATATTCAATGCTGTATTTATTTTGTCTTGGACGTCACGTAGGGCTGGGGGAATTCAGTCCATGTAAGGTTGCCATGTGCGGCCGGAACAAAATTTTCAAAGTTTATCATTCCCTAGAGGATTTTTCTTGGTACATCCGGGGAGCATCTTGATAGTCTAGAGGTTACGCCTACGGCTGTAACAACTAGACTGGGGGGACATGATGACGTATAGTCCCCATCCGAGTCATGAACCCGGCCCACGGGTACTACCCGTATCCGACCCATCACAGATGGGTGGGAATAATGTTATTTGAGCTTATGGGCTTGGATGAACAGTAACCGCACACACGTGTGCGGCCCACGGCCCGGCATGCCCGGTGCAGGGTTAGACAAAATCATACTCCTACTATGATTAGGATTTATCCCAAATGAGAGGATATTCACTCACCATAATTAGAAGATAACAATCAATCTAAATCTGGTGATTATCCTTGCCTTGGGGCCGAAGCATCAGTGACAGCCCATTAGGGTTTCACTGCCTATAAAAGGAACCCCCAAGGGTTCCACAAAGGTATTACATTCTACACACTCTCAACTCTCATCCAATTCCTATAACCCTAATCGATTACTTACTCTCACGCCGGAGTCTAATCGTGGGAAACATTCCCACGGTAAGCCTAACGCGTGTTGTTTAGTGTGCAGGATCCCAACCATATGATTCACTTGGTGCAGGAGTCAGAGTCCAGCCAACCCGAATTAAGCCTAATTCGGGTCTAGCAAGGATCACCCAACTTTTGTATCAACAGTTGATGTTCTGTATAGGAGAGGGTGTGATAAGTGTTGTGTCAGCTGCATCATCTAAGATATCTTTGAAATACCCGTCCTTCCTTCTCCTCTGTGTTGACAAGCATGGCTTTGATAAGTAATTTCTCCCCCTCACATTCAGCCTTCTTCCCCTTTCCTCTAACTAAAAGTGTCTTGAGACGCTTGACAATGTCCTCAACCTTGGTTTTCATATTTTTCTGTGTTTAATGAGTCCTTTGAGAGATAAGAAATAGCCAGTTGCAATTCCTTCTTGTGGTGCGTTTGATATGGCTTTTGAGAAGACGATAGTGACTAGAATTTTGTTTTTTTCATGACTCGGAACTCCTTGTGCATGGCTATCTCATGAGCATTAAACGTGTCATGGACCTCAGATGTAATGGCCTCTTTGACTCTGGTAGTCATATGCCTGAGTCCTTGACAAACACCTTTCTTGTCCCCCTTAGTGATGGGGCATCAATCACTGCCTTTATGGTGTTTGTGATGATCAATGCAGATTTGCCTCAAGATTTCTTATCTCATCAGAGATCCTATACAACTTTTGCTGAACTTTGTCGAGTGAAGTAGGCTGGATAGAGAAGATGGATGATGATTCATAATGTTGAGTCTCTGTAAAGAATAATCATTTTCCATCTTGAGCAAGTTAAAGTAATGTTGAGGAGAGTGATCAAAGCAGAGGAATTCAACCCTTGGATCATAGACATCCTTTTCTTTTGCAGCGGATTTCACAGGTGACTTCTCTTGAGTTTTGGTAGTGTCGGTTGTGTTTGACTATGAAAGCTCCTTAACATGCTGTGAATTTGTTTTAGGTACCTGTGCATCACTGGAAGTGCCTGTGGCTGTGACTGGTTCTTCATCATTTGTACCTGCGTTAAGTACTTGTTCAACTTTCTTTGTTGCAACCATGGTTCTAAATAGCATAGTATAGCGCGCCTTATAGCGGGCTATAGCGTGAAGCGTGACCTCCAAGTTACGAAACAGACTAAGGCATCGTCTCTAGGCGTAGCGTGGTAAAAAGCGTCATAAAGCGTAATATAGCATGCTATAGCACGTAGCGTGGTGCTTTTTTTAATCTTTTGGCGAATTTACAAGAATTGAGCCCATTTACTAGTTTTTGGCTATTTAGTAGGCTTGAGCTTAGTAATATTACTATGGAGATAAATCCTTGAGTAACTAGTAGCCGATTTTGTTTTGAATTTGAATTAAAGTATTGCTCCATTTTATAAACTTGCTATATAAATATTTTGTGCCGCTATATATCACGCTTCAAAAAATGTCGTAGCTTCGCTATAGCTTTTGTAGCTTGAAGCTTGACAATACCGCTACGCTACGCTTCACGCTATTTGCAACCTTGGTTGCAACATTAGAGCCAACCTCATAATGCTTTGGAGGAGATTTGGGATTAAGAATTTGTTCATTATCATATATGTTTTCTTCGTGATCTTCCTCCATGTCATCACCAGAAGGAATTTCATCATCAGGCATCGATTATAGGTCAGGCCATAGCTCAATAGATTCCAGGATGTTTTCATTGTCAACATGAGTCTCTAGGCCATAGATCTCTGAGTCTTCCTTGGGCTGATCTTTATGAACCATCTATGTGTCATCATTAGACACTATCTTAGCATCTATCAACTTTGAGGCTTCAGTAGTAGGCTTTTCAACCGCTTTAGATAGTGTTGAAGCCTGCATATGTTTTAAGTTAGTAACATGTGAAAAAAACATGGATTAGTTTCTATGGTGAACCCACTTTCTAGTGGGTTCCTTGGATCGCTAATTGGAAATCCTAGTGTTCCTGTTGTGCCTACGTCCTTATGATGGACAACTACTGATCTCACGGGTAAAAATTACACATATATCACATCTAGGGAAGTACTCACAATCCTCTAAGTGATGATTATTGAACCCATATTATCTCAAGGTGGGAAAGGCCTGGGTATAATAGATGGTCCTCTACTCGCCTAAGCAATTTGAGGTCTAGACCTTGGCTGAGCCATAGATCTTTTGATAGCCATTTATTCAGCATGATCTTTGGTCATGTGGTGGGAGTTTTTACACACAATATAATAGGGCTTAACCTTCTTGCCAGTCTTAGGCCTTGAGGTATGATTTAGATTCAGAGGAGGAACATTCAATGGAAAGCTTGATTTTTTCTTTCAGACTCTCCACTTCTTTCATAAGAGTCAACATGCGTTCCTCAATGGAGGAGTCAGACATGGTCATAGGTTGTGATACCTCAGCTATAACAGGCTTATAGAAAAGTTTATGGCTGTTAGATTTAGCAAGCACAAAGAAGGTCTTAACAGACTCAATAGACTTTTCCCCCCTTATATGTAATAAGTGGGTCAACTCTAGAGAGTTTAATTAAAGGAGGAACCGGTACTTCATTCTCTTCCACAAACTCAAAGTCAAGTAAAGGTTTAAAAGGATGGTCATGGATACCAATGGTTTGGGTAGATTCAAAGATAATATATTTGGTAGCTAAGGAATTGACCTTTTTCCCTTTAGCTCCCAGAGCACAGGTAATGTCAGCTGGAATATGATCATCAAGTAGATCATCAATTGTGAACTTGCTACATGACCATTTTTCAATGGTCTTTTGTAGTTCAGATACTTTATTAGACAAAGTTTCATTGCATAGATTTAATCTGGTAACTTCATTCTGAAGAGTAATATTTCCAGAGTTAACATGTTTTAGGTTTTCACATTCAGACTTATAAGTTAACAGTTCTTGTTTAACAGAGTGACATTTACTTATTAAATTATTTTCCTGTTCTTCCACAAAGTGGAGGTCAACAATAGTATAGTCAAGAACATGTTTTTGTTCATCACATTCAGTCATGGATAAAAGTCTATGTACCTTTTTCATAATGATGTCAACCCATTGTCCTGATCTAGCATCATTCTTTCCCACAGGTGGTTCATCCTCAGCTATTGCCATAAATGCCCTGGCCCTTGTAGTGCCCTCTTCATCAAATGACAGAGGTTCATCATTCCAATCATAATCCTCAACGATTAATCCCTTATCAGAATTTTTGTCAGCCTTCTTCTTTGACAGAGCTTACAACTTCATATTCATCTATTCCAGACCAGCTTTCAAGGCCTTGTACTTGTTCTTGTAATCCTTCTTCTCATAATCAAAGGAGTTGGATTGTTGGAATGAGTTTTTCTGTTGGGGTTTGAACTGGTAAGGTTTGGAAGATGAGGGATAGGATGGAAGGATGATTTAGTAGAAGGACAGTCTTTCTGAAAGTGTCATGTCTTTCCATAGGCGAAGCATGTTTCCTTAGACTTGTTAGTGGGTCTACAAGTTGATCTAACTCTACTTGGCCTTTTGAAGTACCTTATCTGATTTTCCAACAGAGCTCGTTCATGATATTCAACATTGAGACCAGACATGAACTCTTGGCTACTTCTGGTGTCTTCTTCAACATCAGAGTCGTTGTCTTGACAACTTGTGTTTGAGATCAGGCTTTTGAACTTGCTCCCTGAAGTGTAAATCTTTCAGATTCTGCCTTATAAATTGCATCAATAAGAACTTCTTTATAATTGTACTTTCCATATAGTTGAGCCAGAGTATCATTCTTAATTGAATTGTTTGTCCTCTAAGTCTTATTCATGCTCAACCATTTTCTAGGTAAGCTGTTGACAAACGTAGCATTAACTTCAGCTTGAGGAATGGTGACTTCATTCATGGCAAGATCATTTAGAAGAAGCTCCAGCCTTTTATATGTCTGTGAAACCTTTTCACTTTCTAACGCTTTAAAGTCATTAAGCTGAAGTCTTAGAGCCTGAATTTTAGTGTCTCTTGTCTTTGATGGTCCTTCATGACCTAGAACTAAGTCAGTCCACATTTTTTTGGCTCTCGTTCACTAAATGACATATTTCATGACGTGTTTTGGAAGACACGAGATTATGATACTTTTGAGTCCTTTGTCTTGATTTTCCAATCTTCTATCAGCAGGTGTCCATTGCTTAAGAGGTTTCTTAAATGGATTTTCATCAATTGACATAACCGCCATGTGAACATAGGGTCCATTCTCAAGGATTTCTAGCAGAAATTGTTCAAGTCTATCAAGATAGACAAGAAACTGATTTTTCCAACTTGCAAAGTCTTCTTCATCAAACACTGGTACATTTGTCACATGTGACCCTCTTCTAATGTCAAGTAACTAAGGAAGACGGTCTTCATTTAGAGTGTTGGTGACTCGAGGTGACATTGGTGTAACCAGTTGATTGTTCCCAGTTAATGGTGGTGGTAGTGGTGGTGGGTTATTGTTGCTCGTTTCAGGCATGGTATGAATCTTGATTTTAAAATGACGAACAATGTTTATAAAATGGTAATAATAATCAAAGGCCACACTCATACTAATTGAAAGTCCCTAAAAGACGACTAAAATGATTAATCTAAGGATTAACAACACATGAAATTCTTTTCAAACGTAGTACTTTATTATTATATAGCAAGTATTACAATGTGTTATGGATCACACAGTTTGAGTGACAATGTATGAGATACCCTTTGGACAAGTAAACTTAACAAAGATGATAAGTTTACTAGCAAACTCTAAGAAACGGGCATAACTGTTCTTAACTGAGTTTGAAAGAGTTAATGCACTAAATCTAACAAAGTGAACGACATTAACTCTTTGCTACATTCTCAATTTATAGTGGTACGAGGTTGACTAGGTTGGTAGGGTTGGTAGGGTTGATAGCGACTTAACAAGACTAGTGGGGTCATACACTTTCCAAAGATGCTATTCTATTCTTGGTAAGCTGCTACATAACTTTCGGCAAACAATGCTGACAACTTTTGCCTTATCTTCACAACTTCGTACTTCAGGTAGCTTTAATTCAAAGCCACTATTTGTCTCGCTCAAATATTTCCCGCCTATACACTAAGAGATATCCAAATGGTACAAAGTGTTAACACAGTATTGTCATCCATGTTAACACTCAACCAATGAGAATCCCTGATATATCTCAGTTGTTATCCATCACAGGTGATGAGTATGTCTTCAAGTAATCTTCGACTTCCTTAAGAGAGTTGGGAACGGTTGGGGCCCAAAAGTGGTGCGAAAGGCGCCACGTAGGATTCTGGGGCTTTGGCACCAGAACCCTGTTGGCACTACATTTTTGGGAGAGTGGTTGTCACGAGAAAAAGTGGTATAATGGGCCCACGTATACCCACTTTTATTACAAAAAAAATAATAACAAGAAAAGGTACTAGCTCGGCTGGTGTTTTTAGCGCGAGGGTGCTTGGCGCCAGACACGGTATGGTGGACCGAAGGTGAAGTGGCGCCAAAGGGCTAACAACCCACTTAGTAGCTACTGTTACCCCCACTCTAAGAATGTCTCTGACTTAAACTTATCTTTGGTTGCTCATAGAGGCCAGAACCTCTGTGAGACTTTCAATACTTGCATGTCTCCTAGCCACATGCAAGTTTACATTACTCAACGTATTTATGATTAAATCTACGGTTAAGGAAAAACTAACAGGCTTAGTTTCCCAACAAGCGAGACTACGCTTTGGAAACATGTACGGGAAGTGTTGTATCCGACCACCGTGACACGTTACATATGAGGTACCGTCAGGCTCATTATGTTAAACTTAGCGCTACGTGGGATGCAACCCCGTAGTTTGTAGTGTGTGTGATTATTTTCTTTTGTAATTTATTTTTATTGTCTTATTTTTCGTGCGTTAAAACTTTGAGGGTGTGTTCATTATAAACTCTCACGAGACTATACTCGTCCACTCGGGCTACCGACTGGTTTAAAGGCTTGCTATATACGTTAGATGCAATCATGATTCTTACGAAAGTGAGTTAGGTTTTTTTGTTGTTGCGTAAGTTTGTCAAATAGATTTTTAACCAAAATTTCAACTTAAAATTTTTGCATTAGGGACAATGCAATGTCTTAAATTTAGGGAGCACATGTGTTACATGTTTTGATTTGAAATTATGGTAAAAATAAGTTAGATGTTTGTAGATTCTAAAGATCACTTTTGGAACAAGCTAGAAGATTTGACCATAATTATAAGGTGCATTCGATTTTATTGTATAATTTAGTTTTAAATTGATTTGATTGTTTGCATGTAGTTAAACATATGTATGATTAGTAGCCGATCAAACAATGCCTAATTGAATTTTCATTACTTTTGTTTAGATCGGAGTAAAAAATTTATATAATATAATATAATATATAATAATATTATATTTGTATTAAGACACTTGTAATCGATCTTATCCGATTTGTTACCCGCACGCGAGTTTATGTGTTTAGTTCTTTACTATATATCTTAAGATCTATGCTCGAGTTTAAATATGCAGTCCTGGATTCACCATAGATTTTAAGATTTGTGCTTAACGTCAAAATTTTCTTATTTTTAAGTTTTAGAGTTTATTTTGTCATTTCTAGTTTCTAAGCTAATTAATTAGTTTAAATAATCACATTTGTGTAGGGTTTTAAGAAAGACAATTTTGATATTGATAATAAAATTTTGGTTTAATCGAATTTCCTATTGAAATTATAGATCAAATTGTTATGTTGTTTGGTCAGCCATTTAGATCCGCATCAGAAAAACTATAATATTACTAAAGTCGTGGAGAAATACTATAATATTAGCACAAAGTCGTGAAGAAAAACTACTCAATATTTGATTACCGAGTACTATTATTTTTGCCATATAAGAGACTAAACTCTCTTTTAATTTAAACCACCCACCCATTTTACAGAGAATCTAGTTATACACTTTCATACGGCTAGTAGAATCTGACAGAATTATCTTAGGATTCAAGGTTGACTTCAACCTTGAACAATCAAAACACTTTTCAGACTGGACTTGATATCTCATAAAATGGGCCAAAATTCTCACATGGGTATTCTCAGTTTTATCATATCTTTTTTTTATCATGTTATTGCTTCATATTCTGTGTAGTATAAGGTTGGAAACTATGGTTACAGCAAAAGAAATACTAAGAAAAAAAATCATGTTTTTGCTCATTTAGTCAACCCTTTGCAGTTAATTATAAAAATTAATGGTGTAAGTAATGGCTGATTAGTGATTATAGTTTGTGATTATATATTTATTTGCACAATCTACTTTTTGGACTTTCGAGTTTAGCAATGTAGTTTGTCTGAGAATTTTAATCTTATGTTGACTTTTAATTTTTCCTGGGAAATATTTAGGTAAATGAAATAAGTTATGGAGGGTTAAAACTGTTTTCATATGTAATCAAAAATTTGGATCTCACCGGGTCGATTTAGAAATCGGGTTTCAAAACTTAATTTACTGTTTCCATAGTGCAACGGCTTCCATAAATTTTGAAACCCGGTTTTTAAACAGGTCGAGTCACCAGGTCCACCCGGGTCGATCCGGGCCACCCCAAACCCGGCGGGTCCAACTGGGTTTCAAAAATGTGAAAAACGGTTCAATATCATCACTTTATGTTTCTTCATCGGATATCGAAATTTGAATCTGAGATAAGTACATGAAATTTTCATAAAATGTTTGACTTTTGAGGTGACTTCAATCGGATGTGTTTACAAATCTTTGCTTCACTGCAGTGATGATTTGAATTGCTAACATTCTATTATTCGGAGAAATTATTGAGCTAAGCGTCACCGTGACTGAAATTGGCCATACTTTGAACAAAGGGGCTTTCAAATGTTTAACTAATAGTCAAAGCTTTCACAAGTGAAACAGGGAGTTTGAAACCTTATTACAATTGATTTTTGGTTGATAAAGATCAGATTTAAATTGGACTTAGTATGTAAAAGTTAT
The DNA here is from genome assembly GCA_025667525.1 of Glebionis coronaria. Classification (NCBI taxonomy): domain Eukaryota; kingdom Viridiplantae; phylum Streptophyta; class Magnoliopsida; order Asterales; family Asteraceae; genus Glebionis; species Glebionis coronaria. The sequence continues at coordinate 465,432,250 of CM046876.1, read as the reverse complement.
ACTTGTAAATCCTAGGAGTCAAAGAGATAATACTTGACAGCTTCTATCAATTTTTCCGTTAATACATCAATAAGTTACCGCAAGCATGTTTAATCTTTTCATCATTTCCTGCACACACAAACTTAATCTGATTATTCTATATTTCAGGTGATTATCAAGAAGTTGATACCAAATCAATGACATGTAACTTGCTAGAATCAAAGCAAGAAGATGATATCTACACGGAGGATGGGACTCTAGACTACCTTAGCAATCCGGCTAATAAGAAAAAGACCGGAACATGGAAGGCCTGTGGCTTTATCTTAGGTGCGAATAATCTTTATTCTTTAGGAAAGAATATGTATTTCAGTATCTGTATGGATAGTTATATGCAGTCACCGCTTTTATATATGCAGGCAACGAATGCTGCGAAAGGTTAGCGTTTTATGGAACGGGCGCCAATTTAGTAAGGTATCTTAAGTATCAGTTAAATGAGCATAGTGCAACAGCTTCCAGAAATTTTTCGATTTGGGGTGGAACTTGCTATCTAACCCCATTGATTGGAGCATTTGCGGCCGATACTTATCTTGGACGATATTGGACAATTACCATATTCTCCATCATCTATACAATTGTAAGTATTATCGAATTAGAGGGTCACCAAGAGAGACTTTTTTTACAAGGATTTTACACAAAAATGTACTAAATCTAAAGAAACTGCCATATGTCTCTATTCACGCAAAAAGTAAGTCGCAGATTTCCAATTTTGCCCCACAAAAATCCAAGTTTTAGCAAAGTACTTCAGGGTTTGACCAAAATTGTGCAGATTAGTAAGAAATCCATGAAAAAGTAGTCAAATATAACGAATTGTTTTTTGTGGGATATATGGCATTTAGGGTATTCAATTTTTCTTGTCGATAAGATTAATTTGGTGGTTGTACGTTATCTAAAATCATTGAAATTTCCGGTCACTATCTCAATCTGGAGGTTATTGTGAATAGGGCATGGGAATGGTAACACTATCAGCATCAGTCCCTGGGTTAAAACCAACATGTTATGAAAAAGATGTTTGCAGTGCAACAAATGCTCAAATTGCCCTATGTTTCACGGGACTTTACCTTGTGGCGCTAGGAACTGGAGGAATTAAACCCTGTGTTTCATCTTATGGTGCAGATCAGTTTGATGACAACGATGAAGTCGAGAAAAAACAAAAGGGTTCCTTCTTTAATTGGTTTTATTTTGTCATCAACATTGGTGCACTTTTGGCTAGTACTGTTGTAGTTTGGATCCAAGACAATGTGGGGTGGGGTTGGGGGTTCGCAGTTCCTACTATTTCTATGGGGATTGCTGTTGTTTCGTTCTTTTCAGGTACTAAGTTGTACCGGAACAAGAGGCCAGGTGGCAGCCCGCTCACCCGTCTGTGTCAGGTGGTGGTTGCTTCTTTTAGAAAGAAAGAGATTAATGTGCCATCAGATAGTTCACTCCTGTATGAGACTTCACATGGTGGTTTTTCATATTCAGGAAGTCGCAAGATCGATCACACGTTAGATTTTATGTATGTCTATAAAACTCTTATTAGCAATGGCCTTTTGAACGTCTTATGTTAATCATGATCTGCGTTAACTTGTCAATGTTTAGTTTTTTCGACAAGGCAGCTGTGGTTGGACCCTTGGATCATACAGATGGGCTAATTGATCCTTGGAAGCTTTGTTCAGTGAGCCAAGTAGAGGAGCTGAAAGCAGTGTTACGGTTACTTCCAGTATGGGCCACGGGTATCATTTATTCCACAGTACACTCACAATTAGGCAGCCTATTCGTGTTGCAAGGGTCCACTCTCGATCCACGCATAGGCTCCTCAGGTTTTGAGATTCCACCTGCTTCACTCGCGATGTTCGACACAATTAGTATATTATTCTGGGTACCTGTGTACGACCGTGTTATAGTCTACGTAGCTCGTCAGCTCATGGGTCAACAAAACGGGTTGACTCAACTCCAGCGAATTGGGACCGGTCTTTTCATATCTATTTTTGCCATGATCTGTGCTGGAATTCTTGAAGTCATTAGGCTCGAGATGGTTTCAAGAAATGGCTCTTACGAGCTCGAATATGTTCCCATATCAATATTATGGCAAGTACCACAATACTTTCTTTTCGGTTGTTCTGAAGTTTTCACATGTATCGGGCAATTAGAGTTCTTTTATGACGAAGCTCCTGACTCAATGAGAAGTTTATGCGCTGCTCTTCAACTAACAATAACTGCCCTCGGGAGCTATACAAGTGCTTTTCTCGTGACAGTTGTAACGATCTTGAGCACTTGGGATGGTAGCCCGGGGTGGATAACGGATAATCTTAACTATGGGCACCTTGACTATTTCTTCTGGCTTTTAGTTGGTTTAAGTGTTGTGAACTTGGGAGTGTTTGTCATGTTGGCAAGGAGACATACATATAAAAGAGTTGCTGCAGTTGTTTGCTGATGCCGCATTGCCTCGTATATGTTCATTGAAAACTTTTATGTAGACAAGATGCGTTGTAAGTGTCTTATCTTGCACTTGTACATTTGTGATGTTTTCCCCACTGGTTCACTACCAAGGGAAGACATGTTTGATCCTGATACCATTGTTTGTAACCATGTTAATAGACACATTTTTTAATGCTATTATGCGAAAGCTATTCATTTTTACTCCAAAATATGGCTTCACTTCTTATCTTCAAGCTCGTCCCCTTCATTGGGTTAGGCTGTGATGCTGATGCTTTGGCATTCCTTTTGATTCTGTTCGCCCTAATGCTCAGTTATGTCTATCGCGATAAATATCAGAACTAACTAGCTAACTATAAAGCCAGAATTTTACAGCTTAAGGGGGTGTTTATTTCGGCTTATATGTGGGCTCATGAGCTTATTTCAAAATACCTCACTTGAAAAACACATCTATTCTTCCGTGTACTCAGATAGTCAACGCATCATTCGGCATCAATGGTTGCAGAGATATATTTTGCATTTCTTGTGATCATCTATCCACAATATAACACTAGACTCAATAGAAAAATAGCAAAGAACTGTTACAGTCGATCACAAGTCTTGCCCAAAAAACGAAAATACTTCAAAACTATTCGGCAGCATATATGATTGCAGAGTAGTAGAGTACTTGCAAACTGATGCAACTTCAAGTTTTCAAAACGGGAACTTAAAAACATAGGCCAAGTCAACACAACTGTGAAGGAAACTTGAATATTTTGCGTATGATCGCACCAATCTATATAGATTTCTTTTCATTCTTGAATGTGATCCTGAATTCTTGATGATTCTTCTGGCCTAAGTCCTTGGGCTGGTCGACCTGGTCTGAGCTCATGGGATGCTGATCCTTTATATTCGGGTTCACTGGCTGGTGTCTTTTATCCAAGCTCATGGGCTGCTGATCCTTTATATCCGGATTCACTGGCTGGTCTGTGTGATCCAAGTTAACTGACTGGTTTCTTTTATCCGAGTTCAAGGACTGGCCCTTTGGGTTCAAGTCCACAGGATGGTCCCTTTGGTTCGATTCCATGGCCCGATCCCTTTGGTTCACTCCTACGGTTTGGCCCATTTGGTTTGAGTACATGGTCCGGTCCCTCTGGTTCACTCCTGCGGTTTGGTCTCTTTGGTTTGAGCAAATGGTTCGGTCCCTTTGGTTCAGTCCCACAGTTTGGTCCCTTTGGTTCAACCCCGTAGTTCGGTCCCTTTGGTTCAGTCCCACAGTTTGGTCCCTTTGGTTCAACCCCGTAGTTTGGTACCTTTGGTTCACTCCCACGGTTTCGTCCTTTTGGTTCAAGCCCACAAGAACACCCTTTTTGTTTCGGCCCATGATTCTATCCTTCCAGCTCAATGCGTCCTTTGGGTTGGAATTCACTGGACCGTCCCTCCGGTTCGAATTTCCGTCTCCATCCATTCGGTTCAAGTTCACCAGGTGTTGGCTTTGGTCTGAGTTCCCATGGTTGTCCCTTGGGTCTGAGTCCAAGTGTTCATGAAGCTTTTGGGGTGAAGGTTTGGGTCTCAAAACGTCCTTGCAATTGCTGAAAAAATTAAAAACATCAGTAAAAGGTCTACAAATTGCAATCAATACACGAGTGATCAGGTATAGGCAATTTAATACAATTCTTATTATATATATGATGACAAAATCCAAAGGTGTGGTTTTTCACAAATAAAGGAAACCAGATTCAAGAACCCAAGCCATGGATTTCATTAGCGGGACAGGAATCAGGTCGCATTTCATTTTGAACCAAGCATCATGCGCAAGCTCGACTGACTAGGTTTGAATTTTTGCAGCATAAAAAATTATCCATTTATAGGGATTTTGTATGTTAATCCAAAGTAATCTCAATCAAAAATAAGTGATTGAAGCTAACCTCTCTAATCTATATTTGGCCTGTTTCATGACACTTGACCATTGTATGGGGTCCATGTTCTTAGAAGATTCTTCCAGTTGGTAGCGATTCAACCACTGTTCAGCTTCAAGGCATTGAATATTAACCTGCCAAAAAGAATGTCGATTATTTGACATAAAGGAACCCATATCATTTGTCACAACAATTAGTTGGAACCAAAGAGGATAGAGATACATCTTTATAGAGTCACAGTTTAGTTTTGTTACCGTATATTATATGTGGAGTAATCATATCATTTCACGCTATAAGTTAAAAAAAGGTCTAAAGATTATACCTCGTGTTTCAACAAAGGGCACAATAGATCTGTCGCTGAACGATATTCTTCAATACAAGTTAGAAAAACTTTTGTTGCTTTTAATCTTGCATTTTCATCCTTGCATCTCTTTTCAATTGGAACTAATAACTGCATAAAAGATCATGATTAGATGTGTGCCTGTTGTTACACAATGTAATAATCAACAGCTACAAAGTTGTAGCAATTCCTAGCACCTGTTTGAGTTCTTCAAGTTTTCCAGAATAGTTTTGTTCACCAGATTCATCATCACTGTCTTCATAGAGCCAATCTTCGGTTTCTTGCAGACTTTTAGTCATTTCATCTTTCTCTGCATCAGTGGCAAAGCTCCGGTAGGTGCTCGAAAGCTAAATTAAATGAATCTCTTTAGTATCAATTGGTATGCAATTTAAGAACAAAATCATTTCTCATAAATATATACATAGCAGATAGATAAGAATGACCTATAACACATACCTTGCTACGAGTGTCGTAGACAAAAGACTCAAGGGTGTTTCTTTGATCCTTAGTCTGCTCCACTTTTATATCTTGCTCTGTCAACATCTTTTCTATCTGTTGAGCATTACGTAGCTCATCTTTCGTTGTAGCAACATCTAAGTTCCCAGAAAATGCAAGATTTGACATATAACTATTAGCTACCATCTTCTTAGGGTGAGGATTATTATTCTTCCGTGAACGGTTATTATCTTCTAAACTCTGAAGCAACATAGTTAAAATAAATAATTTTTAAATGCTTTTAGATGAACTTAATCTGGAAACATGACTAATTAATCAGTGTTCAACAATTAGGTAAGAAGCAATACTTACTGATGCTGAGCCTATTTCAACAACTCCATTTTTGTTTAGCAAGACTTTAAAATCGAATCTCACTTTTTCTTTACCAGAGGATTGAGACGAATCAATCTAAAAGAGCAGATAACAATTAGGTCAAGGTATGAACAGGCAAACAGAATTGTTAATTGTTAGCATTCAGTATTATTACATGCACAAAGCATTCAGATATGAACTTACCATGAAATGACCAACTTTAGTTGACATTCCAGCAGCGAAGTTTTTATCATTGGCGTAGAAAACTTGTATATCTAATGGAGTCATTCCATTAAATGTAAGCATGTGATAGTCTGGATATGGACTGCCTTTGGCAAATAGGATAATATCTTCTTGTAAATTGTTTCTATCTGCTGGAAGTCCTATTGAGTAAGGGGAAATATCCTGAACCTGAAAACAGGAAGAAAACATAAATTAGATACTTGCAAAAATTAATGGGTAAAGTTGTTCCATAGTTGCCTAAGGATGCACCCAAAACGCTTAAGCACATCAAGTTTTGCATAAAAATAGCAAGAGAACGCGATCATGTTTAAAACGGAATCTCAGCTTCAAAGAAAAAAGGTTCTCATGAAGTTCAGGACCTTTCAATCTAGTTGGAGGACTAGAAACTCTTCCTCAACGGGTACAGAGCACTTCATTTCACATTGTTCCAAATCATGTACCAATCAGGACAGGCCCTCTACTACTCCAGATTGTTAATAGTTAAATGGTCTTTCATATATACCAGCTTTCAACATTTGCCAAGGCATACAAACTCAGAAGGCATAGATAATTATGTAAGCCAAAAAAAGGCCAATGAATATTTTTTTTTCATCAGAAATTTTACCTAGTATCTCTCAAATATGTCTATCTAAACAAACATGGACATAATGCCAAGATTAGCAAAAAAGTACGAGAAAAAGACCTTATAGTCTAGAACTTTAAGAGTTGGGCTAAGCATTGCGCAACAAAGAGCACATCCTCTTGCAACACATTCACTTGCATTCAGTGTTCTTGTCGGCTCTTTCTGAAAAAACGAAGTTAACCTTTTCATAATAGCCGGTATACGAGACCCAGAGCCAACAAGCTCGATAGTATATATCTTATCATGACTTATACCAGAGTCATGTACAGCCTTAATGCAAGGATCCGTAACCCTTTCTAGCAACTCCAGTGACAGATTCTCGAACTCTTCCCTTGTAATGATTCCTCTAACATCTTTATCTTCAATTAAACACTGGATACTAAGAGGAGCTTCTGTATTGGCACTCAAAACTTTCTTCACCTTCTCACATGATGCTCTAAGCCTGATAGAAGCACGAGCATTGGAGGACACATCAATCTTGTATTTCTCTTTAAATTGTGCAGCAAAATGTTTGAATAAGACTTCATCAAAGTCCCTACCTCCCAAGTTATTATCAAAAGAATGGGCTAATATTTTCATTTGGCCTCGTTTAAAAGCTGCAACTGTTACCTGAGTGTCACAATGACCAATGTCCACAAACACAACAATAGTTGGTCTTACATCAGATAAATCAGTCTTATACATACCATACCCTAATGCAATTGCAGTGCCATCATGCACTAACCTCAAAGGCTTTAAACCAGCAACAGTTGCAGCATCAAGATACTCACGCCTTTGCAAGTCAGTAAAATACGACGGAATCCCAATAACGCAGTCTACAACAGCAGATTCAAGATTTTTCTCAGCTATTTGCTTAAGATGTTTAAGCAACATCCCTAAAATCTCCATAGGTGTAAACGTCAATTTCTCTTTCATAAATTCCAACTCAATCAATATACCACCACGAGGACCCTCACTGGTCACAAAAGGTAGCAACTTAAGCTCTTCCACCACACTTGGTTCCTTATACTGTCTTCCAATCAACCTCTTAATTTGAGAAATAGTTGACTTTTGATTGGCAGTAGCAAACGAAGCACCTGCGGATCCCAAAAACCTCTGCTTATCACCAAATGACACCACAGCAGGCGACTCACGTTTCCCTTCATCATTCAATAATACATCAATCCCGCCGCGCTTTGCAGCAGCAATAACACAGTTCTCATTCCCGATATCAAATCCAATTACACTCATTCTAAAAGTCTCCCAAAGACGCAAGTAAACTCTTCAAAGATTCAAAGCAGCCACGATCCCTACCAACACCAAAATAATTCAAACAAACAAAGTAACTAAACAACAACAAAAGTAAAATAATAAATTACGACTATAAAAACCTACTTTTGTAGATAATACACAAAAACAATATAGGTTAATGAAAATATATGTGTTACAACTAAAGATAATTAGGTCATAGAGGGTGTTTTGGATATATATTTTTTCTAGCTTTCTGAATATAGGCTTCTACTTATAAATTAGCACTTATATGCTGCTTAAAAATTTGGGTGTTAATTGTTAGATATGATAGAAAAAGTTGATATTAGTTTCATAGCATAAAAGTACATTGAAATAACCATGCCACAACGTGTTTGTTATGAATTACTTATTGTGCCCCATACAAACAGATAAGCACAGAGAAAAAGCAAATCCCACAAAAAATCAACGCGTAAAGATGTATTTCCCTGTTTAGGTTACCCAGAGGGCGTTTTCCCTATTTAGTTTAGCAGTGGCGGATCCAAAAAACTTATTAAGGGTGTGCACTTTTTTCTTTCAAGATGACTAAAGGGCGTTCACATTGAATGCTAAACCTATAAAACTCTAGATTTAGAACAAATTAACTTCTAACACTATGAATGGTTCTATTGGAGTATGCACGTGCGTACTACGTATGTCCATCCTGCTTCGTCCTCTGAAGGTGAGTCCGATGTTCCGGCCCTCTAAAAATGTTAAAAAATATGCATAGACATGCACACATAAAAGCTATCATCGTTATAAGAGTATATATATGTCACCAAACCAAACCAACAAAATTAACTATCTAGTTTAGGAATACCAATACTCAAAAGTGAAAATATTAATAGCACTACGTCACAATAATCTATGAGTGCATGTTCCGTGAACCGTAGACCTACCCAGGTTATTTATATCATTTAATAGCAAAACACATATATGGGTGTCTGTGTTTAAGCTTATTTGCGGGTTTACGACCTTATTTGATTTCGGCTTATATACTGTATTTCATAATCTTTGGCTTATTTTGAGAGCTATGGGGCTTATATAAACTTATTACTATATGATCATAATATAAACTCAAAAGTTCTCAAAAGTTTCAAAACAAGCAAGCAACTCCAAAAATCATAGTAATCACATTACATGAAGGAAAAATGTACCGGATGGAATTAATAAACTGTCCTTGTGCGTGTAAAATTGAGGAAGGAAAGAAATGGTAATGAAAAAAAAAGGTGAAAGGCGAGTTTATGATCAAGTGGCTGTTTTTTAATACTCCTCTCCAAGACTTCCTCTTTAATTAATTTTAATCTTTGATTAAGAGAGAATGAATATAATATTGATTCTTAGCTTTAAGTAAGTTTTGCGGTTTCTGGGTTTAGTTTTCCTTTTTGAGAGCCACAATCTTTTTTAAATAATCTATTTTAAAATGATATCTTTTAAATAAAAAATTGATTGATAATTTTTTTTTTAATTTTTTAAAGCTGTTAAAAATGTTAAAACTATAAATTATTAATACATCTTTAGCTATATTATAATTTATTTAGATATGTTTTTTTTAAGTTATTTGACATCTTAATATTACAGTTAACAGTTAATTCTTTAAAAAATTATTGAAAAAATAGAGCTTATAGCTCATGTTAATAGCTATAAGCTTATATCTAATTTTATTAAACATATACGTGATAAACTACTCTTTTCGGTTTATTTAGTAATAGATTTAAAAGTGAATTTAAAAATATAAACTAAACTTAAATCATATAAGTTTGTAAAAAAAATGAATAGTAACTCTAGAAACGTTATTAGTTTATATATAAAAGAGGACAATCACGTTTCCATATAAACAATGATTCTCCTCACATACATATTAAACAATGCTTTCTTCTTCTCTCACAGCCTCACCCTTCTCTCTCACATAAATCATACACACTAAACATACACGGTTTTGATGCCGACCCGGTTTCATGATCCGTTGGCATTGATTATCGTTTGGCGTTATCCCTCTTCTTTAATTAATGCTGGATTGGCCCTTCGTCATTAACGGTTGCCCCTCCCTTCATTTTCCCCTTGATTAATAAAAAAATTTATTTGGTTCTCTCATGGTGATAGTGGTTACATGAGCTCTAGGGGTGAGCAGAAACCGAACCGCGAACCGCAAAACCGCAAAAAACCGTAAAACCGAACCGCAGAAACCGTACCACGACAAAAACCGACGGTTTGGTTTTAAGAAAAAGGAAAAACCGCAACTACGGTTCGGTTGCGGTTTTCTACAGTAAACCCGAACCGAAAAACCGAACCGCACCACACAATAATTATTTTATACTGAAAAACGTCACATCGACTATTTTATGCGAGTTATAAGATTTCTAGTGCATATTATCACTGATATTCATATAAGTTGTTAGTAAAGTGTTTGTTAGATACAATTTATGCATTGTTATAACCGAAAAAATCAATATTTTAAACAAAAAGCCACAATTATTATATTAGTCACAAGTAATGGTTCGGTGCGGTTAAAAACCGCAAAACCGCAAAAAAACCGCAAAACCGAAACCGCGATTTTTGGTTCGGTGCGGTTTCTAATTTTATAAAAACCGCAAGTGCGGTTGCGGTTCGATTTTAGTCAAAAACCGCACCAAACCAAACCATGCTCACCCCTAATGAGCTCGATGTGCATCGTTGATTCCATATGCGTGTGTGGATCTTGCTCGTTGATTTGTGTGTATATACTTCAGCTGCAAATTATTCCCACTCACTCACCCCACCCTCCCATCCAATCAATTTTAGATGAGTTGCATCTCCTTTAAATTTGATCGCTGATTTAATCCATGTGTATACCAACAACTAACCTTTGTTGCCGTTGATCTCTTCGTTGCCAACGTTCCTGGTGTGCGGCGTTGGTGGTCAGCAGGTGATATTGGTTAGCTTAGGTGGGAGGGTGGTTTTGTAAGCTACCTTGATTTGTAGGGATTGTCATCGCCGATTGTTGATTAAGGGTTTATGGTCAACGGGTGTGGTCAATGGCAACCATTCATTGGGTTTGATGCAAACCCTAATTTTATTGATTGTATGATGTCGTCGCTGTTGATGTTTTTTTTACCTCCGAAGATTCAAGTAAGTAAGGTACCTTTATTAATGTTGTGTTTTTTGTTCCTGTTTTTTTATTCTTGCTTTTTGATTGCTCTTTTAAGTACGAGCTTATTATAGGTTTAAAGTGTATTTGATTTTATGGCATGACAATTAGGCTTACAGAATAGGCTCATGCTATTTAAGTCAAGCCGAATAAGCTCATAGGCTGCTAAAGAAGCATATTGTGATATAAGGGGTGTTTCTGTGTGCTTAACTATCAAGGCTTAGCTTAATTGATTCTGGCCTTTTGGTGTTTGTTTGCACTTATGTACCTACAGTGTTTAAATCTTGAACGGGTCGATAATCATGGTAACTTTTGATGTTTTCAGCCAGAGGAGTCTGCTAGAAATATTGCAACTGTTACGTTTGTGGTTTCAAGATTGTGTTGGGGTGAAATCAGCCCGCAACTTTGCGTGGTAGCACGCGATCGTGGTTGCAGTCATGGCGGGTTACATCGTACAAGGTGTATAACGTTGATGACTGGGCTATGATGGTAATATTTAAACGTCGATAACCGGGTTTGATTAAAGTTTGGACTACGTATATCTTGGCGGGGGAAGCTTGCACAGTTTGCAGCCATGGCGGGTATCCTCATTCTCGACATACCCAATTGGTTAGTTATCTGAGCCTGAAAACAATAAGATAAATGTTTTTAACATTTTTATTCACCAGAATTGTGTAGTCATACTAAACGTGTGATTCTGTTAACGTTTTTTTGGTTTTATCGAGTGGTGTTGGGCACATCAATGCAAGTCTCGATGCCATCGTTATTTTTGTTTCCGCTGTACACGGCGTGTAACAGTAGTGATGGTCGTGTAACGTTGGTAGTGGCCTGCAAGAAAAAGTGGGACAGTGGGATTTTGATAATATTACCATGTGTTGCATTAAAACTACGCTTACAATAATGGGACAGTGGGGTTATATAATAATGGCCCGTCAAATGGTTATGGGAACAAATTGTTTTTTCGTGGCTGTTAACATACTATAGATAGTTTTTGGTATCCTACTTAGGCGATGATGACATCTACGGCTAATGGTACGTTGTTTCATGGTGTACCTAGACTGGCGGGGCAACCTTGTCATACATGTGGCTGCAGCCGTCTCGGTTCCATGAATACACACTCATATTCCTTTGTGTGAGCCTTGCTACACCCAAAACACGTTCTCGACCAAAGACAACAGCCAGTAGAATATATTCAAACTGGATCAACACCGTGACTGGTAAGCTTCGATGTATACTCAGTTTTCCTAATCTATATACGGATGGCTTATTAGCTAACATGTTTTCAACTTACGTTTCACAAGCCTTATTTTTTCTACTTATTTTTAGACCTATGGGCTTATGTAGGTTTTTTATCATGTCAAAACAATCTTATATAAGCTCATAAGTTTCAAAATAAGCCCAAAAAACTGACTTAATAACTATAAGCCGAAAGCATAAAAGCTAATAACCTCATAGATAAGCTTGGGGTGTTTGTTTCGCCAGACTGATTTAGTTTTGACCTTACGTTTCATAAGATCACTTTGAAACTTTTGCGGTTTGTACGAGTTCATTATTTATATAAGCCGAAAAATTTATAATGGGTTATGTGATTTTTGGCTTATAATTCATAAGCTCACTTTTTTGAAACTTTTCGGCTTATATAAGCATATCATGTCAAAATAAGGTTAAAAGATAAATGGTAAAGCGGTTACATTAAAAAACCGAGATTCCACTTTAGATTCAGGTGTTGTTTGGATGTGCTATCCGAAAGTTGGATAACAAAGAAAAAATCATTATCTATAATAGAATATGTTGTAGATTACAGTGTTTAAATTTCTTTATGTCATTTAAAGTTGTAACAATCATAAGTATTACTGTTTGTCCTAAGAAAATTTGAAGACTTGAGATAAAATGATCGAAAATGCCATTTTTAAACTTAGGAAAATGATTTGTGAAATAGAAAAGTCATTCAATCATTGTATGTTTTTCTAAGCAATCCTAATCTAAGCAAGTCCGAACCACACATCCAAACACACTGCTGTTGCAGATAAATAGTCAGTGAGGTTTTAGTCGTGCGACCAATATGTAAGAGAGATGAAAATGTGATTGTGGATCCATATGAGATCTGCTATGGAGGAATATAAATAAATGTCGTCTACCTTTCTTATTACAAAAAATCCATACGCTCAAAGTTTGCTTATGCATCTTCAAGTAATCAGCTTTGAAGGCTTTCTTGACAGTAAATTCACATACATGCTAATTTGCCTTTTCTTCTAACTTGGGTTTGACAGCTTAGAGTGAAGTCATAACTCACAATTATCATGTTTGGATTAGTAGATGTGTATATGTGTTCTGTTAATGTTCTGTCATGGTATCCGCACTGAAAAGTTTGATCCTCTCAATTTACAGATTACAAGAAGAAGAAAGAAGCAGAACAGTAGTTTGAGTAAATACAAACATATTAACAACATAATGAATTGCCTCTAACCGTTTCCAATGAACGCGGGGACCATTGAATGATTCAGAAAGGAGGTAGGTACTATATCTCGCGGATTTAGCTTATGTCATTCTTTATAGTAGTCTCTTAAAGGTTTCTGGAAATTTGAACCTTAAGAGTAGCATAATACACTAGAAATATCTGATATTCCTCATACTCTGTTGGGACTTATATATCTTGAGTTGATATGACAAAAGAAGATGAAGGACTTAATAATAAATAATTAGCTTAGTAAGTAAGCTAGGGTTGTGATGTAACCCTAGTACCTCTATTATATAAAGAGGGTTAGGCACACATGGTTATTCACTGATTCATATACAATATAAACAAAAGGTGTGTGTGCGTTCCTCCTGGTGTCAAGCCTGTTAGGCGTCAGGAGTAGTAGTTAGTAGCTTTATTAATAGTAATCTTTATTAGTGAAAGCCTTGTTCTTGGTTATGATTGTGTTCTTTGTTATTCCGCTGTGCATTTACAATCATGATCATGATATCCCAGATGAGTCTAGATCCTAAGACTCAACAAGTGGTATCAGAGCTTGTTGGCTCCTGATCTGGTTGATCTACAAGGTTTTCTATTAGTGTTAATTTTTGTTTTTCAATAAAGTTGCTGATCTAGGGTTTTTCCTAACAAACCCTAGATGATTTGGTGTTGTTTTGCTGCTGATATTTCATGTTGCTGCTGGTATTTTGAAGGTGGTCATACTAGCTTCGGTGAGTTGATCCTTGATCAACGATGAACCCTAGTATGATAGATGTTTGTGGCTGCTGTGATATTCTTTAAAGAAATTTTCATTTTTAGGGTTTGACCTGGAAACCCTAGATTCATGTTTTGGAGCATTATAGGGAGTGCTTTGATCGTGACTTGGATTCAAAGAAAACAGCAGGTTTAAACAAACGAAGAATGACAGGATCATCATATGAGTTTAGGGTTGTTAAACCCTATATTCATTAATTGTTCTTGCTATTTTCATTTGTGTGATACAAAATTTTTCTGGTTCGTGATCTTCAAAAGAACAAAGGACATACGGTTGTGGTCCTAGGGCAAATGAAAGAAGCATGGGAAAGCATGTGGTTAACAGTAGTTCCAAGGGTCTTTGTTACAAAGAAAATGGACGTCTCCTTGCATGTTTGTACTCACAATCCATAGTCACGTGAGGGAGCTATGTATATCTCTCATGGAGGTACGTTTTCTTGATTATAGTACTTGATGAGAAAAGCAAGGTAAGAGATATGATAGTACTGCAACAAGAAAATTAATCTTCACGTGATTTCAGACTTTTTATATTTTGGAAAAAGATTGGTATCTCTCATATTTTTGGATGTAATTAATGGTGTTACCTTAAGAAATAATGATCCGGATTTTATGGGATACCAGTTTTATTGGATGTAATTTATGGGATACGGGCTACAAAATAGTTTGGACGTGATATATAATATGGGATATATTTGAACGTGATTTGTGATATAGCAAAGACGTGTGGAAGCAACTTTATTTCCATATTTCTAGGATATCTATTTTACAAATCAGTTATGATAAAGATACGAATCATTCCTTGAGTTGCTGATTTTGTGGAATATATTTTTGAAATGTGGATTTATGGGATTATATTTGTTTCTTCATTTGGACGAGGTATATTGTTTTTTTATGGATAGCAAAACATGTGGAGTATGGTTTGTTGTGGGGTCATATATTCAAACGATTATTTATGGAAGAAATATTCGGTGTTAATATTCACGTTGCAATAATGGAAGTTGCCTTAGTATCCTGCGTGATTTAAGGATGCACGATTTATTTATGGGCTGGTTTGTATTTGTCCATATTATTTAAGTAGTGCCCACGTTTGTGACCGAGACAGCTAAGCGACAGATTTGCAATAGCCATAGCAACAGTTTCAGCTTGTGGTGACAGAATGTGTTAAAAAAAAAGAAAAAAAAAGTAGAAGGGGTTTGAGATGCTACTGGTAGGTTATGTTGTTCCTACTTGTGTGCTATGGTTCCTACTGGTCATTTATGTTCGTGGTGGTTGTGTTCTCGGTTCCTCCTGGTAATATTCGATGGTTCCTCTTGGCTGAATCATCGGCTCCTACTGGTCGGTTTCTACTAGTCGGTTCCTACTGGTCCGTACCACTGGTTTGTTCCTACTGGTTTGTTCCTACTGGTAGGTGTATGTTCTTGCTGAATTTCTTCTGGTTCCTGCTAGCTTGTTGTATACTAATTTTCTTTGGCCGGTTTTGGTTCCTACTAGACATGTAAGATTGCTTTTAGTGACTAGTCTGATGTCACTACTGTTACTGGAGGAGGAGTTCTCAGCTATCATCACTTCATTGGGGATATTCATTGAAGAAGACATTTTATTATCACTGATTTTATGTTGTAGTTGATTTTCACAGGTTTTGTGTTCTTATCATATCTTAAAAGGAAGGGAGTACCTTTTCAGATAACTTGTTTGGTTTGTATGGTGATGAAGACTCGACATATCTACCGAAGGGGTACGATCTATTCATATCTTAAAAGGAGTAGTAGCCTGTTTAAGATAGTTTGCTCTATGCGTACATTTGTTATCGCTTGAAGGGGTTACATTATTGTGCTCAGTGTCTCTTTTATTTGAGGATTTTGTTCGAGCTCGACGTCACGTGGTTAGTGCAAGACATAAGACACAAGTTTGGGAGATTCCACTTCTTCATCAAATTCGTTATACTTGATTTTCTTCATCAGTGATCTCTCCATGGAGCCTACTGGATTTGTTGTGCACTTCTTAAGGGGAAGACGATCCTTTTTGAGTTGATGTGACAAAAAGGGGAAGAATGCATGGATCAAGGGGAAGCTTAGCCTTCATCTATATTAGCTTCAGGGGAAGCTTTTGCTTACTGGTTTTGTCAAATCAACTAGGGGAAGATTGTTGGGACTTATATATCTTGAGTTGATATGACAAAAGAAGATGAAGGACTTAATAATAAATAGTTAGCTTAGTAAGTAAGCTAGGGTTGTGATGTAACCCTAGTACCTCTAATATATAAAAAGGGTTAGGCACACATGGTTATTCACTGATTCATATAAAATGTAAACAAAAGGTGTGTGTGCGTTCCTCCTGGTGTCAAGCCTGTTAGGCGCCGGGAGTAGTAGTTAGTAGCTTTATTAATAGTAATCTTTATTAGTGAAAGCATTGTTCTTGGTTATGATTGTGTTCTTTGTTATTCCGCTGTGCATTTACAATCATGATCATGATATCCCAGATGAGTCTAGATCCTAAGACTCAACATACTCTATGAAAGTCGACTTCCAAGACAAATGGGTCAAACTTTGACTTGAAAAAGGTTACCAATAACAATTTTGAGGGTGTTTTCTCAGCTTACTAGATGGACTTATCGGCTTACTAGAAAAACTGATAAGCTCATTTCTTATGGCTATGACCTTTTTAAGCTATAAGCTTAAGTTGATAAGCTCATAAGGCCACCAAATAAGCTAAAACAAAAACATTCGCGTCTCAAATACAAGAGATTTTGGGGCAATGACCATAATTACTTACTTGGTCTTTTTAGCTTTAGTATTGTTCTCAGGAATTCGCAGATGTTATTGTCATTCTGTAAGTGCCATACAAAACTGATCCTTTTGCGGTTGCTGTTTGAATTTTATTTACCACTTTCAATCACTATGTGAACTTTATAAAAATTAGAATTTAAATCGTTCGAGAAAGAAAAACGATAGGATTCTTGCCCACTGTGATCATGGTTAAATCTGGGATTACCCGTGTGTTGGAAGGGAAACCTCTCGGCCTCCAACCATACCGTGTTGGGTCAAAAAGTTGATGTGGCAGAAACTCAAAACGAAGAAACAAGATATTTGTTCACGTGACACTGACATGTGAAAGATAGGCGTTACGCTGACACGTGAAAGCTAAGCGTTGATGGATGTCTACGGTTTAATAGAATCTTCTATTTAGGGAATATATTAAATATATTATTTAGTATATAGTTATCTAAATAGAAGATATACATATTATTCATAGTTATCTCTTGTAAAACCCTAATCCTTAGTCTATAAAAGGAACAAGGGTCTTAGGTTTTATTGATATCATTCATACACAATGTAAACCTAAAGCGTGTGTCGACTAGTAATAACAGATTTTTAGTTAGTTAATAAAACGGGTTTGTTGCAAGATCTTTTGTCGTGTTGCTCGTACCCAATTATATTTGTCGTTTTTTCATTCTCGGTATCTTCTCGAATTGATCACGGTTCAAAGTGGAATTGTTGTTCTTGGTGACTAAAAGGGGGAGCTTTTGATCTATTTCTAATTAAAAGGTAAACGCGTGAAGTAGTAAAAATAAGCCAAAAGCATTTAATATTAATAATAATAAAGCTTGAATTAAACTTAAACTTAAACAGTAAATCAGTAAAATACCTTAACTTAGAAAAACAGCTGATTCAGAATTATAACTTCATTCGGAAAGTATAGCTGGTTCGGAATAAACTTTGAAAAGCCTTGGTTCGGAATGTCCTTGCTCATGCGGAATAATTAAAGAAAACTGTTGGTTCGGAATAAATTCACTCATCCGTAATAACGGTTGATTCGGAATATACCCTTCATGCGGAATAAAAACTTGGTTCGGAATAACTATGCTTCATTCGGAATACTTCTTCATCCGGAATAAAGACTGATCCGGAATAATTAGCTTATTCGGAATACAATGCTGGTTCGGAATAAATGATAAAAAGCTTCGTTCGAAATATTCAACTGATGCGGAATAAATAAAACTAAATGCTCATCCGGAATGTTTTGTTGGTTCGGAATAACTAAAACAGAAAGCTCATTCGGAATAATTCCAAAATCGCTGGTTCGGAATAAATCTCTTGGCTCGGAATGTTGAGCTGGTTCGGAATACTAGCTCATTCAGAATGTTTTCACTAAAACCCTTCGTTCGGAATAATTTAGACAAAACTGTTGGTTCGGAATCTGGGGATATAAGAGACGCGAAGAACAGGGGAAAATCAACAACACGAATTGTTACTAAAACCAACCAAGATAAATCTAAAGAATCAACCAAACTTAACCACTAATCATCTATTGATGATAAACATCAAACCAAATCAATAAAAACACAAAACCCACTTGTTTTTAAAGATCAAAATCAACAAAGTAAAAACTTAGAACTTTAGAATCAATAAGAAAAGGAAGAACAAGATTGAAAGGAAACTTGTAAAGGATTAAGATTCAAACAAACAATAATAAAAATCAAACTTGCATGAAGATGGATCAAAAATTAAAAGGTGCCAAACACCCTAATGGTGTTTGGTTTGCTACGAACCAAAAGAAAGGAAAAAACAGAAAATGAAAGCTAGCTTGAAAATGTGAAGGAGGTCTCCTATTTATAGGCCTTGGAGTTGGTTGGTGAGTGGGCTTTCTCCCTTTCTTTTTGTCTTCTAGTCTTTTCAGTAAAGTTGACGTTTTCGACTCTGATTCGGGATTTGTCGATGAATAAATTCAACTCGTCTTTTAATTCCTTCGTTTAATAGACTTGAGTTCTTCGACATATATAAATCTTCCATCTTTTGTCCTTTTCTTCGATAAATCTTCAAATAGGCCCATTGACTTCAAATCTTTTGCATCTCTTGGACTATAGACTTCGTCTTTCGTCTTTTTCTTCGATGAAACCCGTGCAATCCCATGTTTTCTTCAATATTTATCCGATTGGCTCTGAAAACCCAACAAACACACAAACCACGCATAATTCTAAACAAATGACATTAAATACGCGTTTTGGTCTCGTTTCAGCAAGAACTAAGTGGTAAAAGGATGGGTGTTTTCACACCTATCAAATCCCCTACACTTCACTATTGCCATGCCCTCATGCAATGCTTAGTGACAAAGCAAATTTACACTTTTCTCATAATCAATCAACCTTGGCCTTATTAACGAAAACTACTACTACTACTTAAGAGAAATAAAAGCTTGAATGAAACAAAAGGGATAGAAACTATTTTCACTTGGAAATAGCTATATGGAAATAACTTGCAAAGAGATCTAAGACTTACATTAGGGCTTTGGTGCTGCGAAGATTTATCACCCTCAAGTTTCACGTTCCCCACACTAAGCTTAAAAACGAGATCATTGTTATTATAAGTTAGCAAAACAAACACTTACACACATGGCTTAATTATACGTTTAAACTCCCTTATTCCTAGGTGTATCTCTTATATTTTATTTTTGTCTTAGAATGATCATGAAGATGCATTTTTGTACTTATTGCGATAGTTTATTTAGGCTGAAAATAAAGTAGGACGATTTGATTAATATTTAGCTAAAGGACAAAATATCTTAAAACTGCTTCTCGAGACCTCAAAAAGTTCATATCTTGGCATAACTCGTTTCACGATTTGAGACCTTTCTCGGGCCGATATTTGGCATGTACTTCATACTTCATATCTTGAGAGACGTTCTTGAGATAATGGTCTTCTCTTTATTTATAGAGTTTCTTCACTTGGAGTATTTTTGAGAGATACTTCAACTTTGTTGACCACGACTTCATCATTATTTCTTCAATCGTTTATTGGGACTTTGAAATACAACGATTCGCCTCCTTTTCGGACTTGGATCTATTTATCCTCATACCTTGTTAGAGTCTTTTCGGATAGACTTCTCCATGATCTTTATGGGAGTTGATTGCTTTTCGTCGTGCGTCTTGATCCTTCATATTGATTTTGGGAATAATGCTTTTCACATCATCTTGGATCTTTAGCAATAAAATGGAATCCTCATGCCTTGTTAGGGCCTTTTCGGATTCGCCAATCTTCGCGCCCCGCTTCAATAGTTATGCATTGGCTATGAACTCTTATCATTATTGAGCAACTTTTAAACGATCTTGGGCTAGAAGCTAAGTAATCCAATAAAATCGTACGACCTTACTTATTGCATTAATTTATTTACAAGCGATGGGAGGAAAAGCTAATATTTACACCAAGTGTGCTTATGCAAGAATACCGACTTATAATTGACTCTATCATTTCTCGTTCTCCACAATTTAAAATCTCAAGTAATGAGACTCGTGGATGCTTAGCCTAATAAACCAATTAAGGTCTACATGGTTAAGGATACTTGCTAGAATAAACTTGGATAAGTCTATTCGGGTTGAGTCAAAATAATCACAACGGGCCTAATTTATCAAAGACTTCTAAACTAGCTACACCACTTTATTAATATTTTTGATTTTTCTTTTATTTTAGACTTTATTATGGGATATATACATATGGAAGCAACGATAAAAGGAAGGAAATAAAAGACATAAAAATTTAAAAATTACTACTACTTGGCCAAAGTTAATTAAAAATTTGAAAAATATCGAAAAAAATGATTTTCCGGTTAAATGAAGGCACTTTAATGGAAAAGTCCACTTAAAACATCGATAGAAGTCTCCCCTACACTTAATATAAACATTGTCCTCAATGTTTAAGCATGTGGGAAAAGTCTCCCCTACACTTATGACATTGTGCACGTTGGTTAAATCAAGTTAAGGAGGAGACAACTAAAGTGATCAATTTCAAATGTGAGTATGAAGAAAATTGAATCACGATAGTTGAGAGATAGAACCGGATTTGCGGATAACATGGGAGCACGGTTCTTCAAAGATTCCAAAAGTGCACTTATCCCTGTTATCACATCACCATACAAACACAAGCAACCTATATAGTTCCCCCTACACTTAGGATAAAACAAAACGGAAAAGGGGGGATAGATACTCGGGTTGCCTACCGAGGAGCGCTTGTTTTTGTTAACCGAGTCACGAGCCTGACTCGGTCCTGAACTAATTCAAGGGAAAGGTGGAGAGGGATGGAATCTCATTAGAGATGTCCTCTCCAAAGTACAACTTCACTCATTGACCATTCACCTTAAAATTTGGGCCATTGGTTTGAGCAAGCTTAATAGTACCATATGGAAAAATTTGAGCAATGGTGAATGGGCCGAACCAACGAGATTTGAGTTTGCCCAAAAAGATTTTCAAACGAGAGTTAAAGAGTAAAACTTTATCACCAATGTGGAAATCTCGGCTTTTGAGCTTAGCATCATGAAAGAGCTTGGTCTTCTCTTTATAGATCAATGAGCTCTCATAAGCTTCATTCCTGAGTTCGTTTAACTCATTGAGTTGGATTTTTCTAAAGTCACCGATGTTGTTGATATCAAAATTAGCCCATTTCAAAGCCCAATAGGCCTTGTGCTCCAACTCAATTGGGAGGTGGCATGTTGTTCCGTACACAAGACGATAAGGCGTACAACCAATCGGTGTCTTATATGCGGTACGGAAAGCCCACAGAGCATCATCAAGTTTATCGGCCCATGAGGCACGACGCTCTCCCACGGTACGTTCCAAAATTCGCTTTAACCCACGGTTAGAGATCTCGGCTTGCCCATTGGTTTGTGGGTGATATGCAGTGGAAAGACGGTGATTGACACCATACTTAGCCATGACTCTTGCGAATTGATCATTGCAAAAACGAGTCCCGCGATTACTAATAATGGCACGAGGCACACCGAATCTAGCGAATAGCTGTTTCAGAAAGTTACAAACTACCCTTGCATCGTTAGTGGGTAAAGCTTTTGCTTCAACCCATTTTGAAATGTAGTCAACGGCGACAAGGATGTATTTGTTTCCTTTTGAAGAAGGGAATGGCCCCATAAAGTCTATGCCCCATACATCAAAGATTTCACATTCTTGTATGAAATTTTGAGGCATCTCATCTTTATGTGTGATCTTGCCTTGTCTTTGGCAAGCATAACAGTTTTTAACCATTTCGTGAGCGTCACGATAAATGATGGGCCAATAGAATCCCGAGTCAAACACTTTTTTGGCGGTGTAGTTGGGACCAAAGTGACCACCGGTGGGTCCTTTGTGGCAAACTTCGAGAATATCTAGAGTTGCGGGTCCGTCAACACACCGACGAATTATCAAATCAGCACATTGTTTGAAGAGAAAAGGGTCATCCCAAAAGTAGGTCTTAACATCATTCAAGAACTTTTTCTTTTGTTGGGATGTTAACCCTTTGATGAGAACACCACCCGCTAAGTAGTTTGCAATGTCCGGCAAACCACGGGGTGTCATCAAGATTGGAATTTATAGACATTAAGGTCTCAAGGGGAAAAGAGTCATTGATCTCTTGATTCGGATGATCCCCTTGATAAGGATCCTCAAGTCTACTTAGATGATCCGCGGCTAGGTTTTCAGCTCCCTTCTTGTCACGAATTTCAATGTTAAATTCTTGAAGGAGTAAAACCCAACGAAGAAGTCTTGGCTTAGAGTCGTGCTTAGTCATCAAGTAATTCAACGCGGAATGGTCCGTGTATACAATGGTGGTGGATAAAACAAGATAGGGGCGAAATTTTTCAAAAGCATAGACAACAGCTAAAAGCTCTTTTTCAGTTGTCGTATAATGCAATTGAGCCCCCGTCATTGTCTTGCTAGCATAATGGATTGGTTGGAAGTGTTTATTCACTCTTTGGCCCAAAACCGCTCCAATGGCAAAATCGCTAGCATCACACATCAACTCGAAAGGTAGCTCCCAATTAGGGGTGACCAAGACCGGTGCCTTAGTGAGCTTATCCTTAAGAAGGTTGAATGATTCAATACACTCTTTGGAAAAGATAAAAGGAGTATCTTTTTCCAAGAGGTGGGTCATCGGGCGAGCGATTTTAGAAAAGTCTTGAATAAATCGACGATAGAAGCCCGAATGACCAAGAAAACTTCTCACACCCTTCACGGTTGAAGGTGGAGGTAATTTGGCTATGACATCCACTTTAACACGGTCCACTTCAAGACCGGATTTTGAGATTTTGTGTCCTAGCACAATGCCTTCTTTTACCATAAAATGGCATTTTTCCCAATTTAGAACAAGGCGAGTGTCTTCGCACCGCTTAAGCATACGTTCTAAATTGGCAAGGCAAGAAGATAAAGAATCCCCAAAGACCGAGAAATCATCCATGAAGACTTCCATGGTTTGCTCAACCATGTCATGGAAAATAGCCAACGTGCACCTTTGGAAAGTCCCGGGGGCATTGCATAAGCCAAAAGGCATTCTTTTATAAGCAAATGTGCCATAGGGACAGGTGAATGTTGTCTTCTCTTGATCTTGGGGATCGATGGGTATTTGGAAATAACCCGAGAAACCATCTAGAAAGCAGTAATATTCATTACCCGCTAAACGTTCAAGCATTGGTCCATAAAAGGAAGAGGAAAATGATCCTTTCTCGTGGCATCATTGAGTTTGTGATAGTCTATACAAACTCTCCACCCAGTAACGAGACGTGTAGGAATCAACTCGTTGTTTTGATTGGGCACAACGGTGATTCCGCCTTTCTTAGGCACACAATGGACTGGACTAACCCATGGTGAATCCGAGATAGGGTAAATCATGCCCGCATCAAGAAGTTTGAGAACCTCTTTTTTGATAATGTCATGGATTTTAGGATTCACCCTTCGTTGGCTTTGAATGGTGGGCTTAAAGTCGTCCTCCATGAGAATTTTATGTGTGCAAAAGTGAGGATCAATTCCGCGAATATCGGAGATTTTCCAAGCGATAGCTCTTTTATGTTTATTGAGAACTTCAAAGAGACGAGTTTCCTCATCGGCTTTTAATTCCTTAGCAATGATAACGGGAAGTTGATCAATGCCCTCTAAGAAAACATACTCGAGATGAGGAGGTAAGTCCTTAAGCTCAAGAGTAGGAGGATCCTCAATAGATGGTGTAACTAATGATGGATCATCATTGGTCACCTCTTTAGGAGAAGGAGGAGAGAAAGGGTCTTCATTGAGAAGTTTCTCAATTGTACGAATGTCTTCTTCCCAATCGGTGGGAGAATCATCATACCTAAGATCAAGTGGACCCAAGCTAGCTTCAAAATCATCCAAAAGAAAGTCACTTTCTCCAAAAGAAGTTAATGATAGAGCGATTGAGGCAACGGTCTCAACATTGGGTAGGGAAGAAAGATTACTTTTGCAAGCATCATTAAAGTGTTCTTCACAAGCCTCATCGAGAACATCAATAGCATTAACACTCTCATATGAATAAGGTTTCTTAGAAATCTTACCCATGTTGAAGACAATTTTATCGTCACCAACTCTCATGATTATTTCGCCCACGGCTACATCAATGAGAGTGCGGCCGGTCCTCAAGAAGGCACGTCCAACGATTAATGGAACACGGGGATCCATCTCGTAGTCAACGACAACAAAATCCGCCGGGAAGGTGAATTTGTCAACGCCAACGAAGACGTCTTCGGCTATCCCCACTGGATAAGCAACCGTACGGTTAGCTAATTCCAAAGTCATTTTGGTAGGGACTAGCTCAGGGAGAGATAATTGCTTCCAAACACTTAAAGGCATTAAGTTTATACTATCACCTAGATCGACTAGGGCCATGCAATTCTCTACTCCCAAGAAGTTGCAAGGAATCAAGAAGCGACCCGGATCACCAAGTTTGGTGGGAAATTTCCTTAAGAGAACCGCAGAGCAATTCTCGTTAAGTTGGGTATTAGAAATATCAAGAAGCTTTTCCTTGTCACTAAGAAGATCTTTAAACATCTTCTCATATTTAGGCATGTGAGCGAGAGCCTCGGTAAAGGAGATGTTAAAATTCAATTGTTTAAACATTTTAAGAAAGTTTGAAACTTGAATATCATCTTTGCTCTTTTGCTTCTCTTTCCTCAACCATGAAGGATAAGGTATATCGGATGAAGAGGAAGGCTTTAGGGGAGTAGGATCACTCACAACCGCGGGTGGTGGGGGAATGGGGTAAGAAGGTAAAGGAGGTGAAGAAAGTTGTTCTTTTTCCTTGTTCACAATCACGGGTGGAGGTGAGGAAGCTCGGGTTCCGTATAACCTTTTCCACTACGAGTGGTGATTGCTTTCATCTCCCCTCGTGGATTAGCAACGGTGTTACTCGGAAGAGTACCCGAAGAAGAGGGTTGATTACCTTGGAGAAGCGAACCTATCATATCATGTATATTATCCGCTTGAGTGCTGAAAGAGTCTCTCATGTTTGTGCGAATATCATTGCTTTGTTTTGCCATGTCATTCCTTAGCTCGGCTCGAATATCGCTCCCTTGTTTCGCCATGTCTCCCTTCAAGTTGATGAATTGGCTTTGAAGATTCTTCACCATCTCTCGATTAGTCCTCATGAATGTCTCGAGGTCTTGATTCAACACCGTTGGTTGATTGAGAGGTGGAGCTTGGTAAGCTTGAGAATTTCCTTGAGGTGGGTATGAGTTTCTTTGAGATTGATATTGATTGGTAGCACGAGGTTGGCTTTGGTTATTTTGGTTATAGCTTTTTTGTTGGTTTTGGTTTTGAGGAGTAAAACCGGGTGGTGAAAGATAGTTGTTTGAACGATAACTTAGCAAGTTACGGTCTCCTTGAGGACGACCTTGAGAGCCTCCCGTGGGATAGGTACCGTATGCCACGTTAACGGTTTCACAAAAATTGCCTTGAGTAGAAGGACAATCAATGTAAGAATGAGGACCACCACATGTTTCACAAGAAATAGCAACGGCTTTAGCTTGTTGAGTATGGTTAGTAGCAAAAATTTGCATATTTTTGCTCATTTCGATAATAGCTCGTTCCATGGCGGACATGTCGGTGGTGGAAGAAGTAGATGAAACATTGACTCTCGGATTAGATCTTGAGGATGCGGATGAATCCCAATTCTTGTGGTGAGTAGTCATGTTTTCAATCAACTCTCTACACTCCTCCGGTCTCCTTTTCATAAAAGTACCACCGGCAGCGGCATTAATCGTATCACAATCACGAAAAGTGAGACCATTGTAGAAAGTATCAATAAGAGTGAAGGGGAGCATGTTATGATTTGGACAACGGTCGATCAAATCATTGTAGCGTTCCCAAGCATCAAATAGTGATTCGTCATTGTCTTGCATGAATCCACTAATTTGGTTACGAAGGCTCGTGACCATGGACGGTGGAAAGTAGCGCGACAAAAATCGTTGAGTCATGTCGTCCCAAGTATGAATAGAATTATTTGGGAGACGGTCAAACCATTTTTCGGCATGGTGAGAAAGCGTGTGGGGAAATAGTTGAAGGCGAAGTACATCCATAGAAACATCGGGCATCTTCATTCTTTGAGTAATGGTAATAAATTTGTCGAGGTGCTTGTTGGCATCATCATCCGGTATTCCGCGAAATGGATTAGTTTGCACTTGTTGGATCATGTGATGCTTCAACGAAAACTCCTGAGCCGTGATTTGCATCGGCGCAATCGGTCCTCCACGTCCATTCATCGTAGGTTGGCATAGCTCCTCCATGGTTCGTAGGTCGGGTGGGGGTACATTATTGGGGTGGGGTGGATTATTATTGTTGTTGTGTACACCGGCCATGTCTAAATCTTGAAGAGTCTCGGGCTCGGGATAAGACGTTGATCGAGTACGCATACACTAAAAAGAAAATGCAAGAAAAAATATTTTTGGGTTTTTCAATTTTTTTGTATTTTTGAAAATTTTATATTTTTATGGGTTTTTAAAAATTTTTGTACTTGAAAATAACGTTCACGGGGAACGGATCCCAAAATCCAATTTTTCCCACAAAAAACCGTTGATCCTTACGAAAAGAGCCGGCAGCGGCGGCATTTTAATAACAAATTTTTAGTTAGTTAATAAAACGGGTTTGTTGCAAGATCTTTTGTCGTGTTGCTCGTACCCAATTATATTTGTCGTTGTTTCGTTCTCAGTATCTTCTCGAATTGATCAAGGTTCAAAGTGGAATTGTTGTTCTTGGTGACTAAAAGGGGGAGCTTTTGATCTATTTCTAATTAAAAGGTAAACGCGTGAAGTAGTAAAAATAAGCCAAAAGCAATAAATATTAATAATAATAAAGCTTGAATTAAACTTAAACTTAAACAGTAAATCAGTAAAATACCTTAACTTAGAAAAACAGCTGATTCGGAATTATAACTTCATTCGGAAAGTATAGCTGTTTCGGAATAAACTTTGAAAAGCCTTGGTTCGGAATGTCCTTGCTCATGCGGAATAATCAAAGAAAACTGCTGGTTCGGAATAAATTCACTCATCCGGAATAACGGTTGATTCGGAATATACCATCATGCGGAATAAAAACTTGGTTCGGAATAACTATGCTTCATTCAGAATACTTCTTCATCCGGAATAAAGACTCATCCGGAATAATTAGCTTATTCAAATACAATGCTGGTTCGGAATAAATGATAAAAAGCTTCGTTCGGAATATTCAACTGATGCGGAATAAATAAAACTAAATGCTCATCCGGAATGTTTTGTTGGTTCGGAATAACTAAAACAGAAAGCTCATTCGGGATAATTCCAAAATCGCTGGTTCGGAATAAATCTCTTGGCTCGGAATGTTGAGCTGGTTCGGAATACTAGCTCATTCGGAATGTTTTCACTAAAACCCTTCATTCGGAATAATTTAGACAAAACTGTTGGTTCGGAATCTGGGGATATAACGCGAAGAACAAGGGAACCTCAACAACACGAATTTTTACTAAAACCAACCAAGATAAATCTAAAGAATCAACCAAACTTAACCACTAATCATCTATTGATGATAAACATCAAACCAAATCAATAAAAACACAAAACCCACTTGTTTTTAAAGATCAAAATCGAAAAAATAAAAACTTAGAACTTTAGAATCAATAAGAAAAGGAAGAACAAGATTGAAAGGAAACTTGTATCAAGGATTAAGATTCAAACAAACAATAATAAAAATCAAACTTACATGAAGATGGATCAAAAATTAAAAGGTGCCAAACACCCTAATGGTGTTTGGTTTGCTACGAACCAAAAGAAAGGAAAAAACAGAAAATGAAAGCTAGCTTGAAAATGTGAAGGAGGTATCCTATTTATAGGCCTTGTAGTTGGTTGGTGAGTGGGCTTTCTCCCTTTCTTTTTGTCTTCTCGTCTTTTCAGTAAAATTGACGTTTTCGACTCTGATTCGGGATTTGTCGATGAATAAATTCAACTCGTCTTTTAATTCCTTCGTTTAATAGACTTGAGTTCTTCGACATATATAAATCTTCCATCTTTGGTCCTTTTCTTCGATAAATCTTCAAATAGGCCCATTGACTTCAAATCTTTTGCATCTCTTGGACTATAGACTTCGTCTTTCGTCTTTTTCTTCGATGAAACCCGTGCAATCCCATGTTTTCTTCAATATTTATCCGGTTGGCTCTGAAAACACAACAAACACACAAACCACGCATAATTCCAAACAAATGACATTAAATACGCGTTTTGGTCTCGTTTCAGCAAGAAATAAGTGGTAAAAGGATGGGTGTTTTCACACCTCTCAACTAGGTGTACGATTTAATGTATACACACCTAGTGATTGTTTGTTATTAATATAATGAGCAATCCAGTTGTTAGTAATTCTGTGTTTTGTGCCTAAACACCTTGTTTCCTAATTGTTGTTCTATTCCACTGTGATTATATGATCACATGAATAATGGTTATGCCTAGCAGCTAAAAGATTCGAGGAAACCAAAGTTTCCACAGTTGGTATCAGAGCCTCGTGGATCGTGATGCTAGGACCAACAAGGTGTTCGTGTATTGAGAAGAAAAGAAAAACCCGTCTAGGGTTTTTCTGGGTGATTTTGTGTGCGTAACAGTATTCAGAAGGCCATAACTTTTTATTGAACCGTTGCATCGCCACGAAATTTTTTATGTGTGTTATACACACATATATCTAAATATCTACCAGAGGGATTGTCGAGATTTATCCTTAAGAAAAAGTTATTAAGTGTCGAAGTCAGCAGTGGTCATATGTTGTTTTCTGTGAACAGTAACAGTAAAAACGTGATTTCTCCTTCGTTAACCGTTGGATCGTCATGAAATTTGCACTGTAGGTTCTTGACACTTGTGTCTAGGATCTCACTGAAGGGATCTTCGATCTGAGATCTCATGAAGAAGATATTTGATGTCGAAGTTCGCTACAGTTTATGGTTTTCTCATAAAATCATGATTTAGGGTTTGTAAAACCCTAGATCGATTAGCCGCTGACATGTGTTATGTAGATGCTGATAGATGTTGGTGGGACGCTAATAGATGTTGGTGTTACGCTGACAAGGCATGGATTAGACGCTGATGGCCAGGCGCTGACAGGTACAAAGTTGGCGCTGACAGAGTTATATGTAGGCGCTGACAGAAAACCCGTGTGTCGTCCGAGATATAGTTTTTCAAACGCTGACAAGTGTTGTCTGATATTGGACAACACACAGTGATGATATCTTGGATAAAGAAGGATCTTGGATGACAAAGGAATTGATGCTGTTTAGAAAATTGATAGATTTTTGCACACAAAAAGAGGTATTTACACACGAAGGTACATGGGATCTCTGTTTTTATACAGAATATCAAGTTGATATTTATGGCTCGGATATTTTTAAAGGGGATTAATGATTTTTAAGTAAGTTAGCAACAATTCATGAAGACTTTGATTGATATTAGATTATGTAATCGGGATAGCCTTGTGAAAGAGTCATTTAGTTACAGCTTTTACATATGAAGATATTGACTCGTCATGAAGAGATGTTGGCTTAAGGAGAAGAATTCTTATGGTGAGTTTGATGTTTGAGGAAGATTTTCACGAGTTTGTGTTCTATCATAGCTTAAAGTCGTGAACTCCCAGTCATTGACTTTTAAGGTAACTTGTTCGTGCTTACATGAATGGTGACGAAGACTTGTCATAGCACTTGAAGGAGTTACATTATCATGCTCAGTGTCTCACAAAGGATGAGAATGTTGACAAGAGATCGAGGTCTACTTATACAATTTAAAGTTTTCTTATAAGTTCGACGTCACGTGAATAGTACAAGACATGCAACATAGGTTTGGGTTACTCTACTTCTAAATCGAGATTACTTTATTTATTTTTCTTCAAGATCATTACATAGAGCCTACATTTGAAGAATCTTTGATTGCATACATTGTTTCCTTCCCTATTGATGTGACAAAAAGGGGAAGATATGCATGCTAGACTTGAGGGGAAGCAATTTGAAGATGATGTACCACTAACAAGAGATACACAAAGAGTTTTGCCGACATCAACTAGGGGAAGATTGTTGGGTCAAAAAGTTGATGTGGTAGAAACTCAAAACGAAGAAACAAGACATTTGTTCACGTGACGCTGACATGTGAAAGATAGGCGTTGATACATGTATTTTGGACGCTGACACGTGAAAGCTAAGCGTTGATGGATGTCTACGGTTTAATAGAATCTTCTATTTAGGGAATATATTAAATATATTATTTAGTATATAGTTATCTAAATAGAAGATATACATGTTATTTATAGTTATCTCTTGTAAAACCCTAATCCTTAGTCTATAAAAGGAACAAGGGTCTTAGGTTTTATTCATATCATTCATACACAATGTAAACCTAAAGCGTGTGTCGACTAGGTGTGTGATTCAATGTATACACACCTAGTG
Source organism: Glebionis coronaria (assembly GCA_025667525.1). Taxonomy (NCBI): domain Eukaryota; kingdom Viridiplantae; phylum Streptophyta; class Magnoliopsida; order Asterales; family Asteraceae; genus Glebionis; species Glebionis coronaria. Next base: position 465,401,564 of record CM046876.1, on the reverse strand, counting down.
ATTGTTAGTTATTAATATAATGAGCAATTCAATTGTTAGTAATTCTGTGTTTTGTGCCTAAACACCTTGTTTCCTAATTGTTGTTCTATTCCGCTGTGATTATATGATCACATGAACAATGGTTATGCCTAGCAGCTAAAAGATTCGAGGAAACCAAGGTTTCCACATACTGGGTGTATCCTCTTTCCCGAACTTTGTCCTATCGGAACCTGCTTATTTAAGTGCTGGGTATTTTGCATTGCTGTCTATTGTTTTTTGCTGTAAAAAAACAGTACTTTGTCGTTAGAAATTGAACCCATTTTCTGGTTTGCAAGTCTTAATGTCTGCTGACATTCGAGGTATTTACTTTTTTACAAGTCTGAGATACAGTACACGTAGGCGGGGCAACATAGTCATTTTGCAACCACTTGACGCGTACTCCCATTTTCTGATTCCTAATTATCATTATTAAAGCTGTCTATTTTCTGATGTGCTTTCTGTTTTTAAAGCCTTTTAGTATTATGTGTAGTAGTATAACAATTGATGTTTCCCTCACATTGTCATGGTAACTTGCTAAGGTTGCAACCATACCCGGGGTCTAACAATACACTGGTATCATGGCAAGGCAACCAGACACACATAAAAGTATTTGTGAGACGTCCGGCTTTTCTCTGTCCCACTTAAATACAACTATATGTTGTTATTGAAGGCGATGATGATAATTTTCTGCATTTATATTTTTATGAAAATATCTTTGCGCGGTAACCAGAGGGTGTGTGATTATGTTTCTATATTTGCAGATCTGAGCCTCATTTCACACTAATTACATACGTTTGGAACTCTTTGTGTTGGATGTCTGTATGGGGGATAAAATGTGTTTGCTTTTCTCGAGCGATAACCATGACATGAATAATTGGCTATGATGATATTTTTCTGAGCCCTGTTTTGGAGGGTCTTAAAACTATATATGGCACACAATCCAACTGTTTTGGAGAAGATTGTCAAAGAAATTGCAGAAGTAGAAAATAAAAAAATACAAATATTTAGTTATAAAACATGTGCAGCTTCATGATCTGATTGAATCAAACACAATACATGTGAAAAAGGTAGAAGCTTTAGCATATTATTGTTTTACATTTAATGAAATGTTATGTGTATACAATCTTTTTTTTTCAAGATTAAAAAACTATACATGATGGGAACAAGTCACGAAAGAGATGCTGTTGACATAGGTACATATTCCGAATGACCAAAAATCTGCAAATCCTAGAGCGCAAAAAGGTACTTTCACAAATACAACCATAAACCGACACAACATTAGAAACAACCTAGTAACACCGGTTGTGTGACCTTTTGGTTAACGTAGTTGCCAACTAGCCTATATGACTAGTTAAAAGAAATTATGCATCTATATAATATGATAACTCCTAAATGAATGTTCATTATGCCTTTGTACACTTTATTATCTAGGCGTTCATCTAAAATCAAGGTACAATCAATTTCCTATCATCAGTTATTTGCTCATATCATATGAAATTAGATGCTGATATAAACCCATATAAATATCCAGAACATATACAAATTCTCGGATTTTTTACTATATTTGTTTTTCTATGGCATTCAAATTGACAGGCTGTATGTCAATTTTTATGCGCCAAATTGTAGATACTCTATATTTTTGTCCACATGATTCCCTTATTACGCTGTTAGTTATAGGCATCACATACCATAAAAAACACGAGTTAAGTGATGATGATAAAATTTGATATTATCTTTTATTTACCTAACGAAAAATGACGCCTAAATGGTTGGCCATTGTTTCAAATGGTAGAATCCAGAATCCGTGGATCAAGCGATGCAGAGGTTTCGAGGCTGTCTCAAATGAAATCATGTAAGAGGTTTCGAGGCTGTCTCAGATGAAATCATGTAAGATAACGGAATTGGTTTTGAAAAAGAGGGTGGATTCTGCCATAAGGAGTGTCCACTTCACGGATCTTCTGTAGAGTTATTAAACATGCTCTGGAACGAGTCCCTTATGAAAAATCGCCTTTCACCATCACTGACCTCTAATCTTAGGTAAAGATGATCACTAATGATTTTTGTTAAGTCTGATGATAGCTTTTTGTTATGTTTAACTGGTATGATATGTTTGAAAATTTAGAAAACAGTTGAAGTTATTTACGAAACTAAGGATTTTTTTATGTTTGGCTCGAACAGGTCCCTTATGAAAAAACAGTTAAAGTCATGAATGTCCATGTTCTGGCAGGGAAAACTACCAGGTTTGCAGCCATGCTATGTGTGAAATTTTGTTGGCTTAGTAGCTAGAGTACTTTTTATTTTAGAAAAAGATAGTTTATTTTGTAAGAGATTTTAGTATTGATATCATACTTTTAGTTGTTTATCAACAGGATTACGTAGAGCTTAATACACTAGGAACCTCTTGCTTCTGTTTAATTTGAAAGGACAAGGACATGATTTACTATAAGTTTCCTTAACGATGCCGACCAATGTAACGAATTAAGCATACACATTGCTCTTACTATATCTTTTATGTATAACATATTTAGGACTCTAGGATTCATCTATCAGTGGGTGTTAGTGTGTGAAGATGGTCATGTTTACAGATCCTACTCTTTTATAGATTGCTCACGCTATATGATATGTTGATTGTCCTTACTCTATGTTTTTGACATTATAATTTATGCTCAATTATCTATGTACCAAATAGTTGAAACATTAGATATGTGGTTGTCTCTTTATTGTCATGCTAAGTGATAATATAAACTGTCATGGTCAATACCTTAACCGAGTAAAAGAACCATTGGAATACATTTACATAAAGACTACATACCTGTTTGCAGCAACAACTTTCAGAAAAATTCCCATTTTGACACATTATCACACAATACGTAAATCCTTCTTCATGTGTTGCACTTACATATTTGGAACTCTACATGCAATCTTTCAGATATTAAGTGCAACAATCTGGACAAAACAAAACTCTTGCAGACTTTGGTCATGTTTTATATTTTAGCGAAACACCCCTTAAGCTATCCTTTGAACTGAACATAATTTAAAGCATTTGTTTGATCACATATCTATTATTTTGTGCAGATTACTAACATGGACCATGATAACTTAATGTGATGACTTGATTACAAGAAAATGGTAGGCTTTTTGGCTATATTGAAGAAAATTTGAATGCCTAAAAGATAAAGACGACGCACTACATCATTGTTATGTGTCTTCAACTATGTCTACTTTACAATATTAACTTTCTTATTATGTAACTCTTAAGTGTTGAGGATTATACAAAATTATGATCGAGAATCTGGCAGATGCTCTCAAGACTTTGACTCTATTGTTAAAAAAGATAGCTGATGTGCCGTGTGGACAGTGTAACTGTTAACAACATAACTCCGTAATAAAAACTTTTACTCCATTGTTTTAAAAGACTAACTATTTATAACAACTCCGTAACATAACTCTTGGGTACAGATATCCCGCGGCGCTTTTGGGACACTCCTTGACCAAAATTATGACCACCTTCGACCTGCCCTCTGAAAAACATTCCCTAAAACGCCCGCTCTTTGCCGCAGTGAAGCGCGGGCTCAAAATCCTAGTGTATTAAAAACAATAGCAACAATTAAGTATCTTAGGATAAAAAGACAGAAGTTTCACGAAGTTGACGTTATTTGTAATGTTATTAAAAAATAGTAGTAAATGTTAAACAAGGTTCACAAAGCAAAAAACTATCCTCGTCCAACACTATTACACAAACAGTTTTTAATCACGAAATTTTTTCCACGGAACAGTAAGAAATTTAACACGGCATTCCCACGGATTTCCCACCAAAATGACAAAAAGAATATCCGTGGGACAGAAGCGTTGACCAAGTATTCCGTGGAAAAGTCGTGACAAATTTCTCATAGATTTTCCATGGAACACACATTATTTTTGTTATTTATACATTCGTGGGAAAGTCGTGGCAAATTTTCCACGGATTTACATCCGAGAAAATTGGGGCAAATTTACCATAGATCTCCCACTATTTTACACATTATATTTGTTAGTTATAAATCCGTGGGAAAGTAGCGGAAAATTTACCTACATATTTCCCACTGTCTTAATTATTTAGAAATTCGGGGGAAATTCGTAGGAAATTTACCCACAGGTTACCCACTGTTTAGTTTTTTAGACATCTCTAGGATAGTCGTGGCAAAATTACCCACGGATTTCCTATTGTTTTAATTATTTAGACATCCATGGGAAAGACATGGTAAATTTCACACGGATTTCCCACAATTGTTATTATTTAGACATCCGTGGGAAAGTCGTGGCAAAACTTCTGTGGGAAAGGTGTGGGCAGTTTACCACAAATTGACCACCAATATGATTAATTCGTGGGAAACCCGTGAGTAATTTCCCACAAAAAATATGCATAGTAAAGTCGTGGGTAGTTTCCCACAGATTACCAACCAATATAATAAATCCTTGGGAAAGCAGTGGTTAGTTTCACGGATTTCCCACAAAAATATCATTTTTATGTTTTTGTGTACATACGTAGTCTCACATTTGTTATTATGTTTTCATATGAGTTTTTAGTTTCATATGATATGTTTTCGTTTATGAATTCATTGTATGAGTGAACGTGTAACCATATCGGAATAGTAATAGAACAAAGAAACCTTTTTTTGTGACAAGCATTAAGACATACAAAACATTACAAAGTCGATAAACATTAAATCAATCAAGCATATGAATTTAATTACATAGTCGATAAAAGTTTAAACAATAAAACATACGAATTACATTACATATAATTGACTACTCCGTTATATCGACTCGTTGGTTGAACATGTCGTGTACTATGATATTGTATTGAATTATCCGTTTGACATCTCATGTACAACGGTACCATATGACTCGTCCGTTGAACATCCCGTGTACAACGATACCCTATCGACTACTCTATTGAACATCTCATGTACGACGCTACCATACCGACTACTACGTTGAACATTTCATGTACGACACTACCATAATGACTACTCTATTGAACATACCATGTACAACAATACACTCTCGACTCATCCGTTGAACACATCATGTAAAACGATATCCCTATCGACTACTCTATTGAACATCTCGTGTGCAACAAGATTATATTGACTCATGCGTTAAACATGCCGTGTCCGACGACATTATATAGACTCATCCGTTTGACATCTCATGTACAACGATCCTCTCTTGACTCATTCGTTTAAAGTTGTATGTATAACGATACGCTCTAAACTCATCCGTTGAACATCTCGCGTACAACGAGAATATATCGACTAATCCATTGAACAAGTCGCGTACAACGACATTATATCAAATCATCCGTTTAACATCTTATGTATAACAATACGCTCTAAAATTATCCGTTGAACATCTCATGTACAATAATACACTCTTGACTCATCCGTTAAACATATCATGTAAAACGAAATTCCTATCGACTACTCTATTGAAAATCTCATGTCAATGAGATTATATCGACTCATCCATTAAAAATATGTCGTATCCAACGACATTATATCGACTCATCCGTTTGACATCTGATGTACAACCATGGGCGGAGGAGATGGGGTGGCTAGCGGGTGCTGGGCCTCCCCCAACCTCAAGGCCGACCTTAGGTTTTTTTGTCGTGGATTGGTTATATGTGATGTAAATGATGTTGTGACAATAGAACCCCTAGAAATAAAGTTAGATTATCAAACTGAATTTAAAATCGATCGGAAATTGCAGTTTGCATAGTAATAGAAAGAAGAACTAGATGGGGAAGAAAGAGTTGTTTTATTGGGAATGAGCAACTAGTATTATCATAGTATTATTTTTTTAACTTTATGCCAATTATTTATTACAACAAAGAAAGTGTTTTTTAAACCACTTGCAGATAATTTGTCCAAGTTTTAAAATTCGATATGCAGTTTTGTTTATTACAACGAAGAACGTGTATAAATATCAAACACATTTGTTTCTAAAGATAATACAAATTACTTATTATTTCAAGGTCGTTGGAATTCATATGATGGATTACGTGTTTTTTTACTTGCTAATTTACTTTTAAAATAATTGTTAAAAAGTTTTGTTTGAAAATATGAATTTGTTAATTTTGTTATCTGTTTGTTTTTATATCTATTTTCTTATGTTACAATGTTTGGTTGTATTTTTTTTCAAACTATATATGTCATGATGACATTATAAAATAAAAAATATTTATTACTAAAAGTTTTATTTATTAATAAGATAAACAATTATTTAAATCGTTATAAATATTCCTTGTTAAAACACAATGAATATAAAGTAAGCAGAAGAAATATATAACTTTTTCTTACTTTTTTTCCTACTAGAAAAAGAGTAAGTAAAAAGTTTTACAATTTTGTTTATTAAATATTAGGTAGGAATCGACCTTTGGTAACATTCTCTATTATGAGTTGATAAAAATAACTTTAAATGACTCTTTTTACTATAAATTGATAGTAAATATTTTTAACACCCCCTCTTATTATTATTTTCTTCCCGCATTTAATTTAATAAGCAAATGTAGTAAGTTTTGTAGTGTGTTAAAATAATTTTTCTCAGGCCCCCGTTAACTTGAAATCTTGGCTCCGCCCCTGTGTACAACGATACTCTCTCAGCTCATCCGTTAAACATTTTATGTATAACGATACGCCTTAAACTCATACGTTGAACATCTTGTGTACAACGATATTATATCGACTAATCCATTGAACAAGTCGTGTATAGGTACATTATTTGTTAGCCTCAAAATATTGAGTCAAACAAGAATGCTCGGTCATAGTTTATTATTGTAACATTTAATAGAACGTAGTAATAGGTAGTATAATAGTCGTGACAATACGGGCTTGATGGCTAGCTTAAAAGGCCTCTTTCAAGGTACTAAGCAATTTATTCAAGCCCGACCCAATCAAACATATAGCCCATTATGCCACATGTAGGCAAGGCTATAAATACCTCTCTTTGCATGTAAGGAGAGGTTGGTTGTTCATTTTCTTAATCTAATCTTCCCTAAGTTTCACACATCTCTCTCTCTTCTCTCTCTACTTTCTCTCTCCAAAATTCATCTACTTCATCTCATTTCTTCCGTTAATTCGTGTTATATTCATCACAAAATGAGGGACAACAATTGGTATCAATCGCCATGGGGTAGATTTGTGATTGGTTGTTGTTATTTCATTTGATTCGTATGATTTAATCCATAAATCATCTCGGATACGAATTTTTTTTGTGTTTTCCGTGCTCTAAATCTTGATATAAATCTTCTAATAGTTGTGGTAGGGATTTGGGTGCTTTGAATTGGTTAAAATCACAGATTTCTAGGCAAAAATCTCATTTTTTTTATCTAAAGTTTCGGAACAGTAATCTTTATTGCGACAATTTTGGTTTGATTTCTATCGCAATGGCTAGGGTTTCTGGATTACGACCAAGATTGCGACAAACATTATGATAGGCTTATTTTTATATATTACGACATACCTGTTTGTGTTATTGCGACAGATTCTTGTTTGGGTATTGCGACAGGTTGGATATTGCGACAGATTGGATATTGAGACAGAATACTTATTTGGTTATTTCGACAGATAGATATTGCGACAGATAGGTATTGCGACAAGTGTTACTATTGCGACAAGTTTCATTTCTACATTGCGACGACGACGATGATGACAAGTATTACTTTTCTCTACAACAACAATCACTATCACATCTACTAAAGATCCATATTCATTTCAACATTCAGAAATTATCAAGATGGATTCTACTACAGAGTATTGTGTGACGAACAACAACATCATGGTGGCGGGTAACAAAGAGAGACCACCAATGCTTGTGTTAGGTCGATATGCACAATGGAAATCATGTTTTATTCGACATCTTGATACTAAGCCAAATGGTGATGTTCTACGATGTTGCATCAAAGAAGGACCCTATACTCTTACTACAATAACCATTCCTTCAATTCCAGCAACCGACTCGACGCCCGGTTCTGATGAGCAGACAATTGAGGAAACATATGAGAACACTACGAACGAGAAACGTGCTTCGATTTATGTAGAAAAGGAAGCAATCTAATTGATTCTAAGTGGAATTGGGGATGATATTTACTCAACGATTGATGCTTGCTCTACTGCAAAAGAAATGTAGTTTGCCATTGAACGCTTGCAACAAGGAGAATCACTTAACAAACAAGATGTCAAAACAAACTTGTTCTGGAACTTTGGAAAGTTTACTTCATATTATTCCAGATTCTACAAGATGATGAATGACATGACACGAAACAAATTAGAAGTCTCCACCATGCAATTCAATGTGCAATTTCTACAACAACTTCAACCAGAGTGGACACGATTTGTAACGTTGGTGAAACAACAAAATAAGTTAGACGAGGTCAACTATCACATGCTCTTTGACATTTTGAAACAATTTCAGAATGAGGCAAATGAACTTCGAGCTAAACGGGAAGCAAAGACTGCTAATCCACTTGCTTTGGTGTCTACTACTCAACATTATCTAAATCATCGCTCTCGTGCTCCAAAGTCATACTCAACTCAATCGTCATCACCAAGATACTCTACTGCATCCAAGACATCGACTCCCACAAGATCAAGAGGTAAAGAGCCTAGAGCACCATCACGATAATCTGAGCACTCATCCAAAGCAGATAGTGATGAAGAACAAGCTCGAAGGATAGGGAAATGGAACAACAAATTGCTTTCATCATGAAGTCTTACAAGAAGATTTACAAACCCACCAACAACAACCTCCGAACGTCATCTAACACGTGCAACCGGTATGTTGAGAGCCCTCCAAGGTTTGATACACGTAGGCTTGGGGAGAGTCCTTCAAGGTATGATCTACGTAATCCAACGTATGTTGAGGGTTCTGCACTTTATGATCGACAACCTGCTGCATATGATAATCAGAGAGCTGTTACTGTTACTGGGAATAGGGAAACATTTGGTACTCAAGTGGCTCAACAAAGTGGGATTCAGTGCTATAATTGCAACGGATTTGGGCATATGGCAAAGGAATACGAAAAGCCGAAACGGGTTAAGGATTATGCATATCATAAGGAGAAAATGCTGCTATGCAATAAGATGGATGCATGGGTTAAATTGTCGGCTGAGGAAGGAGCAATGCTTGATGACACTGATGATGAAGTCTCTGACCAAGAACTCGAAGCACATTACTCGTACATGGCAAAGGTTGAAGAAGTTCTCGAAGTCACTGAAGATGACAATGGTCATATCTTTGACACTGAGCCAATCGGTAAGGTACATACTGACGACGAATATAATGTGTTTGGTGATATTCATGATCTTAGTGAGCTTCTAACAACCCTTACTGACACATGTATGATGGAAACGGTTGATAACAATACCACACCCGATTCATCAGACATGTACAATAATGAGTCTGAGGATGATCAACATGCAAACGAGTATGATGATGATGAGGAGCGTATTGCGCTTGCTAACTTAACTGCTTCTTTACAAAAATATGTCAAAGAAACAAAAAAGAGTCAAAAGAAAATAAAGAAGGCAAACGCTACGCTCACTTAAAATTTTGAAGAAAGCAAAGCTGCAGTTATAAAATCTAGTGAGCTTCTTGCAAGCTGCAGAACTGAGCTTATTCAAAAAGACAAAGAGCTTGCAAGGTACAAAAGGGGTGTCATTACTAATGGCAAGGATGTTTTTGAAACAAAATACAACAAAACTCTTAAGCTTTTAGAACAAAAGAAACGTAATTATAACACCTCTTTAACTACGGAATGACACAAAACATATCTTGCTACCACAAAGTGAATGAGTTAACTCAAAAGATTGGTTTTCTTCAAGAAGATAAAACTAAACTAGTCACTGCGAAGACGGAAGAGGTTGCAAACTTGCAAAAAGATTTCAAAATTAAACAAGCTAAAGACATTGACAAAATCGTGGAACTTGAAGTTCAAATTGATTTTTTAATAAAATTGTTTATAAAACAAATCAATCCATTCAAACCATGAGAATGTTGGCACCTCGTTCGCTTTTCAAGGGTAAAGCTAGTTTTGCTAGTCCTAAGTATCTCGAGCAAGCTCAATCTGAGAACCCGCGACTATATCTTGAAGAGTCCCAATGGACCGACCTTGACTGTTTTCTTGTTAGGCCCGATAGTGATGAGTCACTATGTTTTGAAGAGGAGAGTAGATCACCAGTGAATAAAGACTTTGTGACACCATATAATTATGCTTATGAAAATAGTCTTTATGAAATTTTCAAACCACAAAAACAGAAGTCTCGTGAGCAAATATTTTACGAATGTGCACAATTAAGAATTAAAGGGAGACAAGTTTTTGCCACTAAGAAAACTAATTTTTCAAAATATATCGGGTACTTGCCGCATCAGGCTTCTATAAGCAAGAGTAAGCAAGCACTTAGTATTCTTAAGAGTAACATTGAAAATTTCAAAAAGGTTGTTGATGATGACTGGAAAAAACGTGAACTTTTGAAACGCGATAAAGAAATTCCTCACGATATAACTGTTCTTGTGAAAACTATTTTGATTCCTCTTGCGGAAAGAACAAAGAAACATGCTTTGGAATTTGAAAATTTAATAGAGCAAGAAATGTTTGAAGATTTGAAATATGTGGAATCTCTTGAAAAAGAAATTGACGACCATCAACCTGAAAGAGACGATTTTTCTATAGCCTATGATCTACTCTTGCAAGAATGCCTCTCAAAAGATACTTTGTGTGTCTATGTTACATCTTGTGCTGATATCGATGAATATTTTGATATTGCATGCAAATATCTTGATCAAATCAAAGAGTGTGAACGTCTTGAAACTGAGCTTTCGAATAAAGTTGACAAAAAGAGTTTTCGTTACTTCAACAAAGATATGATTTTCTTCAAAAACATTGTCATTCACTTGAACTTGCTTTGAAAACAAAGTTGGCAGTTTTTCAAATGATACACCTTTGGAAGTAAAATTATCTGAGTCATGTCGATTACTAAACGAAAAAATTCTTAATATTGCGGATTTGAAAGCTCAGTTACAAGAAAAAGACATAGCAATAGCAGAGTTGAAGAAACTCGTTGCTAAGATGGGTGGTAAAGTTGTGGAACCTAGCGTTAAGAAATCTGTTGTTTGACAACCCAATGCCTATAAAGTGAATAGATCCTCTATCTTGGGAAAACCATCCGCTTTCTCAAATTCCTCGTTCGCTAAACCTGTGGTTGCCCCCAAGATGGATGGAAAGGAAAGGTTACCACATAATCAACCCATAAGGAATACTCTAGCACCAAGCGTTAAGCACAATAATGTGATTAAACCAGGGATGTATAGAATGACCACTAAACCCACAAACAAAGTTAGTCAATCGCCTCAGACTTCTAGAAACACTAATACTCGTGTGTCTTCTACTACAGGAGTAGTCTCCAATGCTAGTGTTAGCCGACCTCAGCTTAAGAGCACTCAAGTGAATCATAAGGTTTGGAAACACAAGAGTTAAGGGAAGATGAAGGAAGTAGAAGAACACCCTAGGAATTTGCATGTTTTTAAGAATAAAACGTCTATAATCGCATGTAATGACGATTTGAATGATTCGATTGCTTTGAATGCTTTAAATGTTAAGTTTGTTTGTGTGAAATGTGGAAAATGTGCTAATGATGATCATTCTATGTGTGCTATGAATAATGTGAAAGGCGTAGATACTAGAACTAAGAAGCAAGTTGAGATGCCTATTAGTGCTAGTAAACCCAAACGCTAAGTGAACCACTCTGGTGCAACCCCCACTAAGAAAAGTATTGCATCAGACTCCACCACTAAGAACCCTAGAAGCAGAATTAGGGAATTATATGAGTATGCTAGCAAGTCTTGGAAATGGTGGTTTGCTAATCAATGTCCTCCAGGATATAAATGGATGGCTACGGTTAGGAAAGAAAACGTGACAACGAGCGTTAGTGTGCCTTTACATGCTGAAACTAGGGAAACTAATGAATCGGAAATCACAACTAACATGAAATCCAATTTAGCAAATGCTCCATCGTGTTCTAATTATTTTGTATGTGATAGAAATAATTCTCTTCATACTGGACTCCGGATGCACGAAGCACATGACGGGGAATCTCAAGCTTCTAATTAACTTCGTAGAGAAGTTCTTGGGTACGGTCTGATTCGGAAATTATCAATTTGAACCGATCCTAGGATATGGAGATTTGGTTCAAGGGAATATAATGATCAAAAGGATATATTAAGTCGAAGGGCTCAATCACAATCTTTTCTCGGTTGGTCAATTATGTGATGCAGATTTGGAGGTTGCTTTCAGAAAGAAGACATGTTTTGTTCGTGATTATGATGGGAATGATTTACTCACTTGTTCAAGGGGTACAGATCTTTACACAATATCACTTCAAGACACAACTTATACAACTCCAATTTACTTTATGGCTAAAGCTTCATCGACTCGGGCATGGTTATGGCATCAACATCTATCTCATCTCAACTTTGATACCATCAACTTGCTTTCCAAGAAAGATATTGTGAGAGGCCTTCCAAGCTTGAAATTCATGATTGTTCTTCTTGTGAGCCTTTTAAATCTAAACGGAGAGTTTCAAGACAAAAACTACACCAAGCTCTAAAGGACGGTTAGATCTTCTTCATATCGATTTGTGTGGACCCAAGCGTGTTCAAAGCATCAACGGGAAGAAATACATTATGGTAATTGTCGATGTCTAGTACACGTGGAATCACTTCTTGAGGTCCAAGGATGAAACACCTGAGGTTCTCATTAACTTCCTTAAGCTTATACAACGTGGTCTTCAAGCTCAAGTAAGAGTGGTACGTACTGACAGAGGAACAACATTTTTGAATTCAACTCTAAAGAATTATGTTGAAGCCGAAGGGATTGAACATGAAACATCTATTGCTCGAACACCCAAACAAAACGGCGTTGTTGAAAGACGAAACCGTACTTTAGTTAAGGCTGCTCGAACATTATTATCTGCTTCAAAACTACCATTATTTTTCTGGGCCGAAGCCGTGTCAACCGCATGCTACACACAAAACCGATCCTTAATTATCCTAAGACACGAAAAGACACCATATCACATAACTCATGATCGAAAACCTTCACTCAAACACCTTCATGTTTTTGGATGTACGTGTTACATTATTCGAGATAGTGAAAATCTGGACAAGATGAAAGAGAAAGGTGATGCAAGCATTCTAGTGGGATATGCAACTCAGTCTAAGGGATATAGAGTGTACAACAAGAGAACAAAATTGATAGTCAAGACTATTCATATCGGATTTGATGAATTACAAGAAATGGCACTTGAACAAAACAGTTTAAGTCCCGATCCACAACGACAAAAGACTTCCGTTGTAAAAGCCGCATGCTTTTACCATGAATAGTACCCTTAGAAAACATACGAATAATAAAAAACTTTCCTTTTATAGCATGAACACGTGTCACGATTAGAAATTTCAGAAGTTATGTACGTATAATTACACGATAAGCATTAAGTACGTGTTAGTACACGATAATTATTATCAATAATAATTATAATCACGAACATGAAATCATGAACGTAAGAATCACGAACATATAATTATGTATTTACGTATATTATTAATACGATAAACATCGTTACGTACAAGTATTTATAATAACACGAATAATTAATAATAACGTAACACGTAAACATGAACACAAGAACACGTAATAAAATAGACACGAGAAAAAGGCTTCGGGTTTCCCTTGGTGGGCCCTACATGCCGCGGAACAAGAAGAAGAGAGGGGCCCAACCCATGTTTTGGTTTTATTAAAAATAATAAAAAGGGAAACTAAACATTTACAGAGTTTTCACAAAATTGCAAAAACCCTAAATCTCTCTCTCTCTCTCCTTTGGCTGGCGGCAAGAACACACCACAAGGGGTGTTTATTGGTCTTGATTAAAAAAATCATAAGAGTGTGTTCGTGTAATCATTGTCTATTCATTCCACGTGTTTTGGTAATCCGTAGAAACCTTTTCTTTTTAATTCTTTTGTTTTTATGATGAACACATGATCATGGGTATAAAAACAAGATTAAATAACATGTTAAAATAATGGTGGGTAAATAATTAAGGGTGTTTCGGGTTTGTTTGTTTCGGCCGCCACACAACCCGAGAGCCAAGGGCTCTCGGCGTCGTTGGTTCGCACACCAACTGAGACACATGTCTCGGTGTGGTGTTGGTTCGGTCGGCAGTAGGTACAAGGCACCCCGACTTGCGTCGGGGATGTCCTTGTGGTTTATGGGTCTCGATAGCAAGCAAACCAACACCACCGATCCAGCCGATGGCTAGGTTGGTCAAGCAGGGGGAACCGCAGGCGGCGCAGCCGGGGGCCACCGGCACACAACCGGTGGGAACCCTTGTGGTGTCAGCGGCTAGCCGAGAGAAGCAAGACCACCGGCTTAAGCTGGTGGCAGCTTACCGAAAGCATGGGCAACCGGCTCAGCCGGTTTGCCACTGTTTTTGGGGGTGTTTGGTTCAGACCGGTTCAAGGGTTTTTGTTGATACAAAAGTTGGATGATCCTTGCTAGACCCGAAGGGTTGGCTGGGCTCCGGCTCTTGCACCAAGTGAATTATCTTGCTGAGATCCTGCACACTAAAGCAACACGCGTTAGGCTTACCGTGGGAATGTATCCCACGATTAGACTCCGGTGTGAGAGTAAGTAATCGGTTAGGGTTTAAGAATCGTATGTGAGTTTGGAGAATGTAATACCTTTGTGGAACCTTTGAGGGTTCCTTATATAGGCGGTGAAACCCTAATGGGCTGTCACCGATGCTTCGGCCCCAAGCAAAGGATAAGTGCCATAATTAGTTTGATTGTTATCTTCTAATTATGGTGAGTGTATATCCTTCACTTTGGGGCAAATCCTAATCATAATAAGATTATGATTCTGTCTAACCCTGTATTGGCCGTGACGGGACGTGGGCCACACACATGTATGTGGCTACTGTTCAATCGAAGCCCATAAGCTTTAAATGATATTAAACCAACCCTTTAGTAACAGGCCGGATGCGGGTAGTACCTGTGGGCCGGGTTTATGACCCGGCTGGGGACTATACGTCATCATGTCCCCTAGTCTAGTTGTTACAGCCGTAGGGGGAATATCTAGACTAACAAGATGCTCCCCGGACGTACCAAGAAAGAACATTATGAAATGATGAATTTTGAAAATTATGTTTCGGCCGTACGTGGCAACCTTATTAGGAATTTATTCCTATGGTACCTCAGCCGCATTGACGACCGAGACAAATTAAATGCAACATTGAATATGGTCTTACGTATGACCGCATATCCCGACACAATTGACTGTTTACCTGCCATTTGACTGACAAAGTGCAAATAGTCAGAACCTCGAGCGGCGCAACCTTCTGAGTCAGAAGTGACCCGTGGGTACCACCTGACTTTTCACTTGCCACTTGCTTCCTAACCATACGATTTTGGTGAGTGGAAAACACGTGTCATGAATCCAACGAACCATGACTATCAAGGCAACCCAATAAATAAGTCGCCCCTATGACTGTGTGTAACACACAGTCTTTTTCTTCATTTCTGCCATTAGCGCTTTATTCCTTATCACCACCTTCTTTCGCACGGATCCTTCCTCACACAGGTTAGAATACCACGCCCTCATCTTTCTTTAATTAATAATGGCTCAAAGAAACTACCCTTATATTGGATCCGTGCTAAACGTAATGACGGAGGAGAAATTAGGACACTTTTGCTCTGATTTCTTCATTCCTAGCAACCTTCATCCCTCTCTCCTTGGTGCAGGGGACCTCATAACTGAGGAAACCCAGGGAAAGATTGGCATATACACTCGTCTATTTGACGCGGCCAATTACCGCATCCCATTTACTCGATTCCTTGTAGATCTCCTAGGTTATTATGACGTACATATCACCAAATTACACTGTATAGGCGCATGTAAGATTAGCCAGTTTGAAATCCTTTGTCGTACAAGAAGCATCCCCCTTACCGTAGAGTTATTTAGACTGTTTTATACTCCCAATTTAGTGAATGGGTGGCTTTCCTTCAAGAAACGATCCCCAAACAGCCCCACAGCCCACAACAAAGCCATGGACTCACTGAAAAATTGGTACGATCATTACTTTTTTATCGACTCAATAGTGTGGCCGACCGATTTTATGTTTAAGCATAGAGTATCTCCTGACCCGCCTCCACGAGCTGGTACATATAACGCCCAACATTCCCAAGAAATATATAGGAATAGAACAGGGTTTCATAGGAATCTACTCGAGTCGTTCCTTTTTCTGCAAGGAATTAGCCGCAACTACTTTGGCCCGTCCAACATATATCCTGTATTCTGGAGGAGGCGTGGTGAAGGTAGGTATAGTATCCGTACTTCAAAACATACATAATCCTGTTGTCCGTAACTAACATACTTTTTTTTCCTTAACAGAAATGAACTTCTTTGGGATCCTACGCCAGGGTGATCCAAAACTTATACTAGAGGGAGCCCGTCCTAGACGTGAGAATGAGCTACCCATTCTCGAGCATACCCGAAACGTGACCATCACCTTAGCAGCCGTATCGGACCCCCAATCTGACGAAGAAGATCAACACTCATGATGAACCCCGTAGATTTTGATAACGAGGATGGGGACAATCTAATGATGGAGGATGAAGCCGGTCCCTCCTCTCCACCCAGGACTGCCACCCTGCCCACGAAGAGGAGAAGGGTGATAACATAGAGAGGACCACCTCCAGCCTCCACCAAATGCTGGGCGATGACGAGGAGGAAGTGCAACATGTAGAAGAGGAGGAAGAAGACGCCCAACCCGTCCCCAAGCGTACCTGTAGGAAGAACAAGCGGGTAAGAAGAGTTTCCCAAGCCGAGATCGGGGAACACAATGCCCTCGTGAAGAGACTGCACGAGGATCACCCCCGCTACCAATCTGGTGAGAGCACCAACCAAGCCTCAGGGACGGCGCAGGCTTAACCCGTGGATCCGGACGTGCCGTTACCAAATGTCGAGCCAGTCACTCAAGTACCCCCCACTATGTTAGAACTAGAAAAAAATAACATGTAAGTCTACCGCACATGTTTGTCATTATGTCTTTTGTCCAAGTAAAAGGTACGTCCTTCCATAAACAATATTTAATGTATATTCTAATTGTTATCACAGGGATGAACAAGTTGGTGTCGCACCTGCCCAAGAGGCACGGAAGGAGAAGGACCCTGTCCTGCATACCGCAACGACCAGATCTGGCCCAGCCTTTGAGGAAGGTACCCCCACGGCTTCACAAGAGGTACCGGTGTTCGGCCCCCATACACAATTCAACCCTGACTGGAAGATAACCACCGCTTCAAGAATGAGGCAGGCTGAAGAATGTCGTGACTATCTGAACAACTGCATCCCTCCCGGCCTGGTAAAGGACGTAAATGCACTAAGTCATGTGGACTTGGTGGATGAATATAATGGTGCCTTGGTTCATCATATGGCTATGGGTACTTCCATGCGGGTAAGATTTGAGGCTGCCTTAGATCATGTTGATTCCTTGAAGAGAAAAGTTGGCCGGAGGGAAAAGATGATTGAAGACAATGAATCCACGATAGCCGCCCTCCAGTCCCAACTTGCTACTGCTGAGGCCACCATCAAAGAACAAGCCACACATGCCAAAACCCATGATCAACGTGTAGCTGAGCTTGAAACTCAACTTGAGACTGCAACAGCTAAGGTATGTATCCGTACCGCATCATGCCCACGCCACACTATTTTGCATTCTAATACTTAAGGTATCACACACAGGTGACCGCGGCAGAAACCTTGGCCAAGTCCTTCTGTGACCAAGTGTCCACCCTTACAAAGGAGCTTGAGGACACGCATGCATTGATCCAGGGTGAGGAAAGACTAAACGAGGAGCTTGCCCGTGAAGGGCCGTGGCGGAACAATTGATGGAGGCTTCCATACAAAAAGACATACTGCTGAATGCCCTTACCGCATAGCGTGATGATGTATTGTACCCCCAACTACTAGCAGCTATTACCGGCCGTAGGTGGATGGTGGGTCATGGGACGCGCCTGGCTGTCACAAAAGTGTTGGAGGCCCCTCAATTCGTGCAACTGTTTGCAGATCTTGTATCAGATGGCATCGACCACGGACGTCATGAGGGAATGGTTATGGCCGCAGAGTTAATAAGCAAGAAGCAAAACTTCACAAAACATGCTTACTTTAACACTGGAGATGCTGAGAAGATGACCGCCTCTATGGCTGCTATGCGAGATCTTAACTACCCCTTCTTGGCTGAGCTGGAGGCTACAAAAGATGCGTCCAATAAGGAGATCATGGAGAAGCTAAGCCTTGGTGCCTTCTCGCAGGACGAGGGACACTCCCGGACTCACTTCACTCCCTCCCCCAACCAACTCACTCTTCCCGTCTATGAAGACATCACCAGGATCGTAGTTGGTGAACAACTATTAAGTGAAGTACTGGAGGTGAATGCGGCTCGGGCCTTGGACAGAAAAGAGCATGATGATGTATTGCCTCGAGTAGCCGAAGAGCAGCGGGAGATAGGTAAGTTCCTCTCTCCTATGTAGGGCGTTCCATTATTTGATGCAACTTCTGAATAATTCGGCTTGTAACAAAACATTCATCCGTGGATGTCCACGACACTTTATCTTTTGTAACATTATTTTAACATTTAGAATAGTATTTATGAGTCCGTGGTATCATGGCAATTTTGATAGTTGGAAACTTACTTATATTCCTTTAGATATTAAATACTTGTGCTGCATGACGTATCATGTCTTACCTAGAATAAAACCAAGTCTATGCTTTACTAGACGTGCGGCGTAGGTCTTTACCATGCAAAGCACTATGCAAGTGCGACATATGGAAACTTATTACAACGTCTTGTAAATAAGGTGTCTAGTAAGGATACATGATCCGCGTCACTGGGGTTGCATCCCTCTTATATGACAAGTTGAATTATTAGGTTCACTTAATCCTCTTACCCCGCCTAGAGGCGAATAGTACATGTACGGTTTTGAATGAATGCATATGAATAAGAGATAACACATAACAGAAATAATAACTAAATCTATAAGACAATAATTTGCACAAGAACGAGTCGTGGAGCTAGCTAGGCACCACGACATTTTATTGGAACGTTTACGATTTTTGTTTTTTGACAAGAATGGAAAATCCTAAAAACAAACAGAACCTAGAAAGCAACAAAACAAAAGGGAATACATGGATCTTCATGGAAGCCAACTATGTAGCGAAGTGTCCATGCGGAAGCCGTAGCCTTTCAAAGATAGCATTTTTTAAGATTACAGATATTCCATGTGCGTTCCAGGTCACGGACATCCATGTCACACAACTTGTACGCGCCCCGTCCTAAGGCTTCCGTAACCTCATACGACCCTTCCCACTTGGGGCACAGCTTTCCTATACTCTCTGTGCGACTTGCCTCGTTTGTACGATAAACAAAATCCCCCGGTCGAAAGGAAACACCTTTAACCTTGGCATCGTAATAAGCCTTCATCCGTGCCTTGGACTTGTCCTCATTGATGGCCGCTATTTCTCTTTTCTCCTCCAGCAAATCCAGATAAATCCAGAGTTGCTCATCGTTCGTGACGACATTAACCTCCGTTGTGCGGATGGTTGGCATCCCAATTTCTGCTGGTATAACAGCCTCGGTCCCATAGGCCAACGCGAATAGAGTGTCCCCATTGGCTGTTTTAATCATAGTCCTATGTGCCCATAGAACATGCGGCAACTCGTCTACCCATTTGGCACTTCGTTCGTCCAACCGTGCCTTGATGCCCTCGCCTAAGCTTCTGTTTGCCCGCTCCACAAGACCATTAGTCTATGGGTTCTTAACGGATGCGAAGCGCCGCGTGATGTTCAATGTCGCACACCAATCCTTGAATGGATTGTCCGCAAAATGTTTCCCGTTATCCGAGATGATATCTCCTGGTAAGCCAAAGCGGCACACAATATTTTCCCAAACAAACTTTTTAACTTGCTTACCTGTAATGAATTTGACCGCTTTAGCTTCTATCCAGTGTGTAAAGTAGTCCATTGCCACAATCAAGAACTTAACTCCCCCTGCAACAACCGGAAAAGAACCTGCAATGTCAATCCCCCATTTATAGAATGGGCATGGGGATGTGATGGGTGTCAGTTCTTGCTGCAGATGTCGTGGCACCGGCCTGTGCACTTGGCAATCACTGCACTTACAAATCATGTCGCGTGCATCCCTATGCATAGTGGGACAATAATATCCTGTTCGTAAAGCTCGTGCTACTACGGATCGGGGTCCTGCGTGCATGCCGCATGACCCTTCATGTATCTCACTGATTACATAGGCAGCCTGTCGTGGCCCGACACACCGCAACCACGGCTGTAAGAAGGACCGCTTGTACAAAATACCTTATCAAAGCTCGAAGTGATGCGACTTCCTTCTGATACGCCGTGCCGCCTTTTCATCATCCGGAAGGGTTTCATCAATTAAATAGCTGATGATCGGGGTCATCCATGTAGGCCCATCTTCCTCAACTATAGCTGCGATTTCCCCTTCTGTTATAGACTTTTCCTTTAGTATTTCTACCAAGACTTGCTTGGATAAGTGGGCGAAACTTGTAGACGCAATTTTGCTGAGAGCATCCGCCTTCTTGTTTTCACCTCTTGGTACCTGCTTGATAAAAAACTTGCTGAAAGTAGCTATGAATGACTTGACTTTCTCCAAGTATCGAACCATGTTATCCTCCTTGGCTATGTAACCTCCCAGAATGTGGTTCGCGACAAGCCGTGAGTCCACGTAAGCCTCAAGGTTGCGGACTCCCATTCTAGCGGCGATTTTTAAACCTGCAATCAACGCTTCATATTCTGCCTCATTATTGGTGGCTGTGAATTCAAAACGCAGGGCGTAGGTAAACTCCATTCCTTCCGGTTTCATAAGGATGAGGCCAGCTCCTGACCCGTCCGTGCACGAGGATCCGTCAATAAACAAGACCCATGGTTCTGCTGGAGTTTCCTCTCATTGTACGACCGGTCCGTCCTCATCTAGCTTCTCTATTAAGAAATCTGCCAAGATTTGGCCTTTGACCGCTGTCCTTGGTCTATAGGAGATGTTATGCTCTCCTAACAGAATGCTCCACTTCTGTAGCCTACCGGCTGCGTTTGGTCTGGAGATGATTTGCTTTATTGGTTGATCAGTAATAAGCACAATTGGGTGCGCCTGAAAGTACCGGCATAACCGCTTTGTAGCGAATACTAATGCTAAAACCAACTTCTCCATATAGGAATAATTCAACTCCGGCCCTTGTAGTGTTCTACTTATGAAGTAGACCGGAGTCTGGACTGTGTCCCTATCCGTCATTAGTACTGCACTTATTGCTCCGTGTGTAGCCGAAAGATACATAATGAGCTCTTCCTTAGGTCGGGGAGCCACTAGCGTGGGAAGAGCTGCGAGGTGCTGTTTAAGATGACTAAAAGCTTCCTCAGCTTCCTTTGTCCAACGAAAATCTCCCTTCTTGATGCCCTTCTTGAGTGTTTTAAATAGAAGTAGTGATTTTTCCGCAGACTTCGACAAGAACCTGTTTAGCCAGGCCAACTTTCCATTCAATGATTGTACCTCCTTTCGCGTCTGAGGAAATGGTAACTGTATCACCGCGTCTGTCTTTTCCGGGCAAGGCTTGATTCCATTTGGATCGATCATGTATCCAAGTAACATCCCTTTAGTTACCCCAAACGTGTATTTTTTTGGATTCAGTTTCATATTGATTCTCCTCAATGTGTCAAACGTCTCCTGGACGTCACGGAGGAGTGCCTCCTCCGTATGACTTTTAACGACTAGATCATCAACGTAGACCTCAAGGTTGCGGCCTATCTGTGAGTCGAAGGCTTTATCAACAAGTCGCTGATATGTTGCCCTGACGTTCTTTAGTCCAAATGGCATTTTTGTGTAACAGTATACGCCCTGACTAGTATGAAACACCATCTTCTCCTCATCTTCTTCCGCCATCTGGATCTGGTGGTACCCTTTGTACGCATCTAAGAAGCATTTGAAAGGATATCCACATAGGGATTCCACCTTCCAGTCAATATCTGGTAACGGATAGCAGTCCTGCGGACAAGCTTTGTTCAGGTCTGTGAAGTCCACGCACATGCGCCAGCTCCCGTCATGATTCTTGACCATGACTGGGTTGGATAACCACTCGTGGTAGTATACCTCGCGCATAATTCATGTGTCTACTAATTTCCGTACTTCATCCAGTATTACTTGGCTGCGTTCTGGTGCTTGACCCCGCTTCTTTTGCTTAACAGGAGGATATCCCTGGCGGATTTGAAGTTTATGTTCTGCTATCGCACGCGGCACGCCTGTCGTATGCTTGGGCTCCCATGCGAATACATCCAGGTTTGCTTTCAGAAGAGAGCACATGGCCCTCTTGCCGCTATCCGAGAACGTCCCCCCTATGGACACCTCTTGTTTCGGATAATCGGGATGGATTGCCACTTTCCAGTTGGGGGGGGGGGGTGTTGACCCTGCCTTAACGGGAACAGGTGGGACTGGTGTTGCCACGGCGTGGCATTCGGACATTGGTATGACTGAGTTGTAGATGGTAACAATTCCCCCTTCCACAGGGAACTTAATCATTCCGTGAGCTGTGGACGGGACTGCCCGTGTGGCCAGGATGCCTGGTCTTCCGATGATCCCATTGTATGGAGAGTATGAGCGTATCACCATAAAGTTCATCCACGCCGTGGTGGAATGCTCTTCATTCCCAATGGTTACTAGCAGACGCAGCTGTCCTATTGGCCAGATAGTATCTCTACTAAAGCCAATGAGCGGTGACGTGGCCGGTACCAATTGGCTTCTTATTTCCGGTCGTAGCTGTACGAAGCAGTGTTCGTACAGTACTTCTGCCGATGACCCTCCATCCACATACATACGGCAAACATTGTGTGTTCCAATGCTTACCTCAATCGTGAGAGGTGCATCGGCTACGTCACTTTCCGTGATGGGATGGAATGAGATTTCTCTGCCGCGTGAAATTTTTTGACTAATTTTCTGCTTTGTGCGGCGCTGCCAGGATTGGATCATGTATATAGTCGAAGGTTTGTCCTTTTGGGGATCCTTCTTATCGTGCTTCTTGTTATCCTTTCCGTCCTTCCAATCCTTGACCAGATGTTTGAGCTTGACTGACTTGATCAGTGACTCAATGTGCTTCTTGAGCTGGATGCACTCCTCCGTGTCGTGACCTTTGTCGTTGTGGAATTCGCAAAAGCGATTTCCTTGACGACAATCCACCGGAGTCGTCATCGGAGGAGGTCTCGGGAAGTTTGCCCCTTCTGTCAACAAGATCTCCCGGTAAGACATTTTAAGGGGGTGAATTTGTCCTCCGACCGCCCTCTTTTGTTTTGGCTCTTGTAGTCCAATCCCTTCCACTGCCTTGGTTGTTTTGACCACCCGACTGTCTCCTGGACTGGTCGTTTGATCGATAGTTGTTTCGCTTTGTAGGATAGGCCGCGACTACCACAGTTTCTCCTTCTATAAAGTTCCTGACCCTTTCCATGAGGTCGTCATACCTCTCCGGTGGCTTGTCATTAAGGCGCCTAATTAATTCCATGTGTGTTATGGCATGCATGTAATCGGAAATTTTTAGGAGTTCCGACATTGTCTTTGTGCGCGTGCACTCGTCATTGAAGCGTTCTGTAAAGGCCTCCATAGATTCTCCAGGCCGTTTCTTGACGGTTGCCAATTAAACCGGATCCCTATTATACTTCTTTCGCTGAGTATAATTGTTTTTTAACGCAGTGCGCAGCTCAGTGAAACTATCAATGCTTTAGGGAGGAAGTCCCTCAAACCAATCACGGGCATTGCCGATCAAGGTTGAATTGAACATCTGGCACCATATAGGCATGGGCCATCGTTCGATTTTCGCCTGCGTGTCAAATATATTTAGGTGATCATCTGGATCACCAGACCCATCATAAGTCTTGACGCACGCTGGCATGCGACGCTTCTTATCCTCGGAGTAATTCCGTATGCGGAGAGTAAAAGGATCTTCCCTGGGATCACATCATGGACGGGTGAGATTAGGGTCACACCATGGGCGGGAGAGATCTTCCTCTTCCGCCTCACGATAGTAGGGCCACCGTAGTACCCCTCATCGTCTGACGGCAGTGGAGGAGTACGCCTAGGTCGGCGACGCTTGGGTGGATGGTCATCCGAATCCTCTCCTGAGGGATCCGGGGAAGGGGCGGTGCCCCACTCCTCGGCTGAGGATCGCTCTTGCGGGAAGAGCTAGGAGCCTTCTTCCCGGTATTCACCCTATCCCACACGCTTGTGCGGCGATTAGTTCTGGTTAACTCTAAGTCCGGCCGTTCGGCTGAATCGTCGGATCTATCTCCTTCTTCACGAGACTGTAGTAGTTCCTGCATAACACGGTCCCCTATGCGTTCAAACACATTCTGAGGTTGGGAATTCTCCTCAAAGAGGTTTCGTTCCTGGGGTCGAGCCCTCTTCTTCTTCTAAAGAGATGTGTCGGGCACGACCCTGCCAAAGTTAAGCCTAGATTGGAGATTCCTACCTAGGTTTAGCCTTGACGCAATACCGGAACGATCCTCTCAAAGTTCTGCGTGAGAACACGAGCGAGGTCTTCCTCACTAAGTGGTTCGACTTCCACTTCTTCTTCAGTTGACGGCCTACGAGGCTCCTTGTTAGGGGCCTTAGGCGCACTCCTTGGATCAGGGTTGTCCATAGTTGAGGTTGGTGGTGGGGTATTAGCGGACGTACCTACCCCACCCATGGACTAAAAAATACTACGGTTGTTCGGTCCACCTGTTTGGTTGCTAGGGGACTGATTGGGGATGAGTATCCCGTCCCATGTGGACTTCCGATTCGTAGGATTCGTGTTCCTAGGATTTTTTTGCGGATGTCCTTTCGTCATTGAGAGAGATCGAGATGAGATTTGCTCTAGCTTAGTGTATTGGTCCCACGGATGGCGCCAACTTGTTGATACAAAAGTTGGATGATCCTTGCTAGACCCGAATTAGGCTTAATTCGGGTTGGCTGGGCTCCGGCTCTTGCACCAAGTGAATTATCTTGCTGAGATCCTACACACTAAAGCAACACGCGTTAGGCTTACCGTGGGAATGTATCCCACGATTAGACTCCAGCGTGAGAGTAAGTAATCGGTTAGGGTTTAAGAATCGTATGTGAGTTTGGAGAATGTAATACCTTTGTGGAACCCTTGGGGGTTCCTTATATAGGCGGTGAAACCCTTATGGGTTGTCACCGATGCTTCGGCCCCAAGCAAAGGATAAGTGCCGTAATTAGTTTGATTGTTATCTTCTAATTATGGTGAGTGTATATCCTTCACTTTGGTAAATCATAATCATAATAAGTTATGATTCTGCCTAACCCTGTATCGGCCGTGACGGGCCGTGGGTCGCACACACGTATGCGACTATTGTTCAATCGAAGCCCATAAGCTTTAAATGATATTAAACCAACCCATTAGTAACAAGCCGGATGCGGGTAGTACCCGTGGGCCGGGTTTATGACCCGGCTGGGGACTATACGTCATCAGTTTTCACGGGTCCGGTTCACGACATGTTTTAATTAGATAACACACGGGTTCGGATCATGATTATTTCTACAAGTATATTGTTGTTTCTTACAAGATAATTAAATTAATTAATACATGACTTATAATTAATTTAATTAAACATGAAACTTAGGTTATTATTATTAGTAAATAATACATGTTTTAACCTAAGTATTTAGTTATTTATTTTATATTATAGTATTAATTAATTATTAAACATGACATATAATTAATTAATAATCATGACTTAGGTTATATTAATATAGTATTAATACATGTTTTAACCTAAGTATTTTTATACACTTTAATTTAATTAAATCATGATTATATTTAATTAAATCGTATAACCTATAGTTTATTTAATTAACATGATATTATTAATAGACTATACTATAACTACATGACTTATGATATTAATTCAGCTTAATTCTAAATATGGAAACTTTCTAATTCAGGAAACTTACTATTTTTGGAAACTTTCTATTTTTAGAAACTAATCTATTTTAAGCAGTTAATCTATTTTTAGAAACTTTCTATTTTTGGAAACTTTCTATTTTTGGAAACTTTCTATTTTAGGAAACCTGCTATTTTTAGAAAGTTACTTATTATTATACAACAAGTATAATAATACAAGAAATACAAGTAATACTTAATTAGAATATACATAATACATGATAAACACAACATAACGTTAAAATCAGTAAAACAAGACATGAACATATAAAACAAGCTAAGACATGATATAAAATCAGTTACGTACTCAGTAATCAGAATACTTATACACGTATACTATTTATGTTGCATTAGTGAGATCGAGGACTCTCTTCCATTCGTCGAAGTGATTGCTTGTGGCGTCCCTTTCTTAGAGTGAATGCGATGTGTGCCTTGCATCCTTCACTAGAAGTTGATCCCTCCTACCTAGACTATTTAATTAGAGGCAACCCCTCTAATTGCATGACAAAGTCTCCCCTCCAAGTATTCATGCACGGTGGAACCTCATGACCTATATGGGCTATTTGGCTAATTAAAACAGATTTTCATAGAAACATAAGTCTTTTCAAACTATAAAACCAGTTCTATGAACATGAATCCAGATTACTTAGAACTTATGATATTTCGCTGCTATTGGTCTTATATGCTTACGTTATTCCATGTCATACTTGTATATCCGTGCACTGAGCGTTATGCTAAGCCGTTTTCCTTCATGTTCCTAAACGGCAGGTACTCAAGGGCGCTCGTAGACTTTAAGCGTACGTGCATATGGATTGGAAGCTTTCTAGCCTTCTCTACTTTATGCATTTCATCATACATTTTGCTACTTATTTCTATGGACATTGTTTAGTCCTTTCCCTTACAGTACTTATGTTTGTGTGTGATGAGCTTATACTTTGGGGTACCGATGTTTGTTACCGGTTTTCCTTTTATGGTCATGTAATGTTTTAGACATTTTCCTTGTATGCTTTGATAACACGCCATAATCACGCGTGACATTCCATTTACCAAAATGGGGTGTTACATTCGTGCACAACCGCACGAAACTCGAAACTCAAGACCACAACAACGAACCGTCAAGTTCAAAGCCGGTTCCTGAACATGTTCCAAGAGCAGATATGATAGTGGACACGACACTTGAAGAGTTGGAAATGTAATATGGACCAATGTTTGATGAATATGTCACGGGGGAGAAACATGTTGTATCAAAGTCTTCCGCTGTCACTCATGATAAGAATGATGATACCGATCATCATCAACAAAAGGATACAACTTCATCTACTTCAACACGGGTTGCTGCAGATTAACCTCCTCAAAATATCACTTCAACAATCGATCCTACAATATCCACAACTACTATCATTGCTCCAGAGAACACAAATCAAGCAGACAATGCATTATCTAACGATGACGATTTTCACAACCCATTCGGTACATCACTACATGAAACTGGAGAGTCTTCTACTCGCCATGTTGATCCGTCAAATATGCATACATTCTACCAACGACATCCTTCAACACATCATTGGACCAGAGATCATCCTTTGGTTCAAGTAATTGGAAACCCTTCACAGCCTGTTCGTACAAGACGACAATTAGAAATCGATGGCGATGTTTGTATGTTCGCACTCGTCGTGAGTACAGCTGAACCGAAAAACATCAAAGAAGCCATGGATGATCATGTTTAGATTGAATCGATGTAAGATGAACTTCTTCAATTTGAAAGACTTAAAGTTTGGGAACTTGTTGACAGACCATACGGTGTGATTCCATTAAATCTTTGTTGGGTCTGGAAAAACAAGATGGATGAAGAAAACACAATTATCAAGAACAAAGCTAGGCTAGTGGCTAAGGGGTATGGCCAGAAAGAGGGAATTGATTTTGAAGAATCATTTGCACCAGTTGCTCATATAGAAGCGGTCAGGATTATCCTTGCTTATGCTGCACATAAGGGATTCACTGTTTATCAAATGGACATGAAGACAATATTTCTTAACGGTACTTTGAAGGAAGAAGTCTATGTCACGCAGCCGGAAGGATTCGTTAATCCTCATTATCCTGACAAGGTGTATCATCTCCACAAAGCACTTTATGGACTCAAGTAAGCTCCAAGGGCATGGTACGGCGAGCTCTCGAAATTTCTGGTATCCAAAGGTTTCCCAAACGTTCCATTGATCTAACTTTGTTCACTTATAAATATGGGAATGACATTTTGCTTGTGCAGATTTATGTTGATGATATTATTTTCGGGTCTACAAACCCAAAACTTTCAAAATGGTTTGAAAAAGTCATGCATAACAAATTTGAAATGTCAATGATGGGCGAACTAAAATTCTTTCTAGGAATTCAAGTTCACCAATCCCCAAGTGGTATCTTCATTAACCAAGCTAAGTATTGTCAAGAAATAATCAAAAAGCATGGTATGAGCTCATGTGACCCTGTTGGGACACCATTATCTACCACATCCCTAGATGCTGATTTGGAGGGACATGCCATAGATCAAACGAAATATCGTTCCATGATCGGCTCCCTCATGTACTTAACAGGAAGCCGACCAGATATATCACATGCTACGTGTTATTGTGCACGATATCAGGCATGACCCACTGAAAAGCACCTCAAGGAGGTTAAACAGATCTTTCGGTACCTCAGGAATATCATTCATTTGGGACTCTAGTATCCGAGGGAAACCGGTTTCTTTCTAACAGCCTATTCAGATTCTGATCATGCAGGGTGTCTTGATGCACGAAAGAGTACTTCTGGTGGTGCACAATTTCTAGGTCAAGATAAGCTCGTAGGATGGTCTTCCAAGAAGCAGGATTGAACGTCACTGTCATCAGCCGAAGCGGAGTATGTGTCTCTATCTGCGTGTTGTGCTCAAGTTCTTTGGATGAGAACATAACTCACGGATTATAGCTTCCACTTTGATAAAGTACATATGTACTGTGACTCAAAGCCCACCATAGCCATCTCCTGCAATCCGGTACAACATTCCCGCATGAAGCACATTGATGTCAGATATCACTTCATTAAGGAACTAGTTGAAAGGGGTATCGTTGAACTATACTTTGTTGGAACTGATCACCAATTAGCTGACTTGTTTACAAAAGCTCTTTCAAAAGAGAGGTTTGCGTATCTAGTCAGGCAAATTGGTATGAGATGTTTGACTCCAGCAGAACTGGAGTTTCTGGCAAAGAAGCCTGCTTGATTTATCTATCAAACATCTACATGTAAATATCATTGAAAAAGCAAAATACAAAAATATAAAACATATAAAAGCAAAACACAAAATTTAAAAATCTTTTAAAAATCCAAAAATATTCTTCTCGACATGTCTTTCAGTATCGATAATATGGATGTACCTAGAAATGTCGCTCAATAATGACACGGGTGTGTACATAAATCTCGAATGAAAGTTGTAAATATTTTTCAAAACATGTCATTTCTACTTTTAATAAAAGAAAAATGTCTATTTTGGACAACTTTTCTAACAACTGGTAGAGCAATCTATCTTGGGTTAAGCTTGTCACAAAATATTCAATGTTTTAAGCTCAACACAATGGCTTGTAATCACTTTCAGATTGTAACCCGGTTCTATATTCACGGGGGAGTGTACGATTTAGTTCCCTTACCCTCAGCAAAAGAAGAGAAATCTTCTAACACTTGTGTGGATTTTTCAAGACATAAAGTCTATGAACTCAAGTTTATACTTTAGAAAAATCACTTCGCCATAAAGAATGTATTTTTCAAAAAGCGTTGAACACAATTTTTTCAAGAGTTTTTCAATGATATTCAAAATCTTTCAAAAATTGTGTGTTCAACAACTCCTATCCTCAAAAGTTTAATGTGGATCATATCCTCGTAATGACAATTCAATTGGATCAATTTTTGAGGGGGAGCGTTCCAATTAATTCATGCTAAGTTTGACATATTTTTCTCCCTAAAGTTTTAAAGACTATTTTCCACAATATATTTTAATCAAATTTGGTATCTCTAATATCAAACGATTTTATATATTATAGATAGGGGAGAAAATGTGATTCAAATGTGATCTAAAGACTCAAGCACTTATGGTTACGATCAAATACCCACAACGTCTTTAATCCACGACGTTGTTGGTGTCAACAGGGTGGTTAGGTTTAAGTCCTATGATCCAACCAGAACTGGAGGGATCTTCCCAGAGACAATCCAATAGATTATTAGAAGTCCTTATGAAAGATGGAGTAGAATGTGAACGTAGTTGAATGCCGACTAAGTACTGATGCTAGCACTGGAACAATCACAACAAGGTGTTAGTGATGATGTCTTGGTAAGCATTGAAGGGGTTGAAGAATAAAAAAGAAATGTAAGGATAAAGGGTGAAAAGAAAGAAGCCCTCCATACAACTTAGGCAGAAATTGGGTCAACACATCATGAAGACAACACATCATGAACCCAGTGATGTAATGCACAACCCCTCCCCAGCTGACTCAGGTTTCTCTCAAAAGAAGTTTGTTTTATTGTCACGGAGATCAACACAACTTCTATTGACTTTCTCACTCTGAGATAGTTGATATTGAATAGGTGGCATCTGCTCCAGCCTTCGACCACTAAAAGTGCACAAATCGTGTCAAGAGCCAAGAGATCAATCAAATCTCGTTAGGACACACGGAATGACGATAAAGAGAGTCCTACGCTATATCCTTGCGATATTGCTAGAACACTCAGAGTGATACTACTTAGTATTCACAATGATGAGTGGAAATCCTTCCAGTGTTAACATCAAACAACACTGCGGTAGGTCATGTGTAAGATTCGTTATAATTGAACATGTGCGAAATTGAAAAGAATAGTGGTTTGATTCTGAATTGATTCAAACTCGTTTCAGGTTTCTACGCAATATCTTTATGGTCTTGCCAAAACATTCAGGGTGATATTCATTAATATTTATAGTGAAGAATGGAAATCCTTCTAGCGTCAACATCAAACAGCGCTACGATAGGTAACTTGCGAGATTCTTTATGAATCAAGCTTGTGTCAACTGGAAAGCAACAATGGTAAGATTCTTAATGAATCAAACTTGTTCTAGGAATTTGAATTGACGAATTTAATCAAGCGGATACTTATCCAATTAATTTACTCTTTATGTTCGCAGTCTTGCTTTGAGACGGTCGAGTAAAGAGAACGGCTAGTACAACCGTGAAACCTTGTCAAGGAGGTTCTTAATTGAATCTACCTAATCACAGGTACGATATTTAATATTGTCTAACGGTCTTCACCGACCGGAGGTAAAACGCTACCGATTTAGGACGAATGTCAAAGCCATTCGGTCTGTGTCTATGTTTTGTATAAAGAAGGTGGCGTTACGGTGTACTCAGCAAAGTCGAAGATTCAAGACCACATACTCATGCCTAAATACATATTCAACAATCAAGAAAGCTAAAGACTTCCGTAACTCTGATGATCAAAATCTTCCTTATCAATTAATGTAGAGGAATGACCTCTCTTCAAAGGAGATTGTTAGCAAGCTTTCAAGATTGAGCAACGTATGAGCATGTGGATGAAGACACAAGATCGCAAGATGGTAATGACAAGTGAAGAATGATTTGAAGATCTCAACATAAAAGACAAAGTCGAAAGACAACGACAAAGGCTCAAAGATCACAGCATGAAGGAACAAGAATAGTACTACACGTTCAAGACTCATTTATGATGAGATTCGTAATCTCCATTGATCTCCAAATATCAAAGAGGAATGACCTCACATTGGGGGAGATTGTTAGCCTCAAAATATTGATTCAAACAAGAATGCTTGGTCATAGTTTATTATTGTAACATTTAATAGAACGTAGTAATAGGTAGTATAATAGTCGTGACAATAAGGGCTTGATGGCTAGCTTAAAAGGCCTCTTTCAAGGTACTAAGTATTTTATTCAAGCCCGGACCAATCAAACATATAGCCCATTATGCCACATGGAGGCAAGGCTATAAATACCTCTCCTTGCATGTAAGGAGAGGTTGGTTGTTCATTTTCTTAATCTAATCTTCCCTAAGTTTCACACATCTCTCTCTCTCTCTCCTCTCTCTCTACTTTCTCTCTCTAGAATTCATCTACTTCATCTCATTTCTTTCGTTGATTCGTGTTAGTTCGTGTTATTGTCAGTTGAACAACAGTTATTTGTGTTGTTTCAAAGATCTTTGAAAAGAGCTGATTCGCTAAAGCTAAATGGCTGGTGGCTTCTAATCATTTAGCAATCGTTGATTTGATTTAACAATAGGTAATAAATATAAGTTTTTAAGCTTATAGGTCAGGCGGCTGTGTTACAAGGCCAATATGGGTCTACATTACATCACTTCAATAGTTCGTGTTTGTTTGACCTCACACACTTCTTATAACTTTTTAAGTCACTTGTGATTAAATACTTTCATTATGTCAATAATAATCCAAATTTTTGCTAAAATGATCAAGGAGATTTCATGCACCAACGTACACTTTGTGTGACTTTCGACCCGTTGACCCATTTGACCCCTTAAGTAAATGGGTTGAAATTGTTGTGTATGTTTGTGATTGTGTTTGTTGCTAATGGATCATGTTCAGAGACGCATATTATCTTTTGGTCCCAAAGCTTCGATTCAACTTGAAACTAGTACAACTAATGTTTGCAACGTACTATGTACTTTAATTCTAGAATTAGACTTTTTTGGGTAAAGGGGACTAACCATGGTAAAATAAATTGAATTAGACTTTGTAAAATTGTGAATCAAACTAATGCTCATATTTGGTATTTGTTGATTTTTCAGCAACTTAGAGCAAGTTCCCGCTTATGCTACCAATCTGATAATTAAAATACGGTAGGTTCTTCGTGACATCTTGGAAACTTTATGGAAGGTACGTTTTTTTCTAAAGGTGGCAATTTGAAAAAAGTTATTTATACATGGGTCACTCTGGGTTATTTTATCTATAACAGGCAGAAGTTTTAATTAAAAAATAGCCTAAAATGAAACAAGGTGGTCCAAATTAGCGACGTTCATTACATTGCGTAAACACATCCATTCTAGAAGGGGAAATGTTAGTCTCTAGGAACGTCCTGATTTAGATTATATATGATTATTACTGATCTGTTTATTAAGTTACGTGTTTTTACCCGTTATATAACTAGCTGAGACTGTGTGCCTACCACTAGACCACGGCCTACTTAACTGTGTTACAATAGTAGGCGACGTTTTATATAGCATTCTACTTATACTGTACATTTGTTATACCTTTGGCATTGGCAGAAAATAGACCACTGCTTTGCATAGCAGTGCGGATGTCCGTCCCCTAGTATAGGCTATTTTTCCCCTAACTGAAAGGCAGAGAGGTTCCACGGTCCTTGCAATCTCATTCCTAGGTGATATAGTCATTCCGTAAGTAATGCTTTATTTTCTTGTTAATTCTATAGACTTGAAATTGGTGATAGCTAGATGTTTTCAAGTGTTCAGGTTGGGTAACTTACGGGCAGATGTGGACCTGTACAAGCAGCTTGTACTGCAAAAGAGTTACGTTAACACTTTAGGCTTTAGTTTTTGTATTAGAATTTAGAACTATTAGATTGTAGTAT
The DNA here is from genome assembly GCA_025667525.1 of Glebionis coronaria. Lineage (NCBI taxonomy): Eukaryota > Viridiplantae > Streptophyta > Magnoliopsida > Asterales > Asteraceae > Glebionis > Glebionis coronaria. The sequence continues at coordinate 465,367,833 of CM046876.1, read as the reverse complement.
GTCGATAACAATTTAGGAATACGGATTTATGTCCAACGTGCGACTCATTTATGTCTCCAACATTGGATTTGTATATTTTGGTGAATTCTTAATGGTTGTTATGGTTTCAAATATCAGTTTTTCATGTGTATAGATTCTGGAACCCGGGAAAATGTCAATTTACAATACGGATACTATTGAATTTACCAACGTGTTTCCCACAGACTATTGGTTGCTAAAAATTGTCGAAAATCCGTGGGAACATGTTCGTGAGAAATAACCGTAAGAAATCTGTGGTAAACACATGAAAAATGGTCACCAAAAATTGTAGGAAATTTGTAGTATCATTGTGGGAAATCTATGAGAATATGTTTGTAGGAAATCTGTGGGAAATAACCTTAGGAAATCCGTGAGGAAATATTCGTAGGAAATCTATGGAAAAAACCCACTCTATTTGTGTGAATTTGGTTGATAAAAACCGTAGGAAAATAGTCAACGCTCCGTGGGAAAATCCGTAGGAAAATATTTACCCACGGAGTTTTTAGAAACGGAATAATTCCGTGGGAAATCCGTGGAAAAAGGCCCTTTTCCACAGATCTTGCTGTGAGAAAACGCTGTTTTATGTAGTAGTGCACTAATTCTTCAACATTATGATGCGTATATTTTGTTTAAATATACGAAGTTTAAACTTATAAAACTCGTTCACTGAATATGTTTACAAACACATTTATATGTAGAGAACCCGATTATATAAAATGTAGGTCTGGTATATCTGAGATCATCTCAAAACTTATCTATTTTAGTTTTTAATTTAAATATCTCACGTGTTTTAAAATATTGATTTTATTAAGAATCGTAAATAAATGAAATGCGAAATTAAAATAAAGAGTATATCAAACGAGAAAATTGTACTAGCCTATTTACTCTGCTACGGGAAAAATGGTGTTTTTTAGTGCAGTTTTAATTACTGTTTAATTTTGGTGGCTCCCTTCTTTATTAGTTAAGACAAAGTTAACTAACCTATATTCATGTCTAATAGTATAAGTGTAAACTTGAAACATTATTATTAACAATTAACAACGAGTAAAGAAAACACACAAGATTTTCAAAGTTCAAATTCTTATTATAAAGTGATAAAAATTTTTATTTAAGTTTCTTATGAAATAACAAACTAAGTTAAATATCGATGTTGGTAATCTCCTCACAAAACTTAAACATAGACCATAGTTAATAGTATTTAAGTAAATACTATGCCTTAAACTAACTGAATGCTCATTGGCATAGTTTTATATAAACGAGGCAGCCACACACGTGCGTTGCACACGGGACTTTTCTCGTTGTTCAAATGCATGATGTTTGCTTATAATATATGACGAGATTTTTCATTAATGTACAACATTTTTTCCTGTTGTATTCACTTTGTGTACGTTTTTGTGAATTTACGTTTATCGAGTTAGGTTTAAAATTGTTGCAGTTCGTTTAATTTAGTTGGTAATTTAGTTGTATTTTGCTTTTCTATTAACACGAGATAAGTCTCATATAACTAAGTTAAGTTTAGTTGCTTCCCACAAAATTTAAATTTAGACCACTAATAGTATTTTTTGGTATTTTTTGGACAAATAATATTTGAAAAGGTATGTTGTGTATATTTTTAATGTTAGGAATTCGTGCTTAATTTCAAAACACAGCTTTTAGTTAAACCGTCCAATACCCTTTCAGTTAAAAATATTATGTATATTAAAATCCAATGTAAGGATGTAGAATATATTTAAAATAGTCTTATTCATTTTTGTAAGTAAGATGAAGCAATTACAACCTTAACATGATATAACATGTTTATGTTATAGCACGTGATCGTGATGTGCCATCTCATTTTGTGCAAAACATGAAGTTCAATTAAGTTTTATATAAAATAGTTAAAAAAACCTTATATAATCTGGAGGAAGAAAATGAATGTTAAATAAAACAAAGAAAATATCAAGGCAAAGGTTCACAAAGTTCTTCTATCTTCTAAAATAATAAGAATTCGGAAATATAAAAATTCTAAAAGGTAATACAAAAGATAGTCCAAATAAATTTAATTTATATTAAGCCAAAATCAAACTATCCAGTATGTCAAACATGGCAACTATATTTTCAATCTGTTTACTAGCTCATAACCCGCGTTCAACGCGGGTTGTATTAAGAGTATTTTGAATATTACAAAATCTATAATAATTTAATCACCAACAATCATTTAAAAAAATTAATACCATTGTAAAATATGAGAAATTGGAAAAAAAATAAAATTATTGCATGATTCCTAAAAAATTAATGTAATCATATTTGACAGGATACATTCATAAGATATGTAAAATATGCAATATGAAAAAAAAAAGTATACAAACAAAATGAACGAATACGGTCATAATTAAGAAACAGCACTCGTAAATGAATGTATCCATCACAAAGTTTAAGTAGATTCATATGATGTTATAACAGATGTATCCATAACCAAGTTTAAATGGACCCATACGATGCTATACCATTAGTCCATTACACAGTTTAACACTTTAAATGGATCCATATGATGTTATAGAGAGTTGCATCAAGTACTTGTCAGTGGTTTTTTTCCAGCTAGTTCGTATAGATGAGAGTTTTAAGTTGAAGCCCCTTCAACAAATTCATGAAAAGGCATAATATATGAGATCACCAATATTTTTTTAATAACGGCTTCTTCACCTCGTACTTGCACAACTAATAAGTAGTGGTTCTTATGCTTTCAAAGGTGTTTGAGAATAATTTTTGTTTGAGAATAATTTTCAAACAATTTAGTGTGAAGAATAATGAGTTGGAAGGAAAGAAGTACAGTTAGGCTTACACAACATTGTACATTATACATCAATGAGCATTATAAAAAAGTTGAGAGCAAAGCGGTTAAAAACAAAAGAGTGTAACTGCAGAATGGAATTGAAATTTCACTCTATAAAAATCTCTACTAATTTCACTTTGTATTGAAATTTATTAGGAATATCATAAAGCTCCAGTTACATTACTTGTATATACTCCAACATTTAGAATAAATGATAATTCCATTAAGCATTTTACACATCCACCTGATGAAGAAGCCATAAGATTACACAACTGAAAAGTGAAGAAACAACACTGTACTTGATAAAAAAAGAAGTCGAAATACTTATTCCACAAAAAATAGTGGGCACTAAACGAACATAAAACAGAGACGAAGTTATTTAAACAACATATGGTTGACATTGATAAAAAAAAGCGGTTAAGAACAATAATCGGTTCTTCACATTCGATGCATCTATTGATCTAACATATATGTCCTAACCTTTTACTCACACGAAAATTTATCATATTATCACTTCCTCTTCACATGTAGATGTATACATCAATAATTAAAGAACATAAGTTTAATCCGCAAGTTGAACATTATACAATTATGAATCTTGAAGGAGACTACGAAGTTTCTCCAAATATTTCAAAAATCACAAAATTAAAATAGAGATGCAAAAGCGGAATAAGAATACCAGTTTACTTATAATTAGCTTAATTTGACTATAGGGAGCTGATTTTTCTCAAATGTATCATGTAGTCATTGGTATTTCCTTTATTCCTTAACTATATAAGAGATTTTCATATATGAGATCAAGTTATTGGTGATGAACAAAAGGTATTAATAAAGATATCACTTTTTGTCTTTCATGAAAAAGATAAACAATGAATTAAGCTGGAACTAATTCCAGTATATTGAAAAACTACAACTTACCTTTACATATAAAAGTTAAACCCATTAATCTTGCTTAGGAACCTGCAAAACATTGAGGTTTAAGCAATCATAAGAAACCAGAAAGCTTAAAACTCCATATATAATAAGCTAAAAAACATATTGAGAACACAAATTGAAATCTTACGTTTTGACTATAACATTGACTTAAGGTATGTCCTCTCGAAGGTTGCATCCTGAATAAATAGAAAAACAAAAAAAAAACACTAATTTTTTTTATCGAAACAAAATTTACCTAAAACTAAACCACAACAATCTAATTATCTAAGAAAAAATATGTAAAATGGGAGAAGAAGGAATACCATCTTGAAAGATCGATTGAACAAAAAGAGGTAGCTTGTACTTTTAATGGAATGGAATCGTATAATTTTGAATTTGAATTCTAGAATGGAGAGAAAGAGAAAGCTAGTAGCCAGTAGAGATAAAAGTGCCTGCAAAACTCTGCTTTTCACTAAATACTGTATGATACAGTGTATTTGACTAAGGAAATACTCATATATTATTTTTATCTAAAATAAATTTTAATAATAGAATTATGACATATGCAATTTGAAACCAGGCACTCTACTTGAACGACAACTAAGCTAAATTGCAACTTTATGATGTCATGCAAAAGTGATCTTTAATAGAATGTATAGATAGATTTGTGCAAACCTAATATTCACTTTTGACACCATCCGTCTCTCTTTATCCATCTTTCTTTTTTACATAAGCAACCACCAAAGCTTTATCTCAAAACATCATAGAAAAAAACCAAATTGAATAACCCTCACAAATTAAATCCACAAAATCTATTAATCCCTCTTTCCCCTAGCTTAAATAAAATCGAAAATATAAACAATAGGTACCTTCGTGTTCACCTACACGAATCTTCTAAAGGTATCGGGTAATTTTTTTGTTTAAAGATCCGTGATGCGCTGGTTTTTCAAGCAGCAAAGATCTCTAAAAGATTATAGGATCTTTTATACAACATTAGCTTCGGGTACTTCCACTTGGGCACCTCTCATTAATTTTGACAACCTTTAAAATTGCATTCATAAATTTGAGCACTAAAAAGCTTTCACAATGACTTTGAGTACTTTCAAATTAGCCTTGGGTACTTACACATAAAGCTTGCACCTCATATTAATTTCGACAATCCTTGAACTTCCATAACACATCTAAAATAGCTGACCCACCCTTATTTTTTTTTATTACCGACCCAAAGGCTAAGAAAATATGCACCTAACCTTTTCATTTGAGATTCGATGTTTTTGCGAACAATTATATCAATGATGAGTTACGTATTCAACTAAAAGAGCGATACAATTTTCAAAAGAAATCGATATCTTTTTCATATGATGTATCCAATTATTTTCTAAGCCTTGCATACTCTTCGAAGCATTATATTTTGTTATCATTCACATAGGTCAAAGTATGCGTTAATGTATCTAATATTGAGCCCGTGTGTGAATATGTGCACTTTTCATACTTGATCCACGCGGTTTCTTGCTTATAAACGATTTTTAAAAAATTGTTACTAATTAAAAGAACGGATTGTTAACACATGTTTTAAATTTGCAAATAAGGTTTGAAAGCTTAAAAAAACATTTTAAACTTCTAATTATCTTTATTCAAAATAGGATAATAGATTGATATAACAAAAATCAAATTTACCATATTAAATCATTATTATCCATAGATTTATTTAAGTTTAAGCCAATACTTGCAAAAGTACGAATCACCATAAAACTAATAAATCTAATTATGTTACATAAATCATAGTCTACATATAAAAAAGGTATACATTATGTAGAGGTGACAAATTTTGACCCATGGTTAATTTTTGGGTCAACTTGTTTAAATTAGAAAAAGAAAGGGGTCTAGTTGGGTTTCCCTTAATATCCTAGATGGGTCTAGATGGGTCAAACAAAATCCTTTTTAAAATTATAAATGGGTCTACTTGGGTCTCCTCATATGTCACATGGGTCTAGATGGGTATCCCTTTATCTTACTAATGGGTCAAGATGGGTCACTCAATAGGTTTTAGTAATATCAAAATTGTTTTTTTCCATTTTTTCACAAGCTTGTCAAATTTTCACACACTTGTTAATTTTTTTACGTCTTCACCGTATTTTTACGTTTTCATCATAAATTATACGTTTTGGTCAGAAATTTTACGTTTTCATCAAAAATTCTACGTTTTCATCAGTAAATTTACGTTTTTGTCAGAAATTTTACGTTTTCGTCATAAATTTTACGTTTTGGTCATAAATTTTACGTTTTCGTCAGAAATTCTACGTTTCCGTCAGAAATTTAACGTTTTCCTCAGCAATTTTACGTTTTCGTCAGTAAATTTACGTTTTCGTTAGAAATTTTACGTTTTCGTCAAAAAAACTTACGTTTTCGTCAGAAGTTTTACGTTTTCCTCGTAAATTTTACGTTTTCGTCAGTAAATTTACGTTTTCGTCAGTAAATTTACGTTTTCGTCAGAAATTTTACGTTTTCGTCAGTACATTTACGTTTTTGTCAGAAATTTTTCGTTTTAGTCAGAAATTTTACGTTTTCGTCAGAATTTTACGTTTTCGTCAGAAATTTTACGTTTTCGTCAGAAATTTTACGTTTTCGCCTGATATTTTACGTTTTCGATAGAAATTTTACGTTTTCGTCAGTAAATTTAAGTTTCGTCAGAAATTTTACGTTTTCGTCAGAAATTTAATGTTTTCGTCGGTAAATTTATGTTTTCGTCAGAAATTTTACGTTTTCATAAAAAAAAATCCGTTTTCGTCAGAAGTTCTATGTTTTCCTCATAAATTTTAACTTTTCCTCAGAAATTTTACGTTTTCATCAGTAATTTTACGTTTTCGTCAGAAATTTTACGTTTTCATCAGAAATTTTACGTTTTCATTAGTAAATTTACGTTTTTGTTGGAAGTTTTACGTTTTCGTCAGTAAATTTTACGTTTTCGTCAGTAAATTTACGTTTTCGTCAGAAATTTTACGTTTTTTTTCTAAAATTTTACGTTTTCGTCTATAAATATACGTTTTCGTCAGTAAATTTACGTTTCGTCATAAGTTCTAATTACGTAAAAATACGGATGAAAACGTAAACGTTCTGACGAAAACGTAAATCTATAGACGAAAACGTAAAATTTCAGACGAAAATGTAAATTTACTGACGAAAACGTAAAACTTCTGACGAAAACGTAAAATTTCTGACGAAAACGTAAAATTTCTGAAGAAAACGTAAATTTTTTGAAAAAAACATAAAAATTTTAACGAAGACGTAAAATTTCTGATGTAAACGTAAAACTCCTGACGAAAACGTAAAATTTCTGACGAAACGTAAAATTGCTGACGAGAACGTAAAATTTCTGACGAAAACGTAAAATTTCTGACGAAAACGTAAGTTTACTGACGAAAACGTAAAATTTCTGAGGAAAACGTAATTTTTTGGATGAAAACGTAAAATTTCTGACGAAAACGTAAAATTCCTGACGAAAACGTAAAATTTCTGATGAAAACGTAAAATTTCTGACGAAAACGTAAAATTTATGACGAAAACGTAAGTTTACTGACGAAAACGTAAAATTTCTGATGAAAACGTAATTTTTTTGATGAAAACGTAAAATTTCTGACGAAAACGTAAAATTTCTAACAAAAACGTAAGTTTACTGACGAAAACGTAAAATTCCTGACGAAAACATAAAATTTCTGACGAAAACGTAAAGTTTCTGACGAAATCGTAAAATTTCTGACGAAAACGTAAATTTTTTGACGAAAACGTAAAATTATGACGAAAACGTAAAATTTCTGAAGAAAACGTAAAATTTCTGACAAAAACGTAAATTTACTGACGAAAACGTAAAATTTCTGACAAAAACGTAATTTTACGGATGAAAACGTAAATTTACTGACGAAAACGTAAATTTTATGATGAAAACGTAAAACTTCTGACGAACACGTAATTTTTTTATCAAAACGTAAAATTTCTGATGAAAACGTAAAAATACGGATGAAAACTTAAAATTTTTGACGAAAACGTAAATTTACTGACGAAAACGTAAATTTACTGACGAAAATGTAAATTTATTAACAAAACGTCAAAAAGTAAAAGGCTAACCTCCTAAAAACCCATTTAAAACAAAAAAAAACCATTTAAACAAAAAAAAAACCCAAAAAACCCAAACTTTTCCCAAAGACCCATTTACACCCAAACCCATCTAAACCCAAACCCATCTAGACCCAACCTATCTAAACCCAACCTCCTAAAAGACCCATCTAAACCCATACCCATCTAAACCCAAACCCATATAAGACCCATGACCCAACCCAATCCAACCAACCATTTTGCCACCTCTAACATTATGTCACATGTGACTTGATTACATTATGTTGAATACAATTTTTATATCCTTTAATCACATCCTTCTCGCTTTTGTTCACTTCATCCATCAGCTACTAATTCACAAACAAGCAAAGACAAAGAACCAAAGAAACACATTAGCTTATCATAAATAAATTATAACTGAAGTTATTTATCAAATAAGATACCTAATCTATAGGTTAAGATATTCATACCGTAGTAACTCAATATCGCTTGAATCACATGCACAAAAAAAAACAAAAGATCATTAAGCTTATCATATATCAGTTGTAAGTTGTAACTAAGTTTATACTATAGAAAATGTATGACCTAATTAATAATATGCATACAATAATAATTACGTTATCACATAAAAATAACAACCAGTGCACATTTACATAACACATCCCAATGCTTATTTAGAATCCATACTTCTTCATAAAACCTAATCCTATCTATCGTTCATTCGATGCCCAAAAACTTCCTCCCTAAGATCTGTTAACTCATAATCGAAAATAAACACTACTCCAAGTTTTGGTTTCTTTATAAAAAAATGACGGTAGTGTACCGTTATACATCCATGAAGAACCAATTGCAAATAGACTTGGCTTAAGATCTTTAAGGTCTCGGGAAGGTTGTATTGTAATTCTGTTTTCTATTTTGATCGAGTCTTTTATTTAAGATCAATGATGGGATATTGTTGAAGATCTCAATATCGTTATAGATTTGTGCCATTTGAACGAAATTGAGATCTTGTTTTCGTTCTAGTGCAAAGTCTGAATCTTTGTTGTGTTTAGATGTTGGAATGGAGGATGAGAATAGAAACGTAGTGGATTTGTGTTGATGATGTTGTTGCTATTAGTGATCTGTTATCTTGTTTTCTTTTGGGTGACTTGGTTGACCTGGTAATTACCGCGTTAACTCAAGTGAGTTGACTCACCGTGGTAACTCACATCTTTAGTTAAACCGAGTGGGAGATTTGGTTTGGTGCTTATTTATCATGGATTTTGATTCAAGATCAGTGATACATTCTTATGGATTTGGTTTGGTTGGATGGCAGTGGGAGATATGTTGTGGCAATGATCATATTTATAGACTTCAAAGATTTTAACCTATAAAGTCATGAAATTCGCGCACTAATTATGATGACTTCAAAAATAATTAAACAAAATGCATGAACCTTTCATATACCTCAGAGATGATTCATATGCATAAACTTCTTCAACATTTATGATCTTGGTGATATCCAAGATCAGGAACTCTTCAACCTCATAATGACCCTTTGCATTCAATTTCAGGGCCTAAAATGTAGTAGTATAATAGATAGATGAGTAAATAATCTCTTGAATATGTGTGACATTAATTGAAAGAGATTAAACATGTATCTATAGGTCAATAAGGACTTGTTACTCTTTTAACATGTAAAGTTCAATGGTAATTTTGTTGCATTAAAAGCTTCTATAAAGCTTTTATTCATGAAACAGGTGTAACCGCACTTTAATGTTTTTTACATTTTATACCAACACTAGTACTATCTTGGCTTTTGTTGATAAGTGATTTTCACTTATCTTTCCAAGACTGTTTTTGTGTATCTCATTAGAGACTTATATATAAATTGTCTAAGTTGGTCTTGAGTAGATCTTCACAGAGCAAGTGAGTATTGTTTAAATTGGTCTTGAGTAGATCTTCAAAGAGTCAGTGAGTATTGTCATCACTCACTCATTCTTTCAAAATCTCTAAATGATTTCTTCAAAATCTTTAGGGAGTAATTGAGTAGTTAATCCTATCAACTAAAAAAAGTAATACCATAAAGTGTTTACTTTTATCACTAAAAAAATAATATGCTTGCTTTCTATCTATATCTATATACCCTATAAAGGGTGTATCTCAATTGTTGAAATGTTGAAAGTTGAAAACATTTGCACTTATGGTAATGTTGAAAAGCTGTGACTATTTACACAAATATGGAGTAATTTTGAAAATTTAATCTAGGAAAGGAAAGTATCAAAACTCTTTAATAAAATATATTGCTGGACAACACAAGTGACAACCAATACATCTCTATCTATAGAGAATATACGGCTGGAAAACCGTGTGTTCGAAAATCCTTTAATGTAAACCTTTCTCATATTTCATCTCACACACGCTCGCTCGGCTCAATTTTTTTTCTCATGCTTCGCTGCCACTTGTTGCTTCGATGCCACCATTCAAGGTGTGTGACGATGGTGATGGCTGTGTGACGATGATGAGTAGAATAGTGTTGTCGGTGGTGTGTCACGAGTGATATTTGGCATTCTTTGACATTTATCAAGATCTTTGACAATGGAAATGGGTGAGTGACAATGGTGTTGGGTTGATGACGATGGTAATGGGTGAGTGACAATGGTGTGGGTGGGTGACGATGGTAAGTAGAAGTAATTCTATTCTTTTTCACTTTGTTTTTTAGCATTATTTTTTGGCAATAATGAATTTTCTCGTATTTTCCAGATCACCGGAGACGTAAATAAAATGGTTGCATTGTAGAGATTATTGGAGCTTTGTGGAATATGTGAGGTGTGTCTTAAAATCTTTTCTCTCTAACCTTGTTTGTATCTAAACATGACATCTTTCTAAGCTTAGCTATATGTATTCTTTTATAATGTGATCCTTATCGGAGTGCTTTGGCCAGAACCTCAGATGAAAAGGTCCTAATTGCACTTGGTTCCGGTTATTATACACCAAACTGCACTAATAAATACTAAATAATTTTAAACTCAAGTTACAAGTAACTATGGATTAGTTTTACCAAGAAAAATTCCAGCTCACATACTAATTTTCTACAGTTGATATTCCTATTCAATTAACGTGCTATTTGTTGTCCAAATAGGTGTTTCAGGCCTTACTTTGTTGTCATAAATTGGGTGTTTGGCTTTGCGCTATTTGCTGTTATAAGAGAGGTTTGTATCCTTGTGGCCTTTTTTGTCATAAAGGGGCATTTATGATTGTGCTTATGTCTTAATACAACAGATCAAAGAGCGCATGTCCAACCATATAGTAGCAGCAACTCTGCTGGCAAAGAGAGCACGTCCACTCATTTTAGTACGTACTAATAGTAATTTAGCTAAGACGTCTATTGTACAAACACTTGAACCACTAAAACGAGGCAGCGTGAAAGTTAAAAGTGTAAATTGTGATCAACTAACAAGTCACACTCAATGTGTGGATTGAACTAATTACTAAGTGCAGTAATCATTAGTTGAATACACCAGTCAAATATAGTACGGAGTCGTACTCTTAGTTAAAGTACTTGACTAAATTTAACATGATATACTATTTTGAGGCAGTGTCTATGATTTGCGTTGAGTACTTTAATGTTTTCTTCCTTTTGCTGTCAAACGGACACACAGGCAAACTACATGAACTGTTATGAATTCTGTAGGTCTTGTTGGGCTGTTGTTCTAAAAAGACGGTCGCATTCCCGACAGTTTTGAATTGTTCTCTGGTGCGAAGAAAGTAAGCCATTATTTGGCTAGCTGGTTTATTGTTATATATGTATCTATTGTTCTATACAATAACCTTGTTTTTGTCATTATATTTCAAAAATTTATGATTGTGTTTTTTTTAGTTCTTTAGAATACTTAAAACCTGATGACAAGCCCACTTAGTGTTTGAAACAAGTCAACGACCTTAAACAGGTTTGAATGTTCATTCTGTACAATTATATGTTGTTTCGAAAGTTCAATACATCTTAACTTTCTCATGTATGCTAGACTTATGCATCATCACTGATGATACGCCGCTTGGTCCTTTAAAAGTTTTGACGAGTATGCAGATGATGCCACTAAACCACCACCACAGTACCATCCAGTTGGCTAAAGTTTTATTTATAGCAGGTAAAATCGTAAAATAATGAAACCAATAGCCTTCTCAAGCCCTTTATATTATATTCATATCAAAAACCGAAACTGACTATAACTAAGGGCTAAATTTAAAAACCAAAAGTGTTTCAGCCATAATCAACCCCAATCTATCGTTACGGTTGCATGCAATGTGAGTGTAACTTTTATATTGTCAAGTGAAACTTTTACTTAAACTCTTATACCTTTTGCAACCCCATCTCGAATGTATGATCCTGATTGTCTATTCTATGCACTGTCATACCTTCAAGTTCAACTATAGAAGTTCATTATATTAAATTATGGACACTATGCATTCTTTTGAGTGGCTATGTTTGAAAATGTATACATTATGAAACAAACAAATAGTGGCTTACCACAATACCGCACATTGTTATTGTTAATTATCTTTTGCTAGAAATTTCCGCCGCTATGCGCGGGTACTCGTCTAGTACCCTATAAAGGGTGTATGTCAAATGTTGAAAGTTGAAAAGTGCATAAATATGGAAATGTTGAAAACTTAATAGCTGGAACATGGACATGGTTGAATTGGCGCTTTATATTAGGAAGTTAAAATACTCATTAACCCTATCATTATTTTCTTAATCTATCTTAGGCAAGTCTTCAATTACTGACAATAACCAACTGTATTCCTCTTTAATGGTCGTTTGAAACCATGATTTGGTAATCGTTTTATTAATAAGAAAATTTCACATAAGAAAAATATATCCGCCTCTTTTTTTCTCAAAACCCTAATGATCATGGGTCCCCTAATAACATCTGCTAATATTTTGCTTCATCACATTTACACCTTTTGCATTTCTATACCATGTATTCATCTTTATTCTTGTTTTGCAGGTCGGTAAAGTTCTTCTGATTGATAACCAGAAAAAGGTACGCCTTCTTTTCCAAAATCATAATAACGAAAGTATGTTATATCTAGAATATCATGTATGCATATGTTGGTTTCTTTGTAGCCTGTTGCAGGTTCGTCGTTCCAAATGATTGTTGGTTGTTAAACGTGATTTGTTGTTCAATGGAATGTTTGATATAGTTATTGTATTTACCTTGGACAATTTATAAGTTATAGATGAGAGGTCGATTTATGGTCCTCGTAAGCATTATGTTTAGGTCTACAACAGGGGACGTCGCTTTGAGACATCCAATTTTGGTGAAATCCATTTCATTGTATAAGATCCCACACGCACAAAGGACCAATCTGAGTTGCAGTATAATGTTTCCGTAACCCGATACTCTATAAATTGAGAGAGAAGCTTAATAAGACTCCCACAAGAAACAATTAGGTTCTCATTAAAGTTTCTTGAAGTTCTGCAAAACGTCTATTTGTTTTTGTTAATGGAATTTGATTAGTGTCTTTTGATACGTTTTTTAGCCAATTGCTTTAGTAAATAGCTTTACAACAAGGGATAAGAAAGGTAGTGATAGATTCAATATCAGGGTGTCATATTTTTATTCCTTTATAGTAATGTGTTTTTACTTATATATACTAAAATTTTGAAGAACACAAACGTGTATTATGATTGCAGATTTTCAAGATCAATTATGAGAGAAGGATATAGGTGGTTTTGTGGTTGATGTTTTAGGCTCATAGGTTGTAATCGTCACCAGAAAATAGAAATAAAAATGGTAGTATAGAGCTACATTCTCTTCCGACTTTTGGTAAGGACAACTATGAACTTGAATTGTCCCTTTGCTTTCTTTGACGTTTGCATATCCTACTATTAATGTAATTCATATTATGAAAAGCCACTGAATATGGTTTACTAACATTAGTAAACAACATATGATTGATATATCTAAATATAAATTTACGAATATGCGAAATCCAATAATTTCTCTTTCAGGTTTAAAGCCTCAATCGTAGTGCCAAAGCTCATAGGCGGCCACTTGTCTAACATTTCGCTTTCAGTGTGGAAAAAGGGTATTTTTATCCCTTTTACAAAGACATGGCACTCAGATATTGGTATGGGTTGCTAAAATATTCTAGAGGTATCAATTTTGAATAATGAATCAGTCATTCAGCGATGTCTTATAATTAACACTTAACAGTGATAACTCAGTAGTAGCTAAGCATGAAATGTTTCAAAAAACGTATTCTTCCTGTAGTAGCATTTGACACTAATTGTTTATATAAAGACATTTTTTACACAAAGTGTTTCGTATCATCTTATCGACCCATACAAAAGTCTCCATTTGACCCATTACTTAATCCATCTGACTAGCATACTTTGACCCACCCGAATACACGCATCTAACAGTATGTTTTCTGACCTTAATATTTGACACATTGATGATGTTAATTTGATCTTTACGAGCAAGTACATTTAACGTCCGTTTCTATGCAACGGCGTGGATATGCTAAACTTATTATGTACATAGTAACTTTGATTCCTTTAGTTTGTTTACTAGGAGCCAAGGTGATTTGGTTTTGGGTATGGTCTCTCCAGTAGTGACCGACAACAATCATAATTTGATGAATCTTTGTAATCTTTGATGACATATGAGCATGGTAGAACCAATGTATCACTTCATAAGAGATTTAGGAATGGTTTTTATTTTTCTTTCATTAAACCGTGTATGAATGCACACACAACTGTTGAGAGTTCACATATACTCGAATTTCTAACTTATAGAACAAGCATATAGTTACTTTGAGACAAAGCTTGCATCATCCAGTGTCATAAAAAGGGCAATGGGAAGCAAATAAAACATGTTACATATCAAAAGTTCAACATAGTAACACTTAGAAATCACAAAATCATTTAAAAAAATCACACTATTGTAAAATACCCATACAATGCTTAAGATAATTGGTGGCTTCAGTCCTACAAAGCTCATATAGTAGTTATGTATATCAAACAATATCTAACCTTGACACTTATTATGGATACTGAAAGCAAAATAACGTGAAAGCCTATGTATCTATGATCGTTTATTAATAGTTTTCATTACTTGCAAACATAAATATGTAAGTCGGACGTTGTAAATTTTATATTATGCGTTATTTGTTTTTAATGTTTTTCCTTAAGAAAAATATCATGTTAATATTTATGCTATGGTAATGATAGCCAATTACGACTTGTTTGAGTTATACTTTATTCTAGAGTCACTACACCTTTTGATTTAGTTAAAACAAATTACATAGATAGTGAAAATAATTTGAAATTTAAAAGGCTCAATCACAACACGCGACCGTATATACCTCGTTATCTTTACTACATGTAAAGACTTTACCCCCATTTTTTGAAATTTATTAATTTTGAAAACTTAAAATATATAAATGGCAACGCTTAATCTCTACTACTTGATTTCCAATTTTTTTAAAAGAAAAAAACTGCACCGATGAGACGGTTTTAATGCAACTTTTGTGAATTTATGTTTTTCGTAGGATAGGAATGTGGTTAAGTACATTTAAAACGTAGTCAGTCCTTCTATTAGAAAAATCGGTTATAAAACATTCACTACAGTTTGTTTCTATAGTGAATCAAAATAGTATGACTAACAAGAGTATCTTATTCACTAACTTCCCTCAATTGTAAATATTATATTTAAGAGTAATATTTTCGACAAATGTCAACATAAATTTGATTAAGCTCTTAATGTGTTGAAGATTAAAAATTTATTGGTCTCCATGAGCTTGATTTTAACGTGTTATTATATATTCTTTCAAACATGTTAAGAATTATTGTTTGAGTTAAAAATCACATGTTACAATCTTTTTCAGTTATATTTTGATATTTTTAACGTTTTAAGGTTACATGAAATATTTATCACGATATCGCAAACTTATAAACTAAAGAGTACACACGTCCCGATCTACATTAGCTTTGTGATGACTATGGATACAATAGAAAATAATTCTAAATGTGAGTGTCTAATTTTCGACAGCTATTTTCGTGCATGTCCAACTTTATGTTGCTGTGTATAGAGGATATTCGTTAAACTAGCAATGTATTAGTAAAACCAGTTAAAGAGTTTCGTCAAGGAGGAGTCTCCACCTCAAATTTTGTGTACCAAGAAGTTTTACGCGACGAGTAACGTGCTAACGTGCTTTGTTAGATATTATCTTAGTTGATGCGATGGTTCACTTCAGTCTCACTAGATGTTTTATATGTTGTTGATACATGTTAAGAATCTATCGCATGTTACGACCGATTGGCAATTTTATTTTGATATTTTCACGTTATATTTTGAACCGTTACAAAAAAACAACTTACTAGATCGCATATCGTTGATTATATGCCGCTAGGAGTTTCCGCCGCTATGCGCGGATATTCGTCTAGTACTTAAGTAATTGATGTTCATTCTCACGTCATTTACGCTCACTTCTCATCAAGTTGTTTTATAAAACTAGTTTTTATGGTGATCATTGTCATCAGATTTACATCAGCGCCATATCACCATTCGATATATCACCACTATCATTACCTTTTACCTTTTATGGTCACCATTTTTAAAATCTCGCCTAATACGACATACGCTACAAAATACCCTACCACAGGGACAGAACCAGGACTAAATTTCATCGGATGCACATAAATTTTTGAACCGTAATACTAGAAACATTTTTATGTACTTGGTGCATTTAACATAAATTTAGGAAAAACTGATGTTTTTTTCTCAAAATTAACACTACATCGAAAAAATTCATGGAGTCCACAGACACCCGCAGAAACCCCTGATTTTGCCCGTGGCCCTAGACAGACTAAAGAAAAAGAAGAATATAGAGTTGGTGGTGGCGATCACCGCTATGTGCAAAATATAGAGGTGATGGGAAGTCATTTATGGTGATGGCGCACGATGAAGTTATAAGGCGGGAATTGATTGAATGATTGTCGGATTACAATAAATGGAAAAAAATAACGTCGTTAGATAGTCAAAATCGTTTTAGTTCTATTAAGAGTTACTAAAAATGAAAATTTTCAAAATGATGTTGAAAGACTAATGATTTTATTTTTGGTCGAAAGTAATATTTTTGCCTAAGGGTTAAAATGGACTAATTCCTATAAGGTTTTATTTAAGACATGTTTTTACTATTAAACCTAAAGTACATTTTGAGCATATGACATGCATGTTGCATTTACGTGAATTACTTGCTACCTTCAAAATGATACTATGTTATGATTTCATTTCCATCATTTGCATTATTCCTGAGTTTGTTAATATTTTATTTGTTCTGAAATCGATTCATTTGCTTGAGGTAAGTTTATAGCCCTTTTTAAACTATTTTTCTTTTTTAATATATTTGGGGTGAGATAATGTTTTGTTACTTGTTTATGTAAAAAACTGTTTTCTTGAGTACTATGTGTGAGTATTGTTTTTTAATATGCCTAAGTAGTGATAGCCCACTAGTCACCACTATCATGAATCGTTAATTACTTTGTGCAATTAAACACTTGTTTTATAGACAGATCTATTGAGATATGACACCTTCGCTCGGATAAACAAATACATTACCATACGTGCATATATCATTTGGGTGTTTCTAGGTTATCCCGGGTTAGATACCTATTTGGGAAAAACTTGCTATATGTGCATCATTTGCGCGCACTTTTATGAAGTTTCAATGTCATGAGCTTAGCGCTATCATAAAATGTTTCACTTACGTACTTGGCATTATATCTCCTATAACTGCCTTGTATGCTTAAAACTTTTACGGTCCACTTATCTATAATTTGAAATGAAACCTATATTTTCATAAACTTTATGCCGATTTTTAAGAATTTGTCTCAAGTGTTTGATCTTGATTGCTTTATGAAGTGCTTGGATTCGGCATGCGTTCATGGATTATCCTCATATATTTTGTTTCTTTATTAAATTTATTATCTCGTTGTAGTACTAAACCTTCTTTATTTTCGCTGCTATGTTTTGAAAACTTATGGATTATGTAAAAAATTTAAATTTATTTTAGAGGGAAATGCAGAAATGCTCCCCGTGGTTTGCTCAAAATGCAGGCGACCTCCCCACTTTTACGAAAGTTCAGGCAACCTCCCCAACATTAAGGAAAAGTAAGCAGGCGGCTGATGGTTCAGGTTTTACGTATTTTAGGAAAAAGAGCGTAATTAGGGTAAGTACACAAGTAGTTTAGGAAAACCACGAGTTATGACCCAAAGTGGGGATCGTTCTCAAAGAGGCTTGGTGTGTGTGTAATGAGATGATTAGTGATGTGATTATATGATTATGATGAGAAAAGAAAATAGAAATGGGATAAGAAGAGAATGACGGTTACGATGACGGATTACACTAAGACGAAAAGGTCGTACACGTAAAACCGTAAAAGCACCAAAATTAAAAATTTACTCTAAAAATTCCTAAAAAATTGTAATAAATCCTAAATAATGTAATTAGAGTTTACAAAAAATCAAAAATTACCCAAACCTTTTATTTAATTAAATAATGATTTTTTAATGCTAACTAAAGCCCTAAAAATTAATTTAATTAATAAAAAGCCCAAAATGAGATTTATCACTTTGTAAACCTCTAAAACAACCTAACTTAATTTAAAACTATTTTTGAAAATTCTATTTTAAAAGAATTAAAAACTATTAAAACTTAAAATAATTATAAAAATGGATCTAAGGACAATAAAAATATTCTAAAAGTTGTAAAACTCCTAACTTTATGTATTTGAACTAGAAAAATGAAAAAACTAGAAAACACTAACTTTTAATTTTTAATAATAAAATAATAATAAAATAATATTAAAAATCCGAAGTTTATAAAAAATTCTAAAAAATTACCTAAAATAAAGATAAATGTAACTAAGACAAAAATGCAAACAAAAGTTTCCAAAACCTTTTTAATAATTTTATATTAATTTTTAAAGTTAATAAAAAACCCAAAAATTATATAAAATTAAAAATACGTTAATTTGAAAACTTTAATTGATGTAAACCTCAAAAATACTATTAAAAACTTCAAAACTATTTTTTAGATTTTTTAAAACACTTTTTCCTATTTTTTTATTTACTTTCTAAAATTAAAACTAAAAATAATCATTTAAAATTAAATACAAACGTGAAAAATAAACTTTTTATGCCAAAAAGTCTTAAACCTAACAAAGAACAAAGGAAAAATGTAAAATGGTGAAAAGCTAAAACAAATAAGCTGAAATCAGCTTATTATTAAGCTGTTGGTTTGAATAAGCTAAAACCACAATTACCTTAAGTATTAAGGAAACCAACTGATAACCAGTCAAAGACCCTAGGGCAATTGGTTATCACGTTGGTGTGTGGGAGAGATGGCGCAGGTTCGAGTCCTGGCCAGTCTCTTTTTGTTAAAACTTTTTTTTATTTTTTTCTTTAAGCAAAAACTTAAAACCAGTACTCAACTTAACTCATAAACAAAAATGTATTTAAAATCAACAAGATTAAACCTAAATCACAAAAAAAACGTGCTCAGTTAAACAACTCTTGCTATAGTGACAACAAAACCAAAAACCAGTCTTATCCGATATCTGATGAAACAAAAACCAAGGACGTTCTCTGATGGACCAGAGAAGTTAATTTGCTATTGGTAGCCTTTTTGGCTAGTTCTTGATGGTTTGTTGGCTGTTTTGGCAAGACAAGGCACACCCACAACCAGTTGGGTTGTGGGGAGTCACAATGATCAAGAAAGAACCAAGTTAACACACAAGAATCAATTACACAAGGCAAATAAGGTTACTGAAAATCAGAATAAGCATATAGGCAGTCTTTGCTGATGTAGTTGGCTTAAAAACGAATTTCAATCCACTCAAGTTAACACAAGATACAACCAAACAATAACCAATAGATCCTAAGTCCTAGATAGACAGATTTGATAACAAGTTCCAAGATTTTAAACCATATAAATCAAAATCACACTAGATTTAGTCGACTGATTATTTGGCTTACTTTAACCAAATGTTTAACATGGAAAACACTTTAAAACTTAACAAGACTGAAAACCAATGATAGAAATAAGCTAATACTGATAAATCAAGTGTGTTTAGGCAGTTTTCTCTAGTTTAATGTCACCTTAAACCAGTTAAGACCCTTAACCCAAATACCCCTTAACTTACTGAAAACAACTTTTTGCAAACCAAATCTGCTCAAACTTTAACTAAACAGATATCAACTACTTCTAACATGCATCTAGATCATATTTGAGCATAAACAAACAAATATCACACAATAATCAAGCAACTTACAAAATCCAAATAAGTTCACATGAAAAGTTCATAAACCAAAACCATAGGGTTCAAGCAGATACCTGCTGATGCCTTCTAGGGGTGAGATTAGGAGACTTGTGTGAGCTTAATGAAGTGTAGAGGTGCCTGCTGGTGGAATCCAAGTGGACCCAAGGCTAAACAATGTCCTCAAACTGAAAAACAAATGGAATTAATGGATCTTGCTTCCTGCTTTCTTGATACCTGCACACAACACCACAAGACCAAATAAAAGCATCAAATATCAGAGGCTACAAGCTTTTGGCTTGTAGCTTTTGATATAGTGAGTGTGAACAAACAATGGGTCAAAATAACAAAAAGGTTTTCACCTCACTAAACTTCTTACCCAAGTACTATACCCACTGAATCTTGATATCTCCCAGATATCAAGGTTCTATGGTCATATAAGAGCCCAAGTAAGTAGCTTATGTGGCCTTTGAACCTTCTTTATAAACTAGAAAACGTATTTCTAAAACTTGAAAATGCCTTTTTGAAAACTCATTCAACAAAGTACTCAACAAATAAATTTGGAACTCAGTTCTTTCACACAAGCCAATAAAATTTTAACTATAACTGAAAAGGAATTATATTTTCTCCTAAAAACACCAACTTTCATTAAGAAAAACAGATTACAAGGGCTTTGTAAAAAAATTGGAACAAGAGGAAAATGAGACACAAGTCGTCTCATTTTATACTAGCCAAAAGAAATTTCTAGAAAGCTGAATAAAATATTACAATGCTTGTAAAACCCTAAACCCTAATTCAATGAAAGTCCATATATGCCCTTGGTCTTCATAATTTGAATTTTAGTCCAATGTGCCCATGTGATTGTCCTTGTTGTATCAGCTGGAATCTTTCATCTTGGACGTTCAAAAATATCTTTGGGAGCAAGTATATCATGTGGGACGTTGATTTGGGTCAGGTTTTGGGGTTTGGGGGAAAGTGACGTTGCAGGGGTCACATGGTGTGGTCTCAGGATGAAAGTGATGGGTATTTTGGGGTGTGGGTTAGGATTAGGGTTAGGTTAATTAAGGATCTGGAGGTGATCAAACAAAAACCCTTTGTTTTGTGTTTAATTGGGTCTGGGTTTAATTAGGGTTTATAGGGGATGAAAAGGGGGTTTAATTCGTTTAGGGGTAGGATTAATTTAAACTTTGTGTTAGGGAGGGAAACTTAATAAACTGATTAAATCAGTTTATTAAAGGGATGGTGGAGTGCGACGTGGAGTGAGGGAGGAAGGTGATTGGAGGGATTTTGGTAGTGGGTGACGTGGCGGGTGGGGAGTGGTGGAATAAGGTTTGGATGTCTGAGCAAAAGAAGTCCCTATATTCCCATTCAATTGCTGAATAAAGATTTATCAGCCCATAAATAAAAACCCTTTACAAACCAAGTTTTTATTTTCATACATTGGCCACAAAAGTTTACACAAGGACTTGTGTTGTACTTCTTTAATATTTTGAAGGACTGATTTTGGCATTTTCTTCATTCTTCAAGGTCTTGACTTGTTTGTTGACTTGTTGGAGGACTAATATTGACAATTTAGTTTTGTTGAGGGACTAAATTTGCCAATTCTTTAAAGTTAAGGGTCCTTTTTGTAATATTGACAAACTTAAGGGACCAATCTTGTAATTATGAATATACAAGGGTTTAAAGTGTTAATTCTTCAATATTGGAGGACCCTTCTTGTTCAATCTTCAATTCTTCAAGGGTATTTTTGGAAATTCCATTCTAGGGCTTGGTTCATTGTGCGGCTTCATTTCCCGTGTTTGTTTTGATTGATTCTTGTGATCTTTTTGTCATTTCCTCAATATCCGTACCTAAAATACATAAGAAACAAACACAAGCATATATTTGGCATTTTTAATGATATTTAATGCATTTTAAGCCCAATTTGGACGATGAGACTATGTATAAAAGCAGTCTCATCACTCCCCCATACTAAACCATTGTCGTGCCCTCACGCAATGCTAGAATAAAGTATCGTAGCATCTCCAAAATTCATTTTTATTCACTTTATTGAAGGTTAAACTAACTATACTACTACTATTACTACTACTTTCGTTTTAGACATAATGTATGATTTTCATCGCAAAATAGAACGTTTAGGTTCATAGGATAAGAACACGTGAATGCTTCGTTAGAAATAATTTCGTCGTCCTCGATTTTCACCCCAATTAAATGCCATGCGTGCAACGAGATCATTGTCATTATAAGTTAGTAATGCTAACACTACTCATATGCCCTAATCACGTACTTATCCTCCCAATTTCCTAAGTTGTATCTCTTATATTTTATTTTGTCTTGAATGTTTCACGAGGATACATTGTTTGACTTATGCGATAATAGAGATTTAGGTCTAAAAATAGAGTCTTAACGGTGTAACCAAGACCATCAAATCAATAACCCCTCCTAATAGACAACGATGTCAAAAAATTAAGTCAACAAGAAGGATCGATAAACACGGTTTTATAACGGTTTTGAACATGAGACTTATTACCAAGACTTTTATACGCCCCCCTAACGGAATGGCCTTATTATCTTTGGTTTACCTCCATCTTTTATTCAACTTTGCCATGAAGCTTTTATTATGACTTTGGTCTTGCCTTGCTTTTTATTATCCGCCTCATCGGTGGTTTTATTAGCCAAAGACGTATATCCTCACGCTAAGGTGAATTTTGGATCTTTAAAGCTTCAAAGATTAAGGCTTGATTCACTTTCAATTTTGCATAGATTTTTCGGCCTTGTGGGGCTTCAAATTGTTTGCTTGATTTAGGTGAGCACTTGAAATCTTATTATTGGGTGAAGCTTTCAATTATTCGGGTGCCAATACTTCAAAACCGTGACGCTGGCGATACCTTAATGTCTTCCCAATTTAATTACACGGAAGCTACTAGAAAAGACTAGAAACCCAACAATCCCAACTAAACCGCTAAGTCAATATTTATTAAGCAAAAAATATTTACAAGCGAAGCGAGAATAAGCATACAAAGAGAACACATGAGCTTTTGAAAGAATACGAGTACTCTACGTTTAGCATAGTAACTTATAATTAACCCTATCATTTCTCGTCCTCGTTTAAGAGACTTAGCCTAAAAAGTTAAGGAATCAAAGCTAAGTGCTCAACACGCACGGTCGAGTAAAAAATTACTCTTATTCTTGCCATCGGAAAACCTACATTCGTGTCTTCAAACACTTATAAAACATGAGAAAATTTTTAAAATTGGCCATTTTTAGCCTTATTTTGCAACAAAAGGATAAACAAAATGATAAACTTTGGAAAGCGTGAAGGTTTGGCAAGGCAAGTATCTATTCACCCCCCCATACTAAAGTTATACATTGTCCTCAATGTTTCGAGTCTAGGGGTGCAAACACCCCCATACTAGAGACATAGTCGAATGCTTAATCTAGCATGGAAAGGGTGTAACCGTTAAATTTAAAGCCGTTTATGAAGTGTGCTATAAACCTAAGGTTAGAACATCAAAGGATATATCATTTGGATATTGAGAAAATCTTCAAAGCAAACGATCGAGTGCTCCCATAAAACGAACACGAGAGGCTCCAATCATGAAGACAATGATCTAAAAACCACAATTCACAAACAACCACGGAACAAAGGTTGGAAGGGCACAAATCCCCTCACATTAATCTAATTAGAAAGCAATAATATGTACATGGATAAGCATGGGTTTCCCCCACGAGGCACCTTGTTTTTGATAACCGAGTCAAAAGCTCGACTCGAATCCCCATAAATGTTATCATTTAGGGATTATCTTGGTATGGTCAATTTTTGGTGGGGCTTACATGATAAACAAGGCCAAAAAACAACCGGTATTAAGGACTAAGTCCTTTGATGGTGCAAAATACCGGGATGAAAGATGGCGTTCTCGTTTTCATTGGAAAAACAAATCAACGCCACTTCATCATGTGTCAACACAAACCCAAAGGGTTTAAAGAAAATAGATCAGAGAAAATAGAAGGGTGGGACAATGGGTAAGTCACAAAATCCATGAGCTACTCGAGGTAGACTCGCACCAATCAAATAGAAAGATTTTCCATTTATTGCATCAGTGGAAGACCGAGATTTCCCTTTATAAGCAATTCCGGGATCAAATATCTCGTCCTCGGTGGAGAAAGGGAAGGGAACATAAGGGGCTTCCCCCACACTAGGTCCACACAAAGCATCGTCAAAAGGAGAAGACGAGCTTGTAGCACTCAAAACATGAGGTGATGACGGAGTTAGCATTGTAGAAAAATCTTTTAAATCCAATTTAAAATCTTTCCTTTTTTCATATTTTAAACTCTCCTTAGGAAAATCCGACTTGATTATGTCAAAAATATTCGGTGTTTCTAAAGCAATGTTAGTCACACTAAAAATTCTCACATTTGAAAACCGTTTTGGTTTTGGTGGTGGTAAGTTCTCAAAACGTTTGTCAACAAAGAAAAATTTCCCATCGGGGTCAACATATTCATCATCCGAAGAATCATTCGTGATTGGAAACATAGGCTTAACACTCTTAACCTCCACCGGCGGAGGGGACGGAAAATCGTTTTTATCATCAACTCCTAAAACTCTTTTTGAAATCCTTTTGCAAATGTTTTTGATGGGATTAACATTATTCAAAGACGTGATAGAATACACATGAGAAAGTGTAGAGTTTTGAGTTGCATTTATGACGAGTTCTTCCTCATTGAAACGAAGAGTGATTTCCCTAGCATGCACATCGATAAGTGCTCTCGAGGTATCCAAAAATGATCGACCTAAAATTAGAGGAACTTTAGGATCGATGGGAATGTCAAAAACGATAAAGTCTACGGGATAGTAGAACTTTCCAACTTTCACGAAGACGTCCTCGGCTACTCCACAAGCTAGAATTGTAGAATGATCGGCCATCTCGATTGAAATTCTTGAAGGAGTGAGATTAGGAAGACTGAGCGACTTAAAAATCTCAAGAGGCATAAAATTTATACTAGCACCAAGATCAGCCAAGGCGTAGCATTCCTCCATATCTTGTATTGCACATGGGATTAAAAATTTACCGGGATCACCGACTTTTTGAGGTATGCGGCTAAGAAATACCGAAGAACAACTAGACGACTTTTGCAATTTCTCCTTGTTATTCAACATACTTTTGAAGTTTGCGGCAAATCGAGGCATCATGACCAAGGCTTCGGCAAAACTTATATTAAAATGAAAGTCACGAAACATTTTCATAGAAAGTTCAAATTGATAATTATTTCGTTCTTGTGCCTTTTCCTTGTTTCGTCTTGAAGGGTAAGGTAAGGGTGGTGTGGGTTGGGGCATAGGCAACGGCCTTGGAATCTCGGGTTCCACTATTGGTATTGGTTCAACCGTAGGTGTGGTTTGAGCGGTACTTTGTGGGCTTGGAATTTGCTCCTTTTCTACCACCACCTCGGGTTCTTTCTCTTTTTCCTTCTCCGTAGAAGTACTTGGACGAGAAATGGGTTCTTTGAAAGTTTTACCACTACGAGTAGTAATAACCTTCAATTCTCCTTTCGGGTTTACGATGGTATCACTAGGAAGACCACCCGAAGAAGAAGGTTTACACATGATAGCTTCAAACATTTTTCCCATTCGGTCTTCAAACTTAGATTGCCTAGCATCCGCTTTTAACAATTCTTGCTTAATCTCATGTTGAACTTGCTCCATTTTTTGTTGATTTTGTTGGAGACGTTGAACATTTTCTTCCATTTTATTAGCATGAGTCTTAAGTTCATTAGCAAGTTCGTTTTTCAACTCGGATCATAAGCTAACGATTTCACGTTGCATATTATCAAACTTAGCATCCTTTGCTTTAGCATAATTCAAAAATTCTCCTTGAAGATTTTTGGTGTGATCATTTTGAAAACCTTGTGTGGTAGTTTGAAAATCACGGTTTTGGTTTTGGTTTGAAAATTGCCCATTTCCACTTTGATAATTACCCTTGTTGTAGTTACGTTGAATTCCTTGATAAGCACCACTTTGATTGTTGTTTCGATAGTTGTTAGCATTTTGATTTTGTGGAGCTTGATTTTGGCGGGAACCTTAACCGTTTTGGTTATAAGTTCCCGTGGCTACATAATAACTGACTTTTGGTTGGTTAATATAAGGTTTGCTTTTGCAAGATCTTTCTTTGCATTGCTCGTACCCAATTGATATATGTCGTTGTTTCGTTCTCGGTATCTTCTCGAATTGATCACGGTCAAAAGTGGAATCGTTGTACTTGGTTACTAAAAAGGGGAAGCTTTGGTCTAAATCTACTAAAATGATAAGTGCTAAAAGTAATAAAATTAAACTAAAGATAATAACTGAGAATAAAGCTAGAATTTAAAGCTAGAAAAACTAGAATAAAACTGAGAATTTACCTTATTCGGAATAATGGCTATCCGGAA
The DNA here is from genome assembly GCA_025667525.1 of Glebionis coronaria. Taxonomy (NCBI): domain Eukaryota; kingdom Viridiplantae; phylum Streptophyta; class Magnoliopsida; order Asterales; family Asteraceae; genus Glebionis; species Glebionis coronaria. The sequence continues at coordinate 465,341,249 of CM046876.1, read as the reverse complement.
TATGTTGCCCTACTCGGAATATCAGCTCTTACTCGGAATATATCTCTACACGGAATAAATGCTTCTATGCGGAAAAACAGCTCAATCCGGAATATTATACTCTACTCGGAATGTTTTAATCTATTCGGAACATTTGTGCTTATTCGGAATAATTATGGCCATGCGGAATAATTTGTGCTATGCGGAATAATATGGTGATGCGGAATAATAAGCCTACTCGGAATATTATGATGGAAACCCTTATGCGGAATATTTGGGTAAAAAGGCTTATGCGGAATGTATGAAAAAGTAGCTCTATTCGGAATGTTTTTGACAGAGGCACTATGCGGAATATTTCGAAATTCCAAGTAACCAACAAAATCTCAAACTCTATCCGGAATATTTTGGTATTCCGAATAATCAACTCAATCAAAGAATGCTCTATGCGGAATATAATCCCTACTCGGAATAATTAGATATTCCGAGTAAACAACCAATTCTCTACCTTGATCCGGAATATGGAAAATTTTGAATCAACAGTAAGTCACAAACCCCTATTCGGAATCTGGCAAGAACAGTAAAAAACAATGAAGAACAGGGGAATTTTTTACATACGATTTTACTCAAAATTTCACCAAGTTTTTAATCAAAACTTAAATCAATTTCACCACTAATCATTTACCTAAGGTAAACATCAATCCAAAACCACAAAAACACAAAACCCACTTACTTTTTATGATCAAACCAATAAAATAAAACTTAAGAACTTAGAATCAATAAGAGATGAAGAACAAGATGATGGAAAGATTAAAAGGAAACTTGTATTAATGATTTTGGATTCAACAAACAAAGTGGAAAGATTAAACTTACAAGATTGGAAGAAAATCAAAGAAAAATGAAAACCACTCCTTAAGGGAGATGGTGTTTCCTAAGAACTCGAAAAAAATGTAACTGAAAGAAAAAAAAGCTTCTGGAAATTGTGAATGGGAGGAGTATTTATAGGCTTCTCCCTTGGTTGGTGAGTGGGCTTTCTCCCTTTCTTTTTGTCTTCTCGTCTTTTTAGAAAAGTTGACGTTTTCGATTTCGATTCGGGATTTGTCGACGAATAAATTCAACTCGTCTTTTAATTTCTTCATTTAATAGACTTGAGTTTCTTCGACATAGGTAATTCTTCCGTCTTTGGTCCTTTTCTTCGATAAATCTTCAAATAGGCCCATTGACTTCAAATCTTTTGCATCTCTTGGACTATAGACTTCATCTTTTCGTCTTTTTCCTCGATAAAACCCGTGCAATCCCATGTTTCCTTTAATATTTATCCGGTTGGCTCTGAAAACACAACAAACACACAAACCACGCATAATTCCAAACAAATGACATTAAATACGCGTTTTGGTCTTGTTTTAGCAAGAAATAAGTGGTAAAAGGATGGGTGTTTTCACACCTATCAAATCCCCTATACTTAACCATTGCCATGCCCTCATGCAATGCGTAGTGATAAAGCAAATTTACACTTTTCTCATAATCAATCAACCTTGGCCTTATTAAAATACTACTAAACAAAAATTAAAGTACTAAGAGAAATTAAAACTTTAAAGCAAACAAAAGGATAGAAAACCATTTTCACTTGAAAATAGCTATATGGAAATAACTTGCAAAGAGATCAAGGACTTACATTAGGGCTTTGGTGCTGCGAAGATTTATCATCCTCAAGTTTCACGTTCCCCAAACTAAGCTTAAAAACGAGATCATTGTTATTATAAGTTAGCATATCAAACACTTACACACATGGCTTAATTAAATGCTTAAACTACCTTATTCCTAGGTGTATCTCTTATATTTTATTTTTGTCTTAGAATGATCATGAAGATGCATTTTTGGACTTATTTCGATAGTTTATTTAGGCTGAAAGCAAAGTAGGACGATTTGATCAATAGTTAGCTAAAGGACAAAATCTTTTAAAACTGCTTCTCGGGATATCAAAAAGTTCATATCTTGGCATAACTCGGTTCACGATTTGAGACCTTTCTCAGGCCGATATTTGGCATGTCCTTCATACTTCATATCTTCGAGAGACGTTCTTGAGATAATGGTCTTCTCTTCGTTAATAGAGTTTCTTCACTTGGAGACTTTTGAGGGGTACTCCAACTTTGTTGACCATGACTTCATGATTATTTCTTCAATCTCTAATTGGGATTTTGAGATACAACGATCCGCCTCCTTTTCGGACTTGGATCTATTTATCCTCATACCTTGTTAGAGTCTTTTCGGATAGACTTCTCCATGATCTTTATGGGAGTTGATTGCTTTTCGTCGTGAGTCTTGATCCTTCATATTGATTTTGGGAATAATGCTTTTCACATCACTTTGGATCTTCAGCAATAAAATGGAATCCTCATGCCTTGTTAGGGCCTTTTCGGACTCGCCAATCTTCGCGCCCCGCTTCATAAGTTATGCCTTGGCTATGAACTCTTATCATTACCGAGCAACTTTTAAACGATCTTGGGCTAGAAGCTAAGTAACCTTTCAAATCGTACGACCTTACTTATTGCAGATAAATTATTAGTAAGTGATGGGAGAATAGGCAAATAATTACACCAAGTGAGCTTGTGCAAGAATACCGACTTATAATTGACTATATCATTTCTCGTTCTCCACAATTTAAAATCTCAAGTAATGAGACTCGTGGATGCTTAGCCTAATAAACCAATTAAGGTATACATGGTTAAGGATACTAGCTAGAATAGACTTGGATAAGTCTATTCGGGTTGAGTCAAAATAATCGCAACGGGCCTAATATGTCAAAGATTTCAAAACTAGCTACACCACTTTATTAATATATTTGACTTTATTGCGGGATATATACATATGAAAGCAACGATAAAAATTTAAAAATTACGACTAAATGGCCAAAGTTAATTAAAAATTTGAAAAATGCTGAAAAAGATGATTTTCCGGTTAAATGAAGGCATTTTAATGGAAAAGTCCACTTAAAACTTCGATAGAAGTCTCCCCTACACTTAAGATAAACATTGTCCTCAATGTTTAAGCATGTGGGAAAATTCTCCCCTACACTTATGACATTGTGCACGTTGGTTAAATCAAGCTAAGGAAGAGACGACTAAAGTGATCAATTTCAAATGTGAGTATGAAGATAATTGAATCACGATAGTTGAGCGATAGAACCGATATTGCGGATAACATGGGAGCACAGTTCTTCAAAGATTCCAAGAGTGCACTTAACCCTGTAATCACATCACCATCCAAATACAAGCAACCTATATAGCTCCCCCCTACACTTAGGATGAAAAACGGGAAAGGGGGATAGATACTCGGGTTGCCTCCCAAGGAGCGCTTGTTTTTGTTCACCGAGTCACGAGCATGACTCGGTCCCGAACTAATTCAAGGGAAACGTGGTGAGGGATGGAATCATCTCATGAGAGATGTCCTCACCAAAGTATAATTTCAAACGCTGGCCATTCACCTTAAAGTTGGGCCCATTTGGCTGAGAAAGCTCAATGGTGCCATAGGGAAAGACATTAGCGATGGTGAATGGACTAGACCAGTGGCTCTTCAACTTGCTTGAGAAGATCTTCAACCGAGACTTAAAGAGTAAGACTTGATCACCAATGTGGAACTCTCGGTTCTTGATTTTAGCATCATGGATAATCTTGGTCTTCTCCTTGTAGATCAATGAGTTCTCGTAAGCTTGATTCCTCAATTCTTGTTGCTTGTTGAGTTGAATCTTGCGAAAATCACCGGCTTTGTTGATGTCGAAGTTAGCCCACTTCAAGGCCCAGTATGCCTTATGTTCCAGCTCGATAGGGAGGTGGCAAGCTTTCCCGTACCCAAGACGATAAGGTGTACAACCAATCGGTGTCTTATAGGCGGTACGGAAAGCCACAGAGCATCATCAAGTTTATCGGTCCACGAGGCACGATGCTCTCCCACAGTACGTTCCAAAATTCTCTTCAATCCACGGTTGGATATTTCGGCTTGGCCGTTGGTTTGAGGGTGATAAGCGGTGGAAAGACGGTGATTGACACCATACTTAGCCATGACTCTTACAAATTGATCGTTGCAAAAATGAGTCCCGCGGTCACTGATAATAGCACGAGGAACACCAAATCGAGCAAACAGTTGTTTCAAGAAATTACAAACCACCCTCGCGTCGTTAATGGGTAAAGCTTTGTCTTCAACCCATTTAGAAACGTAGTCGACAACGACAAGGATGTATTTGTTGCCTTTAGAAGAAGGGAATGGCCCCATAAAGTCGATGCCCCATACATCAAAGATTTCACATTCTTGTATGAAATTTTGAGGCATCTCATATTTATGTGTGATCTTGCCTTGTTTTTGGCAAGCATCACAATGCTTAACCATCTCGTGAGCATCACGATAAATGGTGGGCCAATAGAATCCCGAATCAAACACTTTTTTGGCGGTGTAGTTGGGACCAAAGTGACCACCGGTGGGTCCTTTGTGGCAAGATTGGAGAATGTCAAAAGCTGTCGGTCCGTCAACACATCAGCGAATAATCAAGTCAGCGCATTGTTTGAATAGAAAAGGGTCATCCCAAAAGTAAGTCTTAACATCGTTCAAGAACTTCTTCTTTTGTTGGGATGTTAACCCTTGGATGAGAACACCACCCGCTAAGTAGTTTGCAATATCGGCAAACCACGGGGTGCCATCAAGATTGAGATTTATAGACATTAAGGTCTCAAGGGGGAAAGAGTCATTGATCTCTTTGTTCGGATGATCCCCTTGATATGGATCCTCAAGTCTGCTCAGATGATCCGCGGCTAGGTTTTCAGCACCCTTCTTGTCACGAATTTCAATGTTGAATTCTTGAAGGAGTAAAACCCAGCGGAGAAGTCTTGGCTTAGAGTCGTGTTTAGTCATCAAGTACTTCAACGCGGAGTGGTCCGTGTATACGATGGTGGTGGATAAAACAAGATAGGGGCGAAATTTTTCAAAAGCATAGACAACAGCTAAAAGCTCTTTTTCGGTTGTCGTATAATGCAATTGAGCCCCCCTCATTGTTTTGCTAGCATAGTGGATTGGTTGGAAGTGTTTGTTCACTCTTTGACCCAAAACCGCACCAATAGCAAAGTCGCTAGCATCGCACATCAATTCAAAGGGTAGCTCCCAATTAGGGGTAACCAAGACCGGTGCCTTAGTTAGCTTATCCTTAAGAAGATTGAAGGCTTCGATACACTCTTTAGAAAAGATAAAAGGAGTATCTTTTTCCAAGAGGTGGGTCATCGGGCGAGCGATTTTAGAGAAATCCTGAATGAATCGACGATAGAAGCCCGCATGACCCAGAAAACTTCTCACACCCTTCACGGTTGAAGGTGGAGGTAATTTGGCTATGACATCTACTTTAGCACGGTCGACTTTAAGACCGGCATTAGAGATTTTGTGTCCTAGCACAATGCCTTCTTTTACCATAAAATGGCATTTTTCCCAATTCAGAACAAGGCGAGTGTCTTCGCACCGCTGAAGCATACGTTCTAAATTGGCAAGGCAAGAAGAGAAGGAATCCCCAAAGACCTAGAAATCATCCATGAAGACTTCCATGGTTTGCTCAACCATGTCATGGAAGATAGCCAACATGTACCTTTGGAAAGTCCCAGGGGCATTGCATAAGACAAAAGGCATCCTTTTGTAAGCAAATGTGCCATAGGGACAAGTGAATGTTGTCTTCTCTTGATCTTGGGGATCGATGGGTATTTGGAAATAACCCGAGAAACCATCAAGAAAGCAGTAATATTCATTACCCGCTAAACGTTCAAGTATTTGGTCCATAAAGGGAAGAGGAAAATGATCCTTTCTCGTAGCATCATTGAGTTTGCGGTAGTCTATACAAACTCTCCACCCAGTGACGAGACGGGTAGGAATCAACTCGTTGTTTTGATTGGGCACAACGGTGATTCCGCCTTTCTTAGGCACACAATGGACTGGACTAACCCATGGTGAATCCGAAATAGGGTAAATCATACCCGCATCAAGAAGTTTGATAACCTCTTTTTTGATGACTTCATGGATTTTAGGATTCACCCTTCGTTGGCTTTGAATTGTGGGCTTAAAGTCGTCCTCCATGAGAATTTTATGTGTGCAAAAGTGAGGATCAATTCCGCGAATGTCAGAGATTTTCCAAGCGATAGCTCTTTTATGCTGCTTCAACACGGCGATAAGTCGGGATTTTTCTTCTTTTTTCAGGTCCTTCGCGATGATGACCGGTAACTTCTCGTTGTCTTCAAGGAAAACGTACTCAAGATGAGGAGGTAGGTCCTTAAGCTCAAGAGTAGGAGGATCCTCAATAGATGGTGTAACTAACGATGGATCATCATTAGTCACCTTTTTAGGAGAAGGATGAGGAAACGGGTCTTCATTGAGAAGTCTCTCAATAGTACGAATGTCTTCATCCCAATTAGTGGAAGAATCATCATACTTAATATCGAGAGGACCCAAGCTAGCTTCGAAATCATCCAAGTCACTTTCTCCAAAAGGAGTCAATGCCGGAGCAATTGAGGCAACGGTATCAACATTGGGTAGAGAAGAGAGAGTACTTTTGCAAGCATCATGAAAGTGTTCTTCACAAGGCTCATCGAGAACATCAATAGCATTAACACTCTCATATGAATAAGGTTGTTTAGAAATCTTACCCATGTTGAAGACAATTTTATCGTCACCAACTCTCATGATTATTTCGCCCGCGGCTACATCAATGAGAGTGCGACCGGTCCTCAAGAATGGACGTCCAACGATTAATGGAACACGAGGATCCATCTCGTAGTCAACGACAACAAAATCCGCTGGGAAAGTGAACTTGACAACGCCAACAAAGACATCTTCGACTATCCCCACTGGATAAGCAACCGTACGGTTAGCTAATTCCAAAGTCATTTTGGTGGGGACTAGCTCGGGGAGAGATAATTGCTTCCAAACACTTAAAGGCATTAAGTTTATACTGGCACCTAGATCAGCTAGGGCCATGCAATTCTCTACTCCCGGGAAGTTGCAAGGAATCAAGAAGCGACCCGGATCACCAAGTTTGGTGGGCAATTTCCTTAAGAGAACGGTTGAGCAATTCTCATTAAGTTGGGTCTGAGCAATGTCAAGAAGCTTTTCCTTATCACTTAGAAGATCTTTAAACATTTTAGCGTATTTAGGCATGTGAGCGAGAGCCTCGGCAAAGGAGATGTTAAAATTCAATTGTTAACATTTTTAGAAAGTTTGAAACCTGAATATCATCCTTGCTCTTTTGCTTCTCTTTCCTCAACCTTGCAGGATAAGGTATATTGGATGAAGAAGAAGGCTTTAGGGGAATAGGATCACGCACAACCACGGGTGGTGGGGAAATGGGGGTAGACGGCAAAGGAGGTGGGTAAAGTTGCTCTTTTTCCTTGTTCACAATCACGGGTGGAGGTGTAGGAAGCTCGGGTTCCGTATAACCTTTTCCACTACGAGTAGTGATTGCTTTCATCTCCCCTCTTGGATTCGCAACGGTGTTATTCGGATGAGTACCCGAAGAAGAGGGTTGATTACCTTGGATGAGCGAATCAATCATATCACGAATATTAAGCGCTTGAGTGCTGAAAGAATCTCTGATGTCTGCACGAATTTCATTGCTTTGTTTTGCCATGTCATTCCTCAACTCGGCTCGAATATCGCTCCCTTGTTTCGCCATGTCATTCTTCAAGTTGACAAATTGACTTTGAAGATTCGTCACTATCTCTCGATTAGTCTTCATGAACGTCTCGACGTCTTGATTCAATACTATCGGTTGATTGAGAGGTGGAGCTTGGTAAGCTTGAGAATTTCCTTGAGGTGGGTATGGGTTTCTTTGGGCTTGATATTGATTTTGAGCACGAGGTTGGGATTGGTTGTTTCGGTTATAGCTTTATTGTTGGTTTTGGTTGGTAGGAGGGAAACCGGGTGGAGCAAGATAATTGTTGGAATGATAACTTAGCAAGCTACGGTCTCCTTGAGGACGAGCTTGATAGCCTCCTGTGGGATAAGTACCGTATGCTGCGTTAACGTTTTCAGAAAAATTGCCTTGAGTGGAAGGACAATCATTGTAAGTATAAGGACCACCACATGTGTCACAAGAAATAGCAACGGCTTTAGCTTGTTGAAAGTGGTTTGTGGCCATGGTCATGAAATTCTTGTTCATCTCAGCGAGTTGTCGAGAAATTTTAGTCATCTCGGGATTGGAAGTAGTAGAAGAAACATTGACTCTCGAGTTAGATCGTGAGGATGTGAATGAATCCCAATTCTTGTGGTGAGTAGTCATGTTTTCAATCAACTCTCTACACTCCTCCGGTCTCCTTTTCATAAAAGTACCACCGACGGTGGCATTGATCGTGTCACGATTACGAAAAGTGAGACCATTGTAGAAAGTATCAATGAGAGTGACGGGGAGCATGTTGTGATTTGGACATCGGTCGATCAAATCATTGTTTCGTTCCCAAGCATCGAAGAGTGATTCATCATTGTCTTGCATGAATCCACTGATTTGGTTACGAAGGCTCGTGACCATGGATGGTGGGAAGTAGCGCGACAAAAAGCGTTGAGTCATGTCGTCCCAAGTATGAATAGAGTTCTTTGGGAGACGGTCAAACCATTTTTCGGCATGGTGAGAAAGCGAGTGGGGAAAGAGTTGAAGGCGAAGGTCATCCATAGAAACACCGGGGGACTTCGTGCTTTGGGTGATGGTAATGAATTTGTCGAGGTGTTTGTTGGCATCATCATCCGGAATTCCGCGAAATGGGTTAGTTTGCACTTGTTGGATCATGTGATGCTTCAACGAAAATGAGCCGTGACATGCATCGGTGCAATCGGGCCTCCACGTCCGTTCATCGTGGGTTGACATAGCTCCTCTATGGTGCGTAGGTCGGGTAAGGGTGGATTATTCATGTTTTGGTGGGGTGGATTATTAGTGTTGTTGTTATTTGGGAGGGGTAGGTTATTATTGTTGTTGTTGTGTACACCGGCCATGTCTAAATCTTCGAGAGTCTTAGGCTCTGAATAAGACGTTGATCGAGTACGCATACACTAAAAAGAAAATGCAAAAGAAAATATTTTTGGTTTTTATAGGTTTTTTAATGTTTTTGTATTTTTGAAAATTTTTAGATTTTTATGGGTTTTTGAAAATTTTTGTGCTTGAAAATAACGTTCCCGAAAGAACGGATCCCAAAATCCACTTTTTCTCACAAAAAACCGTTGATCATTACGAAAAGAGCCGGCAGGGGCGCCATTTTAATAACTGACTTTTGGTTGGTTAATAAAAGGTTTGCTTTTGCAAGATCTTTCTTTGCATTGCTCGTACCCAATTGATATATGTCGTTGTTTCGTTCTCGGTATCTTCTCGAATTGATCACGGTCAAAAGTGGAATCGTTGTACTTGGTGACTAAAAAGGGGGAGCTTTGGTCTAAATCTACTAAAATGATAAGTGCTAAAAGTAATAAAATTAAACTAAAGATAATAACTGAGAATAAAGCTAGAATTTAAAGCTAGAAAAACTAGAATAAAACTGGGAATTTACCTTATTCAGAATAATGGCTATCCGGAATATGTTGCCCTACTCGGAATATCAGCTCTTACTCGGAATATATCTCTACACGGAATAAATGCTTCTATGCGGAAAAATAGCTCAATCCGGAATATTATACTCTACTCGGAATGTTTTAATCTATTCGGAACATTTGTGCTTATTCAGAATAATTATGGCCATGCGGAATAATTTGTGCTATGCGGAATAATATGGTGAAGCGGAATAATAAGCCTACTCGGAATATTATGATGGAAACCCTTATGCGGAATATTTGGGTAAAAAGGCTTATGCGGAATGTATGAAAAAGTAGCTCTATTCATAATGTTTTTGACAGAGGCACTATGCGGAATATTTTGAAATTCCGAGTAACCAACAAAATCTCAAACTCTATCCGGAATATTTTGGTATTCCGAATAATCAACTCAATCAAAGAATGCTCTATGCGGAATATAATCCCTACTCGGAATAATTAGATATTCCGAGTAAACAACCAATTCTCTACCTTGATCCGGAATATGGAAAATTCCGAATCAACAGTAAGTCACAAACCCCTATTCGGAATCTGGCAAGAACAGTAAAAAACAATGAAGAACAGGGGAATCTTTTACATACAATTTTACTCAAAATTTCACCAAGTTTTTAATCAAAACTTAAATCAATTTCACCACTAATCATTTACCTAAGGTAAACATCAATCCAAAACCACAAAAACACAAAACCCACTTACTTTTTATGATCAAACCAATAAAATAAAACTTAAGAACTTAGAATCAATAAGAGATGAAGAACAAGATGATGGAAAGATTAAAAGGAAACTTGTATTAATGATTTTGGATTCAACAAACAAAGTGGAAAGATTAAACTTACAAGATTGGAAGATAATCAAAGAAAAATGAAAACCACTCCTTAAGGGAGATGGTGTTTCCTAAGAACTCGGAAAAAATGTAACTGAAAGAAAAAAAAACTTCTGGAAATTGTGAATGGGAGGAGTATTTATAGGCTTCTCCCTTGGTTGGTGAGTGGGCTTTCTCCCTTTCTTTTTGTCTTATCGTCTTTTCAGAAAAGTTGACGTTTTCGATTTCGATTCGGGATTTGTCGACGAATAAATTCAACTCGTCTTTTAATTTCTTCATTTAATAGACTTGAGTTTCTTCGACATAGGTAATTCTTCCGTCTTTGGTCCTTTTCTTTGATAAATCTTCAAATAGGCCCATTGACTTCAAATCTTTTGCATCTCTTGGACTATAGACTTCATCTTTTCGTCTTTTTCCTCGATAAAACCCGTGCAATCCCATGTTTTCTTTAATATTTATCCGGTTGGCTCTGAAAACACAACAAACACACAAACCACGCATAATTCCAAACAAATGACATTAAATACGCGTTTTGGTCTTGTTTTAGCAAGAAATAAGTGGTAAAAGGATGGGTTTTTTCACACCTGTCACTACATAAGCATTCGAAGTGTCACCATCCGCGGTAATGCACTCGGAAAAATCATGAGCTCCACCACACGAAATACAACTCTTGGCAACCGCCTTAACCGATGCGGAGTTCAAAGCATCTTGTGCTTTCCAATGAGTCATAAGAGTCGAAAACCTATCGAAAAACCGATTCTCCTCATTTGCTTCATCTTGCAAAGCACTCATGTTAAGAGACGACGATGAACCCATAGTGGCAACACTCGGTGTGTTACGAGGGCTATAAACTTTAGACCTATTCTCAATGATTTTCAAAGCCTCTTCGGTCGTTTTGCACAAAAAATTACCACCCGCGGCGGCATTTATGTAATCTCATTCATGATCATTAAGCCCATTATAAAAAGTGTCAATTTGATGCAATTCGGAAAAATCATGGTGTGGACATTCATGTAACGTTTCTTTAAACCTTTCCCAAGCCTTTGAAAAACTTTCATTAGACCTTTTTGTAAATCGTGAAATCTCGTTTTTCAAATATGTTGTTTTAGATGGTGGAAAAAATTGATTCACAAACTTAGAAACAAGATCACCCCACGTCAAAATCGAATTTGGGGGTTCTTTCTTGAGCCATATCTTGGCGGGTCCGTCTAACGAGTATGGAAACAACATCATCGTAATGGCATCGTGTGGTACATCCTTAAACTTGCTTGTCGCGGTGAGACGATTAAATTGCCTAATGTGATAATGTGGGTTGTCTTTTTCGTGTCCGCGAAACTTGTTGGCTTGAAGCATAGACATTAAACCCGTCTTGATCTCGAAGTTCTTCGCAAAGATGGCGGGAATCACAATGGCCTCTCCAAAACCCTCGGTGGGTGCTTGAAGCAACTCCATCATAGTACGATTAGCCATGATAGCTCCTTGTTCTACAATAGGTTCCTCACTTGGAGTCTCTTCGCTAGAGAGATTAGGAGTAGGTGTTGACTCCTTTCGGTTTCTACGTTTACGTGCACGTCTTGCTTGATTACGACTTTGCATAAACGTCACGTACAACGTAGGGATGAGCAAAGAAGATTCTTTTTGGTGTTTTTAACTTTTTCATTTTTTTTGGATTGATTGTTTTTACTTTTTTTGGATTTTGGACTTTTATTAAGTAGACAAAAAAAATCTTCAAATCTCCTCCTTAATCAAATATCTTGATTAAAGAAGCCTCAAGGAATGAAAACGATCACGTGAAGTGAACGCCTTCGATGACTTTAGAACGTTGGTGGAACACGAAAACGTTCAAGAGGGTTTAATCAAATAAAACCAAGAAAGTATATATGATACTTAATAATACTTTGGGCGGCAAAACCCTCGATTAGCTCTCAAAATCAAATACTCACAAGCAAGCGAGGAAACGAGGCGGCACGAAGCACTTAAGAGCCTTTTTCATTAGGGTATATTTTATAATACCCGCCTTATACCCACCTTATAGTTTGTATTTTTCAAAATCGAGCTTCACGAAAGTATTTATCTATTTTTGCCTTTTCTTTCTTGTTTGAGATTCGAATACAATGATTGGGTAATGGCCTCCCAAGTCAAGGTTGTGATTTCTCACTTTTGGAGTACTTGTGATTTTATTGTTCTACGTATACAATATAGTAATAGTATTCACACAAAAAAGAAAAACCGATAATACGTATTAGTAGAGTGATACTAATACAAATACTATTTATGGTTAGTATATAAAAACAACAATTGCCAAATCAAAACACAACACGCCTCCCCGGCAGCGGCGCCAAAAATGATGGTTCAGTTTTTACGTCTTTTAAGAAAAAGAGCGTAATTAGGGTAAGTACACAAGTAGTTTAGGAAAACAACGAGTTATGACCCAAAGTGGGGATCGTTCTCAAGGAGGCTTGGTGTGTGTGTAATGAGATGATTAGTGATGTGATTATATGATTATGATGAGAAAAGAAAATAGAAATTGGATAAGAAGAGAATGACGGTTACGATGACAGATTACACTAAGACAAAAAGGTCGTACACGTAAAACCGTAAAAGCACCAAAATTAGAAATTTACTCTAATAATTCCTAAAAAGTTGCAATAAATTCTAAATAATGTAATTAGAGTTTACAAAAAATTAAAAATCACCCAAACCATTTATTTAATTAAATAATAATTTTTTAATGCTAATTAAAGCCCTAAAAGACAATTTAATTAATAAAAAGCCTAAAATGAGATTTATCACTTTGTAAACCTCTAAAACAACCTAACTTAATTTAAAACTATTTTTGAAAATTTTAAAATTAATAAAAACTATTTTAAAACAATTAAAAACTATTAAAACTTAAAATAATTATAAAAATGGATCTAAGGACAATAAAAATATTCTAAAAGTTGTAAAACTCCTAATTTGAACTAGTAAAAATGAAAAACTAGAAAAAACTAACTTTTAATTTTTAATAATAAAATAATAATAAAATAATAATAAAATAATATTAAAAATCCAAAGTTTATAAAAAAATTCTAAAAAATTACCAAAAATCATGATAAATGTAACTAAGAAAAAAATGCAAACAAAAGTTTCCAAAACCTTTTTAATAATTTTATATTAATTTTTAAAGTTGATAAAAAACCCTAAAATTATATAAAATCAAAAATAAGTTAATTTGAAAACTTTAATTGATGTAAACCTCAAAAATACTATTAAAAACTTAAAAACTATTTTTTAGATTTTTTAAAACACTTTTTCCTATTTTTTTTATTTACTTTCTAAAATTAAACTAAAAATAATCATTTAAAATTAAATACAAACGTGAAAAATAAACTTTTTATGCCAAAAAGTCTTAAACCTAACAAAGAACAAAGGAAAAATGTAAAATGGTGAAAAGCTAAAACAAACAAGCTGAAATCAGCTTATTATTAAGTTGTTGGTTTGAATAAGCTAAAACCACAATTACCTTAAGTATTAAGGAAACCAAGTGATAACCAGTCAAAGACCCTATGGCAACTGGTTATCACGTTGGTGTATGGGAGAGATGGCGCAGGTTTGAGTCATGGCCAGTCTCTTTTTGTTAATACTTTTTTTTATTTTTTTTCTTTAAGCAAAAACTTAAAACCAGTACTCAACTTAACTCAGAAACAAAAATGTATTTAAAATCAACAAGATTAAACCTAGAAATCACAAAAAAACGTGCTCAGTTAAACAACTCTTGCTACAGTGACAACAAAACCAAAAACTAGTCTTATCCGATATCTGATGAAACAAAAACCAAGGACGTTCTCTGATGGACCAGAGAAGTTAATTTGCTATTGGTAGCCTTTTTGGCTAGTTCTTGATGGTTTGTTGGTTGTTTTGGCAAGACAAGGCACCCCCACAACCAGTTGGGTTGTGGGGAGTCACGATGATTAATAAAGAACCAAGTTAACACACAAGAATCAATTACACAAGGCAAATAAGGTTACCGAAAATCAGAATAAGCATATAGGCAGTCTTTGCTGATGCAGTTGGCTTAAAAACGAATTTCAATCCACTCAAGTTAACACAAGATACAACCAAACAATAACCAATAGATCCTAAGTCCTAGATAGACAGATTTGATAACAAGTTCCAAGATTTTAAACCATATAAATCAAAATCACACTAGTTTTAGTCTATTGATTAATTGGCTTAGTTTAACCAAATGTTTAACATGCAAAACACTTTAAAACTTAACAAGACTGAAAACCAATGATAGAAATAAGCTAATACTGATAAATCAAGTGTGTTTAGGCAGTTTTCTCTAGTTTAACGTCACCTTAAACCAGTTAAGACCCTTAACCCAAACACCCCTTAACTTACTGAAACAACTTTTTGCAAACCAAATCTGCTCAAACTTTAACTAAACAGATATCAACTACTTCTAACATGCATCTAGATCAGATTTGAGAATAAACAAACAAATATCACACAATAATCAAGCAACTTACAAAATCCAAATAAGTTCACATGAAAAGTTCATAAACCAAAACCATAGGGTTCAAGCAGATACCTGCTGATGCCTTCTAGGGGTGAGATTAGGAGACTTGTGTGAGCTTAATGAAGTGTAGAGGTGCCTGCTGGTGGAATCCAAGTGGACCCAAGGCTAAACAACGTCTTCAAACAGAAAAACAAATGGAATTAATGGATCTTGCTTGCTGCTTTCTTGACACCTGCACACAACACCACAAGACCAAATAAAAGCTTCAAATATAAGAGGCTACAAGCTTTTGGCTTGTTGCTTTTGATACAGTGAGTGTGAACAAACAATGGGTCAAAATAACAAAAAGGTTTTCACCTCACTAAACTTCTTACCCAAGTACTATACCCACTGAATCTTGATATCTCCCAGATATCAAGGTTCTATGGTCATATAAGAGCCCAAGTAAGTAGCTTATGTGGCCTTTGAACCTTCTTTATAAACTGGAAATTGGATTTCTAAAACTTAAAAATGCCTTTTTGAAAACTCATTCAACAAAGTACTCAACAAATCAATTTGGAACTCAGTTCTTTCACACAAGCCAATAAATTTTTAACTATAACTGAAAAGGATTATAATTTCTCCTAAAAACACCAACTTTCATTAAGAAAAACATATTACAAGGGCTTTGTAAAAAAACTGGAACAAGAGGAAAATGAGACACAAGTCGTCTCATTTTATACTAGCCAAAAGAAATTTCTAGAAAGCTGAATAAAATATTACAATGCTTGTAAAACCCTAAACCTTAATTCAATGAAAGTCCATATATGCCCTTGGTCTTCATAATTTGAATTTTAGTCCAATGTGCCCATGTGATTTTCCTTGTTGTAACAGCTGGAATCTTTCATCTTGGACGTTCAAAAATATCTTTGGGAGCAAGTATATCATGTGGGACGTTGATTTGGGTCAGGTTTTGGGGTTTGGGGGAAAGTGACGTTGCAGGGGTCACATGGTGTGGTCTCAGGATGAAAGTGATGGGTATTTTGGGGTGTGGGTTAGGATTAGGCTTAGGTTAATTAAGGATCTGGAGGTGATCAAACAAAAACCCTTTGTTTTGTGTTTAATTTGGTATGGGTTTAATTAGGGTTTATAGGGCATGAAAAGGGGGTTTAATCCGTTTAGGGGTAGGATTAATTTAAACTTTGTGTTAGGGAGGGAAACTTAATAAACTGATTAAATCAGTTTATTAAAGGGACGGTGGAGTGTGACATGGAGTGAGGGAGGAAGGTGATTGGAGGGATTTTGGTAGTGGGTGACGTGGCGGGTGGGGAGTGGTGGAATAAGGTTTGGATGTCTGGGCAAAAGAAGTCCCTATATTCCCATTCACTTGCTGAATAATGATTTATCAGCCCATAAATAAAAACCCTTTACAAACCAAGTTTTTATTTTCATACATGAGCCACAAAAGTTTACACAAGGATTTGTGTTGTACTTCTTTAGTATTTTGAAGGACCGATTTTGGCATTTTCTTCATTCTTCAAGATCTTGACTTGTTTGTTGACTTGTTGGAGGACTAATATTGACAATTTAGTTTTGTTGAGGGACTAAATTTGCCAATTCTTCAAAGTTAAGGGTCCTTTTTATAATTTTGACAAACTTAAGGGGCCAATCTTGTAATTATGAATATACAAGGGTTTAAAGTGTCAATTCTTCAATATTGGAGGACCATTCTTGTTCAATCTTCAATTCTTCAAGGGTATTTTTGGAAATTCCATTCTAGGGCTTGGTTCATTGTGCAGCTTCATTTCTCGTGTTTGTTTTGATTGATTCTTGTGATCTTTTTGTCATTTCCTCAATATCCGTACCTAAAATACACAAGCAACAAACACAAGCATATATTTAGCATTTTTAATGATATTTAATGCATTTTAAGCCCAATTTGGATGATGAGACTATGTATAAAAGCAGTCTCATCAGCGGCCTTCCCAACATTAACTGCTGTTAAGTTCGACTCGTTTTCTTTGTTTGACTAGGGGCAGGACCGTCTTTTACACACAATTGACTAATTATTCCATTGCAACAACAGTCCCCATGTTTTCAATAAACAAAACAGATCCAAATCACTTGTATCGGATCTACAACTTCTCTATTTTTTGTTTATTCAATCACCACCGAACCAGAAACTCACATAAAATCCTTATTATCAAAGTCACTATATCACAATTTATTAAACACTCACGAACCATCATCAATGCCTCCGAATATACCTTTATCGCTACTAATCGGATCTATAACAAAATCATCTTCATCATTAACACAAAACCCAACCCGACTAAAAACAATCGATATTACCGAGAAGGTTGATTCATTTCTAGTGGCCATAGGATTGAATTGGTTTAATTAAACATCGGTTATGTTTTTTTGGGGAAAAGTATCGAAGTTGACGTATTAATTGTAATGCTGAATTGTTGATATGATTGGTTAAATTGTTTGATGAAATACCAAACGGGCGAATTGAGAAGTGACTTTATTGGTTGATGGATTTGTTGAATGTGGAGTTGTGAAAGTGACGGTTTATGTTGTGTTGAGTGTTAAAGCCGGTTAAAAATCAGTAGGTTTCACCGTGATGAGAAACGTGTGCTCATGAAGAGCTGAGACATGATGATGTGGTGATAAATTCTAGTCAAAGACTGATATGATGTTTGGGTATAAAGTGGGAAGTTGAAAAAATGGGATGTTCAACACTTTTAAAAGGAGATGAGATTTACTATAAGAAAATTAAGCTAAGAAAAGATGGAAATTGGGGACTTTCCACCTAGAATTCGATGTAATTACCACCTAAAAAATAGGGTTTATTAAAAAAATAAGGTTTGCAAATTGGGGAAAATCTGGAAACAAGATTTCTGAATCGAGTCTACTTATAGGAAACAAGGGAAATATGTTTATTAATTTTTTATCGACAGCAGTTAACATTGGGGATGTCGCCTGCTTACTTTCCCCTAATGTTGGAGAGGTTGCCTGCACTTTCGTAAAAATAGGGAGGCCGCCTGTATTTTGAGCAAACCCAGGGAGCATATCTGCATTTCCCTCTTTATTTTAATTCAACGAGGTATTTTTAAAACGTCTCATTTAGAGTCGTTATCTTGCTCCTTATACTATGAAATTATAACTTAACTGCCCCCGAGCTTGTATGTTTTTGTTGCATCTTTGGGGTGTTACAACATCAACCGGAAATAATGGAATCATAAGTTGATACTTAAGTATAATGCAATATTGTATCGGTGAAATATCTTGACCGAGCCTGTCAAGGGGAATAGCTAGTAGAAAATCCTAAGCATGTGCGCGTAGACACTTATAACCTGGTTTTTTTTGTCTCACAACCATGTCAAAGTGGACTTTCATATCTTTGACCATATCACTAAAAAGGGCACTCGCCAATGTTTGTTCGGCTTTAGGTGGGGTGGTGTCCATATTAGCAGAAACACTATAATAAAAGTTTGGAATCGTATCTAGAAGACAAGCCAAAATAGAAACATAATCATCATTCATACCACCATATGCCACTATCACGTAAGATGTGGTCTTGTAGCACTCAAGATTGGACCATTGAGGCCAAAAAACATACGAGAAACCACTTTTTCAGAGTACAAACCCAAACCACCAAGATGAATGGGTATAGATGTAAGTCTCCTAGATACAATCCCGTTACTTGCTCATATAAGAAATCCACCGATAAAAAATTGAGGGACATCTCACCCTAATCTCATGGTTTAATTCCAATCTGTTAATAAGTTTAAATGCATCTGAGATGTCCACAATAAGCATTGCAAGAGACCATCATTGTGGTATTGCTAAACACTTTATCGACACTATGTAAAACAACCCAAGTGCCACACGACACTTTGAATCCAAACTGAAAATCTCTAAGGTACTTTGAAATTTATTTACCAACAACTTTCATAGTAACCTTGGAAACCAAAAGTCTCCATATAATACATACTATAATACGCTAAATCTCGTTATCTTGTTTAATAAGAGGCGGGAGAGGAACATATGCAACAAACTCTACCAAAATAGGCGGACACCTCCCCGCTAACCACAAATTAACGACTTAGGTGATGAAATTTAAGAGATATGTGGTAGTAGTAAACCCCTATCCACATAAAGAATCTAAAATAAGTTATGCCCTCAAACTCTCTCTCACATGAAGTACATATAGGGTTAGATTGAATGTAACCAAAGACAAAATCAATCTTTGCTACAAAGGGAGGCTTAGAAAACGTGTAGCTCAGCATGGTTTGGAATGGTTTGTAATGATGCTTAGCCTATAAACTTTAAGGGTATCATCACAATATGTAGCTACACTTGAAGAGGATAACACTTTCATTGATGCTATAAAGTGCCGATTCGTAAGCTTGCGGAGACATTGCCTGATGTTTTGTTCTCTCCTTTATAAAATCATCTCCACCCTGGCCCAAGGAACCCAAACCCAAAACCATTCAAAATGCTTTTAACTAACGTTTTAATACCATTAACTCCCCTCAGTAGCTAGTGACTTCAAGATAAAACTTTATTGAAAGTATCTTATTTCCAGACTAACATTTTTGTCTATAATTGGGCATGGAAAAAGTAATAACTTAACCCACAAATGAACATAATCGGGCTGGACAGCCACCTCGAAAGAATTGTTTTTAACGCTCGAGGAAAAGTGAGACAACAACTTTGAGGAGTACTTTTGACAAGAGTGATAGGAAATTTAAAAAATGATGAAAAAGCTCAACATCCAAAACCAACCCCTCGGTTACTTCTATCTCGGAATCCTTGTTAAAAGGCTTGGAAATGGCAACAATCTAACCGCTCATGTCGTCAGGCTCTATAGAAAGACGAACAAGACCATCCGAGTGATGACAAGCCGGACTAAGAGCATGTGAAGTCACACACTTCCCATACAACCATTGGTCAAATACCTTCAAAGTTTCCTCAAGTTCCATATACATTTCATGGTCCGTATAACTAGCCTCACGTAGGACATATTTACATTCATAGAACGAAAGGTGTACACTCTCGAGATGAGATATCAAATGAGAAATCCCTTTATTGCCCACTTCACCATCTAAAAAATAATGAAATCAATGGAATGGACACGGCTAAACTCCCTCCAAAGAGGTTATAGATTGTATCATGAAAATAGAATGATGAAAACACGTGAAATGAGTTTGTGAAAAGCTAATGATGCGTTTTATGTATGTTTTTTGGTTTATACATTTTCATAACCACTTGATGGATAGTTAAAAAATTATTAGAATTTTATGCATACGAATATGGAGATCTCAATGAGGATTTTCATTGTGAAATGAATGAGAAAGCAAAAAAAACTACGTATTTAATTGGTGTGACAATTGATAGTGGGTAATGGTGAATTAAACAGTTGAGGACCACGGTAGTAGTAAAGTGAGCATATATATACTTTAAGTTTTTATGTTAGAAAAAAATCCACCAGAAAACTTATTTTTTTTGGTAATTTTATTTTTTGGGGTGTTTTCACATAAAATAAATCCAGCAGTAACTTTTTTTTCTTAGATTTTTATTGAGCTTGAATGTCAATCAAAGAAACTTAACTTCTAAAATTAGAATTTAATGTTGACATTAGAAAATGTATACCTTTTATGTAGCGTCACGTGAACACTAAATCCTCGTTACCAGTTACTATTAGATGATAGATATGATCAAAGCTTGGCTTATGGGTTTGGGTCCATTAGAGTTTCAAGATATAATACTATATAATACCTAACATAATATCTGATGGAATTTATTTCATTCAACATGGTTTCATAGCGAGTCCGATCCTTAGACTTATATGGCTTCATTAAGCCGCCTCTCCAAATCACCCCGTTAGACCCTAATCACCACACTTTAACCTTATAAAACAAGTGTCGAACCTTAAATCCACTACAAAAAAAGATGCCATACTCTATAGTTTTCCCTTGTGGGTGGAAATATCGAGTGTTACAAAAATATTATGATTTGTCACACTTATTAGAGCACATGTATCTTATACACTTCACATTATTTAGTAGAAAAATATTTGTTTAAGTCACATTATAAAGTGTGAATAAATGAGAAAACGGTTACATTATCAAGACAAGAAAATCCACACTTTAAGTGTGAATAATTTAAGAAACTCTACACTTACAAGTATGACAATTTATAAAAGCTTCAC
Organism: Glebionis coronaria; assembly: GCA_025667525.1. NCBI lineage: Eukaryota > Viridiplantae > Streptophyta > Magnoliopsida > Asterales > Asteraceae > Glebionis > Glebionis coronaria. The sequence goes on along the minus strand of CM046876.1, from coordinate 465,320,156 downwards.
GCTTACAAGTATGACAAATTATAGAAAAATCCACACTTTAAAGTGTGACAAGAGTTTCACTTGCTCAACAAATTACAATAACTCCACGCTTTTGAGAAAAATTTTATTAAAGTTGCTAATCATAATTATTGAACAAATTATACAAATCCATATTTTCAACAAATTCTGCAAATCCAGATTTTTGACAAATTATGGAAATCCAGTTTTTTAACAAATTTGTAAATCCATATTCTAAAAAAATTCTATGACTTCGTGACTTTTAACAATATAACAACTACATCGTATAAATACATCCAATTTGAAACTAAAAATAAACTACATCAATATTAAGTGAAACTCGACCTTTATCCGTTTTCAAACTTGCAAACTATGAACCTTCGAACCTGCAAACATGCAAACATGTCTTCAAACACATTTAAAAAACTGACAAATCTATTGAATATGAGATACTGTAAAACCCGCATTAAAATAACATGAACAGTACACATGAACAGTACACACACGAAAATACGATAAATTTAAAACTTTCCATTTTTAATATAATCCACGTGTCACGATATGAAATAACATGTAGTTACGTATATATTGTAAATGTGTTAAGTACACGACATAATAAATCACGATAATTAAACATGAACGATCACGTAAATAATGGAACTCGGGAAAAATTACGGGTTACCCCGTGGGCTCCCTTTAGGCCGCGGCTACACAAGAGGAAAAGGGGAAAGATGGGCTTGGCCTATGACCCAACTAAAAATCCATGTTAATAACAAAATATAGGAAAACATAAAACATAAATTAGGTTTTACAGAAAGTTTTCCTTGCCTCCTCCTTGTCTCCTCTTGCCGCCGGCCACATCAAAGAACAAAAGAAAACCGGACGAATTTTTGCTATTGATTTCGTGTGTGAGTGATCGTGATCATAATCTTTTCTTTCCACATGTTCGGTAAATTAAACACTTCCTTTTTCTTTTAAATTCTTTATGAATTCATGTTAATTATTTAATTAATCATAAAAACAAGTAAATGAAACACATGGGATTAATTAAATCATGGTAAAGGGGGTGTTTGGTTGTGTTTGTGGTTCGGCCGAGGCACCACCGAGAGCCAAGAGGCCCTCGGCTTGTGTTCATCACCACCACCGAGACCACAAGGGGTCTTGGCTTGGTTCGGACGACACAAGAAAACCCCGACCGCATGTCGGGGGTGGTTTTGGTTTTAGGCCGAGAGCCAACCGAGACCTATAGGGTCTCGGTGGGGCTGTTTTGGCTAACAGTGGGAACCGAGCAAAAACAAGAGGAATCAGATCTCTACCGATATGAAACGGTCTGAACCGGCGTAAACAGGTGGGAACCGCAAGCCACCAGTGGCAACCGGCTAGCCGGTCTAACCACTGGTAGGGCTGTTTGTTTCGGCTTATGGCTCGGCTTAGGTGTGAACCGAGCTTCGGGTTCGGGTTAAATTTTAAAACACGGACTCGGGTTTCGGGAATTAATTAAAATCAGAAAACATGTTAATTAAATTAATCACTAGACTTTTTAATGTAATTAATTTCATGACTTAGGTTAAATATTAAAATTAATATTACATGTATAACCTAAAGTGTTTAACTTAGTTTAATTTAATTAAAACATGTAATTTTATAAATTCTATATAACGTATAGTTTAATTAATTAACCAGTTATTTATTTAATAAGCTATAACCATGACTTGTATTATACTATTTAAACTTTACTTACTATTTATAATCCAGCTTATTTCTAATTATAGAAACTTATTATTTTTGGAAACTTTCTATTTTTAGAAACTTACTATTTATAAAAACCTGCTATTTTTAGAAAGTTACTTAGTATTACAATACAAGTATTATAATACACTAATACATGAATAATACACAACAGAACATCAGAATAACTATAGTTCACACTGTAAACAGTAAAACATGACAGAATATGTATAACAAGCTAATAACACGCGGAACCAGTAAAACACACGTAATTCAGACAACTCATACACATCCATATTTCATATGTCGTATTATCCGTCAAGGCGGAGTAGTCTTCATCGTTTTCATTAGCTTCTACTGGACATAAGGTATGGATTTCCCGTCCTTTAGTAAGGATAATCTCTTCCTTCATTAGGATTTCCCGTATGCAGCAAACTGTTTTCCCCACTAGTTACAGATTTAAATGCTTGTGTTTTATTAGTTACCTTAGCCATATACATGCATGACCAGTTTCACCTAGTTATGGAGGTACCATAACCATAACACTAGAGGCACTAGTGTTATGACTTCACCACGGCGGAGTGATAGCTCGTGGCGTCCCTTTCATTTATTTGGCCATTATATTTATTATGTTAACATTTCGGGCGTATGGGTTCATCCTAGTTACATGTTTCAGTCAGGATTTCATGGTGAATGTGGTATGTGCCTTTCATCCTTCACAAGGAGTTGATCCCTCCTACCCATTACCAATTAATTAGAGGCATTCCCTCTAACTGGCATGACGAGGTCACCCCTCCAAGTATTCATGCACGTGGTTGACCTCATGACCTATATTGGCTTTTGGTATATTAACTAATACAGATTTTCATAAGTAACATAAGCTATGTTTTTAGAACTAAAACTAGTAAACACGATAGACAACTAGGTTTTCCAGGACTTATTCATTTCCGCTGCTATTCATGATTTATGCTCTTTATATGCTTTCATATTCTATGTCTTCCATACTTTATTGTATATCCGTGCACTGAGCGTTATGCTCAGCCGTCTACTTTTCCATGTTCCCAAACGGCAGGTACCCAAGGTCGCAAGTAGGAACTCTAGAGTATGTGCATTCGGATTGGAAGCTATCCGGCCTCTTTTACCTTATGCATTTATTCCTACTTTTCATACTTTACTTCTTTTGGACATTGTTTAGTCCTTTCATTTACAATACTTGATATTGCTTGTGTGTGAGTTACTAGACTACCGATGTTTGATTCTGGTATTTCTATTTATGGTCATGAATGTTTAGACATTTACCTTGCATTTTTTGATGACACGCCATAATTCACTGTAGCATTCTATCTTAACAAATGGGGTGTTACAATTATGGTATTAGAGACAAGGATTCGACCTGTAGCTCTATAAAACATGACATGTGACTTACGGGTAGTCACCAGTGTCTTCCGAGAACTGACAGTTGGTTTTCATGCATTCATTCATTTTAATTTTAATTTCATGCATTCATATCATTGTAGCAGGTTTATGACTAAGTAATGGTTGGTACAGGACTGGCCTGATGCGTTCGTCGTAGTTGGATGTGGAGAACAAGTTTTAAATTTATAAAATCGATTTACCGGATTGACTAAAAACGCACCGGCAAGTATAACCCTTTCGTTTGTGTATAGATTTTATGTGGTAATACCGAGATCGTTCACGGGGATTTGGAAAACCTGTGATCATTCAAAAATAAAACTATAATGGTTGATTGTAGCAATTGGTGACAAACAAGTAACAAGTAAATGTTGGGTCAATGAAAGTTTTAACTATGGCCCAGTCTAGATTTGTTTAAATTAGACTAAGTGTTACTGATCGTTGAGAGGACCAGCGACAGAGACCAGACAAGTGGAAGGCAAAGCCTCAGCTGGCACACCAGGAACATTCAAGTCAAACACAACGTCAGAGAAGTCGAAGACAATCTGAAGTCATACTCACCAACGATTATGGATAGCTGGGATGTAGAAGGATTGTACTGGTGTTCAAGGATCTCTAAGTTGAAAATACTCAGAGATCACTTAAGAACCCTAGAAGTCTGATACAAGCAAAGTTTGTCTAATCTTTTATAGTTTAGGCGGGAGAATCTACTAAGTGTTTTGAGCGGGACAAAACAAGAGATTCAAGATAAAGCCTAGTACGACCTAGTGGGACAAAAGGTGAACAGTTGGCAGAACTGTTCACCTAAAGTTGTTTAAAGGTATGTCTCGATTTGGACATGCATTTAATACGTTGTACTCTTCCATTCAGAAGATGACACATATCAACTACTCCCACTAAGGAAGCAACCTCATACCACTATAAATATGAGTGAGAAAGAAGAGTTAAGGCAACCCTTGTGCTTGGATAAATTATCTAAGTTATTTCTCACTTTGGAACCAATGAGCCCTCAGCTGTCTACCAGCGTCTCATTAGTTCCCTTGTAAACTTGAGTCTCGAATCTAGTTTACTTGTTCTAGGGTTCATTTCTTATTGTCATTCAACGGGTGTATTCATAGCACTTTGTAATACTTTGTTTATAACAATTAATAAAGCATTACGCGTTTGAAAAGTATTTCGTTGTGTTTTTGTGGTTATACGAGTTATAGTTTCAACAATTGTCATATAAGGGACTTTCAATTGGTATCAGAGCGGTTTGATTTATAAAACATTTTATAAACCGTTATTGTTTTTAAAATCAAGATCATAATATGACTTATACTATACCTCCTCCACCCTTTGGTCAAACCAGTCAAGGTACCACTTCGACCACCGCACCAGCCACCACATCTACCACCATGCCTACACCGGTTGTAAGAACTGGTAATAATGATGATGACCTTCCTTAACTACTTGATGTTCGTGGGGGGGTCACATGTGTCCAATGTTCCAGCGTTTGATGAAGAAGATTTTTTAAGTTGGAAAAGTGAATTTCTTATATATTTAGATGGCTTAGAACCCTTCTTGATAGAAATCTTAGAAAATGGTCCGTATGTACCACTGGTCGTTTCCTCTACCCCTGAGAGACCCATCAAGAAGCCTGTTAAGCAATGGTCTCCAGCGGATAGACGTCTGGATAACCAGGACAAGAGACTCAAAAGTATCATAGTCTCTTGCCTACCCAAGAACATTATGAAGTCCATCATAAAATGCAACTCTGCTAAGGAGATGTGGACCGAGTTAGTTCTAGGGTATGAAGGTCCAGAGGAAACAAAAGAAACAAAAATCCAAGCCCTTGGACTTAAGTTTAATGCTTTTAAAGCTTTGGAAACAAAAACTGTTGCTCAAACTTATACTAGGCTTAAGATTTTGTTGAATGACTTGGGAAACAATGGAGTGTTGATCCCAAACTTAGATCGATTTAGCTTGTGTAAACGAGATTAGATCAAGTTAAACACGTAGAGAAACTTTGTTTGTGTATAAAACAATTTAAGTGTTATGCGGAATTAACACTCAAACAAGAACACACAAAGTATGTAAAACAAACTTTCACTTGATTGATTAGAACAAACTTGCTTACAATGAAAGTGTTAAACGTATGAAAACTTATTATGAAAACATAACCTAAAGGTCTTCTTTTATAGACATAAGAATCCTTGTACAAGAGTCTACGTATCAGCTATTCTAGGTAAAGATAATTATAGAAAATACATTGTTGATCCTATCTTTACTAGAAACAAACTAGAAACATAATACGTGTAGACCATATCTTTCTATCAGTGCTTGTCTTCAACCTATCAACGCTTGACTTCTTCCTGTCAACGCTTAATCTATCAACGTTTGTTTTCTTCTTATCAATGCTCAAGTGTACTGGCTACATTTTATTCCCAACAATCCTCCCCTAAACTTGATATCTACTCTAGTAACAAGTTTCTGAATAAAAATTAAGACCTAGGAGGAATCTTACAAATCTTATCATATTGGTAATAAACATGCCTAATCAAATCTAGCATGGGAATCTTAATGTTGTGATTTGAGGAGGAGGAGGAGTTTGTTTCTGGGGTAGACATGGTGTATTTAGGGTTTTGTAAAAATTAGGGTTTTTGTGTTCTTTAAATCAAAGTTTCTCAACAAGCTCTGATACCACTTGTTGATCCCAAACTTAGATCGATTTAGCTTGTGTAAACGAGATTAGATCAAGTTAAACACGTAGAGAAACTTTGTTTGTGTATAAAAAAATTAAGTGTTATGCGGAATTAACACTCAAACAAGAACACACAAAGTATGTAAAACAAACTTTCACTTGATTGATTAGAACAAACTTGCTTACAATGAAAGTGTTAAACGTATAAAAACTTATTATGAAAACATAACCTAAAGGTCTTCTTTTATAGACATAAGAAGCCTTGTACAAGAGTCTACGTATCAGCTATTCTAGGTAAAGATAATTATATAAAATACATTGTTGATCCTATCTTTACTAGAAACAAACTAGAAACATAATACGCGTAGACCATATCTTTCTATCAGTGCTTGTCTTCAACCTATCAACGCTTGACTTCTTCCTTTCAACGCTTGATCTGTCAACGTTTGTTTTCTTCTTATCAACGCTCAAGTGTACTGGCTACATTTTATTCCCAACATGGAGTTGTTCTACCTAAGGCTGAGGTTAATGCTACATTTGTCAATAGTTTACCTAGAAAATGGCTTAGCCTAAACCAGACCTTAAGAGCAGATAATGCTATAAAAAATGATACTTTAGCCCAACTGTTTGGTATATATAACTATGAAGAAGGGCTAATTGACTCCATTTACAAATCAGAGACTGATAGGTTTACCACCAATATCACTGGATCAAAAGCTCTTGTTGCTAACCATTCTTTTCAGGACAACGACTTTGACATATAAGAGGACACCAGAAGCAGTCAAGAATTTCTTGATGAATTACATGCTGAGTTCCATGACAGAGCCCTTCTAGTTGACCAAAAGAGGTACTACAAGAGATCTGGTAGAGTTGGAGCTGCTAAGGTTGATAAATCAAAGGTGTCATGCTACACTTGTGGAAAGACTAGTCACTTTAAGAAAGATTGCTGGTCAAAGAAAACCTCCTCTCCAAGCTTTCCTTGATCCAACAACAACCACAACAGTAAGAAGAAGTTTTCTACCTCACCTTTCAAGAAAACCTCCCACTCTTACTCAGAGGGAAATAAGGACTACAAAGTTAAGTACAAAGCCTTGAAAGCTGAGCTGTTAAAACTCAACTAGAAAGCTGAAGATGCAGCTAAGAAAAAAGGAGGTTAAGAAGACTGAAAAAGTTCTGATTGCTGCTTCATTCGACTGGGATGATGAACCCCTTACATCTGAGGATGAAGGAACCACTACCGTCAGAGCTTTTATGGCTGTCGCTAATGAAGAACTTTCTGTGGGAAAAAGCGAAGCAAGATCTGGTCAATGGGTGGACATCACCATGAAAAAGGTAAAAAGATTGCTATCTATGCCTGAAGGTACTGATAGAGACCATGTCAGTGACTATACCTTAGTTGACCTCAACTTTATGGAAGAGCAAAGAAAAAACCTGTTAAAAAAGTTTCATAGTCTTAAAACAGAGTTAAATCTTTGTCAATCTGAATTAACAAATCTTAAACCCTTTGTGAATCTTGCAAATCAACTTCAAAATGAAGTAAGTAAATTGTCCATTGAAAATGAGTCTTTAACTGATGAAAACACTGAACTCAGAAAAACCATTGAAAAATGGAATTTGGCTCAATCCATAGTGGATGAAATAGTTGCTGAAGCCATACCAGGTGATGTGGTTCAGGCTATTGGGGGAAAGGGTAGATACAAAAATCATATACCTGTACCGAGTGTTAAATTTGTCCCTTCAGATGTTTCTTCTCCATCTTCCACCTCTGTGGATGAGATAAACTCTGACAAGAAATCAGAGGTACCAGCTTTACCAAGACATGCTGGTGCTATCCCATCTGATTCCTTGATTGGCCCAAAACCTCTAACCAAAACCCCAGGGAATTCAAGTCTCAAAGTCGCTGATAAAGCGCACAAAAAGGTTTTTGTGGCCAAGGACTCCAACAAACCCACTCCTCCCCCTGAAGAGCTTTCACCCACCAAACAACTTGAAACTAAGATTTTTGTTAATCCAAATTTAAGCAATTAATGTTCGTTTTTCCTCGACTCGACTCGAATTGATATCCGGTTAAACGTTTTGACTTAACTTTGTTTTTGGTAAACGTATTTTTGGTATTTTTTTAACTAATTTAAAAACTTTAATTGAAATCTATTTTAACTATGTAAACTTAATTAAAATCTATTTGAAATCTAATAAATTTTAAACTAAAATAAACTTTTAAATGAGAAAAACAAAACAAAACTTAATTTTAATTGAAAACTAAATTTAAAACTAAAATTTAAATAAGAATTTAAAAACTACTTTTAATCTAGAAAAACTAATTTAAAACTAATAAAAGTAATAAAATAAAATATGTTTTTGTCTTTTTGTATTTTTTTTTATATTTTTAACTTTATAAAATAAATCTTAAACAAAAACTTTTAAAGTAAAATTAAACAAAACTAAACTTGATTTAAACTAAGTTTAAAGAAAATAATCTGCCAATTAATTAAAACCCTATATTAACTTAATTATGAGTAATTAAACACAAAAGAGAGTCCTAGCTTAGTGGTTGAGGCGTTTGGCTGGGGAACGAGAGGTCTGGGTTCGAATCCCAGCGGAGACAAAATATTCAGCTATTTAATTTTTGACTTTTTGGAATTTTGTTTTTAGAATGTTAAACATATAGCAGACCAATTAAGTCTGTTATATCAGCAATACTTAAAAAACTAATAAGCAGACATAATTGAGCCAAATAAGTAGAAAGCTAAGATAAGCTATATCTTATTAATCTAAAAAAAACATAAGCAAAAAGGCAACATAAGCAATAAGTAAATCAAAACTGAAATCGTTTTAAACTATAAGCAAAACTGACAAACAGTAAATAAGCAACTAAGCATGAAATTCAAATAAGCTATAACATAAGCAGATTTAATACAATCCAAACAGTAAATCCAAACAACCTTATATCCTAACTAAACTGAATAAGCAAATCCAAAACATCTATCAAATTGACTTATAAGCACCAAATCAAATCAAACACAAGCAGTGAAATAAACAGTAGCAGATCTAAAATACTAAATTCCAAAACAAATCTTAGCAGGTAAAATAAGTAGAATAAATAGATTATAGACTAAAATTTAAACATAACAAAAAAATAAAAAGAAAATTCGAACCTATTGAATCCGTTGAGCCGTAGGGTGGCGCTGAACACCCTAATTAGATCCGAATACAACACCACCTTAAATCATCAACCGATCCATACACAGCTTCGAACCAAGAAGTACCGATCCAACAGCAGGAACAATAATGAACAGTACCTTTTATACTTCCCAGTGGGGAAAGTATTTTTATCACTTTCTTTATATATATATATATATATATATATATATATATATATATATATATATATATATATATATATATATATATATATATATATATATATATATATATATATATATATATATATATATATATATATATATATATATATATATATATATATATATATATATATATATATATATTTATATCCTTATAGACAAACCACGAACAATAATATTTAACATGAAATAGATTTGCAGATTATACGAAACAATAATAAAACAAACAGTAATAATTTGACAGAAAGTTTAAATTGAGACAAGAATTAACTAAAAAAACAGATTTTCATTAATAATAATAAGGATTACATAAACTGAAAATTACATTAATCCTAGAACCTAATATACTGAAAAATTAAATATAAAGAAAAGTTAATAAAATTACACATGAAATGGGGTTTATAGGCAAACCCTGGAAACCCTTCTCCTAAGCTTCATCATTAAGCAACAAATCCTAGCCCTTCTTTTCTTCATTCTTCTTTCTCTCTCTTGATCAGCGGCTGAAAATCAGTCTAGAGACACGGATTGCCAGGGTGGTGTGTTTTTATTGGTGGGATTGGTGAGATGTGGTGTTTCCACCGATCAGAAGCAAGATCTTAGGCCACGTCGGATTAATTGAGGACCATATTGTGGGTGTTTGATGCGAAAAACTTGGGGATTTAATCCCCAAGTGTGTGAATTAATCATTTAAACAAAAGCCCCAAATAATAGTGGGTAATTTTTGTTAGGGTAAAAATTAAGGTTTGGGTTATTTAGGCTGTGTAAATGGGAAAGATGGAAGTGGGTGTACTGTGTTCTAGTTTTTATCGAAAGAGATGGGAAGTGGTAAAAAATACGTTTTTTTATAAAACATGTGAGTGGGGGAAGGTTATGGTGTGGGTGAGGTGTAGGATAAGGTTTTATTGTGTGAGGGTAAATGAGACGTGTATGTACACACGAGTGGGGGGATATTGGGTAAACTAATAAATACGTTTGATTCACTTATTTTGTGTGAAAAGTTTAAACGTGGATAGGAGTTGACTGTGAGGTGTATGACTTTGACCAAATAAACATTTCACTTGCATTTCAAAACGTCCCAAGTTTAATAGCCAAATGGGCTTAGTGGCCCAACTTAATTTTCAATCCGTCCCATTTTATGGTTAAACCTTTTGGGCTTTTGTGGGCATGTAATCTTTTTAAGCACAAGATTAAATTTTCCAAATGGGCTTGTGGGCCCAATAAGCAAATGTGGGACCCACAAAGCCCATTGAACTCAAATAATATTAAATCCACTAAGAACGAGCTCGATTTCGGCTTTCTTGATCATTTCTTCAAATTCAAGTGGACTTAGCCGGTTTTCGTGATCTTGGCACACTTTTGGTCTTTTGATCTAGTCTTCGACTCTTTCTTGACTTTTCTTCGACATTTGACCGTGAAATCCCATGTTTTCTCTTCTTTTGGTCATTTGTATCTATTTAAACACAAGAACACAAAACCACGCGTAATTCCGACATTTAAGATTTAAAACACATGATTAGGTCTTGTTTTTCTTTGATTTTAGTGGCAAAAGGATAAGTGTTTACACACTTATTAAATCCCCTACACTTGACCATTGCAATAACCCCATGAAATGCATAGTTTTAAAGCATTAAGTTACATTTTTCTCATAATCAATCCATCTCGGCCTTTATTAATATTACCACTACTACTACGATGAAAAGATAAGAACTTTAAAAAGAGACAAAAATTATAATCATTTATTAACTTGGAAATTATTAGATGGAAGAAACTTGTAAAGAAGTCTAAGACTTTAATTAGGGCTTTGGTGTCATGAATATAAATCACCCTCAAGTTTCACGTTCCCCATACCAAGCTTAAAAACGAGATCATTGTTTACCATAAGTTAGCACAACTAACACTTACTCATGTGGTTTAGTTAATCACTTAGACCCCCTTATTCCTAAGGTGTATCTCTTGTATTTTATTTTTGTCTTGAATGATCACGAGGATGCATTTTTGACTTATTTCGATAATTTATTAAGGTCGAAAATAAAGTGGGACGATTTAATCAATAGTTAGCTAAAGGACAAAATCTTTTAAAACTGCTTCTCGAAACCTCATAAAGTTCATATCTTGACATAACTCGTTTCACGATTTGAGACCTTTCTCGGACCGATATTTGGCTTGTACTTCAAACTTCAAATCTTGAGAGACTATCTTGAAATTATGGTCTTCTCTTCATTTTGGTATACATCTTCAAGGAGTGAAAGATGCTTCAAACGTTGACCACGAATTCTTCATTTATCCTCTTCTTTATTTAGGATTTTGATATACAACGATCCGCCTCCTTTTCGGACTTGGATCTATTTATCCTCATACCTTGTTAGGGTCTTTTTGGATAGACTTCTCCATGATCTTTAGGGGAGTAATTGCTTCTCGTCGTGTGTCTTGATCCATCATATTGATTTGGATTAATGATCTTCACAATCTCTTAGGATCTTTAGCAAAAAGTGAATCCTCATGCCTTGTGAGGGCCTTTTTGGACTCGGGTATCCTCATGCCTTGTTAGGGCCTTTTGGATAATCCAATCTTCGCGTCCCGCTTCAATAAGTTATGCCTTGGCTATGAACTCTAATTAACACCGAGCAACTTTTAAACGATCTTGTGCTAGAAGCTAAGTAACTTTTCAAATCGTACAACCTTATTTATTGCAAATATATTTATTAACAAGCGATGGGAGAAAAAGCTCATAACTAACTCACGTAAGTTAATGAAAGAATACCAAACTTATAATTAACTCTATCATCTCCCGTTCTCCACAATTTTAAAATCTCACGTAATGAGACTCGTGGATGCTTAGCCTAATAAACCAATTAAGGTCCATATGGTTAAGGATACTAGCTAGAGTAAACTTGGATAAGTAAACTCGGGTTGAGTCAAAATATTCACGACGGGCCTAATATATCAAAGACATCTAAACTTGTTAAAACCCTTTTATTTATTTATTTCATTTTTGACTTTATTCTTGAAATGGAAATTATTACGATGCGATAATAATAGGAAAGAAAATAAATAAAAATACTACTAGGCCAAAATAGATCAAAAATTTGAAAAACGCTGAATTTTTTTTAAATTTTCCGGTTAAATGGGGTCAAATTCATGGAAAAGCCCACTAAAATTCGATAGAAGTCCCCCTACACTTAATATAAACATTGTCCTCAATGTTTAAGCATGTGGGAGAATAAACTCCCCTACACTTAGGACATTGAGTACGTTGTTTAAAATTGAGCTAAGGAAGGGACAACTAAAGTGATTACATTTATTCGTTTTATTTATATACAAGTATGAATCACAATAGTTTTGATAGAACCGGGTAAACGGGAACACGGGATCACGGGTCGTGTCAAAAGTACCAAAAATGGATCATCAAAGCACATGTCCCTGCACACAATCACAACACACAAACAACCTACTTGGCTCCCCCTACACTTATTGGTGGAAAATGGATGAAGGTGAAAAAGGGTGGAAAGGATGGTAAAGGTAAAAATCTATCCTAGTTATACGATGCTTGATTTATTTATCACGAGTCTCTAGCTCGACTCGATTTCCCGAATTAATTCAAGGGAAATGTAGAGAGGGATGGAATCATCTCGTGAGAGATGTCCTCTCCATAGTACAACTTAACCCGTTGGCCATTCACCTTAAAGTTGGGCCCATTTGGTTGGGATAACTCAATGGTGCCATAAGGGAAGACTTGGGCCACGGTGAATGGACCGGACCAACGGCTCTTAAGTTTACCTGAAAAGATTTTCAACCGAGAGTTAAATAGTAGAACTTGATCACCAACATGGAACTCTCAGTTTTTAATCTTAGAATCATGAATGAGCTTAGTTTTCTCCTTGTAGATTAATGAATTTTCATAAGTCTCATTCCTAAGTTCATTAAGTTCATTGAGTTGGATTTTCCTATGATCACCGGCTTTGTTTATGTCAAAATTAGCCCATTTCAAGGCCCAATAAGCCTTATGCTCCAACTCAATGGGGAGGTGGCACGCCTTTCCGTACACAAGGCGATAAGGGGCACAACCTATAGGTGTCTTATAAGCGGTACGGAAAGCCCACAAATCATCATCTAATTTATCGGCCCATGAGGCACGATGCTCTCCCACGGTTCGCTCTAAGATTCTCTTAAGACCACGGTTAGAAACCTCGGCTTGTACATTAGTTTGAGGATGATACGCGGTGGAAAGTCGGTGATTGACACCATACTTAGCCATGACTCGTGCAAATTGATCATTGCAAAAATGAGTCCAACGATCACTAATAATAGCACGAGGCACACCGAATCGAGCAAACAATTGTTTCAAGAAGTTAACAACAACCCTCGCATTGTTAGTAGGTAAAGCCTTTGCTTCAACCCATTTTGATACGTAGTCAACGGCTACGAGGATGTACTTGTTTCCTTTCGATGATGGAAACGGCCCCATAAAGTCGATTCCCCATACGTCAAAGATAATACATTCTTGGATGAAATCTTGAGGCATCTCATCTTTATGTGTGATCTTGCCTTGTCTTTGGCAAGCATCACAATGCTTAACCATTTCATGTGCATCATGATAAATGGAGGGCCAATAGAATCCGGAATCGAAGACTTTTTTAGCGGTGTAATTAGGACCAAAGTGACCACCGGTAGGTCCTTTATGGCAAGCTTCAAGGATTTGTAAAGCCGCCGGCCCATCAACACATCTACGAATGATTAAATCCGCACATTGCTTGAAAAGATAAGGGTCGTCCCAATAGTACGTTTTAACATCCTTGAAGAATTTTTTCTTTTGGTGGGACGATAACCCTTCGATAAGAACACCACCCGCCAAATAGTTTGCAATGTCCGCAAACCATGGGGTATCATCAAGATTAGAATTAATAGACATTAAGGTCTCAAGGGGAAAGGATTCATTAATCTCTTGATTTGGAGATTCCCCTTGATAAGGATCCTCAAGTCTACTAAGGTGATCCGCGGCTAGGTTTTCCGCTCTTTTTTTATCACGAATTTCGATTTTAAATTCTTGTAGGAGCAAAACCCAACGAAGGAGTCTTGGTTTAGCATCTTGCTTGGTCAACAAGTATTTCAAGGCGGAATGGTCGGTGTAAACGATGGTGGTGGAAAGCACAAGATAGGGGCGGAATTTCTCAAAAGCATACACTACAGCTAAAAGCTCTTTTTCGGTAGTGGTATAATGCAATTGAGCCCCCGTCATTGTCTTACTAGCATAATGAATGGGTTGGAAATGTTTGTTAACTCGTTGACCTAAAACCGCTCCTACCGCGAAATCACTAGCATCGCACATGAGCTCGAAAGGTAACTCCCAATTTGGAGAGACTAAGACCGGTGCCTTAGTTAATTTAACTTTAAGAAGTTCGAAAGAGTCGAGACATTCTTGAGAGAAGATGAAAGGAGCATCCTTTTCTAAGAGATGAGTCATTGGACGAGCTATTTTGGAGAAATCTTGGATGAAACGTCGATAAAATCCCGCATGGCCTAAAAAACTTCTAACTCCTTTGACGGTGGTAGGTGGAGGTAACTTAGCAATGACGTCAACTTTAGCACGGTCGACTTCGATACCGGCTTTGGAAATTTTATGACCGAGGACGATGCCTTCTTTTACCATGAAATGGCATTTTTCCCAATTAAGAACGAGACGAGTGTCTTCACACCGTTGAAGCATACGTTCTAAATTAGCAAGGCAAGAAGAGAAAGAATCACCATAGACCGAGAAATCGTCCATAAAGACTTCCATAGTTTCTTCAACCATGTCATGGAATATCGCCATCATACACCTTTGGAAAGTCCCAGGAGCATTGCATAAACTGAAAGGCATTCTTTTGTAAGCAAATGTTCCATAGGGACAAGTGAATGTGGTTTTCTCTTGGTCTTTTGGATCGATAGGGATTTGAAAATATCCGGAAAAGCCATCTAAGAAACAATAGAAATCATTACCCGCTAAACGCTCGAGCATTTGATCCATGAAAGGAAGAGGGAAATGATCCTTACGAGTGGCATCATTGAGCTTACGATAATCGATGCAAACTCGCCAACCCGTTACGAGTCGAGTAGGAATCAACTCGTTGTTTTCGTTGGGAACAACAGTGATTCCGCCTTTCTTAGGCACACAATGGACGGGACTAACCCATGGCAAATCCGAGATAGGGTAAATCATTCCGGCATCGAGAAGTTTGATAACTTCTTTCTTAATGACTTCATGAATTTTTGGATTGACCTTTTTTTGATTTTGGATTGCGGGTTTAAAGTCATCTTCCATGAGAATTTTATGAGTACAAAAATTAGGATCAATTCCGCGAATGTCGGAGATTTTCCAAGCAATTGCTTTCTTATGATTCTTAAGCACATCGATAAGTCGGGATTTTTCATCTTCTTTTAAGTCCTTAGCAATAATGACGGGCAACTTACTATCCTCCTCTAAGAAAACGTACTCTAGATGAGACAGTAAATCCTTAAGCTCTAAATCCGGCGGATTGTCAATGGAAGGCTTAGTCAAAGTAGGATCATCGTTTGTAACTTCTTTAGGAGTAGGTGGAGAAATATTGTCCTCATTGAGAAGTCTCTCAATGGTACGAATGTCTTCATCCCAATTGGTGGGAGAATTATCATACTTAATATCGAGAGGACCCAAGCTAGCTTCAAAATCATCTAAGTCACTTTCTCCAAATGGAGTCAATGAAGGAGCAATAGAAGCTACGGTCTCAACATGAGGTAAAGGAGAAATCCCGCTCTTACAAGCCTCGTGAAAATGTTCTTCGCATGCTTCGTCGAGCACATCGATGAAATTCACGGATTCGGGCTCATCGGGAAGTTTGGAAAGTTTACCCATGTTAAAGACGATTTTGTCATCCCCGACCCTCATGATAAGTTCACCAGCGGCTACATCAATTAATGTACGCCCGGTTCTCAAGAAGGGTAGTCCCAAAATTAAGGGAACACGGGATCCATTTCATAGTCGACTACAACGAAATCGGCAGGAAAAGTGAATTTGTCGACTCCTACAAAAACATCCTCGGCTATCCCCACCGGATAAGCAACCGTACGGTTAACTAATTCCAATGTCATACGAGTGGGGACTAGCTCGGGTAAAGATAATTGTTTCCATACGGACAATGGCATAAGATTGATACTCGCTCCGAGATCCGCCAAGGCCATACAATTCTCAGCACCCGGAAAATTACAAGGAATAAGGAATCGACCGGGATCTCCTAACTTAACCGGTAATTTTCTCAAAAGAACCGTGGAACAATTCTCATTCAATTAGGTATTGGCAATATCAAGCAACTTTTCCTTATCACTTAAAAGATCCTCAAACATCTTAGCGTACTTAGGCATGTGAGCGAGCGCCTCGGCAAAGGTGATATTAAAATTCAATTGTTTGAACATTTTTAGGAAGTTCGAAACTTGAATATCATCCTTATTCTTTAATTTCTCTTTCCGCAACCTTGAGGGATAAGGTATATTGGGTTGAGATGAAGGCTTTGGAGTGGATTTCTCACTCACATCCTTTTGTGGAGGAGGAGGAATAGAAATAGAAGGTGAAGGAACCGGTTTGGGAACCGAAGGTGTGGTAGAAAATTTGGGTATCGGTGGAACATAAGGTGTAGACGAATGCATAACGGGAGGTATGTCACAAGTGGAAGAAGAGGTGGGTTGTGTCGAAGAAGAAGGTATCTCGTGTCCTTGGTTAGGTGGGGAAGGTTCTACGGTGGTCTTACCGCTCCTAGTAGTGATAGCATTAACATTAGCCCTAGGATTGGTCACGGTGTTCGATGGGAGGGCACCTTGGGGTCGAAAGGTTTGAATCATAGTCAAAAATTTCTTATCGGTCGATTCTTGCATCTCTCTCATCATTCGTTCATGGTCGGATATTTTTTATAAAACCATGTCCATTTGAGGATTATGCATGTTCATTTGATTATAACCTTGATTAGGAAAACCTTGGTTTTGATAGTGATTAGAACCTTGATTAAATCCTTGATTTTGTTAACTTTCGTTATTAAATCCTTGATTATTTAACCCTTGGTTTTGCCCTTGAAAATTCCCTTGATTTTGATTAAAACCCCGTTGATTAAAATTTCCTTGAAAATTACCCCGTTGAGGACCTTGGTTCCTATTTTGGGCGGGTGGGGGTGGTCTTTGTGGTGCTACAAAACCCGGGGGAGCCAAATAGTTATTAGACTTGTAAGAAAAATGGTTAACATCAACATTTGGTTTGAAATGAATCCGCTCATTTTCATTGTTATTATAAGCATAAACTTCTTGTTGATTATTGTAAACCTTGTCACAATTATAGTACGAATGTGGTCCACCACAAGTCTCACACGTTTCACTTTTTTCTTTCACGGCATGCACATGTGTAGTGAGGGCGTCGGTTTTTAGAGCGAGTGTTTCAACAAGCGAAGTAAGTTTATCGATTCTCTTGTCACTCTCACTAGAACTAGCACTTGCCATAGTGGCCCTAACACTCTTAGTTTGCACTTTTGCCTTGTTCTCAATAATGGCCCAAGCCTCGTTCATAGTTTTAACAAGAATATTGCCCCCCGCGGCACTATTAAGTGAGTCTTGGGATCGTTTTAAAGATCTTTTGAGAAAATGTCCACAACACGGTTTCAATAAAGTGCATCAAGTCAACACGTTTTATAATGGAAAGACTAGTCACTTTCAGAAAGATTGCTGGTCAAACAAAACCTCCTCTCCAAGCTTTCCTTCATCCAACAACAACCACAACAGTAAGAAGAAGTTTTCTACCTCACCTTTCAAGCAAACCTCCCACTCTTACTCAGAGGGAAAGAAGGACTACAAAGTTAAGTACAAAGCCTTGAAAGCTGAGCTGTTAAAACTTAACCAGAAAGCTGAAGATGCAGCTAAGAAAAAGGAGGTTAAGAAGACTGAAAAAGTTCTGATTGCTGCTTCATTCGACTGGGATGATGAACCCCTTACATCTGAGGATGAAGGAACCACTACCGTCAGAGCTTTTATGGCTGTCGCTGATGAAGAACTTTCTGTGGGAAAAAGCGAAGCAAGATCTGGTCAATGAGTGGACATCACCATGAAAAAGGTAAAAATATTGCTATCTATGCCTGAAGGTACTGATAGAGACCATGTCAGTGACTATACCTTAGTTGACCTCAACTTTATGGAAGAGCAAAGAAAAAACCTGTTAAACAAGTTTCATAGTCTTAAAACAGAGTTAAATCTTTGTCAATCTGAATTAACAAATCTTAAACCCTTTGTGAATCTTGCAAATCAACTTCAAAATGAAGTAAGCAAATTGTCCATTGAAAATGAGTCTTTAACTGATGAAAACACTGAACTCAGAAAAACCATTGAAAAATGGAATTTGGCTCAATCCATAGTGGATGAAATAGTTGTTGAATCCATACCAGGTGATGTGGTTCAGGCTATTGGGGGAAAGGGTAGATACAAAAATCATATACCTGTACCGAGTGTTAAATTTGTCCTTTCAGATGTTTCTTCTCCATCTTCCACCTCTGTGGATGAGATAAACTCTGACAAGAAATCAGAGGTACCAGCTTTACCAAGACATGCTGGTGCTATCCCATATGATTCCTTGATTGGCCCAAAACCTCTAACCAAAACCCCAGGGAATTCAAGTCTCAAAGTCGCTGATAAAGCGCACAAAAAGGTTTTTGTGGCCAAGGACTCCAACAAACCCACTCCTCCCCCTGAAGAGCTTTCACCCACCAAACAATTTGAAACTAAGATTTTTGTTAATCCAAATTTAAGCAATTAGTGTTCGTTTTTCCTCGACTCGACTCGAATTGATATCCGGTTAAACGTTTTGACTTAACTTTGTTTTTGGTAAACGTATTTTTGGTATTTTTTAACTAATTTAAAAACTTTAATTGAAATCTATTTTAACTATGTAAACTTAATTAAAATCTATTTGAAATCTAATAAATTTTAAACTAAAATAAACTTTTAAATGAGAAAAACAAAACAAAACTTAATTTTAATTGAAAACTAAATTTAAAACTAAAATTTAAATAAGAATTTAAAAACTACTTTTAATCTAGAAAAACTAATTTAAAACTAATAAAAGTAATAAAATAAAATATGTTTTTGTCTTTTTGTATTTTTTTTTATATTTTTAACTTTATAAAATAAATCTTAAACAAAAACTTTTAAAGTAAAATTAAACAAAACTAAACTTGATTTAAACTAAGTTTAAAGAAAATAATCTGCCAATTAATTAAAACCCTATATTAACTTAATTATGAGTAACTAAACACAAAAGAGAGTCCTAGCTTAATGGTTGAGGCGTTTGGCTGGGGAACGAGAGGTCTGGGGTTCGAATCCCAGCGGAGACAAAATATTCAGCTGTTTAATTTTTGACTTTTTGGAATTTTGTTTTTGGAATGTTAAACATATAGCAGACCAATTAAGTCTGTTATATCAGCAATACTTAAAAAACTAATAAGCAGACATAATTGAGCCAAATAAGTAGAAAGCTAAGATAAGCTATATCTTATTAATCTAAAAAAAACATAAGCAAAAAGGCAACATAAGCAATAAGTAAATCAAAACTGAAATCGTTTTAAACTATAAGCAAAACTGACAAACAGTAAATAAGCAACTAAGCATGAAATTCAAATAAGCTATAACATAAGCAGATTTAATACAATCCAAACAGTAAATCCAAAC
The DNA here is from genome assembly GCA_025667525.1 of Glebionis coronaria. Lineage (NCBI taxonomy): Eukaryota > Viridiplantae > Streptophyta > Magnoliopsida > Asterales > Asteraceae > Glebionis > Glebionis coronaria. The sequence continues at coordinate 465,300,263 of CM046876.1, read as the reverse complement.
AACCTTATATCCTAACTAAACTGAATAAGCAAATCCAAAACAACTATCAAATTGACTTATAAGCACCAAATCAAATCAAACACAAGCAGTGAAATAAACAGTAGCAGATCTAAAATACTAAATTCCAAAACAAATCTTAGCAGGTAAAATAAGCAGAATAAACATATTATAGACTAAAATTTAAACATAACAAAAAAATAAAAAGAAAATTCGAACCTAATGTTGAATCCGTTGAGCCGTAGGGTGGCGCTGAACCCCCTAATTAGATCTGAATACAACACCACCTTAAATCATCAACCGATCCATACACAGCTTCGAACCAAGAAGTACCGATCCAACAGCAGGAACAATAATGAACAGTACCTTTTATACTTCCCAGTGGGGAAAGTATTTTTATCACTTTCTTTATATATATATATATATATATATATATATATATATATATATATATATATATATATATATATATATATATATATATATATATATATATATATATATATATATATATATATATATATATATATATATATATATATATATATATATATATATATATATATATATATATATATATATATATATATATATATATATATATATATATATATATATATATATATATATATATATATATATATATATATATATATATATATATATATTTATATATCCGAATAGACAAACCACGAACAGTAATATTTAACATGAAATAGATTTGCAGATTATACGAAACAATAATAAAACAAACAGTAATAATTTGACAGAAAGTTTAAATTGAGACAAGAATTAATTAAAAAACAGATTTTCATTAATAATAATAAGGATTACATAAACTGAAAATTACATTAATCCTAGAACCTAATTTACTGAAAAATTAAATATAAAGAAAAGTTAATAAAATTACACATGAAATGGGGTTTTTATAGGCAAACCCTGGAAACCCTTCTCCTTAGCTTCATCTTTAAGCAACAAATCCTAGCCCTTCTTTTCTTCATTCTTCTTTCTCTCTCTTGATCAGCGGCTGAAAACCAGTTTAGAGACATGGATTGCCAGGGTGGTGTGTTTTTATTGGTGGGATTGGTGAGATGTGGTGTTTCCACCAATCAAAAGCAAGATCTTAGGCCACGTCGGATTAATTGAGGACCATATTGTGGGTGTTTGATGCAAAAAACTTGGGGATTTAATCTCCAAGTGTGTGAATTAATCATTTAAACAAAAGCCCCAAATAATAGTGGGTAATTTTTGTTAGGGTAATAATTAGGGTTTGGGTTATTTAGGCTGTGTAAATGGGGAAGATGGAAGTGGGTGTACTGTGTTCTAGTTTTTATCGGAAGAGATCGGAAGTGGTAAAAAAATACGTTTTTTATAAAACATGTGAGTGGGGGAAGGTTATGGTGTGGGTGAGGTGTAGGATAAGGTTTTATTGTGTGAGGGTAAATGAGACGTGTATGTACACACGAGTGGGGGGATATTGGGTAAACTAATAAATACGTTTGATTCACTTATTTTGTGTGAAAAGTTTAAACGTGGATAGGAGTTGACTGTGAGGTGTATGACTTTGACCAAATAAACATTTCACTTGCATTTCAAAACGTCCTAAGTTTAATAGCCAAATGGGCTTAGTGGCCCAACTTAATTTTCAATCCGTCCCATTTTATGGTTAAACCTTTTGGGCTTTTGTGGGCATGTAATCTTTTTAAGCACAAGATTAAATTTTCCAAATGGGCTTGTGGGCCCAATAAGCAAATGTGGGACCCACAAAGCCCATTGAACTCAAATAATATTAAATCCACTAAGAACGAGCTCGATTTCGGCTTTCTTGATCATTTCTTCAAATTCAAGTGGACTTAGCCGGTTTTCGTGATCTTGACACACTTTTGGTCTTTTGATCTAGTCTTCGACTCTTTCTTGACTTTTCTTCGACATTTGACCGTGAAATCCCGTGTTTTCTCTTCTTTTGGTCATTTGTAGCTATTTAAACACAAGAACACAAAACCACGCGTAATTCCGACATTTAAGATGTAAAACACATGATTAGGTCTTGTTTTTCTTTGATTTTAGTGGCAAAAGGATAAGTGTTTACACACTTATTACAACTTCTCCTCACCTTGATGGAAGAAGTAAAGGGGCTGAAAGAACAAATCAACCCCAAAGTTAACAGTCCATCTGTTAACTCTCTTGGTGAAGGATCTAGTAGCTCTAAGGGGAGAGCTTTATTCAGGCCTTACAAGCATTGCGGTTTCAAAAATCATTCTTCTCAGGACTTCTCAAAGAAACCAAAATGTATCACATGCGAGTCTATTGAACACACCTCTAGAGAGAATGAGGAGCTTATTGTTGTTCAGAGAACCAGAACTCAATTAAGGTCTAAACCTCCTCACAGGCCCTCTGAAAGAGTTGAGCCCAAACCCAGAGACAATTCTCAGGGTTACATACCAAATCCCCCATGCATGTACTGTGGCTTCTTTGACCATCACTCTGATGAGTGTGAGCATTATCCCGGATGTGACATTTGTAGAAGTATGCGTCATGAACCCAGAGACTACAACCAAAGAGGGGGAGATAGAAACCAGAGAAGACCAAATGTCGCTGGTTAGCGACAGCATGGACCCACTAGAGAGTGGGTTCATCATCGAAACTAATCTGGCTTTGTTATATCTATCCAGGAATATCTGAAGAAATCTGTTTGGTATCTGGATAGTGGGTGCTCCAAACATATGACAGGGGTTAAACAATATCTGCATAGATATAAGAAGGAGTCTGGTCCAAAACTAGTGTTTGGAGATGACTCCTCAGGGGCTACTGAGGGTTATGGCTTAGTGGATTGCAATGGAATAACCTTCACAAGGGTCGCTTATGTCAATGGACTGAAGCACAACTTAATCAGCATTTGTCAATTCTGCGATGCTGGTTTCAAAGTTCTGTTCACTAAGACCCAAGGAACAATCTTCAATCAAAATGATGATGTGGTTCTAATTGCACCCAGAAGAAGGGATGTGTATGTCATTGACATGACATCATGTCCAGAAGGGATGAACACCTGTCTCTTTGCCAAAGCATCTGATAGTGAAAATTGGCTATGGCACAAGAGACTCTCCCACCTTAAATTCAAGAACATCAATAAACTGGCCAAGAATGATTTAGTGGTTGGGCTTCCCTTTCTGACCTTCACCAAAGACAGACCATGCTCAGCCTGCGAGAAACGGAAGCACCACAAAGCCTCATTTAAGACAAAGCAATAATTCTCCATCAATAAGTGCCTCCATCTTCTTCACATGGAATTATTTGGACCAGTAAAACCTCAATCCATTAATCACAACAAGTATACACTAATCATTGTAGATGAATTCTCTAGATTCACATGGGTATTCTTTCTCAAAAGAAAGAGTGATGCTGCTGAAAGAATAATGTCTTTCATCAGAGAAATAGAGAACTTCAATGACTGCAGAGTTAAGGCTATCAGAAGTGACAATGGCACTGAATTCAAGAACCATGCCATGGAAGCCTTTTGTGATGAAAAGGGAATATCACAGAACTTTTCTAACCCAGGAACCCCTGAACAAAATGGTGTCGCTGAAAGAAGAAACAAAACTCTCATAGAGGCTGCTAGAACCATGCTCAGCGAATCAAGACTTCCAAAACAATTTTGGGGTGAAGCTGTGAACACAACTTGTTACACACAAAACAGATCGATTATTGTGAAGAGACATGGCAAGACCTCTTATGAAGTGTATAGGAAGAGAGCCCCTGATGTAAGCTACTTCCATGTCTTTGGTTGCCCTGTTTTCACTCACAACTACAGAGATCACCTGGGAAAATTTAATGAAAAGTCAGATGATGGATTCTTTGTTGGCTACTCTCCCACCTCTAGAGCGTTTAGAGTATTCAACATTCGCAGGCAAGAACTAGAAGAATCCATCCATGTCACCTTTAATGAAGTAGATGTTGTCATTACTCACACTAACACAGAAGAATGTGACATTGATTTCAATGAAGTCAAATCATATCCAGAGGATGATTTCTCAAATCCCAAGGAATCATCTCAGGCCTGTCACAAGAACTTTTCTTATGTTCATGCATTTGATCCTCACTCAATCTCTGGCATCACTCCAGAGGTTGAAAATGCTGAACCTATCACTCCACCCACTGAAGTGAATGCTGATCTTATCGAACCAATCTCTCACCTTGATGAAGAGATTATGGATGAAGAAATAACATGTGAAGATCCCCCAGCATTCATTAAACCTGCAGTGACTCCTGAACCCACAGAGACTCCAGCTCCTCAATCCAAATGGAGTAGGAACCAAGATATTCTTCTGGTGAATATTTTTTGGTGAACCCTCTGAGGGAGTCACCACCAGAGGCAAATTGAGATCTCTGGAAACAAGCTCAATGAATGAACGCCTTTTCAATGATTTTCTCTCTGAAGATGAACCTAAGAATGTGTCTGCTGCGCTTCTAGATGAAGGGTGGGTTATTGCCATGCAAGATGAGTAGAATCAGATCAAGAGGAACAAGGTGTGGACTCTGGTAAAAGCTCCAGCTGGAAAACAAGTGGTTGGAACTAAGTGGGTCTATAGAAACAAGAGAGATTAAGCTGGCATGATTGTTAAAAACAAGGCTAGGCTTGTGGTGCTTGGGTACAATATGAGGGTATTGACTATGATGAAACGTTTGCACTAGTAGCCAGATTGGAAGCTATCAGAATCTTCTTGGCCTTTGCAGCTTATATGGGGTTTACTATATACCAGATGGATGTGAAGAGTGCTATTCTAAATGGTACGCTTGCAGAGGAAGTATATGTCTATCAACCCCCTAGGTTTGAAAGCAGTGAGTATCCTGATCATGTCTGCAGACTTCACAAAGCACTCTATGGGTTGAAACAAGCGCCTAGAGCCTGGTATGAAACCCTATCAAAATTCTTACTTGAAAATAAATTTGTCAGAGGTACTATTGATCAAACCCTGTTCACTTATAGGTCCAAGGGTGATGTCATTTTAGTACAGATTTATGTGGATGACATAATTTTTGGTTCAACCAATATCACTTTGAGCAAACAGTTTACCAAACTCATGACAAAAAATTATGAAATGAGCATGATGGGGGAATTAACTTTTTTCTTGGATTTTCAAATTAAACAAAATTCAAAAGGAATTTCCATTTGTCAAGAAAAATATGTTAAGGATTTGCTCAAGAAGTATGATCTGTCTGATTGTGCATCAGTGAAATGCCCCATGCTTCCTCCCAACAACTTGGGAGCTGATGACTCAGGGGTCTCTATTAATGAGACCTTATATAGATGCATGATTGGGTCACTGATGTACCTCACAGCAAGCAGACCAGACATACAATTTGCCACATGTCTCTGTGCTAGGTACCAAGCTAACCTCAAGGAATCCCACCTTGTAGCTGTCAAAAGAATTTTCAGGTACTTAAAAGGATCTCCCATACTGGGTCTTTGGTATCCAAACGGATCAGGCTTCAACCTCAAAGCCTACTCAGACTCTGACTATGTTGGGTGCTGTCTTGATAAAAAGAGCACCTCTGGAGTTGTCAAATCCTTGGAGGGAAGTTAGTATGCTGGAGTGCTAAGAAACAAAACTCAATGGCCATGTCATCAGCTGAAGCTGAATATGTAGCGACCGCTGGTTGCTGTGCTCAAGTTCTTTGGATGAAAAGTCAGCTGGCTGATTATGGGATCACTTATGAAAAGGTTCCCATATTCTGTGACAACACAAGTGCTATAACCATCTCCAATAATCCGACACTTCATTCTAGAACTAAGCATATTGACATCAAGTATCACTTTATCAGAGACCATATTTTAAAAGGTGATATTGAGCTTCATTTTATACCCACTGAATACCAGTTCGCTGATATATTCACCAAGCCTCTGGCTGAGCCAAGTTTTACTAGGCTGGTTGCTGAGCTGGGTATGCTCAATATCGGTTAACAAATCTGATAAATGATCTCTGACTCTGGGCATTTAAGGGAATTGAATGTAACGAGGTAGTTACATTCCAATGGGAGTTAATATATTCCCATATTTAATTCAAATGATTGTCCTTCATTGTCAATAACTTTCTCACTTTCCAAGGGGACAGAAAAATCACATGAATAGTCAAGGGGTCCCACTTTTCCTAAAAGGTAAACTTTTGCATTTAATGCTTTAATTGAAAACGGCTAAACCTTTTATCAAAACCCTTGACTCATTTTTCAAACATCACATTACTCATTACTTTCACACACACACACACACTGTTCATCTTCTTCACATCCTCCATTTCTTCCTTCCATCAACAATGGCGTCTTCATCAACAAACACCTTGTTCACCGTTTTGTCTGCCTCGAATGTAGATTTTGGAATAAACGATGGAAAGATCGCCTTGAACAACTGTGTAGCACTTTTGGAACAATCCTCTCTACCATCCCTTGTTATCCTTCCTCAAGAACTTCACCATTTACGAAGACATCACTAGGGAACCCTTCACATGCTACCACCAATACTTGAGGGAGTTTTGGTACAGCGCTGAAGTTGATCAAACCTCATCACACATCACCTTCAACCTTTCCACACATCCACAACCCCTCACCTTTGATTTCCACACTTTTGCCAAAGTCATTGGACTTCCAGTCAATGAAGGCATGTCCGCTGTGCCCGCCAGCGCCACAGTGAAGAAGGCTCTGGCTACCCTTCGTTCTCATGATGGCGATGACAAACACTTCACCACCCACTGCTTCCAAAACAAATCACTGATCAAAGTGAATTACTTTTCACCCACCTGGAGGACGCTAATGCTGTACATTGTGAAATGTCTGGGAGGAAACCAGGGGTCACATGATCAGCTTAATGGTGCTCAGTAAGCAATCGCTTACAGCTTAATATGAGGGCAAAGATATAGGGATCGCCCACATACTTTACACCGACATCATTGCAAAGCTAGAAAACAAAGGAAAGAAGCATCGACTGGCCACCATCTGCTACACAAGATATCTCTCTCTCCTCATAGAGGATATGCTTGGTGAAACCTACACAAATGATGAACTTCACTCCTTCTCTCCCTATCGCATCACTACAGCCTTACTGAAGACTCCCTTGGAGGATGAAGTGCCTCTCAGCAGGCATATGATGCAGGTTGCTGGGTTACTCGCTGCTGATGGAGAGCCCTTGATCCCTCACAATAAGGTGAATGCTGAAAGACAAACTGACAAGTCTCTGTCTAAGACCTCTGTGCAGTCCACTTCTCAGCCCAAGGCGCCCAAGGACAAGAAGAAGAAGAGGAAAGACATCCCCCTTTCCTCTGAAACCCCTTCTGTCAATCCTTCTAAGATGAAGAAGACCAAGAAGAACCCATCCCCTTCTCTGGAGGATGTGGTTAAAGAGCCTGCCGCTAACAAACAACCAGAGTCTAGCGTCTCCCTGTCAGCAGAGACGACTAAGAAACTTCTCCACGCTGATATCTCTCAGGTATTAGTCTGCCATTTTTTTTCTCTTGGAGGATCACATACAATCACTCTCAACATTCTGTAGGAGAGAGTGATGAAGTCTTAGGGTTTGCCTCAACCCATAGAGTGTCTGTGTCAGCACCTAGAACTCTTAGGATTATCTATACACTCCTTCTTAACAAAAGGATATGATTCACTTGTGCTCATAACGCACCCCGATGATCCTTTACCCTCTGGACTGTGCTCTTGTCCGTAACGATTTGAGCATGCTATAGGTCCCGACCCAGAGTCTTTTCACCTCACGTGGTCTCTGGGTCCCCTCATATGAAAAGAGTCCCAAAGAATTTATTCTTTTGGGGGGACTGATAAATCACCCTCAGTCTTCCTAGGGGAAACGATAAAAGGCGACCATTACCTTCAAATATGTCACAACAAAAGAGTCCCAAAGAATTTATTCTTTTGGGAGGACTGAATAATCACCCTCAGTCCCTTTCATCCGATAGAGAGTTTGAATTCAGTGATTCCTAGGGGCAGCGATAAAAGGCGACCTTTAACTTCCATTAACTCACAATTATAAGAGTCCCAAGGAGCAATCCTTTAGGGGGAGCTGGATAATCACACCCAGGTATCCTAGGGGCAGCGAACGACGATCATTCACCACATAGTTTTCACAAATCAAAAGAGTCCCAAGGAGTAATCCTTATGGGGGAGCTGGATAATCACACCCAGCTATCCTAGGGGTAGCAAACGGCTACCATTCACCACATAGTTTTCACAAATCAAAAGAGTCCCAAGGAGTAATCCTTATGAGGGAGCTGGATAATCACATCCAGCTATCCTAGGGGCAGCGAATGGCGACCATTCAACATATCTGTTTCACACTAAAAGAGTCGCAAGGATAAATCCTTAGGGGGGCTGGATAATCACATCCAGCTTTCCTAGGGGCAGCGAATGGCGATCTATAACTTCATATTTATTTCACACTAGTTACTAACAAATGTCATAACAGGCTCATAATCTTCATGAAGAACAACAAAATGATGATGCCTATTCCATTGCTGGTGATGATAATGCTGAAGCCCCCCACATTGATCTGGATGCCATGTCAGAAATTGACTCCATGCCAGAAGATGAGGTCTTTATCATTGAAGATGACCTGACCATTTTAGACTACGCTGATATGGATGCTGATGATGACCAAGTCAAATAAGAATTAAAACCCATTTCCTTCCCATCAATGGCAAATGTTCAAGAACTAGCTGCCAAGCAGCTATGGGACCAGAGGCTCAGTACACCAACCCCAGTTCCCTTCCCAACTTTGCCAAATGTCATGGAACTGGGGGCAATGAAACACTTAGAACATTTACAACTCCTCAAGCCTGTCCATGTTCCTAGAATGAAAGATGTATAGGAACTAGCCGCTGAGGATCTATGGTCAAGAGGGGAGACATCAGTAAAACCAAGCCTAAAGTCACAAATGATGTCATCCTCTCTGAATTACAAACACTCACCCGTGCTGCTGAGGAACTCACCACCACCCTAGAGACTTCACTAACTTCATTTGTGGAATCCTCTATGACTGCACTACTTCCGCAACTGCTGGAAAATGCCTTGCAAACTTAACTCCTAGCAGTTCTAAACCAGAGTCTTCAGTAATACATGCCATCAGTCCTCACCGCAGCTGTCAAAGCCAATGTTGCTGCTATTGCCAAGGCATCTGAGCCTTCTAGACAACTTCTTCAGGAGCTATTATAGGAGGAACTCAAAGAAATATGCTTATTTGTTCCTCAAGAATTTGTTAAGTTCCTCAAACCTCGATCAGGCACAGCTTCTGCCGGCGCTATGCCTGAGGGGGAGAATTCAACAACCTCCACCTCTAAAGAAGATGCAGACACTGCTCCACCTAAGGGGGAGCAATCACTTAAACAACCAGCACCCTCCAAAGTGATCCCAACACCAAAACCCATCAGATCTTTTAACCCCATCACTGAGGTGGCACATGACAAGGTGGATCCATAGCCAGGCACTCTGACTTGAACAAATTTAAAAGTGCTGATGAACCACCACTAACCCTAGTGCAAGCAAAGGCTTAAATCTTGGAACAAAAAAGGTTAGCAAACATTAGAGCTGCTGAAATCAAGAGCAAAGAAGCTCTGAATAAACTACTCTCTCCAGCTGTAAAGGAAGCTCAGTTGAATAAGCTCAAAGAACTTGAAGTTAAAAGGAGCAACCTACAAAAGGAATATGAGAGAATAGTGGACCAAAGAGCAGAGCCCGATCAAATCACCAAATACGCATGTTACACTGACAAAGATAAAAGAGTAGTGATGACCTTATACAGAGAAAACCAACTGACCAACTACAAAGTCTTCAGTAACTTTAAACTCAGAGATCTGGGCCTCTCTGAATGGTTAGAAATGCTGTCTCTTGCCCAAAAGAAGACTAGGCCTGGTGCTGCCCAAATGATGAAAAACATTCAAGCTAAGCTGAATTGGGTAAGAGACACTGTAAAGAAGCTGAAGGTACCTCTGCCTCCTCAACTATCACAACAACAATCTTCTCATGGAAAAAGAAAAAGGAAAACCCAAATGGGGCCTCTAGTAGAAAAGCTGGTCACTAAGAATATTGTTATAGATGGAATGCACAGAAACCTGGTACTTCCCAAAGAGATCACTAAACCAAAGGGTGGCCAAGTATACTCTGAACAAGAGACAGGAATGGTCTTCATGAATGGTAATTGTGAGTATTGCTTTCATTGGATGAATGAACTACATATGGCGTCAACTATCCAACTCATCAGACTCAAACAGGGCACCCTAAGGAACTGCAAATTAGCTGATGATTTTGAGTTTGAAATTGAGCTGATCATTAACTCTAGGAGTGACAAAGTTGAAGCTCAGAGAATCTGTGATCAAGGCCTCGATCGCTGAAGAACCTTTTATTTTGTTTATGTTTACACCGCTGGGTGTTCTTGTAATAGACTAGGTTTTTATGTTTAATAAAACTCTGAGGTATTCTTGTTAAATTATGTGTAAGAAGAAGCTGTGTACTCACTTACAATAGTTTTAGACTTAGTATAATTTATAAACAAATAGGGGGAGATTGTTGGGCCAATGAAAGTTTTCACTATGGCCCAGTCTAGATTTTTTTAAATTAGACTAAGTGTTACTGATCGCTGAGAGGACCAGCGGCAGAGACCAGACCAGTGGAAGGCAAAGCCTCAACTGGCACACCAGGAACATTCAAGTAAAAGACAACGTCATAAAAGTCGAAGACAATCTGAAGTCATAATCACCAGCGATTATGGATAGCTGGGATGTAGAAGGAATGTGTTGGTGTTCAAGGATCTCTGAGTTGACAATACTCAGAGATCACTTAAGAACCCTAGAAGTCTGATACAAGCAAAGCTTGTCTAATCCTTCATAGTTTAGGCGGGATAATCTACTAAGTGTTTTGAGCGGGACAAAACAAGAGATTCAAGATAAAGCCTAGTACGACCTAGTGGGACAAAAGGTGGACAGTTGGCAGAACTGTTCACCTAAAGTTGTTTAAAGGTATGTCTCGATTTAGACATGCGTTTAATACGTTGTACTCTTCCATTGAGAAGATGACACGTATCAACTACTCCCACTAAGGAAGCAACCTCGTACCACTATAAATAGGAGTGAGAAAGAAGATTTAAGGCAACCCTTGTGCTTGGATAAATTATCTAAGTTATTTCTCACTTTGGAACCACTGGGCCCTCAGCTGTCTACCAGCGTCTCATTGGTTCCCTTGTAAACTTGTGTCTCGAATCTAGTTTACTTGTTCTAGGGTTCATTTCTTATTGTCATTCAACGGGTGTATTCTTAGCACTTTGTAATACTTTGTTTATTACAGTTAATAAAGCATTACGCGTTTGAAAAGTATTTCGTTGTGTTTTTGTGGTTATACGAGTTATAGTTTCAACAATTGTCATATTAAGGGACTTTCGGTAAAAATGATGAGATGAATAATAAGATTAAAGGCAACACTTGGTAAAGACTAGTTTGGGTATCCGTAGTAATATGATTGTGACGACACGTTTAACAAATATGATTATGATAATTAGATGGATAATCCAATCTATTGTTTTCAAAAGCTTCAATCCTCTTCAAGACTTTGGTTAAAGAAAACAAGCATTAGACTCAATCACTCAATTCAAGACTTAATCCAATTTCAACACATTCGATTCACGGTCGTTTCACAAATTTGCTAACACTTATAATTATGTTTCTTGATAATCAAAACTTCTTAAGAAATGATTACAAAAGATAGCCAATCATAGACAAACCGGCTATGAGTTGTTGATAGAAAATAACCCTTTTGAACTATGAAATCTTTACCAACAAATTAAGTTTTGATAACAATTGTCACATGAAACATAAGTACTAATGGTTCAAACGAAAGCTTGACATTGAAATAAATATAAATCACAATCACAACCACTACTTCATACCACAAACATCATCCTACCATGTGTAGAAGGAGATTTAGCTACTCATAACAAATGATGAAATAAACTATGAAATAATAGTCTTACAAGTCATAATTAAGAGCCTTACACAGTGAAAATATGTTTCTAATGATTAGGGTAATGATCCCTGATGTGATCGTGATAGTATAGTGATAATTAGATTACGTTATAGGGTAAATTAGAAAATTGCCTTTAGGAAAAAGTAATAGACTAATATTACCAATGACGAATTCAATTAAACACGTGATGAACCAAGTTCGTTGTACACGAAGATCGAGTGAATTTGAGACGTTTCGTTTCGTTTTGGACAATTGATTTGAATTGGTTTTTGGTTTTTAAATCAAGAATTAAATCTACAAATTTTAAACTATTAAATCTAATCCTAAAGTGCATGAATCGTAAACCCCGCTATTATTTAATCTAAAACAAATATTTAAAATTTAAAACAATATAAAAATTAAACTAATTAAAAATCTATAAAAATTAATCTATTTAATAAAAATAACTTTAAAAACTATATTTAGAAATCTAATTAACTTTTTAAACTAATAAACTTTATTAAAATTAGTTTAACCAAATTATATATATATTTTTTAAACTAATTTTATTTAAAATCTAAAATTATAAAAATCTAATTATTAAAATAAACTAATTAAACTTTTTCAATTAATAAAAACATTTTTTTATTATTATATTTGAAACTAGTTATTATTTTAAAAACTCAAATTTTACTTTAATATAAATAAAACTTTATTTTAAGAAACGTAATTTAAATAAAACAAACTTAAATTTAAAGTCTGCCTAACCAAAGTCTACTATATTAATTATTAAACATAAAGAGAACTTAAAAGAGCTATTAGCTCAGTGGTAAACACACAATGCACACACCCTTGAGGTCAAGGGTTCGAGTCCCATTCGGGACGTATTTTTGTGAATAATTTCTTTTTGGACAAGTAAATAAAAATGACCACAGGAATGGTCAAATGTGAAGCTTATTGTGATCAAGCTGATAGGCATCAGCTCTTTTGGGCTAATCGGATCAATAGGATCTGATAAGCTGATTGCTTGAACAATAAATCAGTAAGAACTTAAATGAAATAAACCACCATGAATTTACCAGCTATCAAATCAGTTACCAAAAACACCACGCAAATACATTCATCAAAAATTAAAAATAGTAAACCAATAAAGCAGGTCTAAACTACTTAAGCTATCAAATCCAACTAATATGCAGAAAAGTAGCGTAAACCAGCACTTCAAATATTATAACAGTTAATTTCAGTAAAAACTTAGATCATGCCATATCAAATTGATCATTTCAGCAGTCTTAAATACAACCAATTCCCTTTAAAAAAAGTATGACTTATAAGAATTCTCAGCAATCCAAAGTTTGCATCAGCATAACAAAACTTACGTGAGCTGTTAAGAAGCTCAATCTAAAAGTTAAAGTAAAACTGAACAAATCTGTTATAAGCAAGTATCCAGATTAAGTCTACACGTTTACCAAAATTAGCAGATTACTCAAACTCGTCAAAACTCAGTTCAATCCAAACTCAATTTAAATCACTTTATTAAACTCTAAAAAGATTAATCAGAAACTTTATAAGAAACAGACATGAAACTTATGAAATCAGTTTAACCAAAACCTGCAATCCCCCAATAACAACTACTTATTACCTTCTAAATCATGACTAAAAATCCAATTAAACCGATACACAAACAGAAACAAGCATTTATATCATATAGTATCAAACATAATCATGTATAACATCATTAATCACAAATAAACAGATTATATAATAAAAAAAACTAAACAGTAGCATCATTTAGTATCTATCATTTATCTAAATACTCAAATAACATAAGAATCAAAAGGGATATGCACCTTTTTGAAGATTTCCTTTGAGTAGTAGGTTGTGCTGAACAACCTAAGAACCCGAATCTACACCACCATAACCATCACTCGTCAAACGAACCACCACCACCAATAATTTGAACCAGATAACATTCGAACCAGAAATCACACCTTACCACCATCTTGGTTCAAACTCGAACCAGTATCATATTCACCATTTTTTTAAATCTAAACAGTGGGTTTAACCTTTATTATCCCTAATTTCTAAACATTCCAATAAGATATTGAATTATCTTATTTTAATGATTTATAGTTATAATATTAATAATAAAAATAGATTTACAAGTAAAATTAAAATTCTTAAACGCAAATTACCAAGATAGATAAAACTGAAAATTGAACTTTTTATTAATCCAAATCCAAGATTACAAAATTAAAAAGAAATTTACAAATTCTATATTAAAACTAACATTATAACATTACAAGAAAAATAAGGGATGAAAATTACAATAGAAATGAGGGTTTTTATAGCCATCCCAAGGCTGTGGAGGAGAGAATATCCGCATCTTCAAAGGAATATCCCTTCTTCATCTTGACCCTTAGATCTTCATTCTCTCTCTTTTTGTTAATCATACGGTTGAGAGGACACAACTAGCACACGGATTGCCAACGTGGCATCCGTGTGTGCTAGTTGTGTTTCTTTTCTGCCTTCTGATTGGATGATTGGGATAAATGAGGTGTCTCTTCCAATCAATTACTTCCACGTAGCCTTATCATCCCATCTCCTCTCTTCCTTAAAAATTGGGGGATTTAATTCCCCCACACTTGAATCGCACGTGGGATGAAAAGCCCCATATTTATTTGATGAATTAATTAACTAGGGTTTTGTGAACAATAGAAATGTTTACTGGTTTTTGGCGAGATGGGGAAGGAGAGAAGTGAAAGAGAAACATTGGTTATATCGAATGTATTGTTTATTGTGTGATAGAAAATTGTGTGAGTGGGTAACGTTTAAAATAAACGTGAATGAGTTAAATACCATTATAACTAGCTTCAAATACCCTAATGGGCTTCCGTTTGGACCCAAGAAACTTGAACTCCATTCGTCTCATTTCATTTTTGGGCTTTTCATGGGCCAAAAGTTAAGACTTCCATCCGTTTATTAGTAGTACTTTGGGCCTATTGGGCTTTGACCCAAAAGTGACAAGTTTTATTTCCTCAAATGGGCTATTAGGCCTAATTAGCAATTGTGGGACCCACTTGGCCCGTTTTCTTGCATAATTATCAAATCCACTCAAGTCGAGCTCGATTTTGACTTCTTCAATCTTTTTTTTCAAACTCGTGCCGATTTTGCCGGTTTTCACGAACTTTGGTACCTACACACATCTAACAACAAAACAACATATACAAGGCATTTTTGATACATTAATTGCATATATTAATTGTTTTATGATATAATTGATATGACTAAAATCACTCATATCAAACTCCCCCTTGCTAAGCAATTGCCGTGTCCTCACACAATGATAAAATAAAACACTAGCTACACCATTATTCAACTTATGACACTTTATTTTGCAAAGACATAATGTATTGCTTTCATTATTGAAAAATAACTTTAAGGATCATAAAACTCAAATAGATTCATCGTCCCCAACTTTTCACTTTTCCATGCCAAGTGCAAAAACAAGATCATTGTCAATCATAAGCCCCAAAATTAAACCAACTCATATAAGTAATTTGTGTTTAACTCAATCTCCTATTATTCCTAATTGTATCTCTAGATTTTATTTGTCATTCACCCAAAGGCTCATTTGACTTTATTTGATATTTATTAGTCCAAAAATGAAGGCAAGAACGGTGTAAACTCAACACTCAAAACCTAACCTCGACTTCAAAAACCGTTGTCACTAAAGAAAGCCCACATCAAGGATAACTTAACACGATTTAGGGATAAATCCCGGACCCGAAATTTGGCTAATATGGCTACTTAAAGCAACAATAGAAACCTCCAAAGTCAATTATGACCTTATTAATGGAGTTAGCAACAACTACATCATAACACCTTTTGGCTCTTTAAGATGCAATTGTGCTCCTTATTTAAAATCCACACCCTAAGGCTCCTTGGACAAAAATAAGGGAATTGACTTCACCATCGCACCTTACGGATCATGATGATGAAGCGATTTTTATTCAACACGCCCCTTGACATACACCCTAAGGCTCTAATGACAAGGTTAGTGCTACATGACTCCCACCCGAAGGCTCCTAGAGAACATGTTTTTATTTATTCTTCTTTATTAATATGATATTTATAGTAAGCCAAATTTCCGCAATCCCATGATCAAAAGTCCATGACGCTGACACCTTTAATGTGTTCTCACTTTAATTACAAGGGAAGAAAAAGAAGGAGTTACAAGTTAAGATATCAAGCCTAAACCGCTAAAAACTTCATTTATTAAGCAATTATTATTCAAGTGTGGAAAGTAAGTACGAGGAGATTAAATCAAACACAAATATACTTGCACAAAGAAGAATTTAATCTTAGAAACTTATGATTGAACTCTATCATCTCTTGTTCTCCATATTGTAAAATTTCAAAAATGTGAAATCAATGGATACTTAGCCTATTAAATCAAAGTTTTGGGTTTTCAAGTCATTTATAGGATCTTGCATCTTCTTATACTTTTTCAAGTTTTAGAATTTGCGTTTTAAAGTTCCCTTGATAAACGACTTTCTAGGATCAATTATAGGAGCTTGCGAAAAGTTCTTGTTCTTAACTCGTATGAATTAAGACTTTCACGTTTTAAAGCTCCCTATATAAAAGCCTAGCAAAACTTAATTCAAATACGTTAAGGAAAAGCTAAGGTTAAAAACCGAGTCGAGTCAAAAACTATTCTTATTTTCACCAACGGAAAACCTACATTCGTGTCAAAAGCACTTATTTTATTTATTAAAACTTAAAAATAACACTAAAAATTTAAAATTTTATTGAAAAATAAGAAAAACAATACGTTTAGACACGACAAAAGCAATTGCAAGCGATTATATCGATTGACTCCCCCATGCTGAAACCAAACATTGTCCTCAATGTTTCTTAGCTCAAGAGTAACACCCCTTGCTAAAACACGAAGAGTCTAATGCAAAATCCTAGCATGGAAAGAGCACGCAAATCTATAAGCCGTTTATTAATTATGCCTCAAGATAAAACGTTAGTCGATAAAAATCAAAGGAAAAAGAGTGTGCCCCTTTTTGGCATTCAAAGAATGGAAGATCAAGTGGACCGGCAAAAACGAACACGAGAGTCTTCAAATATTAGGGTCATACCTAAGATCACAACACAACAAAACACGAGCACGAACTTGAAAGATCAAGCCTTATTAGTTGTTAGAAAATAGAAAGAAGATAGGATGTATGGGACTCCCCCACAAGGCACCTTGTTTTTGTTAACCGAGTCATGAGCTCGACTCGATCCCCGCATTCATTGGTACTTAGGGAAAAAGGTGAAAACCGGCATAATGGAATAGAATCCATGATAAAGCACAATACCGGGGTCAAAGATTAAATCCTCGTTGTCGGATGACAAACGAAAGGATAAAACTTTAACACAAATCTCTAACAAGAGATGGTAGTCACAAATAATGGTATAGATGTAGCATGATCCCCGAGATAAACTCGCACCAAGATGATTAAAAAGTCTTTCAATTATTGCATCGGTGAAAAGCCGAGATTTCCCTAAATCAACGATTCCGGGGTCAAATACCTCATCCTCGGTGGAGAAAGGAATAGACTACACGGTGTCGTTCCCCCATGCTAATCCTAAATCATATAAAGCACATGGTAAAGGTGGTATAAAAGTCTCAACACTCGTAGTATCAACTTGCATGACTTTTTTGACCTTATCACTCTTAGAAATGTGAACAAAAGGGTCATGGTACTCAAAACGAGTCGCATGAAAAACCCGCACATTAAGATAAAAGCGAGTGGGAAGGATAATTGGAGAAAAAGTAATTTCTCCCTCCGGGTCAACATTGTCATCATCATAAATCGGGTGATCAAACCAAGAGTCATCATCACCGTCATTAGACTCTTCCTCAAATTCCGAAGGAATGTCCATATAAAGAAACTCATCAACCTCCTTCATGAGAAGATCATCATCACAAAGGTTGTGAGATGTAGGAGGTGTGATGTTCTCAAAATCCTCTTGAAACAATGGATTATTGTTCAATGAAGCTTCAAAGAGAGGATTTGAGTAAGTCACAAAAGTGTCACCAATCTTGTCATCACAAGAAATATCCGACAAAGTATCAAGTGTATCACACTCGGATACAAGATCATCATTCTCATTTGAAGGAAATTCATCGGCGAATTCCTTGAGAATGGTAGGTAAAACACTAGATTCACGCTCGATCTCGAGATCAGTAACGTCTTCACTTCCCCGTGGAAGTGGATCAATGATAGCAAAAAGTTCATCGATGAACTTATCACATGAATAGTCACTAACCTCACTCGGTGTGAAGTTAGGAATCAAAGGCTCTTCAATTGAAGATTGTGCCTTAGGAACATCAACATGATCCTTCAAAAAGAGTGAAAATGAGTCCATTTTCAAAGATTGTTCAATTAAAGCAATATCACTCTCGGGATCAAAATTCTCACTATTAAACTCACTAGCATCAAATGGCTCACTTAAGTAATCATCAATTTGTTTTTCAATCTTATCACTATCATCCTCGTGTGGAGTGAGTGTAGATGAGGAAAGATTACAACATGTTTCAACAAAGCAAGCTTCTTCATTTGACTTTAACTTTCCTTTATCACAAATAGAAGTTTCCAAAATTGGAAAAACACCTTTATCAAAAAGAGCTTTCTTGTTACTTTCAATTGTCTCCATAAGTTTTACACTTTCAACTTTCTTAGAAGAAAATCTTGGAATCTTTTCCGGTTTAAAAACAATGCTTTTATCTCCATAAAACAATTTAATTTCTTCTTTCCTCATATCAAATTGAATTTGAGCCGTGCACAAAAATGGTCGTCCTAGAATAATAGGCACACGAGGATTGGTCTCATAATCAACTATAGCAAAATCGGCTAAGTACAAGAAATTCCCCACTTTCATAATGACATTTTCCGCTGTACCAACCGGTCGAGTGGTGGTTCCATTAGCAAGCTCAATGATCATACGAGTGGTACTAAGTGGTGCATAATCAATAGTCTTCCAAAGGGCTAGGGGAATTATGTTAATGCTAGCTCCTAGATCGGCTAGGCCTTTGCAAACCCCAAACTCATTGAAAACACAAGGTATCAAGAATTGACCCGGATCTTTATACTTCTCGGGAAAGAAATCAAAGAAAACCGAGGTACTAATCACATTCAAAGTAGTCTTAGTTACTTCTAGAAAAGTTTCCTTAGGTGGAGGCTTAAACTCAATCACTTCAACTTCATCTAAATTCTCACAATCATCATAAACGGTTATGGCCTTAAGCTCTCCCTTCGGGTTTGGAATGGTATTACTAGGTAAACAACCCGAAGAAGTAGATGGTTTAGACATAAATCCCTCAAACATCGAAAGCAATTTATTTTGACTTTGTTCTAAACTTTGGTGCATACGATTTTGACTTTGTTCTAACCTTTGTTGATTAAGCTCAATCTTGTTATTTTGCCCTTTAATCGTATTTTGAAAATCGAGTCTCAAAGTATTAATTTGCCCTTGAATGTTATTTTGTAAAGCTTTCATATTTGCCTCATTTGATTTGATTTAGCTTGACAAATCATTTTGATTATTGCTTTGAAAACCTTGATTGTGTTGATTAGCATTAAACCCATTTCCTTGATTGTAATTCCCTTGGTTACCACGGTTAAAATTATTCCCATTGTTTCCATTGTTGTACCTATTTTGAACCGGTGGAAAACCCGGTGGAGCAACATGATTTTGACGAGGAACTTGACCGTTGGAGCCATAAGTTCCCGTCGCGGCAAAAGCACTAGCTTGATCAAACCCCATGGTTAAACAAACATGATTAGGATGTGCTCCACCACACGATACACAAACATTCTCAACCATATTAATGGATCCATGAGGATTCTTCCTAAGCTCATTCAAAATCGTGTCAATCTTAGAGTCCAATCTAGAAATCTCGGGATTAAATGAATTCACATTGGAAACACTCGGTGTGTTTCGTGAATATTGTGCTCTAGATTTATTCTCAATTATTCTCCACGCGTCTCTCGGAGTTTTTCTTAAAAGATTACCACCCGCGGCGGCATTTAAAGAATTTTGTTCAATCATATTAAGCCCATTATAGAAAGTATTAATTTGATGCAATTCCGAGAAACCGTGGTGTGGACATTGTCTCAACAAATCTTTAAATCTTTCCCAAGCTACCCCAAACGATTCATGCACTTTTTGTTCAAATCTAGTGATCTCGTTCTTAAAGTGTGTTGTCTTAGATGGTGGAAAGAAATAATTCATGAACTTAGACACTAAATCATCCCATGTTAAGATCGAACCCGGTGGTTCTTTCTCATACCAAATCTTAGCATTACCCTCGAGCGAGTACGGAAAAAGCATGAGCTTGATCGCGTCATTCGACACATCTCTAAACTTGAGAGTCGAGGTAATTCGAAGGAAATTCCGAATGTGAGAATACAGGTTATCGGTCTCATTGCCATGAAATTGGTCGGCACGAATGAGTGATAAAAGACCCGTCTTAATCTCAAAATGATCCGCCAAAATAGCTGGCACAACGATTGCTTCCCCATACCCTTCGGTGGGTGCACGGAGCAATTCCTCCATTGTTCGGTTATCGTCCATCTCTACAACAATAAGTGGAAGCTCGGGTTCCACTATTCGTTGTTGACGATTTCTATTTCTACGAGGAATATTTTCAAGCCTATTAAAATCAATCAAAAGACGAGAAGAACGTAATTGCATACACTACAAAGACGAGAATTTAGAGGATTGAAGAAAAGAATTTAGACAAGAAGAAGATTATTTTTGGTATTTTATTTGGTATTGCTCAATCAATAATGATCGATAAAAAACAAGGAATAAGGATAACTACTATGGAAGTAAATTACCCTCAGTCGACTTTGAAACGATAGGTGAAAACCTAAACGTCTCGAGGTTCAATAAGTAAACTACAAAAATAAGATTTATTACTACTTGAGTCGGCAAACCAATAATAGGTTGTCCCTCTCAATATACGCACAAGCAAGCGGGGAAACGAGGTGGCACAAAGCACTTAAAAACCTTTCTCCTTAGACGACTTTTTATAGCACGTCGCCTTATACCCACCTTATAGTTTGTATAAATCGAGTTCAAACTTCTTATTAGTATTTATCTATTTTGCCTTTTATTTTTGTTTTGGATTCGACTACAATAGCTAGGTGATGAAATCCCAACTAAGGCCTTATTTGAAAGTATGTAAATTTATTGTTCTACGTAATACAATATATAATTCACAAAAAACGAGAAAAACGATACATACTATATAATAGAAAAATAACAAACTTTCCGAGGACGGAAAGGGTCTTCAAATCAACGATCAACAAATCTCCACAAAGACGAATCGTACACAAGATCCCCGGCAGCGGCGCCAAAATTTTTGATGTGATCGTGATAGTATAGTGATAATTAGATTACGTTATAGGGTAAATTAGAAAATTACCTTTAGGAAAAAGTAATAGACTAATATTACCAATGACGAATTCAATTAAACACGTGATGAACCAAGTTCGTTGTACACGAAGATCGACTGAATTTGAGACGTTTCGTTTCGTTTTGGACAATTGATTTGAATTGGTTTTTGGTTTTTAAATCAAGAATTAAATCTACAAATTTTAAACTATTAAATCTAATCCTAAAGTGTATGAATCGTAAACCCCGCTATTATTTAATCTAAAACAAATATTTAAAATTAAAACTATATAAAAATTAAACTAATTAAAAATCTAAATCAATTTAATAAAAATAACTTTAAAAACTATATTTAGAAATCTAATTAACTTTTTAAACTAATAAACTTTATTAAAATTACTTTAACCAAATTTTATATATTTTTTTTAAACTAATTTTATTTAAAATCTAAAATTATAAAAATCTAATTATTAAAATAAACTAATTAAACTTTTTCAATTAATAAAAACATTTTTTTTATTATTATTATATTTTGAAACTAGTTATTATTTTAAAAACTCAAATTTTACTTTAATATAAATAAAACTTTATTTTAAGAAACGTAATATAAATAAAACAAACTTAAAATTAAAGTTTGCCTAACCAAAGTCTACTATATTTATTATTAAACAGAAAGAGAACTTAAAAGAGCTATTAGCTCAGTGGTAAACACACAATGCACACACCCTTGAGGTCAAGGGTTCAAGTCCCATTCGGGACGTATTTTTGTGAATAATTTCTTTTTGGACAAGTAAATAAAAATGACCACAGGAATGGTTAAATGTGAAGCTTATTGTGATCAAGCTGATAGGAATCAGCTCTTTTGGGCTAATCAGATCAATAGGATCTGATAAGCTGATTGCTTGAACAATAAATCAGTAAGAACTTAAATGAAATAAACCACCATGAATTTACCAGCTATCAAATCAGTTACCAAAAATACCACGCAAATACATTCATCAAAAATTAAAAACAGTAAACCAATAAAGCAGGTCTAAACTACTTAAGCTATCAAAACCAACTAATATGCAGAAAAGTAGCGTAAACCAGCACTTCAAATATTATAACAGTTAATTTCAGTAAAAACTTAGATCATGCCATATCAAATTGATCATTTCAACAGTCTTAAATACAACCAATTCCCTTTAAAAAAAGTATGACTTATAAGAATTCTCAGCAATCCAAAGTTTGCATCAGCATAACAAAACTTACGTGAGTTGTTAAGAAGCTCAATCTAAAAGTTAAAGTAAAACTGAACAAATCTGTTATAAGCAAGTATCCAGATTAAGTCTACACGTTTACCCAAATTAGCAGATTACTCAAACTCGTTAAAACTCAGTTCAATCCAAACTTAATTTAAATCACTTTATTAAACTCTAAAAAGATTAATCAGAAACTTTATAAGAAACAGACATGAAACTTATGAAATCAGTTTAACCAAAACCCGCAATCCCCCAATAACAACTACTTATTACCTTCTAAATCATGACTAAAAATCCAATTAAACCGATACACAAACAGAAACAAGCATTTATATCATATAGTATCAAACATAATCATGTATAACATCATTAATCACAAATAAACAGATTATATAATAAAAAAAACTAAACAGTAGCATCATTTAGTATCTATCATTTATCTAAATACTCAAATAACATAAGAATTAAAAGGGATAAGCACCTTTTTGAAGATTTCCTTTGAGTAATAGGTTGTGCTGAATAACCTAAGAACCCAAATCTACACCACCATAGCTATCACTCGTCAAACGAACCACCACCACCAATAATTTGAACCAGATAACATTCGAACCAGAAATCAACACCTTACCACCATCTTGGTTCAAACTCGAACCAGTATCATATTCACAATTTTTTTTAAAGCTAAACAGTGGGTTTAACCTTTATTGTCCCTAATTTCTCAACATTCCAATAAGATATTGAATTATCTTATTTTAATGATTTATAGTTATAATATTAATAATAAAAATAGATTTGCAAGTAAAATTAAAATTCTTAAACGCAAATTACCAAGATAGATAAAACTGAAAATTGAACTTTTTATTAATCCAAATCCAAGATTACAAAATTAAAAAGAAAATTACAAATTCTATATTAAAACTAACAATGTAACATTACAAGAAAAATAAGGGATGAAAATTACAATAGAAATGAGGGTTTTTATAGCCATCCCAAGGCTGTGGAGGAGAGAATATCCGCATCTTCAAAGGAATATCCCTTCTTCATCTTGACCCTTAGATCTTCATTCTCTCTCTCTCTTTGTTGATCATACGGTTGAGAGGACACAACTAGCACACGGATTGCCAACGTGGCATCCGTGTGTGCTAGTTGTGTTTCTTTTCTGCCTTCTGATTGGATGATTGGGATAAATGAGGTGTCTCTTCCAATCAATTACTGCCACGTAGCCTTATCATCCAATCTCCTCTCTTCCTTAAAAATTGGGGGATTTAATTCCCCCACACTTTAATCGCACGTGGGATAAAAAGCCCCATATTTATTTGATGAATTAATTAACTAGGGTTTTGTGAACAGTAGAAATGTTTACTGGTTTTTGGTGAGATGGGGAAGGAGAGAAGTGAAAGAGAAACATTGGTTATATCGAATGTATTGTTTATTGTGTGATAGAAAATTGTGTGAGTGGGTAACGTTTAAAATAAACGTGAATGAGTTAAATACCATTATAACTAGCTTCAAATACCCTAATGGGCTTCCCTTTGGACCCAAGAAACTTGACATCCATTCGTCTCATTTCATTTTTGGGCTTTTCATAGGCCAAAATTTAAGACTTCCATCCGATTATTAGTAATACTTTGGGCCTATTGGGCTTTGACCCAAAAGTGACAAGTTTTATTTCCTCAAATGGGCTATTAGGCCCAATTAGAAATTGTGGGACCCACTTGGCCCATTTTCTTGCATAATTATCAAATCCACTCAAGTCGAGCTCGATTTTGGCTTCTTCAATCTTTTTCTTCAAACTCGTGCCGATTTTGCCAGTTTTCACGAACTTTGGTACCTACACACATCAAACAACAAAACAACATATACAAGCCATTTTTGATACATTAATTGCATATATTAATTGTTTTATGATATAATTGATATGACTAAAATCACTCATATCAATCCCTAAGAGTTTCATGATGTTAACTTTGCTTTTCGGACTCCAAAAGTGATTTTTCTTGCACCACCTTGCTCAAATTCGGGAATGGAGGTTTGGACAAGGTTGAGAGAGTTAATTATGAGATGATATGAAGAGTATTTGGGTTGTGAAAAGATATATTGTTACATGACCCTAAGGGTCTTATTTATAAGCAAAGTTGAAGGCATGGAGTGAATGCATGGCTTGGAGCCAAAGACAAATGCTTGGAGCTAAAGGAAGTCTAGAACTTTCTTGTATGATCTTGTGTGTTCTCCCGTAAGTATGCATGAATGTAGATACAAATTCTGCCTACACAAATGTGGGTGGAAACTGGAATCTTGCTGGTGGCAACTTGAATGAGTTTTGCCAGTGGCGACTTTATTTCTGCTGGCGGCAACTTCATGCTGAGTGACTTATATGCTCCTTGGAAACACTTGTTCTTTCACCCAAATTGATCTTTAATGGCTTGTAACTTGTACACGGGTCTTGAACTTGACTAAGATTCTTCGTACTCGTACTAATCTCCATATTTGTGTTGTTTTATACTCTATTCCTGCGATTGGCTACACAAAGACTTGCAAACACAATTGGCACAAATATGCACAAAAGTATTATAGATATAACCAATATACATGCACAAAAGTACGGATAACACTCTTAAAAACATGTTGGATTTAGGCGTTATCAAATCCCCTCACACTTAAGTTTTGCTTGCCCTCAAGCAAGAAGAAAATAAAATTAAATCCAAAGGTACATGTATCTTATTAAAATTCGATGCAAGTCTGCCAAGTACAAGTACAGGATAAAACTCATCGACTTAAGCTTTTAAGGTTGAAAAATTGAGATATAAAGTCAATACCCATAAAAATCTAGAAAGTCTTTTATTTCTAACTACACTAATGACATATGAATTGAAGCAGCATGTATCCTGACTTAGCACATTGGCTAATCGATACCTTTTATTTCTTCTTCTTCCTTCAACTTCATAACATTATAGCTCATTGGCTATTTATTTGTCTTTTTGACTTTTTTCTTTCTTTTTCTTTTTTTTCTTCTTGGCTAAAACTCCTAGCCATGGATCAACATACTTACAAAGTTCATGTTGTATTGACAAACATGGAACTTGCAACTTTCTCCAAAGAAGTTTTGTATTATTTCTTCTGCTATTATATGAGACTTTGACTTGGGTAAGTTTGACACAAAAATATATCTCAAATTTTCAAAAATTACCGACTGGATAATTTCTTAATTATTTATATACATTTGCTTAAAACTTTTATTTACGAGGGCAAAACAAAACAAAATTTTTAAAATAGCCCCAGAAATATGGCAATTAAGCATCTTTTTCTCGATTTCTCTACAACCCCCTCACACTTAAGTTTAGCATTGACCTCAGTGTGATGAAACTGAACAAAAGTATAGGGAATAAGAGAAAAACCAGAATCACGGGTATATCATGTATCATACAAGAGTCTTGTCTTCGCCTTCAACTTGTGGTACCTACAAAAAAGATAAAACACACAAAAATATGAAAACACTCTATTTTTCTTTTTTTATAGGTTTTTATAAAAGTGACACATGTTACACCCCTCACACTTAAGCAAAACATTAGTTAAAAATTGTGGGGTGTAAGCATGAATTTAAAAAAGGAAAATCACACTAAAAAATTTAGAACACACGGGTTGCCTCCCGAGAAGCGCTTATTTTATTATTGAGTCATCAGCCTAACTCGTACTTCTTTTCTTTATTTTTTTCCGAGCGGAAAATGTTCACTCCACTCCTCATGGTATAGTTTAACACGGTTTCCATTAACAATGAAGCTTCCTCCATTCTTGTCATACAATTAAACATAACCGGACGGGTATCCATGTTTTACTATAAAAGGACCGTACCATTTTTGCTTAAGCTTTGGAGCTTTGATTTTATATCGCATATTAAACAAGAGAACTTTGTCTCCTTTCTTGAATCCTTTTCGGATTCGAAGTTTCTTGTCACGATAAGCTTTGGTACGTGCTTTGTATAATTTGTTATTCTCATAAGCTTGGAGTCTTAATTCATCGAGTTCATGCAATTGCAAGAATCGGTTTTCTCCAACGATTTTGAGATCGGGATTAAAGCTTCTCAATGCCCAATAAGCACGGTGCTCAATTTCAAAGGGCAAGTGACACGTTTTACCGTACAATAAATGATAAGGTGTTGTGCCAATTGGTGTCTTATAAGCTGTTCGGAATGCCCACAGAGCGTCGTCAAGTTTCCTTGACCAAATGGAAGGATTGTCCTTAACCGTTTTTTCGAGTATTCGTTTCAAGGATCTGTTGGTATTCTCAACTTGTCCACTCGTTTGTGGATGATTTGCGGTGGCAAAGCGATGGGTGACTCCATAACACTTTAAGATTTTCTCCATTTGTTTGTTACAAAAATGGGAACCTCGATCGTTAATTAAAGCTTTCGGCATTCCATAACGAGAGAAAAGCTTTTTCAAAAAATTGATTACGGCTGGTGAATCGTTCGTGGGTAAAGCTTCGGCTTCGGCCCATTTGGACACGTAATCAATAGCGACTAAGATATATTCAAACTTATGGGATTTGGGAAAGGGTCCCATGAAATCAATTCCCCATACGTCAAATTTTTCGCCAACTTGGATGCTGTTTTGAGGCATTTCATCTCTTCGTGAGAGGCTACCAGTACGTTGGCAAGCATCACTATTTTTGACTAGAGTATAGGTAATAACTAGATTTTCACTCATTATAAAAATTAAGTTCGTTGTGTGTGTCTTATCGAATTGATTACTGGTTTAAGTGC
This sequence comes from Glebionis coronaria, assembly GCA_025667525.1. NCBI lineage: Eukaryota > Viridiplantae > Streptophyta > Magnoliopsida > Asterales > Asteraceae > Glebionis > Glebionis coronaria. The sequence goes on along the minus strand of CM046876.1, from coordinate 465,272,828 downwards.
GACTCAGTCGTCTTTTGGTGAAAACAATAATAGTTTGGTCGTTGTAGTAAATTAAATTGCAAGACTTTAGAGTAAATGACGGGTAATTAAAACTAAAACTAATTAAAACGTAAATGGTGCAAAATTAAAACTTTTAAAAGTAAATTAATTAAATGACAAAAATTAAAACTTGACGAAAAGTAAATTTGACAAGTTAATAAAAATGAAAGTAAAATTAACAATTTAATAAAAATGCGATCTTAAAAATAAAACTAAGGCAAAATAATAACACAAAACCCAATCCATCGGAATCCCATCGGAATACCGATCGGAATGGTGCTGTCGGAATGCAACAAAAGTAATCATGTCGGAACGTAGGACACCAACACCTTATCGGAATACCTATCAGAAAGTGTATCCGTCGGAATGTGATCGGAATCAATCCTATCGGAATGTCTGAAACACAAATCTATCAGAATAACAAACCTTGGATATCGGAATATTAAATCCCCTACTGTCATAATACCTTGATCAGAAAGACTATCGGAATAAGGCTAATGAAATTTTGGCAGCACTTCGTCGCAATAAAACCTTAAGACCCGTCGCAATATATGATCGCAATGAGCGATCGCAATCACGATAGGAATAAGGGAGGAAAAACTGTCGGAATCTCAAAACCCTAATCCAATACACGATCGGAATAAGTAGAAGCAGTCGGAATCCAAATCCCCTTTCCGATGGAATGAGATATGATGATAAGCAAAACTAAATAAGCTAAGATTAATAAGCACTAACTGAAACTTACAAAAGCAATAATAAGACGAATAAAATAAGCACAAATTTAAAAACTTTCAAGACACAAAATAAGCAAACTTTAAAAAGATGAATTTTTTAAGAAAACTTTAAAACTAATAAGCTAAATACAATATAAGCCAATAAGCATGTCAAGCTCAAAGCTTAAATCGTATGAAAGCCTAGATAGGAATAAAAAGGTAAACTTTTTAATCAAATAAGCAATAAGATCAAGCAAAATGAATGCTTAATTCGAATCAATATCAAATCAAAAACAAGAAAAGTAGAATAAGAATGATAATGAAAAGCTTGATTAAAGGAAAATAAAGATTCAACAACAAAATTAACTTACTTGGAATTAAAGGCAAGAAATTTAGGTGCAAGACAAGGGAATGAAATTGACAATTAAGTAAATAACATGAAATTAAAATGTGCAAGTAATTAAAGGTGGAGAGCTAAGTTGTCAAATTAGCTAACAAGAAGCAAATGAGATGAAAGGACTCTATCTATAGGGAGAAGAGAGGTTAGCATGTGTTGCTCCTTCTTCCTTTCTTTCTCGTCTTTTCGTCTTCTTAATTCTTCGACTTTTTCGACTCTGTCTCGAGATTAATTAAACTCGTCTTGTAATTTCTTCATTAATTAGACTTGAGTTCTTCGGCTTTAATAAACTTCCGTATTTAGACTTTTCTTCGATAAATCTTCAGAATAGGCCTTGAAATTCCGTTCTTTTTGCACTCTTGATCTTTTGACTTCGTCTTTTGTCTTTTTCTTCGATAAAAGCCCGTGAAAGCCCATGTTTTCTTCCCTTTTCACATTTTGGTCCTAAATCAGAAAAAAAACACAAACCACGCATAATTCCGACATTTACGACATAAAATACACGTTTTGGCTTAGTTATTATTATTATAATTAAGTGGTAAAAGGATAAGTGTTTTCACACTTATTAAATCCCCTACACTTGACCATTGTAATGTCCTCATGCAATGCATTAATTACAAAGCAAGTTTTACATTTTCCATCATAATCAATCTACATTGGCCTTTATTAAAGAGAAAGAAAATTTAAAGGAAGAAGACAAGTAAAACGATCAAAAACTTACCTTGGGGTTTTGGAATGTCATGAATGATTATCACCCTCAAGTTTCACGTTCCGCATACCAAGCTTAAAAACGAGATCATTGTTATTATAAGTTAGAAAACTACCACAAACTCATGTGGGCCAATTATTTACTTAGACTCCCTTAATCCTAGGTGTATCTCTTATATTTTATTGTTGTCTTGAATGATCATGAGGATGCATTGTTGACTTATTTTGATAGTTATTTTGGCTGAAAATAAAGTGGGACGATTTAATCAATAGTTATCTTGGCATAACTCGCTTCACGATTTGAGACCTTTCTCGGACCGATATTTGGCAGTGACCTCATACTTCGAATCTTGAGAGACGTTCATGAAATAATGGTCTTCTCTTCATAATAGGAATTTCTTCACTGAAGTTTTAGAGAGATTCTTCATACTTGGACCACGACTTCTTCAGTTTTCTCCAATCTTTATTTGAGATTTTGATATACAACGATCCGCCTCCTTTTAGGACTTGGATCTATTTATCCTCATACCTTGTTAGGGCCTTTTTGGATAGACTTCTCCATGATCTTTAGGGGAGTATTTGTTTTTCGTCGTGTGTCTCGATCTTTCATATTGATTTTGGATAGATGATTTTTCACATCACTTTAGATCTTTAGCAAAAAAATGTAGCCCTCATGTCTTGTTAGGACCTTTTCGGACTCGTCAATCTTCGCATCCCGCTTCAATTAGTTATGCCTTGGCTATGAACTCTAATTAATATCGAGCAACTTTTAAACGATCTTGGGCTAGAAGCTAAGTAACTTTTTAAATCGTACAACCTTACTTATTGCAATTAAATTTATTAACAAGCGATGGGAGAAAAAGCTCATAATTAACTCACATAAATTCATGAAAGAATACCAAACTTATAATTGACTCTATCATCTCTCGTTCTCCACAATTTCAAATATCAAGGAATGAGACTAGTGGATGCTTAGCCAATTAAATCAAAGTTTTGGGTTTTCAAGTCATCTATAGGATCTTGCAATTTCTTACACTTTTTCAAGTTTAGAATTCGCATTTTAAAGTTCCCTTGATAAACGACTTTCTAGGATCAATTATAGGAACTTGCGAAAAGTTCTTTTTCTTAACCCGTAAGAGTTAAGACTTTCGCGTTTTAAAGTTCCCTATATAAAAGCCTAGCAAAACTTGACTTAAACACGTTAAGGATACTAGCTAGAGTAAACTTAGATAAGTAAACTCGGGTTGGGTCAAAATATTCACAACGTTTAAAAATTAAAACCACTTTATTAAAATTTATTCTAGCAAAGAAAGAAAATAACAATAACAAAGGTAAAACTACTAGGCCAAGATAAATCAAAAATTTTGAAAAATGTCGAAAAATCAATTTTCCGGTTAAAATGAGGACAAATACAAGTAAAAGCCCACTTAACTTCGATAGAATTCCCCCTACACTTAATATAAACATTGTCCTCAATGTTTAAGCATGTGGAAGTAACCTCCCCTACACTTAGGACATTGTGCACGTTGTTTACATCTTGCTAAGGAAAGGATAACTAAAGTGATTCCTGTTTTAATATTGAAGAATATAAAATAGAGAATCAAAAGAGTTTAGGATAGAACCGAGAAGACGGAGACAGGGAATCACGGGTTGTCAAAAGTCATCAAGAATGTATCTTTGAAAGCTCGAATCCCTACACATGATAAGAAAGAAAACAACAAACATATACTAGGGTCTCCCCCTACACTTATTATAAAAACGAAATAAAAAGGATAGATACTGCGGGTTGCCTCCCGAGAAGCGCTTGTTTTTGTTAACCGAGTCGTGAGCCTGACTCGACCTTGATTAGCATAGGAAGAAGCATGAAACACATCCACCGGGATCAAATACATGATTTTCATCCATCAAGTAGCACAAGCTTAAGGCGAACAAGGAAAGCCAAAGAAGAGTAGGCAAGGTTCCCTTAAGCAGTTGTGGAGCACGGTGGTGGAAATGGTGATGAGGTGCAAGCATATCTCCATTGTTTCCAAAAATCTTTCCTTTTATTTTATCAGATGGATACTGAGATGGCTTAAAAATTATGATACCGGGATCGAACACCTTTTCCTTTAGGGGAAAATAACACTCAAGCTTAGTAGACCTTGAAGAAGATCCGATCATAAATCTCACAATCTCATCCTCAGAAGGTGGATAAAGAGGTGTCAAGACATAAGTGCTACATATATCGGTGTCTTCCGGCTTCTTCTCCTTTGAAACGGGTTTCTTCATATCCAAAGGAGGATAAAGAGCATCATCAAAATCCAAAGGAGGAGAATCACTCTCATTTGGGAAGTAAGTGTTGAGAAAAGTAGCAAAATCTTCCTCAAATGAGTAGTCATCCAAACTAGGATCAAGCATTGTTGGTGGAGGATCTTCATCAAAAGTAGGAGTAAGGTCATCATGAGAAGAATCACTCGAGAGAGTATCAACATCATTAAAATCATCATAAGTTGGCATGTCTGGATACTCTGAAACAAAATCATCAGAATCATCCATGTCAGAACTAGAATCATCATCATAGTCATCATAGATCGATGGAGACTCATGAATTGGTGGGGGATCTAAGTTGGAGAGAGAATCATCCACATCATCTTGGAACAATGGATTATCATAGCCAGAATCGCAAAGAGGATTGTTGTAGATGACAAAATCATCAAGCACATTAATCATATTCGCTGATTCTCTTCCATTGGGTTTGGTTGTGATCTTCCCCATTTTAAAAACTTGTGCTTCATTCCCGACTCTTAAAATGAGTTCACCTTCGGCAACATCGACTAATGCTTTTCCGGTTCTCAAGAATGGTCGGCCAAGTATTAACGGAATACGAGGGTCCATTTCATAATCAACAACAACAAAGTCGACCGGAAAAGTGAAGGTACCAACTTTTACAAACACATCTTCGGCAATACCAACGGGGTAAGCGAGAGTGTGATTTGCTAGCTCAAGAGTCATCTTTGTTGGTGTAAGGTCGGGTAATGATAACTTTTTCCAAACACTTAAAGGCATCAGATTTATACTTGCCCCAAGATCAGCTAAGGCAGTAAATTCTTCGGTTTGGTTAAAAGTACATGGTAGCACAAAACGACCGGGATCTCCAAGTTTCTCTGGAAGTTCTTTAAGAAGGACAGCAGAACAATTCTCATTCAATCTAGTATTAACAAACTCGACCATCTTTTCCTTCTTATTAAGCAATTCCTTAAACATCTTAACAAATTTAGGCATTTGGGCTAGAGCTTCAACAAGGCTAAAGGTGATGGTCAGTCCCGAAATCTTCTTCAAAAAATTTGACACTTGAATATCATCCTTGGTGACCAATTGGCACTTGTCTAAGCGAGAAGGATAAGGTATGTTGGGTTTAGATGGTGTAGGTGTAGCAGGTAAAGGTTGAGATGTTGAAGGTTTAAAGGTGGAAGGTGGGGTTGGTGAAGGGTGTTTCTTGGTTACTTCAGTAAGAAGTGGAGACGATAATGAAGAACTAATACTAGGCGTGGGAGTAGGAGGGATAAATGGTGGTGGAAGAGGTGTAGATGGAGTAACTGGGGAGGGATAGATGGTCCTACTAAGGTTGCTCCACTGCGTGTAGTAATAGTACTCACACTAGCTCTTGGATTGGTGACGGTATTAGAAGGAAGAGAGCTCGAGGTAGAGGGTTGAGTACTTGGAAAGAAACTAGCCATCATATTCTTCAAATCATTCGTTTGATTGCTGAAGGAGGTTTTCATATCATGTCGAAGCTCGGTTCTAATATCATTCCCTTGCTTAGTGATATCTCCTTTCAAGTTGATGATTTGGCTTTACAGATTCTTGATTTGCTTTCCGTGGGTCCTTATAAAAGTTTCCACATCTTGATTAATGGGTGGGGCTTGTTGAGCGGGTGGGTGATAAGGATTAGAAGCTCGAGGTGGGTTTGGGTTGCTTCTATTAAAGTTGTTGGGGTTGTGGTTTTGAGGAGAAAAACCGGGTGCAAGAAAGTTGTTCGAACGGTAACTTAGCAAGTTACGATCACCTTGAGGTCGGGCTTGGTAATTTTCCGTTGAATAGTTACTATAATCCGCATACACGTTTTCCGGATTGTCATGAGTAGAAGGACAATCAGTGTATGAATGACGACCGCCGCAGATCTCATAAGAAAGTGCTACATCTTTAACTTGTTGTTGTTGATTTGTAGCCAAAAGTTGCATATTCTTGCTCATTTAAACCATTGCGCGGGTCAATTCGGTGATATCAGGGTTTGAAGAAGTAAAAGAAACATTGACTCTCGGGTTTGATCTTGAAGATGCGGATGAATCCCAATTTTTGTGATGAGTAGTCATGTTCTCTATAAGCTCTCTACACTCCTTGGGTCTTCTTTTCATAAATGTGCCACCGGCGGATGCATTAATCGTATCACGATCACGAAAAGTTAAACCGTTGTAGAAAATATCAATTAAGGTGACGGGGAGCATGTTGTGGTTTGGACATCGATCGATCAAAACATTATATCGTTCCCAAGCATCAAAAAGTGATTCATCAGGTTCTTGAGTAAATCCACTAATTTGATTTCGAAGGCTCGTGACCATGGATGGTGGAAAGTAGCGCGACAAAAAGCGTTGAGTCATCTCATCCCAAGTATGAATTGAATTCTTCGGAAGACGATCAAATCATTTTTCGGCATGGTGGGATAAGGTGTGTGGAAATAGGTGAAGGCGAAGAAAATCCATAGTAACACCGGGCAACTTCATGCTTTAAGTAACGGTAATGAACTTGTCGAGGTGTTTGTTGGCATCATCATCCGGTAATCCACGAAATGGACAAGTGTTTTGAACTTGTTGGATCATGTGATGCTTCAATGAAAACTCTGGAGCCGTGATTTGCATCGGCGCAATCGGTCCTCCTCGTCCATTCATTGTAGGTTGACACAGCTCCTCCATCGTTCGAAGGTCGGGTGGGGGAACATTGTTATTATTATTCATGTTGGGGTGGGGTGGATTATTATTTTTTTTTATTTTTTTTTTGGTAACCGTGATTTCCGACTCATTGGCCGACTAATCCACGGAGTTTGAGCCCACCGCCACACAGACTCAAACCAGGTAAAGCCCTCCCTTTTCAGGAGGTTGGCGTGGCCACTTCAAGGTTGTTTGCACCTAGTGGGAATTGAACTTGAGACCTCACACACTTTGGGGTGATAGCCACAAATCTTTTTGCCACTAGGCCACCCTTGAGTGGTTAGGGTGGATTATTGTTGTTGTGCACACCAGCCATATCTAAATCTTCACGAGTCTCGGGCTCTGAATAAGTTGAAGATCTAGTACGCATACACCTGCAAAAGCAAAAGAAAAAGATACCAAAGAAATAGAGAATATATATGTACGTTTAAAAATAAAAATAAAAATCTTTTTGGTGCAAAAATTTGAAAAAGAAATGCTTTTTATATGTTTTTTTATGTTTTTGTATTTTTGAAAATTTTTAATTTTTTATGGATTATTTTTTGGAAAATTTTTTAAGCAAGAAAAATAACGTTACGAGTGAACGGATCCCAAAATTCAACGCGTCTCTCAAAGAAAACCGTTAATCTTTACGAAAAGAGCCGGCAGCGGCGCCATTTAATAACTAGATTTTCACTCAGTTATAAAAATTAAGTTCGTTGTTTGTGTCTTATCGAATTGATTACTTGTTTAAGTGCGACTCAGTCGTCTTTTGATGAAAACAATAATAGTTTGGTCGTTGTAGTAAATTAAATTTCAAGACTTTAGAGTAAACGACGGGTAATTAAAACTAAAACTAATTAAAACGTAAATGGTGCAAAATTAAAACTTTTAAAAATAAATTAATTAAATGACAAAAATTAAAGATTGACGAAAAGTAAAATTGACAAGTTAATAAAAATGAAAGTAAAATTAACAATTTAATAAAAATGAGAACTTAAAAATAAAACTAGGGCAAAATAATAACACAAAACCCAATCCATCGGAATGGTGCTGTCGAAATGCAACAAAAGTAATCCTGTCGGAACGTAGGACACCAACACCTTATCGGAATACCTATCGGAAAGTGTATCCGTCGGAATGTGATCGGAATCACTCCTATCGGAATGTCTGAAACACAAATCTATCGGAATAACAAACCTTGGATATCGGAATATTAAATCCCCTACTGTCGGAATACCTTGATCGGAAAGACTATCGGAATAAGGCTAATGAGATTTTGGCAGCACTTCGTCGCAATAAAGCCTTAAGACCCGTCGCAATGTACGATCGCAATGAGCGATCGCAATCACGATCGGAATAAGGGAGGAAAAACTGTCGGAATCTCAAAACCCTAATCTGATACACGATCGGAATAAGTGGAAGCAGTCGGAATCCAAATCCCCTTTCTGATATGATGATAAGCAAAACTAAATAAGCTAAGATTAATAAGCACTCACTGAAAGTTACAAAAGCAATAATAAGACGAATAAAATAAGCACAAATTTAAAAACTTTCAAGACACAAAATAAGCAAACAAAATAAGCAAACTTTAAAAAGATGAAACTTTTAAGAAAACTTTAAAACTAATAAGCTAAATACAATATAAGCCAATAAGCATGTCAAGATCAAAGCTTAAATCGTATGAAAGCCTAGATAGGAATAAAAAGGTAAACTTTTTAATCAAATAAGCAATAAGATCAAGCAAAATGAATGCTTAATCAAAATCAATATCAAATCAAAAACAAGAAAAGTAGAATAAGAATGATAATGAAATGCTTGATTAAAGGAAAATAAAGATTCAACTACAAAATTAACTTACTTGGAATTAAAGGCAAGAAATTTAAGGTGCAAGACAAGGAAATGAAATTGACAATTAAGTAAATAACATGAAATTAAAATGTGCAAGTAATTAAAGGTGGAGAGCTAAGTTGTCAAATTAGCTAACAAGAAGCAAATGAGATGAAAGGACTCTATTTATAGGGAGAAGGGAGGTTAGCATGTGTTGCTCCTTCTTCCTTTCTTTCTCGTCTTTTCGTCTTCTAAATTCTTCGACTTTTTCGACTCAGTCTTGGGATTAATTAAACTCGTCTTGTAATTTATTCATTAATTAGACTTGAGTTCTTCGGCTTTAATAAACTTCCGTCTTTAGACTTTTCTTTGATAAATCTTCAGAATAGGCCTTGGACTTCCGTTCTTTTTGCACTCTTGATCTTTTGACTTCGTGTTTTGTCTTTTTCTTCGATAAAAGCCCGTGAAAGCCCATGTTTTCTTCCCTTTTCACATTTTGATCCTAAATCACAACAAAAACACAAACCACGCATAATTCCGACATTTACGACATAAAATACACGTTTTGGCTTGGTTATTATTATAACTAAGTGGTAAAAGGATAAGTGTTTTCACACTTATTAACAGCCTAACCGTTCTACTTCATCTGGTAATTTTCAAACCTTCTGTGTAATCATGTTTATGTTCCACGATCATGTCTCATGCATGATATCCTGAAACAGGCTCTCAGCTAGCTAGGACGCCTGCTGGAGGATTCACGCATCTTGTCTGTCCTACTTGTTCGCGCAGACATTCTGGTATTTTCCACCGAGGTACGGGTGGTTGTTTCAAGTGTGGCCAACAAGGCCATCAGCAGAAGGACTGTCGCCAGGGTGAGATAGAAGGCACCTCTAGACACGCCGACACCAAGCCACCTCCTACTTCTGGTCGCGTGTTCACTACTACTAGAGACCAGGCGAATAAGACTTCAGGTACCATCATCGGAAATCTCTTTATGAATGGTTTGGCAGCATGTGTTTTGTTTGATACTGGAGTGACGTATTCAGTCGTAACCACTACTTTTGTTGTACGTGTTAGGATTTCCCCGATGCCACTGGATAATGCCTTATGCATTTCCACGCCACTTAGGGACTCTGTACGAATCACTCAGGTGTACAGAGATCTTCCTCTAGAATTTGATGATAATATCCACAGAGTTGACGCATTTCCTTTAGACATGTGCGATTTTGACTTGATTTTGGGCATGGACTGGTTATCCAAACACCAGGCTACAATTAACTGCCACACTTATCGGGTTATCTTCGGTGATGTTAATCTCCAAAGTACATACACCATGGTTTTCTACAAGGGAGGTAAGTACAAATTATTTCATCCATAGAGGCGCGTGCATTACTATCACACGGCTGTCAGGGCTTTATATCTAATAATCATGACATTACTTCCGAGTCTCCATCGATCCAAGATCAGCCTATTGTGTCCGAATTTCCTGACGTATATCCAGATGAACTTCCGGGCATACCACCTGTTCGTGAAGTCGAGTTTGGGATTGAGCTCATTCAAGGTGCAGAGCCAATTTCCAAAGCTTCTTACCGCATGGCTCCCATAGAGCTTAACGAAATAAAAGATCAGCTGCAGGAACTTTTGGAACGAGGTTTCATCCATCCCAGTGCATGACCATGGGGTGCCCCGGTAATTTTCGTGAAGAAGAAAGACGACAGCATGCGGTTGTGTATAGACTATCGTGAGCTGGACAAGATCACAGTCAGGAATCGTTATCCTTTGCCGCGAAATTATGACATGTCCGATCAACATCAGGGCGCCAAGTATTTCTCCAAGATCGATCTGAGATCCGGCTACCATCAGTTACGGGTTAAAGAGCAGGACATCTCCAAGACTGCTTTCCGTACACGTTTTGAGCACTACGAGTTCGTAGTCATGCCATTTAGACTCACTAATGCTCTAGTTGTCTTCATAGATTTGATGAACCGTGTCTTCCATGAGTTTCTAGACAAGTTCGTTATCGTGTTCATTGGTGAAATCCTGATTTTCTCCAAATCCAAGGAGGAATATGAGGAACACCTTCGTACAGTCTTGCAGATTCTTTGTCAGAAGCAACTGTATGCCAAGTTCTCTAAGTGTGAGTTCTGGTCAAGAAATGTGGCATTTTTGGGCCATATTGTATCTGTAGAGGGGATCACCATGGATCCTGCAAAGGTTGAAGCTATCACTAGATGTCCGAGACCTACATCTGCAACGGAGGTTAGAAGTTTTCTAGGTTTAGCTGGCTACTACCGCGGGTTTGTTGAGAACTTTTCATGGTTAGCCTTAACTTTGACTAAGTTGATGAGGAAATGAGAGAAATTCGTTTGGACGGAAGAGCGAGAGAAGAGCTTTGAAGATCTTAAGCAAAAGTTAGTGACTGCACCTATTCTTACTCTCCCATCTGGCTCAGGTGGATTTCAGATCTATAGTGACGC